>CM043700.1:61170619-61770619 GCA_023935145.1 Bretschneidera sinensis | reverse complement strand
TAAAACAAAGGTGTTGATCAATAACAACCTTTCTTCTTGTTTAAAAGCATAATGCATCCAATATGGTGCATCTGAAACTGTGGAAAAAAGAGATTGGAGAAGAGATCTATAAGCTAACATTGAAAACATTCTTGATGAAGTACAGAAGCTACACACTTTAAAAGATTTCATCAACATTGGTGGAATAATATATCATAAACCTTATGAAGGAATGTTGGCCAAATGCGTGAGACTTAAAGAAGTCATAGAAAAAATTATTGAAATTCATAAATCCAGATATGGACTATACAACCCAAAGTTGTACAGAAAAATACAACAGTATGGCATGTACTAGCTAACCATGAAAAAAGAAGCCGATGAAATAGAACTCAATTTCCTAGAATGTGCACAAGTGCCAGGCACATCAGAATCTAATTTCTTGGAAGTACTAGAAGATTAGCATAGACCTTACAAAGATTTACTAAGAGACGATATCTATCATACTTATCCTAAGGATAAAACCCTATTGAAGGAAAAGATTAAAAGATATGCTATGAAGGATGATGTACTTTACAGAAAGAGTTTCTCTGGAAAAATGCTTAAATGCATTGGAGAACATGATTAAAGAGCATTGTTGCATGAGTTACACGCTGGAGTTTACAATGGTCATAAAAGAGGAGCAAAGCTTTACGATCAATTACTAGAAGTTGGTTATTATTAGCCAAAAATGATTGAAGATACAAAGAAATTTGTACACAAATGTGATGTGTGTCAACGACATGAAAATGTGTTGCACATACCTCTTGTAGATTTGCATGCCTTAAGAACTCTATGGCCTTTTAATACATGGGTTATGGATCTGATTGGGCCAATTTCACCAACAGCTCAAGGACATGTTTGGATTCTAGCTGCTATAGAACATATCTCTAAATGGGTTTGTTGACCCTCGCCCGTATTTTAATGATGGCAAAACACAACTGTTATTTAACTAACAAGTTTAAACTAAGTTGTATTAAGGATCAAACACATTCAACCAAGGAACAAAGTGCAAAAACTCAAACCAAATCAAGTATCAAGTGAAGACTGAAGATTTATCATAGGCCTTAAGTTTTAGAACCAGTGTAAGTCTCACTCATACATTGTATTAGCTTGTTCAATGGCTCAAACACAAAAGGTTTTTCTAAAACCATTATTTTTAAATGTTTTTTTTAATGAAAAACAGAAGAAAAACTGGGTTGGAAGACAACCCAGTCGACTGGGTACATATACCAGTCGACTGGTATATAGGTCAGAAGGTACCCAGTCGACTGGATGAAATAACCCAGTCGACTGGTACTTTGACCAGTAAGTTTCTAGTCGACTGGATGAATCAACACAGTCGACTGGTAAAATAGACAGAAAGTCCCCAGTCGACTGGATGATATATACCAGTCGACTGGATACCCAGAAGGTCTGAAAACGTGTATTTTTCAAGTGAACCCAGTCGACTAGTATCTCGACCCAGTCGACTGGTAGTTCAAAAATATGACCGTTGGACTCCAAATCTGAACGTTTTAAAGTAAATCTTTTTCAAATTAACATCCTAAACGGCCATATTAATTGATTGCTATATAAACCCATTCAGTTAAGCATTCAACAACAAGCTGCAAATATTCAAAAAGAGTTGATTTCACATAATCAAGTTTATATACTCTTGAAACACAAAAAGCTTTGAAATAATCTTGTTAAGCCATTTCTTCAAGCTTTACTTTGAAAGAGAGACATTTCTGTTGTAATAAGCTTTCATTTGCTGTCTCTCTACCTTTTACTTTACACCATCTTTGTAAAGGGATTACTTCCGAGAGGAAGGGGAAACTTCCGAAAGGAAGGGGATTGTTCAGTTTAAGCAACTCCAGTAATTTTCTTGTGTACGGTTTGTGCAACACCCGGCTATGTTTTCTTAGTGGATTACTTCAAGATGTTCCTTGAAGAGAGTGGACGTAGGGTCGGAACAAATCCGATATTGTCGAACCACTATAAACCGTGTTTGCATCCTCTTTCCTTAAACTCTTTATTTACAGCACTTTACTTGTATTAATTATCTACTGCTTATCTGTATTTATAAACTTGTATTAATTCCGCAAAAAGTTTTTAAAAACCCAATTCACCCCCCCTCTTGGGTTGAAATCTTGAGCTACAATTGGTATCAGAGCTTCGTTCTCTTTATTAGGCTTAAAATCCTAGAGTTGATCCAATGGCAACAAATAGCTACTCTGAGGGACACTCTTATACTAGACCACCATTGTTCAATGGCTCAAATTATAACTATTGGAAAAATAGAATGAAAATCTTCATCAAAGGAAAAGATTACAATCTACGGAGAATTATAGAAGAAGGACCTAAAATTCCTTCAAAAGAAATAGTTATTGGAGAGACTCTTCATACAATGCCTAAACTCAAAACTGAGTTTACTGACGAGGATTGTAGAACGATGTCTCTCAATAGCAGAGCAACAAGCATGCTACATTGTGCATTAGATATTTCTGAATATAACAAAATATCTGCATGCGTTTCTGCTAAAGAAATATGGGACAAATTACAAGTCACATATGAAGGAACAAGTGAAGTAAAAAAGTCTAAAATTTACATGCTAATTTCTGAGTATGAATCTTTTAAGATGTCTCCTAACGAAACCATTTCTAAAATGCACTCACGATTCACCACTATTATAAATGGTTTAAAATTGTTTGGCAAGAATATTGAGGAAGTTGAACTAACCAGAAAAATCTTAAGATCTCTCCCACCAGAATGGAAACCAAAGAGGACAGCCATTCAGGAGGCCAAAAATCTTGACAAGCTTGATGTTGAGACGCTGCTTGGGTCATTATTGACATACAAGATTAAAGAAATGACTCCCATCGTCAATGATGATGAGAAGAAGAAAAAGAAAATTGCTCTCAAAGCTTCTACGAGCAACAAAGAAAAGGAATTAGAACAAGAAGCAGAGAGCAGTGAAGAGGATGGTGAAATGGCTTTAATCACCAGACGATTCCATAGGTTCTTAAAGAAAAGCAAGAAACCTTACTCAAAGGACCCCACCTCAAAAAGAGAACCACTTATGTGCTATGGCTGCAAGAAGCCATGACATATAAAAGCTGACTGTCCGGTTTCAAACAAATCATACAAGGGCTTCAAGAAGAAAACTATGGTAGCAACTACCTAGAGCGATGACAAAGAAGATGAGTCATCAGACAAAGAAATCGGATATGAGGAAATTGCCAACCTTTGTTTGATGGCAATCAATGATGAAAGTGAGGTAACATCTTCTCCCTCTTCAAAAAATAATATTGTTACTAGTAGTGAAGAACTGCTAGAAGTTATAAATGAAATGCATGAAGAATTAAAGAAATTTGATTCTAGAAATTCTGTTCTTAAGAAAGAAGTATCATCTCTTTCTAAAGAAATGATAATTCTTAGAGAAGAAAAAGAAAAATTATCATCCTTACTGTATGATTCTTCTCAAGATTTTCTTAAAGATGAAAATGAGAATTTGAAAAATAAAATTTCTGAATTAAATAGCACTATATCTAGACTTATGCTTGGTAAAGAAAAACTTGATGAAGTGCTTTCTTCCTAAAGATTAAGTGGAGGAAAATCTGGTGTAGGATATTCTCCATTGGGAAAACAAAAAACAAAAGAGAGCTTATTCATGAAAGCCTCTTGTGTAGATGAAGCTTCTACTTCAAAAGCTCCTAGCATTGTTAAAAGCACTCCCTCGATAAATGCTAGGAAGTCTAGAAACTTAAATGATCATACTAAATTGAAGCATCCTAAAAATACTCATGCTTATATGTATGCTAATTCTAGAAATGCTCATACACATCCTAGAAATAATTATCATGCTCATTCTAGGAACAATGTGTATAATCAAAGAATGCATTCTGCTCGTGCTCATCCTAGGAATTATCATCATGGTTATCCTAGAAACAATATGCAAAATAATACTATCATGTATCCTAGAATGCATCATAATACTCTTTATAGAAATGACATGCATTTTCATACTCCTTACCATAGAAACATGTATCCTAGGAACTATTATCCTAAGGATTATAGGAATGCACATGTAAGACATCCTAGAAATTTCTATGACTATCATGCTAGGACTGTGCATCATCAACTTGTTCATAGAGCACCTCATGTTAAGAAAGTATGGGTCTCAAAAGGAACCGTATTTTCAAGGACTAACCCCAAAGGACCCAAGAAATTTTGGGTACCTAAAAGTGCTATCGTATATCCTTGTGTGATGTAGATTTGCCTTCACACTAAGGAGAAAGGTAACTGTTGGTACCTTGATAGCGGTTGCTCGAAGAACATGACCGGTGATAAAAGCGTATTCAATGAGCTAACTCTAAGAGATGGTGGACTTGTGACCATTGGAGACAATACTAAAATAAAGATCATCGGGCATGGAAAAGTCGGTAATGATTTCTTAACCTTAGATAATGTATTGCTAGTATAAGGCCTTAAGCCAAATTTACTTAGCATTAGTCAATTATGTGACAAAGGATACAAAGTCACATTTGAGACCTCTCATTGTCGAGTTATAGACATCAAGAGCAACAAGATCAAATTCATTGGCCATAGACATGAAAATATCTATATAGTTGATTTGAAATCCTTGCATTCTGAAAATGAAAAATGTTTTCCTGCTTTTAGTGAAAATCCATGGCTATGGCATAGAAGGCTTGGTCATATAAACATGAATTTGCTAAAAATTGTTTCAAGAAAAGATTTAGTTATTGGACTTCCTAAAATCAATTTTGAAAAAGACAAAATTTGCAATGCTTGTCAAATGGGAAAACAAACTAGGATCTCTTTTAAAGCAAAAAATGTAGTCTCAACTACTAGACCTTTGGAACTTTTGCATATGGACTTATTTGGTCCAATTAGTACCATTAGTCTAGGTGGCCATCAATATGCTCTTGTTATTGTTGATGACTATTCAAGATATACCTTTGTTATTTTTATTGCTTATAAGGATGAAGCTTTCAAAGGATTTGAAAATTTTTGCAAAAAGGTACAAAATGAAAAAGGAATTTGTATTTCAAGCATAAGAAGTGATAATGGCAAAGAATTTGAAAATCGAAGCTTTTCAAAATTTTGTGATGAAAATGGAATTAATCACAACTTTTCAGCTCCTAGAACTCCTCAACAAAATGGAGTTGTTGAGAGGAAAAATAGAGTTTTAGAAGAATTTTCAAGAACAATGCTTTGTGAAAATAATTTACCAAAATATTTTTGGGCTGAAGCCGTGAATACTTCTTGCTATATCTTAAATAGAATTTTGATAAGGCTTTTGCTTGATAAAACTCCATATGAACTATAGAAAGGGAGAAAGCCCAATATTTCCCATTTTTGTGCTTTTGGTAGTAAGTGCTTCATCTTAAATAACAATAAAACTAACTTGGGTAAATTTGATTTCAAGACCGATGAAGGGATATTTTTAGGATATTCAACTACTAGTAAGGCTTATAGAGTTTTCAATAAGAGAACTCTAGTAGTAGAAGAATCTGTGCATGTAACTATCGATGAATCTAACCCAATGAGTAGTGGAGAAGTTTCCTTTAAAGATGATGCAGATTTTATTCCAAGAATGGAAACTCCTACTCCCATTGTTGACCCAAAAGTGAGTTCTCCTCAAACAAATGAAGGGATGACAACTCCCAATTTGGACCAACCATCCTCAAGTCAACAAGAGAAAAATCTACCCAAGGATTGGAGGTATGAAAATCATCATCCAATTGATCAAGTAATTGGTGATCCTTCACAAGGGGTAAGAACTCGCTCTTCCATTAGAAATATTTGCCATTTTGTAACTTATTTGTCTCAAGTAGAACCTAAGACATTTATAGAAGCTGAAAAAGATAATGATTGGATAATTGCAATGCAGGAAGAGATAAATCAATTTGAGAGAAAAAATGTTTGGAAACTAGTTCCAAGACCAAAAGATCATTCAATAATAGGAACTAAATGGGTATATAGAAATAAAATGGATGAAAATGGTATATTAACTAGAAATAAAGCTAGATTAGTTGCTAAGGGATATAACCAAGAGGAAGGAATAGATTTTGATGAAACCTATGCTCCCATAGCTAGATTAGAAGCTATTCGAATGTTATTAGCCTTTGTATGCTTTAATAAATTCAAGTTATTTCAAATGGATGTGAAAAGTGCCTTTTTAAATGGCTTTATAGAAGAAGAGGTTTATGTTAAGCAACCTCTTAGATTTGAAAATCCTAGTCTTCCAAATCATGTCTATAAGCTTTCTAAAGCTCTATATGGGTTGAAGCAAGCTCCAAGAGCATGGTATGAAAGATTAAGTAAATTTTTGATTGACAATGATTTTGTAAGAGGTAGAATAGACACAACTCTCTTCACAAAAACTCACAAAAATGACTCTTTGATAGTTCAAATATATGTTGATGATATTATATTTGGTGCTACTAATGAATCTATGTGTCAAGAGTTTGCAAAGTGCATGCAAGGTGAATTTGAAATATGCATGATGGGAGAACTTACCTACTTCCTTGGACTGCAAATCAAGCAACTAAAAGGAGGTATCTTCATCAATCAACAAAAGTACATCAAAGATCTACTAAAGAGGTTCGGTATGGAAAGCTCAAAGGCAATTGGAACGCCTATGAGCACAACTACGAAACTTGATCTTGATGAAGGAGGTAAAAATGTAGATTCTAAATATTATAGAAGCATGATAGGTGCTTTACTTTATTTGACTGTAAGTAGACCTGATATAATGTTCAGTGTATGCATGTGTGCTAGATTTCAGTCTAATCCTAAGGAATCACATGTAGTTGTAGTAAAAAGAATCCTTAGATATCTACAAGGAACCCAGACCATAGGATTATGGTAGTCTAGAGAATCATCTTTTGAGCTAGTAGGATATTCAGATGCTGATTTTGCTAGATGTAGGTTAGATAGAAAAAGCACAAGTGGAACATGCCAATTCTTAGGTGCTATGTTAACTTCTTGGTTCTCCAAGAAACAGAATTCCGTTGCACTATCAACCGCTGAGGTAGAATATGTAGCAGCTGGCAGTTGTTGTGCCCAAGTATTATGGATGAAACAACAACTAGAAGACTATGGCATGCGTCTCAAAAATATTCCTATATTCTGTGATAATACTAGTGCCATCAACCTAACCAAAAATCCTATTCAGCACTCTAGAACCAAGCATATAGAGATTAGACATCATTTCCTAAGAGACCATGCTAAAAAAGGTGATATAAGATTAGAATTCATACCTTCAGAAGATCAAATAGCTGATATTCTTACAAAACCCTTAAGTGAAGCTAGTTTTTGTAAGATTAGAATGTTGATGGGATTGCTTGATTTTGATAAACTGAATGTTTGATTGCATTTCATTTCATCATTTGCATATTTGACATTGAGTGAAAGAATATTAATCATTGTTTAATTATTTCCCTCACTCAAAACTGTCATAGATAAACAAATTCGTGCTAAAAATTCAAGTCTGGAAATTTTACTAAGGGTCCAATCGACTGGTGCATGTGACCCAGTCGACTGATAAGTCAGTGCCAGATCTTCCAGTCGACTGGTACCTCAGACCCAGTCGACTGGTAATTTTCTGCCAAATATTCCAGACGACTGGTAAGTCTTCTCCAGTCGTCTATTAGGTCGAATCCCTGTTTGGCGCTAATTTTTGAAAAATCCTTGATCTCCAGTCGACTGGTAAAGATAGCCCAGTCGACTGGTAAATGACTGTCAGTTTATCCAGTCGACTGGTAAGTTTACCCAGTCGACTGGTACGAAAACTGTTCATCTTCTCAATGGGACCCAGTCGACTGGTAACTCGACCCAGTCGACTGGTAACGCGATATTATAAATAAGACTGTTCATTTTTCTGAAATTTTACGTCATTTTCAAGCTCCAAAATTTTCTCTCTCTAGAAAAATTCACCATTTTGATCCAAAAATCATCCAAACTTCATCTAAACACACCGATCTACTCATCCCTAAAGAGATTTTTGACTTTCTACGGTTAAAATCTCTTATTTTTGTCAAAATACATCTTTCCCAACAACTCCTTTTTCTTCAAAATGAGTGACAAAATCCATATAAAACTCACAACAAGTGAACCTAATGCGCCTAAAAAGCCAAGGTCTTCAAAACCTTCGGCTTCGGAGTCGAAAGGAAAGGGAGCAGCGGGCTCATCCAGCAAGGATCCCAGAACAAAGTTGGAGCAGACTCTGTTTTACAGTCCAGCGGCTCATGCAAGGTATAATTCTGTAATCCATCACAAGAAAATCATGACGGGTAGAGTCGTTGATTTCAACTCCATTTGCCATGGAAATTTCGATATTCTACCAGCCTTTGAGGCAATAAATCTGACTCCACTGATCAGAATTCATGAAAAATATTACCCGCGACTGATTCACCAGTTCTATGCGAACTTGGTGAAACCCAGTCCTCTGGCTCTGAGATTTAGAACCAGAGTTAGCGGTGTGGAGTTTGAGGTCAACACTGACCTCTTGATGAGCATTCTGAGAATCTCTGTAAGGGGGGTTCAATGGAGTCTGGATGGATGGCCAGACAACTTTGAGGTTGAGGAGGCCTGTCGGATAGTCAGGGGAGACCCTAACTATGTGTACAGACCCACTACATTTCATACACATAGTAACTTGCCTCTCGACTCAAAGATGTTTCAGCTGATTGTCAGTTGGACCATCCACCCGAGACTCGGGAGTCGAGGGTATCAATCTAAAATAGATACGGTATTGATTTGGTGCCTAAAATCTGGGCAACACTTCAATATATATCCTCTGCTGCTCGCCAACATGATAAACGGCGAAGCAAATGACTCCGAGTGTCTTCCTTATGGGATGCTCATTACGCTCATCCTCTAGCACTTTCGGGTACCTTTGCCTGCCTCCGAGGCTTAGGATATCAGATTAACGGACATCATCAACATCTCATCTCTGAAGAAGATGGGATGTACTGTTCGTGAAGGAATCCTCTATCTGAAGGCCGAAAAGCGCCTAAGGATCCGTGAGGATGCGAGCGACAGTGATGAGGATGCTGATACGGCTGCTGAGATAGAGACAGATACCCGAACACCTCCCATTGGTGACTCGAGTACTGGTCAAACTGGTTACGGCGACATCCTACGAGCTATCACGAGCCTTCAGATGACGATGGAGTCAGGGTTCCAGTCCATGAGTCTAATTACCAGAGACTGAGCTCCTCTATAGACCATTTACGGGACGACTTCGAGTTACATCGAGAGCACACCGAGGGCTCCCTAGAAGAGATTAGGGATCTTCTTCGTGACAGCTCGGACTCTCCCGCACCATGAGTCTTTATCTTTATCATATACTTAGTATTTTCCAGTTCTTATCATATAACACGGACATATCATGTATTATTTTGTCTTTGTTATGGCTCTGAGAAGCCCGTTTATGTATTGACTTTTTATATATGATGATGTATTTCTATTAGCCATATTTCTTGCATCTATTTACGCTATTAGTGATATGTTAGCTCTATTTTAAATCTCTGTTTAGCCACTAAACAGCTTTAAAATGCTTATACGTGTATGAAAGCTTCCAGTTATTCCCGGGAAGGCTTTCGAAACCTGAATGAAGCCAAATTTTTGCGTACAAGTTTGTTTTCTTATACTCTAGATGACTGTATTGGCTAAATAGCTTATTTTTCATGTTATGCCCCCTTTGGTTGCTGTTGTCAAAACGGAGGAGAAAAATGAGAAAAACTAGAAAATCTAAGTAAACGCAACCAATGCATAATTTTAGGAGGAGCATTCCTCCATAGCATTATAAAAATGTTTATTGATTGGTTGAGTTTGATTCTAGATTGGTTGAAAGAAATATAAACTGTGTTTGCTTGTTTACAGGGTGGTTTTACTCGAAAAACAGAGGAGACTCTGTCCAAATTTTTGTAAAATCCTATCACTTAGTTTTTAAAACTGTTTTTACATTATTAGTTTTGTCATCATCAAAAAAGGAGAGATTGTTGACCCTCGCTCGTATTTTAATGATGGTAAAACACAACTATTATTTAACTAACAAGTTTAAACTAAGTTGTATTAAGGATCAAACACATTCAACCAAGGAACAAAGTGCAAAAACTCAAACCAAATCAAGTATCAAGTGAAGACTGAAGATCTAGCATAGGTTTTAAGTTTTAGAACCAGTGTAAGTCTCACACATACATTGTATTAGCTTATTCAATGGCTCAAACACAAAAGGTTTTTCTAAAACTGTTATTTTTAAATGTTTTTTTTAATGAAAAACAGAAGAAAAACTGGGTTGGAAGACAACCCAGTCGACTGGGTACATATACCAGTCGACTGGTATATAGGTCAGAAGGTACCCAATCGACTGGATGAAATAACCCGGTCGACTGGTACTTTAACTAGTAAGTTTCCAGTAGACTGGATGAATCAACCCAGTCGACTGGTAAAATGGACAGAAAGTCCCCAGTCGACTGGATACCCAGAAGGTCTGAAAACGTGTATTTTTCAAGTGAACCCAGTCGACTGGTATCTCGACCCAGTCGACTGGTAGTTCAAAAATATGACCGTTGGACTCCAAATCTGAACATTTTAAAGTAAATCTTTTTCAAATTAAAGTCCTAAACGGCCATATTAATTGATTGCTATATAAACCCATTCAGTTAAGCATTCAACAACAAGCTGCAAATATTCAAAAAGAGTTGATTTCACATAATCAAGTTTATATACTCTTGAAACACAAAAAGCTTTGAAATAATCTTGTTAAGCCGTTTCTTCAAGCTTTACTTTGAAAGAGAGACATTTCTGTTGTAATAAGCTTTCATTTGCTGTCTTTCTACCTTTTACTTTACACCATCTTTGTAAAGGGATTACTTCCGAGAGGAAGGGGAAACTTCCGAAAGGAAAGGGATTGTTCGGTTTAAGCAACTCCAGTAATTTGCTTGTGTACGGTTTGTGCAACACCCGGCTAAGTTGTGCGACTAAGTTTTCTTAGTGGATTGCTTCAAGGTGTTCTTTGAAGAGAGTGGATGTAGGGTCGAAACAAATCCGATATTGCCGAACCACTATAAACCGTGTTTGCATCCTCTTTCCTTAAACTCTTTATTTACAGCACTTTACTTGTATTAATTGTCTACTGCTTATTTGTTTTTATAAACTTGTATTAATTCCGCAAAAAGTTTTTAAAAACCCAATTCACCCCCCCTCTTGGGTTGAAATCTCGAGTTACAGGGTTGAAGTTGTATCACTCAAGAAAGCTCCTGGTGAAGCAGTTGATGAATGAATATTTGTCCTAGTATTTTGTATGTTTTCCAGGTATTTATTTATATGTTTATCTTAGGAATTTGTTACTTTGAGTTGTTTTTCATTGTTTTATAGGTTCACAAGCACTTGGAAATGTGTTTCACTAAATTACAAGAATTGCCCGTACAGATTAGTCATTTTTGCGGATTAAACTGTATTGATTCAGGAAGAACCAAGAGATGAGCCATATACTCTTGGAAAGATCTAAATGTCTATTTTTTGGAGAATTTTATGGCTCATAAATATGATTTTTCTAGAGAACTTTATGGCAGTTTAGTAGACAAAAGTCAGGCTGTGCGTGATTTAAGCGTGGTAGAAGTGATTTTTTTGGATTAATCTGTATTGATTCAAGAAGAACCAAGAGATAATCCATATATCTTGAAAAGATCTGGATGTCTATTTTCTGGAGAATTTATGGCTCATAAATATGATTTTTCTAAAGAAAGTTATGGCAGTTTTAGTAGACAAAGGTCAGACTGTGCGTGATTTCAGTATGGCAGAAGTGAATGAGCTATTAAATTCTGAATTTTTTTTGGGATTTGCACTGGCTAGATAGTAGCACAACCGGACCAATTCTGGACAGTAGAAACCTGGCCTAGACAGCAGTAAACACAAGGCCTGCACAACAGCAGAACTGGGCCTAGACAGTAGCAGAACTGGGTCTGGACAGCAACAGAAGCACACAACCTGAATGTAAACCCTAGGGCTACTTTTTTGCCTACAAAACCGTCTCCATATAGCTATATATAGGAATTTTAGACTCAAAGAAGAAGGGAGACAATGGCAGTTCTTGGAGTACTATCAAGAGGAGTTTTGAGAGATTGAATGAGGAGACTGTTTCTTTCATCAAGATGGCTTATCAAGAAATTGAAAACGACGGTCAGTTGCTTCAAAACTTTGAGGATTCATCTTGTAATTCGAGAAGAAATTCTATCTTAGCTCCTTTTGTCCTTCAATATGCTTGTAACCCTAGTATTTGAATTCTTTGATTGAGATTTAAATATGAGCGGCTGAACGCATTGTTAGGCGTTTGGCTTAGCTGCCTGGATTGTTTTGGATATTTTGGTGGATTTAGTTTTATGAAATTTTTCAGATTATTTCTAATTCAATATCCTTCATACCTTTGATTATTACTTGTAGATTAGCCATCTATTATTGATAGTCAAGGTTAATATTCGAGATTAGGTTGAGGACAAATCATCTAGACCTAATTAACTTTTCTTGAATAGGAATTTAAATCAGGATTCAAATCAAATTGTGATTTAGGTGGTTGCATTTTCCTTATACTTATCTTAACTAATTAATTGATGAACATGATCCATAGGATTTAATTAATTAGTTATAAATTGAGAATAAACACGATTAATGGCATTCTTTAGTCTTAGCGGAAATACCAATAATCTTGGATGTTGAATAATTCTTTATGTTCACCAAATGTTCCAATTCATGATTGGATATTAAGCTAAACTCCCAATTGTTCTCATTGATTATACTCATCTCTTCATAATTTGTTTTGTTTAATTTACTTAATTGTTTTTATTTCAATTTTCTCTTCACCAATCTTTTAATTAGAGTGTTAGGATTTAATTTCAGAGTTTGTTTTAGTAATTTTAAGAAAGTAATTTAGGATTTAAACCACTACAATTACTTGAGAGATCGACCTCGAGAGTAAACTCATCGCAATACTATTTGTGATTCATGCACTTGCGAGCATTTAAAATTTGCACATCAAGTTTTTGGCGCCGTTGCCGGGGAATTGGCGTTTAATTCTTTAGTTATTTTCTTTGTTTTTGTTTTTATTTTTATTTTTATTTTATTTCTTTTCTTTCTCTTAGGTGTAATTTTTATTTCTTTTATTTCATCAAATTTTCTTTATTTGCTTCTTCATTTTATTTATTTAAATTAGCATTAATTTGTTTCTTGATTTTCACTCTCTTGATTCCTAGTAGCTTAATTTTTCTTTTGTTTCCTTCAGGTACATGCACGGTAGAAGATCCAAGGGAGAAATCTAGTGCCAGCAATAAACAACATCCATAGGCTAAGGGAGACATTACAGCCTATGGAAGAAGAAGAAAAGATTGAGGGAATAGAAAAAGAGGAGCCTGAAAAAATTGAAGGAGCTGAAAGACAAATTATGATGAAGAAGTATGCAAGGCCGATCATCGGCACTTCCACATGTTGCATCCAATTGGGGGAAGCTGCATAGACAGTGCATTCTCCCTGCATAGACAGTGGATAAAAAATATCCACTTTAGCATGCTCCCTTCATTCTACGGAATTCCAAATGAAGACCCATTAACCTTCATAAAGGATTTCTATGCAACAGTGCAGACTTTTCCTCTACAAGGGCTGAATGAGGATCAACTCAGGATGAGATACTTCCCCTACATATTAAAAGATAGAGCAAAAGTGTGGTTGATGAATTTTTTACCCAGTTCTTTGACTACATGGGAAGTGGTCTACAATCGGTTTATAAACAAATTTTACTCCTATCAGAAGACCACTGAGTTGAGAATTAAGATTGCCATGTTCTCACAAATGGAGGGAGAACCCTTCCATGAAGCATAGGATAGGTTCAAGATGCTTCTAATCCAGTGTCCCCACCATCATTATCCATTGCAACTACAAAATCAATTCTTCTATGATGGACTGACACAATAGTGTCAATATACGGTTGATAACGCTGTCGGTGGAGCTATGGGAGAAAAGACCGCTGAGGAGACATGCGAGCTATATGAGATGTTAGGTTCTAATTCCCAATAAAAGAGTGTAAGAGGAAGGAGAGTTGAGGTTAATGAATTGAGCTCCAACAACGATATAGCAATGCAACTTGTAGAGTTGACCAAACAAGTCAAACTTCTCACTACCACAAACACACCCAATCATGAGGTATGTGGAGTTTGTGGTTTTGGTCACGGTGCTAACACTTGTTCTTTGTCTTATGAATCTTATACAAAAAATGAACAAGAACAAGTTAATGCAATGGAGTCTTACCAACTTAGGCCAAGGAATGATCCATATTCTAACACCTACAACCCTGGGTGCAGAAATCATCCCAATTTCTCCTGGAAGACTAACAATGCTCCGGCATATGCTCAAAGTTCAAGACCGGTTCAATATCAAAACCAAGTTGCACCACCCAATCAGCCTAGAAATCCAACTTTGGCAGAGAACTTGAGTGCTTTTATTCAAGTTAGCAAAGAGAACCATGAGAGACATAGCCTAAGGTTGGATTCCTTAGAGGCATCAATGAAGAGGGTGGAAGTACAAGTTGGGCAATTTGCGGAACAATTGCAAGTACATCAAAAAGGAAGTTGCCTAGCTAACCTGAGCAAGCAAAGGCTATCACAGTGCTGTGAAGTGGTAAAATTCTTAACAACAATTCTAAGGATAAAATTTCTTATGACTTGCCACGTGATGCAGGAAAATCAATTGAGAAGCAAAAGGAGCATGATGCTCCTAAAGGAAATCCAGCTGAAGATCCACAATCTTCTCAAACATCTAAAGAGAGCAAAGAGAAGGAGTCATCTTCCTTCACGACACTGCATGAGGCGACCGAGCCTTACAGGCCTCTTATTCCTTATCCAAGCGGTCTGAAGGATGTTAAATAAGATAAGCAATTTTCTGATATTTTTGACATGCTTTCTAAAGTGAATATTAATTTGTCTCTTTTGGATGTTATTAGGAATGTGCCATCATATGCGAAATTTTTTAAGGAACTTAACACCAAAAAGAGAAAATATGAGAAGAACGAGAAAGTGATGGTGTTAGAAGTTGCTAGTGCGGTGCTCCAACAAAGCTTGCCACCTAAGCTGAAAGATCCTGGAAGTTTCATCATCAATATCATAATGGGAAACAAGAAGGTCGCAAAAGAAATGCTAGACTTAGAAGCAAGTATAAATATCATGCCACATTCGATTTACTTGCAACTAGGTTTGGGGGAGCTTAAGTCAACAACTATGTCCCTTCAACTCACTGATAGGTCAATTAAATATCCTAAGGGAATTGTTGAGGATATATTGGTGCAGGTAGACAAAGTGATTATGTCTATGGATTTCGTGGTATTGGAGATGGAAGGAACCCCATCTAAGGACAATGAGCACACAATTCTTCTTGGTAGACCATTTGTGGCCACAACCAAGATTATTATTGATGTCCATAATGGAGGTTAACGATGACAGTCTTGGGAGAGACTGTACAATTTAAAGTGTTTGATTCTCTAACCACCCCAACGATACTGATTTTGCTTGGTGGAGAGTCTCTAAAGGACTTTAAGCCAAGAAATAAAAGAAAAAACTTAGAACATGCCCATAAACAAATTTAGCTTAAACCAAGGGCCAACGAGCCTTCTGTCTCTTAGAATATCCCAAGTAGTTACGACGTTAAAGCTTAATAGAAGAAGAAGTCTAGGAAGTGTAAGCTTTAATAGCAGGAACAATCAAAGTGCAGGAAAATTGTTTAGCTTCCTTCAAAACCTCAACCGTTGTGGCATTGTGGCAGGCTAATCCCAAGATTTTTTGTTAAGAATTGATTGAACAGTGACAAATTCTAGAAATCTTGAATCATGTAGAGTTCTTCATCTATGAGCCTCCAACAAAGGCCCCAATGACAGTAAGTAATCACACCAAAAGTGAGTACTTTTGCCATTCCCAACTGAGTGTTGTAAATATGTCCTTGCCAAACCCCTTAAGTGAAGTTGCTTCTTAAAGCACTAAGAGTAATTGGAACTGGGTATTAGACTCCAAAAACTCTTACCTTTGAGGATATAAGCCTTGATCCAAGCAACACATAACTAACCAATTTGAGTGAACAGGGACCAAAAGCTTCTGGTAATGTAGACATTGTTATATAAAGATAAATATTTTAAACCAAACTCACCTTCAGCCTTAGGGATACAAATATTTCCCAAGCTATCATTGCTCATTTTGCATTGGACTCCATGCCATGCCATAAGAAAGTACTGTAGTTTTTTCCCGCTTCTCTAATGAATTTCTTACGAAGGAAAAAAATATATTACTCTAGTAATTTTGAATGTTAATAATAAAATAATTAACCAACTGGTTATCTGCAAAGGGCAAATTATTCTGCTAAGACTTAACTCTATCAGTTACTTTATAAGAAAGCTTATTAGAGATTAAAAGAGATCCCAAGTACTTCACAAGAAGCTGCCCAATCTTCAAATCAGTTATATTTGTCATTTCTTGAAGCTGATCTTATGGAATATTAGAACAGAAAATCTCACTCTTATTAAATTTACTTTCTTGTAAATCATTTTTTAGCTTATAATTCTTTTTTATAAACCATTTTTGTAAGGATGATTGCATTGACACCTTGATTTTTCCAGCTATTCGTACGTACTCAGCTAATTATTTAATGAAATGGTGTGTTTTACCTAAGTATGAGATTGACCTTGTTTTGTGCATCAACCTCATTCCTCATGTCAGCCTCATTCCTTGCATCAGCCACATCCCTTGGATTAGTCTCGTATATAAAGGGTAGATGTGTGGCAGTCAAAAATGAAACAGTTATTAGTTGGTTACTTAACATTTTTCTTTTTTTTTTGAATTCAAATGTACTTAGTTCCTACTTATAAGGGATGTGTCAGTTATTTTGCTTCTTCCTTGTAAATATTGTACGGTCTTCATTAATGAAATATACAGACAATTCAATAACAAATTACTCTTCTATCTAGGAGTGCTAGTAAAGTAACTAGGTATAGCAATAGCATAGCAATCAAATCCCTGTTTGCTAGTAGTTTAGATTAGGACATGTGGATCCAAGAAGGGGGCACTGAATACGGTGAATCATTCTCATTCGATTTACAACCACTGAGTTAGAAACACTAAATATGGCGAATCTTTCTCACAATCTCCTAATCGATTTGGGTGCATAATAACATTCAATTCTATCATGGCACGTTCGTGCAACATTCCAAATTTTATTTGGCATGCCCAGTGGGACTCTGGGTAATTTGATTGCAAATGTTTCGCAGAAAGACAATCGCTTATGATGAAGGCCCAGTGACTCAAACATTTGATCTGCCTGTGGTGAATCAAATTTCTATGCCTCAACCAAAACTCATAGTAAGAATTTAGGCTCAGGCTCATATAGTATTACCAACAACTGCAAAGACAGTTTCTCTGACAAGACAACCTCCATAAGTATATAATATGGATAATTTCATGGGATAGGTCCTCCCTACTTTGGTTCTGTTGATTGTAAGATGGTTCCATGATGGTATCAATTCTAACAAAAGAACTCAAACACGTGCAACAATAGATCTTTCAATCTCAAATAATCAAAATAATATGGCTAATGGGGTGTTACCATAACCGATGAATATACCAAACATGACATTACAAGTATAGGATGTAAATGGCCCTTATACAATAATGTAGCAGAATCCTAATGCTAATGTGATCCTTGGACCACCACAAGGATTTTCCTCTGTTAATCAACCTCGTTATCAAGTTGATCAACCACAAGGATATCCACCCAATAATGTGGGGCATAATGCCCAACCCATTATGGTTGAGCCACAACCGCCACGATTAGAACAAGGAGGATTGCCACCTCTGTATCCTCCAATGTCCTACCCTATCTTACCACAACAACCTGTTGGCCAAAACATAAGTCAAGCATTATTTGGTTACTTAGCAGTCAAGGATGAAGCAGTTATTAGTTGGTTACTTAGTAGTTTTTTTTTTTTTTTTTTGAATTCAAATGTACTAAGTTAGACTATAAAGTATGTGGTAGTTATTTTGCTTTTTCCTTATAAATTTTGTACAGTCTTTATTAATGAAATACACAGATAATTTAACAACAGTTTACTCTTCTATCTAAAAGTAGCATTAACGTAACTAGGAGTAGCAATAACATAGCTATCAAATCCCCGTTGCTAGTATTTTGTATTAAGACGTGTGATTCGAGAAGGAGACACTGAAATAGAAACACTAAATGCGGTGAATCTTTCTCACAATCGCCTGATCGATTTTGATGTATAACAACATTCAATTCTATCTTAATGTGCTCGTGCAACATTCCAAATTTTATGCATCAACATATTTGTTGACCCTTATTTGATCTTAATTATGATATAATAGTGCTTTAATTGTGCTAACAGTTTTATCTAAGTGTTTTTCATTAAACTTAAGCATCCAACTCAAGGACAAGAAATATTCCAAGCATAAAGAAGACGAGATTGCACTTGAGAGACATTCCAAAGAAGATTTAAGATTAATTTTATATTCTAAGGTAGTTTACCTTTACATGTAAATCTCTCCTTTAGTTTCTTAGCTTGATCTTGGTTCAAAACTATTTTGAAAAATGTTTTGATCAATCAAAAACTCATTTCTTTCAAAAAATGACTTAAAAGTATAAGTTTTATAAAATTGATAGTCGACTATGGATTTTCGACAATCGACTATCACGTATCTGCAACTGACCATTTTGAGAACTAAAATGGATAGTCGACTGTGAAAGAGACAGAGAGTTTCAGAGTCGACTACCCATTTAGATAGTCAACTGTCCAATTCTTTGTAAACTACCCATTTTGAAAACAAAATGGATAGTCGACTATAGATCAAAGGATAATCGACTGTGAAAGAGACAAAGAGTTTCACAGCCGACTATCCAAATCATTTTAAGCCCAAAATTTCAAATTCAAGAGAGGACAATTGACTGTCCATTTTTCACAATCAACTGTCCTGTCGAGAAAAACAACTAATTTGCAAAATCTGGACGCGGTATTTGAGCAATTAATGCTCCAAACATACCAAATCTATGTCTAACGACCATATAAGGCCAAGGCTATAAAAATCTCTCATCAATGAGCATTTAAATAACAAGAAAGAACATTCAATTTCAAAATCAGCTCATTAATACTCTTGAAATCTTTGAAAAATTCCTTTAAGCCATTTATCAAGCTTTGTTCTTAAAAGAGAGATTATCTTCATCTTGTAAAACATTTATTGCTATCTCTCTTATTTTCCTTTATATTAAACATCAATCATTGTAAAGAGAAAGAGTTGGCATAACTCTTAGAATGTTTAGGATTAAACACTTCCTTGTGGAAGAGAGTTCTTGAAAGATTTGTGCAATACCCGTGAAGTTGCTCGACTATAATTAGTGGATTGCTTCAAGGAGGTTTCTTGAAGAGAGTGGACATAAGGTCGAAGAGATTCCCATATTTTGGAACCACTATAAATAAAGTTTGCATATTTTCTTCCCTTACTCCTTTAATTTCAAGCATCTTATTTATTGTGTGCTTTGCTTGAGTAAATTGTTAAAAACTTATGTGTTAATTGCAAAAAGTTTTTAAAACCCAATTCAGCCCCCTCTTGGGTTTGTACCTCAGTCTTCAATTGGTATCAGAGCCACGTACTCAATTTTTGGCTTAAAATCTTTGATTTGATCAAGTGGCTTCAAATAGTTATACCAAAGGTCATTTCTATACTAGAAATCCCTTGTTCAATGGCACAAATTATAATTATTGGAAAACTATAATGAAAATCTTTATTGAAAGACAAGATTACAATTTGTGGAGAATCATTGAAGAATAACCTAGAATTCTTACAGAGGAAATAACTATTGGAGAAATCAATCATACAATGTCCA
This sequence comes from Bretschneidera sinensis, assembly GCA_023935145.1. Lineage (NCBI taxonomy): Eukaryota > Viridiplantae > Streptophyta > Magnoliopsida > Brassicales > Akaniaceae > Bretschneidera > Bretschneidera sinensis. Next base: position 61,750,672 of record CM043700.1, on the reverse strand, counting down.
AACTCAAATCGGAGTTGAGTGAAGAGGATTGTAGAATAATGTCTTTAAATAGTAGAGTTACTAGTATGCTATATTGTGTTTTAGACATTACTGATTACAATAAAATTTCTGCATGTGTTTCGGCTAAGGAGATATGAGACAAACTTCAAATTACTTATGAGGGCACTAGCGAAGTTAAAAAAAAAAAATTATATGCTAGTGTCCGAGTATGAATCTTTTATAATGTCTCTTAATGAAACAATTTCTGAAATGCACTCCTGTTTCACAACTATTGTTAATGGTTTAAAGCTTCTTGGTAGCAATATTGAGGAGTTTTAACTAACAAGGAAGATATTAAAATCTTTGCCATTAACTTGGAAAGCAAAGAAGATGGCCATATCGGAGGCCAAAGATCTCGACAAACTTGATGTCGAAACGCTTCTCGGATCATTATTGACATACGAGATGGAAGAAATGAATCTCGACGCCAATGATGATGAGATGAAGAAAAATAAAATGATTGGTCGCAAAGCTTCCACAAGCAAGAAAAATGAAGAAAATGAAGAAGAGAATAAGAGACTAAGAGTAGTGAAGAAGATGGTGAAATAGCTTTAATCACCAAAAGGTTTCATAAGTTCTTAAAGAAGAGCAAGAAACCTTACACAAAGGATTCCACTCCAAAAAGAGAACCTATTGTGTGTTATGGTTATAAGAAGCCTAGACACATTAAAGCTAATTGTCCAACAACAAACCAACCATATAAGAGCTTCAAAAAGAAAGCCATGGTTGCAACTACTTGAAGTGACGATGAAGAAGAAGAACTTTCGGACAACGACATCGGATATGAAGAATTTGCCATTCTTTGCTTAATGGCAATTAATGATGAAATTGAGATAACAAATTCTCTCCCCCACTAATAATAATAATATTTTTAGTAGTAGTGAAGAATTGACTAAAGTAATTAATGTAATGCATGAAAAATTAAAAAAATTTGATTTTAGGAATATTGCTCTTAAGAAGAAAGTCTCATCTCTCTCTAAAGAGATGGAAAGTCTAAAGAAAGAAAAAGAAAAACTATCTTCCATGCTCTATAATTCATCACAAGATTTTCTGAATAATGAAAATGATGGTTTAAAAAAAAAAGTGACGGAGTTGAATAACATTATATCTAGGCTTATTCTTGAAAAATAAAAACTAGATGAAGTGCTATCTTGCCAAAGAATGAGTGAAGAAAAATCTAGTTTGGGTTATTCTCTATTAGGCAAACAAAAATCAAAAGAGACTTTGTTCATTAAAGTAATATGTGGAGGAAACCTCCACCTCTAAGGCCACTAGCAAGGTTAAGAGCTTTTCTTCAAAAAATGCTAGCAAGCCTAAGAATGAAAATTTCAATTCAGATGCAAAGAATTCTAAAGCATATGCTAGAGATAGAAATCCTAGAAATACATATGCATATATGTATGCTCATCCTAGAAATACAAATGCTAGGAATACACATTCAAGATATACAAATGCTAGGAATACACATTCAAGGTATGCATATGCTAGGAATGCACACCCTAGAAATTGCTATCATGCATATCCTAGAGATAACATGTATGTTCATAACTCTCATGCTAGAAACATGTATCCTAGGAATGCTCATCCAAGGAATAATAGGCATACATATTGAAGACATCCTAGAGACTTCTATAACTATCATCCTAGGTCATGCATCATCAACATGTCTATAATTATAAAGCACTTTATAATGTTAAGAAAGTATGGGTCCCTAGAGGAGTCAAATTTTCTAAGACTAACCCTAAAGGACCTAAGAAATTTTGGGTACCTAAAAGTGTAATTGTATATCCATGTGTAATGTAGATGCGTCTCCACACTAAATAAAAAGGTAATTATTGGTACCTTGATAGTGGATGCTTAAAGCATATGACCGGTGATCAAAGTATGTTCAAAGAGCTAACTCTAAGGGATGGCGGACATGTCACCATTGGAGATAACACCAAGATAGAGATTATTGGGCATGAAAAAATGGTTAAAGATTCCTCAACCATTGACCATGTTTAAAATGTGCAAAGGTTTAAGCCAAATTTACTTAGTATTAGTCAAGTATGTGACAAAGGCAACAAAGTCATATTTGAATCCTCTCATTGTCTAGTTGATTTAAAATCTTTATATTCGGAAAGTGAAAAATGTTTTCCCACTTTTAGTGAAAACCCATGGCTATGGCATAGAAGGCTTGGTCATATGAACATGGATTTACTCAAAATTCTTTCAAGAAAAGATTTAGTTATTGGACTTCCCAAAATCAAATTTGAAAAAGACAAAGTTTGTGATGCTTGTCAAATGAGAAAGCGAACAAGAGTATCTTTTAAATCTAAAAAGGTAATTTCAACCTCTAGACCATTAGAACTTCTACATATGGACTAGTTGGGTCCAATAAGCACCATTAGTCAGGTGGCCATCAATATGCTCTTGTTATTGTTGATGATTATTTAAGATATACCTTTGTTATTTTTATTGCTTATAAGGATGAAACTTATAAAGGTTTTGTGAACTTTTGCAAGAAGGTTCAAAATGAAAAATGAATTTCTATCTCAAGTATTAGAAATGATCATGGAAAAGAATCTGAAAACCAAAGTTTTTCAAAATTTTGTGATAAAAATGGAATTGATCATAATTTTTTAACCCCTAGAACCCCTCAACAAAATGATGTTATTGAGAAAAAAAATAAAGTTCTATAAGAATTTGCTAGAACCATGCTTTGTGAAAATAGTTTACTAAAATATTTTTAGGTGAAAGCCGTAAATACTTTTTTCTATGTTTTAAATAGAGTATTAATTAGGCCTATGCTTGATAAAATACCATATGAAATATGGAAAGGTAAAAATCCTAATATCTCTTATTTTCGTGCTTTCGGTTGCAAGTGCTTCATCTTAAACAACAATAAAACTAATTTAGGTAAATTTGAGTCTAAGATTGATGAAGAGATATTCTTAGGATATTCAACCTCTAGTAAAGTTTATAGAGTCTTTAACAAAAGAACTCTAGTGGTTGAAGAATCCGTACATGTTGCTTTTGATAAATATAACCTAATTAGTAGTAAAATAGTATCTCTTGATGATGATGCAGGTTTTACTCCAAAAGTATATGCATCTACTCCCATTGTTAACCCTAAGGAAATTCAATCTCAAACAAATCAAGAGGTAGATACTTCCAATCTTGATCAACTTTCTACAAGTCAACAAGGAGATAAGCTTCCCAAAGATTGGAGGTATGTGAATTATCATCCAATCAATCAAGTAATTGGTGATCCTTTACAAGGGGTAAGAACTCGATTTTCTATGAGAAATATTTGCATTTTTGTAGCTTGTTTATCCCAAGTAGAACCATTGATTTAGTGCAAAGAGTTTAGAGGAACTCACAGGGACGTAGGCTATTGCCGAACCTCGAAAATAATTATTGTGTCCTTTCTTTTCTTTGATTTTTGTTTCTATTTTCGATTCATCTTTACAAGTCATTCTAGACTTGGGTGTTTGGAAGATCACCACCTGGGAATCTCCAAGGTGATTTCCAGCAGTGGTATCAGAGCTTTGGACAGCGGGTATCGGACCTGAAACAGAAGGTATCGGAGCAAGACGCCAAGAATCAGAGATCAACTTCTTGGGTGATTTAAGAACGGAGAAAAGATCAAGATCAGATTGTATTCCTGAGGGTGATTCAAGAACGGTATTGAGATCAATCTTCGATTGTGTTCTTGAGGTTTAGAAGAAGTTTGAAAGCAATTGTGGGTGCTGTATAAATCTGGCATTTTCTTCGCATGATGGTTTCAAATTTTATAGTTGAGAAGTTTGATGGAAAGGGAGACTTTGCCCTTTGGAAGTGGGAGATCAAGGCTGATCTTATGCAACAAAAGGTAAGCTTGGCTATTGGAGAAGATGATGCTTTTCCAGCAAGTATCACGGAGGACCAGCGGATTAAGAAGAAGAAGATAGCATACAGCACCAGTTTCTTGCACATGTCGGATAGTGTCACAAGGGAGTGCGGAGACTCGGAAGATCTTGCTGTCATATAGAATAAACTAGATAAGTTGTTTCTTACCAAAACTCTCCATAATAAGATTTATCTTCTTAAAATAATCTTTTCTTTTAAAATGGATCCTAATAAAGAGTTGTAAGATAATCTTGATGTGTTTAATAAGCTAGTTCAAGATTTGGATAGCTGTAGCATAACATTCCCGGATAAACAATTGGCTGTTATTTTGTTGAATTCTCTTCCTTATTATTTTGATAATTTGATTAATGCAATTGAATATGGAAGAGATACTTTAACCAAGGAGATTGTGATCAATGCCATAAGGGCTCATGATTTCAAAGCCAAGATGAGGGAAGCATTAAGTGGAGAAGGGTTGTTCGTTAGAGTAAGGCCAGCAACTCGGAATGGCAGTAGCATTCATGGCAACTACCGGGAGAAATCAAGAGGTAGAGGGCAGAACCATGGGAGATCTCATTCCAAACCGAGATTTGGAGGAAAAAGATGCTTCTACTGCAACAAGAAGGGTCATTTCAGGAGAGATTGCAAAAAGAAGATGTGGGATAAGAGAGGAGGAAGCCGTACCAAGAAAGGAGAGGCTTCGGTTGCCAAAAGAGAACAGTAAGATGATGTTCTTGTTATGTGCTCAAATGTGAGCAGAAGGCAAGGCAGCAAGAAATGGATCCTGGATACCGGGTGCACTTATCACATGTGCCCTCACAAAGATTGGTTCAAGAATTTCCAGGAAACCAATGATAGAAAGGTTTTCTTGGGGAATGATACTTCTTGCCAAGTAAGGGGGATAGGAGATATCCAGTTGAGGATGTTTGATAGAGTCACAAGGCTACTGCGGAATGTGAGGTATCTCCCTGATTTAAGGAGGAATTTGATCTCATTGGGGTAGTTGGATTCCATGGGATACACATATAAGGTAGAGGGAGGAAAGATCAAGGTGACCAAGGGATCTTTGATAGTAATAAAAGCATAAATAAAAGATGGACTCTATAAGATGATCAGAGAGACAGAAATCAATGATCAAGCAGCAAGCTTGATGGCTGAGATGGATAGGGCAGCCCTTTGGCACACTCGCTTGGGACATATTAGCGAAAAAGGCTTGCAAGTTCTCAGCAAGAATGGTCTACTTGGTGGTGACAAAGAAGCGAAATTGGATTTCTGCGAGTGTTGTGTTCTTAGGAAGCAACACCGAGTCAGTTTCAACACCAGAATGCACAAGTCTAAGGGCATTTTTGACTACATTCATTCAGACCTTTGGGGACCAGCAAGAACACCAACACAGGGAGGTAACTTTTACTTTCTCTCTTTAATTGATGATTATTCAAGAAAGGTTTGGGTTTGTTTGTTTAAAAATAAATCAGATGCTCTGAATAAATTTGTGGTGTGGAAAAAGTTGCTGGAGACTCAAACGGGTAGGGTAGTTAAGGCTTTACAAACCGATAATGGCTTAGAATTTTGTAATAAGGATTTTGATAAATTTTGTGAGTTAAATAGCATTCTAGAACATAGAACGGTTATAAAAACACTTCAACAAAATGGAGTTGTTGAGAGGATGAATAGGACCTTTATGTAAAAGGTTAAGTGCATGTTAATAGGATCCGGATTACCAAAATATTTTTAGGGGGAAGCTGTGTCTACTGCTGCATACTTGGTAAATAGATCACCCTCTAGAGCTTTAGAGCTCAAGACTCCCATGGAGATGTGGAGTGGGAAACCCCATGAGTTGAGCAACCTTAGGACTTTTGGGTGTGCTGCATTTGCTCATCAAAAGAATGATAAACTTAACCCAAGGTCTAGAAAATGTGTATTTCTAGGGTATGGTGATGGGGTTAAGGGGTATAGGTTGTGGTCCTTAGAACCAAAAGGAATGAAACTCATAATAAGTAGGGATGTTATTTTTAATGAATTGTTATTTCCCTATTTGGAGAAAACTAACCCTGCAGGGGCTAGTGAGCAAACCAATCCAGAATTTGTGAAGTATAACATCAAGGAGAATTCAGTTCAGGTAGAGCAAGGAAGGCAAGAGGGTTCAGACCAGGTAGAGTCCATTGATGAAGGCCAAGCTCAGGACACTCAAGAGAAGGCTAAACTAGAAGGTGATGATGCAGCAAGTCAGAATAACTATTAGCTCACAAGGGACCAGGAAAGAAGGCTGGTCAGACCACCTTTGAGATATGGTTTTGCGGCTGCAAATACAGCAGCTCTTTAGACAGAATGAGGGATAAGTGAACAAGAGACTTAGATTGATGCCAAGGGATGTAAGGATTTGTTAAGGAGGAAGCTAGCTATGGAGGAAGAAATGGATTCTTTGAGGAAGAACAGCTCTTGGGAATTGGTGAACATTCCAGGAAAACGGAGAGTTGTGGATTGTAAGTGCACTTACAAGGTCAAAGAAGGGAACCCTCCAGGGACAAAGTCTGGGACAAGGCTACGTTTGTGATGAAGGGGTTCACGCAAAGAGACAACATAGATTTCACAAAATTTTTCTCACCGGTTCAAAAGGTGGAGGAAATGGTGAGTATCCTCGTCTATGCTGATGATATATTGTGGGTTGATAACGGCAAGGAGAGGATGAAAAGGTTGACATCTCAACTCAATGAGGAGTTCAAGAGGAAGGATCTTGGCCATGCACAAAAGATCCTTAGGATGAGAAGAATTCGGGAAAGGGAGAGAAACGGGTTGAAGGTTTATCGGTCTTCTGACATAGAAAATGTGTTGTACAAGTTTTCTATGGAAGATAGTAAACCAGTGAAGATTGCCCTTGCTGGCCATTTCAAGTTCTCCGGTGAACAATGTCCTAGAACGGATGAGGAGAAGAAGGAAATGGAAAAGGTCCCTTACTCTAGTGCAGGTGGATCAGTCATGTTCATGATGATAAGCACTAGACCCGACATTTCTCAAGCAATGGGTGTTCTCAGCAGATTTGTGAGTAATCCTGGAAAAAAGCTATGGCTTGGGATGAAGTGATTGCTGAGGTACTTGAAGGCTCAATGGCAGCCAGTGGTAGCACTCTTAACAACCGAGGCTGAATATATAGTGGCTACGAAAGCCATAAAAGAGGCTATGTGGTGCAAAGAGTTGTTGGACGAGTGGAAGGTCCTAAAAGAGCAGGTGGTGGTGTCTTCAGATAGACAAAGTGAGTGGCACTTGTGTAGGAATCCGGTGTTCCATGAGAGGACAAAACATGTGGATGTTTGGTATCATTTCATTTGAGAAAATGTTACGGAAGGATGCATTCATGTGGATAAGGTAGCCACAGAAGAAAATCCTGTAGATTTAGGTACCATAGTTCTACCTCTAAGTAAGTTCTATCATTGCTTTGGACTTCTTAGGATTGGAGTTGGTTGAATGATGACTCAAGATGAGTTTGGATCATAAGTTCTCTGCATAAAGGTTCGGGTTTAATCACTTAGACAAAGGTAGAGATTGTTGGTGTTTTGTCCAAGGATTAAACAAAGTAAGATTCAGCATGTTCAGCATTAGGTTTGGAGCTGTGCACCGCGGCCCAGCCTTGTGCGTCGCAGCCAGCAGCAACTCCAGGAAGATTGCCCATCAGATCAAGCCATAGCCCAACTTGCTCAAGGTGCGGCACCCAGAGTGTGAGGTAGTTCAGCCTTATTCTAAGCCACAACCTTCCCTGTTTTGGGCCGCGGCTTAAAGGTACACTGATGCACTTTGATTCAACCTTTTGAGAGGTGCGTGGATGCATGAACAAAACGCACAGGATCACTAAGGATTGATGAAGGGCTATGATTGAATAGTCCTCAAGATCTAAGGGTGGAGATTGACTTCAAAGATTGGCTCAAGAAGTGGTGCACTATATAAAGGGTCACCTAGCTCCAATCTCAACACAATTATGAGAAAAGACATACAAGTGATCATTATACAAGAGAATTCAAGTGCAAGTGTGAGAGTGCAAAGACACAAAACACGAGAGAGGTACTAGAATAGATCTCAAAAGAGAGGCTGGTTGTAAAGAGAGAGTAGCATAGATTGGGTAGAGGGCTTTGTAATATTTCTTATCACTTTCTTTTTTCTCTTCTTTGGTTATTAAAGAACTTGAGTTTCTTGGAGAGGGTTGTTGTATTTGTAAAGAACCATTGATTTAGTGCAGAGAGTTCAGAGGAACTCACAGGGATGTAGGCTATTTGCGAACCTCGATAACAATTGTTGTGTCCTTTCCTTTCTTTGATTTATGTTTATGTTTTCGATTCATCTTTACAAGTCATTCTAGACTTCGGTGTTTGGAAATTCACCACCTAGGCATCTCCAAGGTGATTTCCAACATAGAAGATGAAGAGGAGGCCCCGAGTCCTCCTTCATCTGCCTATAATTAAGAGTTAGAACCCCTGAACTTAAAAGATCTTAAATAAAACCCCATTTCTCTGACACTGAATGCAGAAGACCCTCAGAAATTCTATCAGCAATATTTCTCCATTTTAATGTATAATTCTCCTAAGTAATTTCATTCTGTTCGAATCTCCAAACAATTTCAAGCCATACTTCGAGCTCAGAGCCCTAAGTACTTCTTGTCTTCAGAACCATTTCAAGCTACATTTCGAGCTTAGTACCCCGAGCTCCTTCCGCCCTCGGATCCATTTCAAGCTAAATTTTGATCTTAGTGCCTCGAGATCTTCCCGTCCTCGGAACCATTTCAAGCTACATTCTGAGCTTAAAGCCTTGAGCTCTTCCCATCCTCGAAACCATTTCAAGCTATATTCCGAGCTTAGAGCCCCGAGCTCTTTCGGTCCTCAAAACCATTTCAAACTACATTTTGAGCTTATAGCCCCGAGCTCTTCCAATCCTCGGAACCATTCCAAGATATATCTCAAGCTGAGAGCCCAATGCTCTCTCTACCCTCGGAACCTATTCAAGTTATACTATAGGGTGAGAGTCGCGAACTCTCTACACCCTTGAAATCATTCTAAGGGAAAGTATTCAGAAGCAAAATGAAGATTGAAGAAAAAAACAAAAATCGACCGTGTTCATAAAAAGATTAAGTCTAAGGCACTATTGGCCTGTTAGTAAAAATGTGATACAAGGCACTACTAGCCCTTAAAATACATAGAAAAAAATAATTAAAAAAGGCAACATTTACTCATCCCCTACAAAATCAACCTCTTCCTCAGTCCTTCTAGACTCGGTCCCGACCTCGTCACTTTCCTCCACATCTTGATGGTCACCAGTTGTGATAGTAGTCTCATCCTCAAATATCTTAACTACTGAAAGGTTCAGGTTAGGGAACATCTTGACCACCTTCTTCTTCGCATCTAGGAATCCATCCAAGTACTACTTCCCAATCTCATTCACTACTTCCGAGTGATATTCTTATGAGATTTAAAAATCTTCCAAAGCCTTTCGACCTTCAGCCTTTTGTTCAACAGCTATAGCTTTAGAAGCCTTGAACTTTTCGATGGTCTCATCCTTAGCCCCGACCATCTTCGCCTCTAGCTCAGTAAAAGGCTCATTAGAACTCGCCAACTAAGTCTTCAAAATCTCGATGTCTTCATCCTTCGATTGAATATATCTAAAAAGAGGCTTTCAAGTCAACGATTGTAGCTATATGGTCCTCCAATCTCTTATTGGTCTCAACAAAACATTGTATCAACACTCTCGAAGCCACACTAGTTTGATGGAACAAGAAAAAAAACAAATAAGTAAAATTACTCGACAAATTGAACTCAGAGAAAATATAAGAAGAAGTATTATCTTGGCCTCACCTCAACAGTGTGCCCAAGGACCTCAAGAGCAAGCATATTGAGTTCAGTGTTATCTTGAGGAGGAATACCCTGGGTGAGCAGCTCCTTGGCAATCCGTGCTCCATCCATCATTGAGTCAACAATCTTCAGGAACCAATTAAGGTGAAAGACCTCCATGCCTATAGATGGAGCATCAATACTTCCGAGTCTGAGGATCGCGGTGCTATAAGTAGCAAAGGTCGGAAGGATGACTCATGAAACCAGAAGCTAGAGACTGATGAGGTAAAGAATGACTACTTTCATGACCTTCGGAGGCAGAGGTGTTGGTCTTTACCCTGACATCACCTCTTTGGCTTGCGTTCAGAATCTAGGAATGACTCAGAGCTATATCCGCACAAGAAGAAAGATCATAAGACTCAGAGTTAGCTAAGGAACATTCATAAAGAAAAAAAAAATCAATAAATATACCCTCGTGAGGACAAAAACCAAGTTGGGCTAGATCATTATTATTACTGATCTCGGCAGCCTCTACAGTTCCCTTTACTAAATTTTTAACAATTTTCTCCTCCGAACTGCTAAGGGATAGGCATTGACTCTTTTTTCGAAAAGGTCAAATCCCACACCCGCGAAATCTCAAAGTTTGTTTCGCTCTAAAGAAAGAACTTTTTTTTCCATTACTTTATGGAAGAGGGATTATTCTTCACTACGACCTTTTTGGCCCACTGAGTCATGACGAGCCAACCGTTTTTCGAATGACAGTTCACAAAATAATATGTTCTTAAAAATGTTGAGGGTCGAATACAGTATTTAACAAAGGGAAATATTGTAATAATTCAGCACCAGATGAATAAAAGTGTAGAGGGGAAATCTTAGACCGGCTTTTAAAGAATGGGTATACATGAAAAACTCACAAGGAGGATTCTCATTTGGCTTGTCGCATGCCTTTTCTCTATGCCAGCATTCCTAAGAGAATACACAATATGAATCATATATTTCTCCCTTAACTTTTCCACACTTAATCTTTCAGCTCATTTGGTACTCTCTCAACCGTAAACTTAAAATCCCTAGTACGTCAGCCATTTCATCTTGAATGTCATTTAGGGTGGGATCGACCTCACCTTCAACCTCACTAGGGTTTATCACTACCTTTCGACATGTGATTTGGTTGAGAAGCTACTCTCTTCAGCCTCAGATGAACTAAAACAACTACTAGTAAAAGACATTTTCGAAATAGATAAGCAAGGAAGGAAGGGACTTACCTACGAAAAAAAAATATGTCGAAGTATTGAACTTCGAAGACTGAGTGCTATCTCTCTCTTAACTCGGAAAGCTGATGAACGAATATTTGTCTTAGTATTTTGTATGTTTTCAAGTATTTATTTATATGTTTAGCTTAGGAATTTGTTACTTTGAGTTATTTTTCATTGTTTTACAGGTTCACAAGTACTTGGAAAGGAGTTTCACTAAATTGCCAGAATTGCCCGTACAGATTAGTCATTTTTGCGTATTAAACTGTATTGATTCAGGAAGAACCAGGAGATGAGCTATATATGCTTAGAAAGATCCGGATGTCTATTTTCTGGAGAATTTTATGGCTTGTAAATATAATTTTTCTAGAGAAAGTTATGGCAATTTTAGTAGACAAAAGTCAAGTTGTGCGTGATTTCAGTGCGGTAGAAGTGATTTTTGCGGATTAAACTGTATTGATTCAGGAAGAACCAGGAGATAAACCATATATGCTTGGAAAGATCCGGATGTTTATTTTTTGGAGAATTTATGCCTCATAAATATGATTTTTTTAGATAACATTATGGCAATTTTAGTAGACAAAGGTCAAGCTGTGTGTGATTTCAGTGTGGCAGAAGTGAAGGAGCTATTAAATTCTGATTTTTTTTTGGATTTGCATGGGATGGATAGAAGTACAACCAGACCAATTCTAGACAGCAAAAACCTGGCCTAGACAGCAGTAAACACACTGCCTGGACAGCAGCGAAACCGGGCTTGAACAGCAGCAGAACCATACGGCCTGAATAGAAACTCTGGGGCGACTTTTCTGTCTACAAAGCTGTCTCCATATAGCTATATATAGGAATTTTAGACTCAGAGAAGGGGGGAGACAATGGCAGTTCTTGGAGAGATATTATCAAGAAGAGTTTTGGGAGATTGAAAGAGAAGACGGTTTCTTTCATCAAGAGGGCTTATTAAGAGATTGAAGACGACGATCAATCGCTTCAAGACTTTGAGGATTCATCTTATAATTCGGGAAGAAATTCTATCTTTGCTCCTTTTGTCCTTCAATATGCTTGTAACCCTAGTATTTGAATTTTGTGATTGAGATTTAAACATGAGGGGCTGAACGCATTTTTGGGCGTTTGGCTTAGCTGCCTTGATTGTTTTGGATATTTTGGTGGATTTAGTTTTATGAAATTTTTCAGATTATTTCTTATTCAATATCCTTCATATCTTTGATTATTTCTTATGGATTGGCCATCTATTATTGATAGTCAAGGTTAATATTCGAGATTAGGTTGGGGCAAATCATTCAGACCTAACTAAGCTTTCTTGAATGGGAATTTAAATCACGATTCAAATCAAATTGTGATTTAGGTGGTTGTGTTTTCCTTATACTTAATTTAACTAATTATTTGATGAACAGGATCCATGGGATTTAATTAATTAGTTATAAATTGAGAATAAACACGATCAATGGCATTCTCTAGTCTTAGCAAAAATACCAATAATATTGGATGTTGATTAATTCTTTATATTCACCAAATGTTCCAATTCATGATTGGATAGCAAGTTAAACTCCTAATTGTTCTCATTGATTATACTCATCTCTTCATAATTCATTTTATTTAATTTACTTAATTGTTTTTATTTCAATTTTCTCTTCACTAATCTTTTAATTAGAGTGTTTAGGATTTAATTTCACAGTTTGTTTTAGTAATTTTAAGAAAATAATTTAGGATTTAAACCACTGCAATTCCTTGAGAGATCGGCCTCGAGAGTAAACTCATCACAATTCTATTTGTGATTCGTGCACTTATGAGCACCCTCTTAGTGGTTCTAGAACATTAGTCAATACACCCACTTAACAAGCCTTCAACAACTTCATGGGCTATATTCAACTTAATTACTTCGTGGGCTTTAATCGACCCTCATCTAAACCCTGTTAGAAGAAACCTACCAATGGGCTCCTCTTCTTTTTGGGCCAAATGCCCACAACTGAAATCAATAATTTCTCCCTTTAAACTAAGAGTTATATACGAGAAATGCCCATAACTGGGTTGAAACTTCAAAAAAATTCTAATTATGCAAGATTCGGCCAAAAAAAGTCTAAGAAGAAATTGTTTAGTTCTTTCAATTACGTGTTTTCTTTAAACACTTGGGGACCCAAAGAAAGGTTGAAAGAGCAAAATTTTAAAGGGGTTTACGGGGGAATTTTATAAAAAGTCACAAAAAGCTATTAGAAAAACATAAGGTAATAACATAATGTTTATTTTTGAATTTTTAGCATACATGAAATTTCCTAGAATTCAAAGTGGGAATTTTCAAAGGGTGTGGTTTATAAAGAATTGAAGAATAAATCAGAAATTTAATATAAATATTATGTCAAGTGTTGACGATCAACAACCGAGGGAAATTGCTAAGAGGAACAGGAAAGGCAAAGAGGTGATCCACGGGTAGCTTTAAGTGCTACGTGGTGAGTTAGATTTACTTTAAGTTATGAAATATCTAGTGATAATATTAAAATAAATTATTAGTTTATGCTTTGGTGGTAGGTAAAAATTTGATTGATAGGTATGATGTGAATTTTGGACATATAAAAAATTATTATGTGAGAAATAATATTTTTGGAATAATAAGTTGATTTAATAATAAAAGCGATAAGTGAAATTCTTGATGAGCTATGGTTGATGTTTTGATACGAATTATGAAGAGATGAAATTTAGTGGATCTTGATAAGTTTTGATGAATGATTTGATGTGATTTAGGATGAGAGAAAATTTAGTGAAAATTTTTATATATAATTTGAGAAAAATCAGGATATTCATTTTTAAATATTTGAATTCATGTTTGTTTTTTTTATGTTTATTCAGATGTATATCTTATACCATTGTTCATATGCATATGCATTAAATAAAAGAAAAGAACCGGAAAGGGGATGGTCTAATTGAAAAACTGTGAGAGCGGGTATATGCTGAAAAATAAAAGGGACACCGTGACAGTCGGTATATGCTAGAAATAAATACCGTGACAGCTGGGATAAGCTGAAAAGAAAAGAACCGAGAGGGGGCCTGTCTAAGATAATAAAAACATGTTGACATATTAGAAGACGTTCCCTAATAATAATTCATGCATTGCATCTGTTTTAATTATTGATTTCATTACTGAAATGTTGATGTGTTATGTGTTATTGTGAATTTATCTATAGATGAATGAGTCTCACAAAGAGGCAGTTATGGTGAGAAAGAAACATAGAAGTATGATATGATAAGAACTATCTAAATGGTAGACTTTATGCTGTGAACTTCATTACGAGGTAATTATGAGATAATTGATGGTCTTAAGGTGAATCAATATATAAGAAGAAGAAATTGATAGAGAATGGGACTTATGATATGTGTAGTATAATAGAATGTTATTATCAAGTGATGTGAGATATAATTGATTTAGATTATTAAACGACTATTGATACAAATTGAATACTTCTAGTAACTTTAATTCACTAAGCTTGTGAAGCTCACCCCTCATTGTACAATGATTTCAGGTAGCAGACAGGACAAATAGTCTGGTGGGTTGAGAGTCAGACGAAATCATTTTTTGTAAGCCACATACGTGTCAACATCCTCAGACAAATGAGAAAATGAATTAAATAATTTATTTGTAAATATTCATGCATATTACGTTGTGTAAAATGTTTAAGTTAATATTAGATTTATATACCTCCCCTGTTGAGGGTTGAGAATTATAGTAAAAAAATTTGTTAGTATTTTTTTTGTTGCATATATGTATCGTGCTGTGATTTTCAAAATGTGATGACGTTCTCTCGGGGGTGGCCAACTTGGGATGGGTCGTTACAATTTTGGTATCAGAGCATTAGGTTTTATGATTATATAGACTGCATAAAAAGTAAGAAAGTGGAAGTTTAAAATAAATTATATTTTAATAGTCTGAGGATGACACGTGGACTTACTAGAGCTAGAGTTAGAGTTATTGATTTGAGAGGGCGTGTTAGGCCCCCAATATTTTTGACAAGTTGAGGTTGAGTATGAGTCTGTGGTTCCTAGAAGGGAACGTGTTGATGGTATAATTGATATTAGGAAAGGTGTGAGAAAATCTGAAGTTGAAAGAGATAAGCTAAGATAAGCTCTTACACATGCTATTGAGAAAATGAATGTAATAGATGATAGAGTTAATAGTGTATAGCATAGACTTGATGAACAGGCTCAAGCAGTGCCTAAGGCTGTTAATCCAGTAATAGTAGACGTTTAAAAGGGGGAAAATTAGTTTATGATGCAGGGAGATTGTTAAGTTGAATGTTTTATTATTTAAAGGATTTATAAACCCTTTTAAGCCTGAGTTATGGGTGAAACACGTAGAGAGATTTTTTTTTTATTTGGTATGTTACCAGTAACTGACAGGTAGATGGTTGTCTTTGCTTCTTTTGAGTTAGAATGAGAAGTGTTAGAATGGTGAGAGGATATTTCTTCCCAGGATAAGTGCAGATGTTGATAGAACCTCAACTTAGAATAGATTTAAGGAGGTTTTCCTTGATAAATACTTTTCTTAGACCTTTAGAGCCCAACAAGATAGAGAATTTATTTGGGGTAAATGTATTGACTATGACTCAGTATGATACGAGATTTGTGGCTTTGTCGAGGTTTGTACCGAAAATGATAGACCTAGAGGAGAAGAAATGTAAGAGGTTCATAGATGAACTATGTTTTAAGATTTGATCAAAACTATCTTACATGAGACATATGAATTATGTCAGATTGGTGGATATAGCACTTCAGGTTGAGAAGGATGTGACAGAATTTAGAGGAATGAGGAATTGGCGGAAGAAGTCTAGATTTGAAGAACCCATAGGTGGTATCAGTACGAGTGTGCAGGGTGGGAGACCACCCAGATGAGGCGTTCCTTGTCACAGGGAACTGTAGTACGGAGTCAGAGGAAAACATGATATGTTACTTCTATAGCTTAGAATACTATCGGTGGGACCATTAGATTTGGGAGACAAGTTATGGGAACTGGGAGTCATGGCAGAGGAAGTAAGTATGCCACCAAGGGGAAGTGGTAATCTGATGCATGATTAAGAGATAGAAGTTTGTTATAGATATATTCAAATAAAATATTTTTCCTAGAATTATCAAAATTTGAAGTGCTTTATGTGTATACAAGGTGGACATATCAATGTTGGTTGATCTTGGTGCAACCTATTCTTTTGCATCCAGTATTCATATGAAGTCTATTGAAGTATGTATTAGTCCTTGGAATGCGAAATTTTTTTGTTGAAATTCCCACTATAGATAGAGTATTAATCATAAAGGTTTACAAGGGTTGTGTGATTCGTATCAGTGATAGAAAATCTAAAGCTGACTTATTATCTTTGAATACGATATAATTTCATTTAATTTTGAGAATGAATTGGTTGTCGACGTATTACGCTTGGGTTGATTGTCCCAGAAAGAATGTAGTATTCAAAATATGGACATGAGGAGTTTAACTTTCTGGGAGAACATAAAATACTCTCGAACTATCTTATTTTTGCTCTGACCACTAGGAGATGATTGAAGAAGGGTTGTGAGGAGTATTTGGCATACATAATGGATTCTAAAAAGGAAAATAGTAGTTAGAATAAATCTTAGTGGTGAAAGATTATCCTAATGTAATTTTTGATGAGTTGTATAGGTTACCTACAAGTAGGGTGATTAAATTCTTTATTGATGTGATACCAGGATCATCACATATATTTAATAGCACCCTACAGAATGACGCCAGCTGAATTGAGAGAGTTGAACATACCATTTTAAGAATTTTTTAATAAACAATTTATTCTACTAAAAGTGTCGCCATGAGGAGCCCACATAGTGGTTGTGAAGAAAGAAAGATGGAATGATGAAATTGGGTATAAACTACAAATAGTTGAATAAGAATAAATATCTTTTACCCAGGATAAATGAATTGTTTGAGCAGTTGCAAGGAGTGAGAGTGTTTTCTAAGATAAACCTGAGATCAAGTTATCACCAATTGAGGATCAAGAAGTGAGACGTGCCTAAGACTGCTTCTAGGACACGTTATGGTCATAAGTTTCTTGTGAAGTCATTTGGATTAACTAATGTTCCAGAAACATTTATGGACTTGATGAATAGAGTATTTAAACAATATCTTAACAAGTTTATGGTTGTATTTGACTTTTTGATATAATCTAAGAAGGAAGAACAACATGTGAAACATTAGACAATGTGTTGGAGACTTTGAGGAAAGAGAAATTATATGCAAAGTTTTCTAAGTGTGAGTGTTGGCTAAATGAAATAACTTTCTTGGAACATGTAATATCGAGAAATGGCATAGCAGTTGACCCACAGAAAGTAGAAGCAGTGTTGAATTGGGAAAGACCCACGAGTGTAACTGAAATTAGAAGCTTTTTAAGGTTGGTTGTTATAGGAGATTTATCTAAAAATTTTCTATGATTGCTGGACCATTGACTAAATTGACCAGGAAGGATGTGAAATTTAGGTAGTCAGAGGAATGTGAGAGAAGTTTCCAGCTATTGAATGAAAAACTGACTACAACCCCGATATTAGTGCTTCCTTCTGGTGATGAAGGATTTATGGTTTATAGTGATGCGTCACATCAATGATTGGAATATGTGTAATATAGGAAAGTTGTGGCCTATACTTATAGGTAATTGAAGATTCATGATAGAAATTACCATACTCATGACTTAGAGTTGGCTGCTATAGTGGTTATTTTAAAGATTGGAGACATCATCTATATGGAGCCACTTATGAGATATTCATGGGTTATAAGAGTTCGACGTACTTACCTACCTAGAAAGAGTTTGAATTTGAGGCAAAGATGGTGGATAGAGTTGATTAGTGACTATGATTGTACAATTCACTATTATCTAGAAAAAGATGAATGTGGTAACTGATGCATTAAGTAGAAAGTCTACAAGAAGTTTAACTGCTATTGGGAGTCTTAATGTGAAAGTGATGATAGATTTAGAGAGATAAGAATGAAGTTGAATATTAGTGATAGAGGATCATGGTAAACGAATATGGTTGTACAGTCATCCATAGAAAAATGCTTTAGTGATGTAAGGTAGAGATGAAGAGATAGAAAAGATTAAGCATTGAGTGCTTACTAGAAAACAATATGAGTTCAAAATTTGAAGTAAGGATATTTTGGTATTGGAACATAGGATTTGTGTTCCCAATGATGCAGAGTTGAGAAAGAAAATATTGAAAAAGGTACATGATGGCGTATATTTAATGCACCCGAGTAATAATAAGATGTATAGAGGATGGAGACATAATTTTTGGTGGTCAGGATTTAAGAGGGATGTAGCTGAGATTGTAAGGTTGTCTAGAGTACAATTAAGCATAGTGTCAAATAGAGATGCTAGATTTACATATGGGTTTTGGAGAGGCTTTCAGAAAGCCACAGGTACACTATTGCAATTTAATATAATTTTTCATGCTTAGATAGAAAGGATTATTAGAGGATTAGAAGAAAGGTTAAGACAAATGAGATGAGTTTCTCAGTAAGTTGGGATGCTTAAATGCCATCGATTGAAATTGCTTATAATAATCAGAATCAAACTAATATTGGGATGGTACTGATTGAGACATTGTATGGTAGGAGGTGCAGAACTCCTATATGTTGGGAAGAAATGGGAGAGAGAAATATATATGGTTCATCCATTATTGAGTTAACCACTGAAATGATCAAACTGGTTAGAGAGAACCTGAGAGCAGCCCAAAACAGACAGAAGGGATATGCTGATAAAAAAAGACGACCTCTCAAGTTCCAAGTTGTTGATTGGGTATTTTTGAAGATAACTCCATGGAAGGGTGTGTTGAGGTTTAAAAAGAAGGGGAAAGTTGAGCTCGAGATTTGTGGGGCCATATGAGGTGATCAAGAGAATTAGACCAGTAGCGTATCGTTTGGATTTTCCTCCAGAATTAAAGCAATTACATAATGTGTTTCATGTATCACTGTTGAGAAAGTACTTACATAATGAATCTCATAGTATCTCGAATCAGGCAATAGAATTTCAAGAAGATCTGACTTTTATGCAAGTACCGATCAGAATCCTAGACAGAAAGGAACAAGTCTTGCACAATAAAGTCATTCCTTTTATTCAAATATTATGGTGGAAAAAAAGATGTCGAAGAAGTCATGTGGGAGCATGAAGCAAGAATGAGGAAGGAATACCCCCAACTTTTTCTTGAATTAGGTAAGAAAATTTCGGGGACGAAATTTTTGTAAGGTGGGTGATGAGAGTCATAAAATGCATCTAAACAATACTTAATTGTTAACACTTTAGGGTTAATCTCGGTCGTAATCGCACTTTTACATGTTGATAACTCTAAAGTGTTATTCATAAATCATTGACTTAATTCGATCCATTTTCAGGTGCGTTGAGTACAAAAGAGATGATAAAGCGATCCATGTTTAAAGCGCCAAAAGATCTTGGGTGTCGGTGCTCGTTTTTGTCCAAGGTTTAGACATTTCCAAAAATGATTTAAAGATGATTAAAAGTCTAAACCAAGGTTGGAGCAATAAAGTACATTGAGTTAAAAGACTGCACACAAGTGTGTGCATCACTTTGGAACAAGTTAAGGGTAGGCACACCAGTGTGTGCACTTCTGCATACAAGCTGAAGGAGTTTCACTAAATTGCCAGAATTTCCCGTACAGATCAATCATCTTTGCAGATTAAACTGTATTGATGTAGGAAGAACCAGGAGATGAGCCATATATGCTTAGAAAGATCCGGAAGTCTATTTTCTGGAGAATTTTACGGTTCGAAAAAAGGATTTTTCTAGTGAAAGTTATGGCAGTTTTAGCGGAAACAGTTCAGGCCTCCAGAACAAAGCCCAGCGCCTCACCTCTCACTGTCCAGCGCCCCAGCGCCCAGGAAAACAAGAGTGAGCGCCTAGGCGCCCATGAACCAGCGCCTAGGCGCCCAGGCAAACAAGAGAGCGCCTAGGCGCCCAGGCAAACAAGAGGAGCGCCTAGGCGCCCATGAACCAGCGCTGCGCCCCTCAGCCATCAGCGCCGCGCCCCTCGCCAACTAACGCTGCACCTTTACTTTCCAGCGCCCAGGCGCACACTTGGACACACGCACATGCTGCTGGACCCACCTTCACATTCCAGCCTTCACTTTCCAGCGCCCAGGCGCACGCTCAGACAAAGACAGCAGCGCGCACATGCTGCTGGACCACCTTCACGTTCCAGCCTTCACTTTCCAGCAGTGCGCACATGGACTCCAATTCAGACTCAAATTAAGAAAAGCAAAGACAGCTCTCCCTCGTGGGCTATAAATATATGCTTAAGGTTTGCAGCCGGGGGAGAGCTCGAGGAGAAAAACAAAGACAGTTTTTGATAGATACAAATTAGAGAAGTTTTTAGCATTTTGTTTAAGTTTTCATGAGTTGGAAATCAAGGAGAGAACATCCACATTGTTCTTCCACCTTGAGTTTCATGGCTAACTAATCATCAAACAAGGGAAAGGGATGAATCCTTAGGGTTTTATTGTTCCTTATTTCCTGTTCTTGATTCATTTGTATGGACTTATTGTTAAAACGTTGTCTATGATTTACTCTTTGATTAATTAAGAAGGATTTGAGTTCATGTGATAGCTGTATTCTATATTCTTCTTCTTTTAGTTTCTCTCAATCCGGTGATTGCATCCTTCTACTCCACATAAGTCTAGTCAAGCTTTTCTTATGTCAAGTTGTTTGGATGTAATTGATTTCGGTATATTTATCTTATAGATCGGCCATTACTGTGATATCATTATTGCAATATATTGTCGTTTCTTGCTAATCTATAAGATAAATCATGTGTGCTTGAATTGAAATCAAAGAGTAATTTGTAGCAATTATATTAGAGATATAAATGTGCTTGATTGAATACTTTCCGATTGCCTGTTTAGGATGTGAAACTTGCAATCGAGATAAAAATTTGAATCAAGAGTGGAAATAGGGAACGAACCTAAGGAGGATTCCCGGAACCTTGTTATTTCTTATTTATATTCTTTGTTATATTCGCACAATTCTTTTACACAATATTGCATTATCAAAACTCATATTCTCTCATCTAATCATTATCGTTAGTGTTAAAGTTTACACCTTCTTTCGTAATTAACTTGTTTCCCTGTGGAATCGACACCCCAAAACTATACTACAATAACCGCGTTATGTTTTGGGCGTAATCAAATTTTGGCGCCGTTGCCGGGGAAACGCGCTTAAGTACAAAGGAAGCTTGTCAACTTTAAGTAAAAATAAAAAAAAATATTAAGAAAAAAAATCGTAAATATTTTTCTTTTCAGCACTTTGTAAATACCGTAATATTGTTCCTTTACTTTTATTTTTTTTAATTTTCTTTTATTATTCTGTTTTATTTATTTGTTTATTATTCTATTTTATTTATCTGTTTATTATTCTGTTTTATTTATCTGTTTATTATTCTGTTTTATTTATTTGTTTATTATTCTGCTTTATTTATTTATTTATTTAATTATTTATTATTCTGTTTTACATTTTTTATTTCCCCTCTAAATTAATTAGTGCATGCTTAAACCGAGAGATTCGCGATGCAGATTCATTAGAGGACCCGAATTAGAGTCACTCTCTCCTTCCACGTCCGTTAGTGAAACCTCGCCTAGATCATACCATAGTGCACCCCCATCCGAGAATTTAGAGGATTTCGATAACATGGCCGGCAATCACAATGAAAATGTTGCTAGGACACTTAAAGACTATTTGCACCCTAGCCGAACGGCCACACCCTCTTGTATCATGTTCCCCCCTAATGCCCCACAAGCTGAGTTTAAGCCGGGCATGATACAATTGCTACCAACTTTCCATGGGTTTGAGAATGAAAGCCCCTACATCCACATTAGGGAATTCGAGGAAGTAGTAGCAACCTTCCAAAATAGGGCTGATATGGTGGACACTGTCAGACTCCGGTTTTTCCCTTTTTCACTTAAGGAAAAAGCCAAGACTTGGTTGTACTCATTAAGGCCTAGGTCTATTGGTAGTTGGGATGAGATGACCCGAGTTTTCTTCCAAAAACACTTCCCAACCCATAAGACCAACAACCTTAAGAGACAAATCTCAAACTTTGCACAAAAGGAGAGTGAAACCTTATATCAAGTTTGGGAACGTTTCAAGGACCTTTTAAATTCTTGTCCACACCATGGGTATGAAAGTTGGCGGGTAGTCAGCTATTTCTATGATGGACTCCTAAGTAGGGAGAGGCAATTCATAGAAATGATGTGTAATGGGGATTTTCTTCAAAAAGATCCCGATCAAGCCATAGATTTCCTAGATGACCTATCAGAAAAAGCCCACACTTGGACAGGACCGAGTGCCATTGAAAGTACTAGGAGAAATCAACCCGCTGGAATCTACCAACTTAAGGAAGAGGACAGCCTTAAAGCCCGTTTAGAGGCCCTAACTAAGGAAATTGAAGTTTTAAGAGCCAAAGATGCTAGAGCCCCCGAACCAGTTGCTAGGGTAGAGTCCCGTGAGCCTTGTTTCATGTGTAATGGGGTAGATCATGTGCCTAGGGATTGTCCAACCTATTTTGAGATGAAAGGAGAGTGTAATGCTTTAGGTATATCCTCTAGCAAACCATACTCACCCTATTCTAACACCTATAATCCCGGTTGGAAGAATCACCCAAATTTTAATTGGAGACCCGATACACAACCCCCAGCCCAAACTAGCACCCGTTGGAGATCCGATATACAACCTCATCCCCACTCTAGTACCCAATGGCAACCGGAAGCAACCTCATCTAATGAACCACAACAATCTTTACCTTTGGAAGATATGTTTAAGTCATTTCTGCAAGTACATGCCAAAAGTGTGGAAGAACAAGGCAAGATAAATCAACGGGTGCTAGAAGAGCAAAAAGGGATCAAAGATGAGCAAAAGGAGATAAAAAGTCAACTCACCAAGTTGACTAGTTTCTTGACAATTCAAGAGCAAGGTCGGTTCCCTTCACAGCCGCAACAAAATCCAAGGGGACAACATATGGCACAAACCTCTGATCCGAAAAATCAAAATATTAAAGAGGTTAACGCCATAATCACCCGCAGCGGTAAGAAAATTGATGGACCCACACTACCACCACACTTGATTCCTAATACTGTGGACAACAAGGATAAAGCGTCCAAGGAACAAGAGGCCCATGATGATTATTCTCCACCGGTGCCTTTCCCTCAAGCTCTCCTTAAACCTAAGGAGAGAAATTCAGCACTAAAAGGCGAGATTCTTGAACAACTTCAGCATGTTAAGATTAACCTCCCTCTTCTTCATGTTATAAAACAGATTCCCAATTATGCTAAAGTCATCAAGGATCTATGCACACTCAAGAGGAGGCACAATGTTAAGAAGACTGCATTCTTAACGGAGCAAGCAAGTGCGGTAATTGATAGCACGACACCGCCCAAATATAAAGATCCGGGCTGTCCAACAGTGGCTTGCCAAATTGGAAACAAATCTTGTGGCCAAGCATTGCTAGATTTGGGAGCTAGTGTGAACCTCATGCCATACTCCATGTACTTGCAACTCGGTTTAGGTGAGATTAAACCAACCTCTGTGGTACTTCAACTAGCGGATAGATCGGTAAGAAAACCAAGAGGTATTGTAGAAGATATTTTGTTACAAATTGATAATTTCTATTATCCTGTTGACTTCTTGGTTTTAGATACTGTTTCTATGGTAAATACAGAGTCCAAAATTCCTTTGATACTTGGAAGACCATTCCTTGCCACTGCTAATGCCCTCATTAATTGTAGGAATGGCCTAATGACATTATCATTTGGAAATAGGACTTTAGAGGTAAATGTTTTCCGAATCTCAAGGCAGCCAATTGAAGAGGATGAGTGTTTCAACACTTATATGATTGATAAGCTTAATTTAGAGGATGAGAACATTGAAGATAATTCTAACTCTTTGGAATTCCCTCCTAATAATTTAGAGTTCAATGATTCTTCAATTTATCCCCATGCCGTTAACATTATTGATATTTGTGATAAGTCACAGGGATTTATTAAGAAATATGGGAAACCATGCTTTGAGGAGTTGCTTGAGAGAAGTCACATGGATGCGGGAATCAAATACCCTACTGCTGATTGTAAATGGGCAACACCAAGAACACTTGAGCCATATGTGGTGGACTTTAAGTATTCCTTGCCAAAAGATTAACACTGAGGCCATTGAACCAGGGGCCTCATTTTCAGCACCACAATGAGGCCATCAGTGACAGTGGTGCATCGTCTGGCTGAAGACGTAAAACTTAGCGCTCATGGGAGGCACCCCAAAGCATATCCTTTTTATTTGTTTATTATTTTTTTCTTCTTTTCTGTTCATAATTCTTTTTCGTGTTTATTATTAGTATTTTGCTGTTTTCCAGTTTTACTTTCGTGTTTCTTTTTCAGGGACAAATATGCAAAGCAATTCAAATGGTGGTGCACAATTTTTAGCTTCTGTGCACTTTTGGCCAACAAAGGGAGTTTCTTTTCCTTTTTCTTTCACATTGAGGTCAATGCAATGTTTAGGTTGGGGGTGGAGGAAACACATTTCTTTCATTTTTCCATTGAACTGCTTGGTGTCACTTTCCTACTTTTTGTTTGTTAGGATAATAAAAATAAAAAAAAAGGTTTGTTTTTAGCATGCTTTGTGTTAGCCTTGGAGTTATTCACATGTCAATGATATGACCTTAATTGAGATAGCATATAGCACTTAGAAGAAATTAAATCTTGCTTCGGTTTGAAATTAATTTAAGTATCAATCTTGATTTGGTTAGAGACTCTAGCTTGTGGTAAGATTGTATGATTAATCGTAAGCATTTAGAAAAGTTTTATGCGTGATTATTTTGTGAATATTTTTGCGGTCTCGGCAAGCTCTAGAACTTACTTGATAACCACTTGAGGCGAATTCCTAGAATGCACATTACTTAGGATATGATATAGGCAATTTTTGAACCGTTTGAGCCTTTCAAACCTACCCTTGCGATATATATCACTAGTCACCTATTTGAGCCTTTTTCTTGAAAACGAAGTTGAGTCTGGTTTCTTTCAAAAACCCATTCACTTACCCTTATAAGCCTAAAGAGAATATTTTATCCTTACGTCTCTCTTAAAAAGAATTTAACTATACACTTGTTGTGAGAAGCACTTAAAATGAGTAAGGGTGGAAACATGAAAAAAAAATATATCACTACCACAACCCAAGTACATTAAAGGAGATAAGTTGGGGGTTGTGGAAAAGAAAGAAATGAAAAAGGAGGTGAATGGTCTTTTATGCCAAAATACAAAAAATAAAAAAAAATAAAAATGGTTGGAAGAGTTGAGTATTGAAGTAAGGTTATCCAGTGCTTAAAGAGCTATGTTCAAAACTAAGAGATTAAGTTCTTTTACTTGTGAATTCTTCCCATTCTTTCTTAGCCTTTACCTTAACCGAACGTTACAAGCTTATTAAAGACCTATTGATCCAATGTAATGTGATTTTTCTACAATAGTGGAGAGTGGTTTGAAATGTAAGCTTATGGAGCTTGTTTTTGTGATTGATGTCACGCGATTTATTTTTAGAGGCCAAGACTTGTATTCATGAATATTGTGCATAAAATCATCCGGATGTTCAGATTAATGGATTGTGGTAAGATGGATGTTAAGAGTCAATAACGATTTTAAGATTGATGTTTGAATTATTTTTGGATTTGAGTGAAATTTAATGATTCTATATGCTATATGTTACGCATGATTTTTGAGACAAAGATTTTTGAATCACTCTTGGTTAACACTAGCATTGTTGTATTTTGCATTAATTTCTAAATAAAGAACTCATTTCATGTCTTTCGCTTGAATTGCTAGGGACTAGCAATAAGCTAGTTGGGGGTTGTGATGAGAGTCATAAAATGCATCTAAACAATACTTAATTGTTAACACTTTAGGGTTAATCTCGGTCGTAATCGCACTTTTACATGTTGATAACTCTAAAGTGTTATTCATAAATCATTGACTTAATTCGATCCATTTTCAGGTGCGTTGAGTACAAAAGAGATGATAAAGCGATCCATGTTTAAAGCGCCAAAAGATCTTGGGTGTCGGTGCTCGTTTTTGTCCAAGGTTTAGACATTTCCAAAAATGATTTAAAGATGATTAAAAGTCTAAACCAAGGTTGGAGCAATAAAGTACATTGAGTTAAAAGACTGCACACAAGTGTGTGCATCACTTTGGAACAAGTTAAGGGTAGGCACACCAGTGTGTGCACTTCTGCATACAAGCTGAAGGAGTTTCACTAAATTGCCAGAATTTCCCGTACAGATCAATCATCTTTGCAGATTAAACTGTATTGATGTAGGAAGAACCAGGAGATGAGCCATATATGCTTAGAAAGATCCGGAAGTCTATTTTCTGGAGAATTTTACGGTTCGAAAAAAGGATTTTTCTAGTGAAAGTTATGGCAGTTTTAGCGGAAACAGTTCAGGCCTCCAGAACAAAGCCCAGCGCCTCACCTCTCACTGTCCAGCGCCCCAGCGCCCAGGAAAACAAGAGTGAGCGCCTAGGCGCCCATGAACCAGCGCCTAGGCGCCCAGGCAAACAAGAGAGCGCCTAGGCGCCCATGAACCAGCGCTGCGCCCCTCAGCCATCAGCGCCGCGCCCCTCGCCAACTAACGCTGCACCTTTACTTTCCAGCGCCCAGGCGCACACTTGGACACACGCACATGCTGCTGGACCCACCTTCACATTCCAGCCTTCACTTTCCAGCGCCCAGGCGCACGCTCAGACAAAGACAGCAGCGCGCACATGCTGCTGGACCACCTTCACGTTCCAGCCTTCACTTTCCAGCAGTGCGCACATGGACTCCAATTCAGACTCAAATTAAGAAAAGCAAAGACAGCTCTCCCTCGTGGGCTATAAATATATGCTTAAGGTTTGCAGCCGGGGGAGAGCTCGAGGAGAAAAACAAAGACAGTTTTTGATAGATACAAATTAGAGAAGTTTTTAGCATTTTGTTTAAGTTTTCATGAGTTGGAAATCAAGGAGAGAACATCCACATTGTTCTTCCACCTTGAGTTTCATGGCTAACTAATCATCAAACAAGGGAAAGGGATGAATCCTTAGGGTTTTATTGTTCCTTATTTCCTGTTCTTGATTCATTTGTATGGACTTATTGTTAAAACGTTGTCTATGATTTACTCTTTGATTAATTAAGAAGGATTTGAGTTCATGTGATAGCTGTATTCTATATTCTTCTTCTTTTAGTTTCTCTCAATCCGGTGATTGCATCCTTCTACTCCACATAAGTCTAGTCAAGCTTTTCTTATGTCAAGTTGTTTGGATGTAATTGATTTCGGTATATTTATCTTATAGATCGGCCATTACTGTGATATCATTATTGCAATATATTGTCGTTTCTTGCTAATCTATAAGATAAATCATGTGTGCTTGAATTGAAATCAAAGAGTAATTTGTAGCAATTATATTAGAGATATAAATGTGCTTGATTGAATACTTTCCGATTGCCTGTTTAGGATGTGAAACTTGCAATCGAGATAAAAATTTGAATCAAGAGTGGAAATAGGGAACGAACCTAAGGAGGATTCCCGGAACCTTGTTATTTCTTATTTATATTCTTTGTTATATTCGCACAATTCTTTTACACAATATTGCATTATCAAAACTCATATTCTCTCATCTAATCATTATCGTTAGTGTTAAAGTTTACACCTTCTTTCGTAATTAACTTGTTTCCCTGTGGAATCGACACCCCAAAACTATACTACAATAACCGCGTTATGTTTTGAGCGTAATCAGTGGGTAAAATTGTAATAACCATATTTGTAAAGTAAGGATAAAGAAGTACTTTAATAAATATAACATGAAATTAAAATAATATATACGCGAAGGATTTAGTATTGAAAAAAATAATTCTATTGAAAAAAAATTTTTGATGCGTGGAGGCATAGTTATAAAGAAAAAGAAATCTGGACGTGTCCAGCATGAAAAGAAAAAGAAAAAAGAAAAAATAATAATAAAATATTTTTTTCTATAAAAAAAACTACCAAAACGTGGTAGCAGGTGGGAACACCTGCTGCCAAAATACTGAAAGGGTGCTTGTCCTCCACATCTCCAAAACGTGGAGACTTTGGGGAAGGGAGGGGAGGGCTGCCAAAGATTTTTAAGACAAATCTTACTTATATATATACTAAGTATAGGTAAACATAATTTTATACTTACCGAAATTGTTTAGTTTTCTTTCAATTACGAGCTTTCTTTAAACACTTGGTGACCCAAAGAAATGTTAAAAAAACAAAATTTTAAAGGAGTTTATGGGGGAATTTTATAGAGAGTCACAAAAAGCTATCAGAAAAACAGAAGGTAATAATGTAATGTTTATTTTTGAATTTTTAACATACACGAAATTTCTCGAAATTCAAAGTGGGAATTTTCAAAGGGTATGGTTTATGAAGAATTGAAGAATAAATCAGAAATTTAAGATAAGTATTATGTCAGGTATTGACGATCAGCAACCGGGGGAAATTGCTGAGAGGAACGGAAAAGGCAATGAGGTGATCCACGGGTAGCTTTAAGTGCCACATGGTGAGTTAGATTTACTTTAAGTAATCTAAATAAAAATGAAATATCTAGTGGTAATATTAAAATAAATTATTAGCTTATGCTTTGGTGGTAGATAAAAATTTGACTGATAGGTATGTTATGAATTTTGGACATTTAGAAAATTATTAGGTGAGAAATAATATTTTTGGAATAATAAGTTGATTTAATAATAAAAGCAATAAGTGAAATTCTTGATGAGCTATAGTTGATGTTTTGATACGAATTATGAGGAGATGAAATTTAGTAGATCTTGACAAGATTTGATGGATGATTTGATGTGATTTAGGATGAGAGGAATTTAGTAGAAATTTTTATATATAATTTGAGAAAAATCAGGATAGCCATTTTAAATATTTGAATTCATGTTTGTTTTTTTATGTCATTATTCCTATGCATATCTCATATCATTGTTCATATGCGTATGCATTAAATAAAAGAAAAGAATCGGGAGGGGGCAGGTCTAATTGAAAAACCATGGCAGCCGGTATATGCTGGAAATAAAAGGGACACCGTGACAGCCGGTATATACTGGAAATAAATATCGCGACAGCAGGGATAAGTTGGAAAGAAAAGAACCGGGAGGGAGCCGGTCTAAGATAATAAAAACATATCGACATGTGGGAAGACGTTCCCTAATAATAATTCATGCATTGCATCTGTTTTAATTATTGATTTCATTACTGAAATGCTGATATATTGTGTGTTACTGTGAATTTATCTATAGATGAATGAGTCTCACAGAGAGACAGTTATGGTGAGAAAGAAACATAGAAGTATGATATGATAAGAACCATCTAAATTGTAGACTTTATGTTGTGAACCTCATTACGAGGTAATTATGAGATAATTGATGGTCTTAAGGTGAACTAATATATAAGAAGAAGAGATTGATAGAGAATGAGACTTATGATATGTGTAGTATGATAAAATGATATTATCAAGTTATGTGAGATATAATTAATTTAGATTAATAAACAATTCTTGATACAAATTGAATACTTCTAGTAAATTTAATTCACTGAGCTTGTGAAGATCACCCCTCATTATACAATGATTTCAAGTAGCAGACATGAGAAATAGTCTAGTGGGTTGAGAGTCAGACGAAATCATTTTCTATAAGCCACGTTTATGTCTACATCCTCAGACAAATGAGAAAATGAATTAAAAATTTTATTTGTAAATATTCAGGCATATTACGTTGTGCAAAATGTTTAAGTTAATATCATATTATGTACCTCACTTGTTGAGGGTTGGGGATTACAGTAAAAATTTCTGTTAGTATTATTTTTATTGCATATATGTGTCGTGCTGGGATTTTCAAAATGTGATGACATCGTCTTGGGGGTGGCCAACCTGGAATGGGTCATTACAAGATAGGCCAACCTATCTCAGCCTCAGACCCTTTTCACAAAAACTTCGATGAAATAGAGCTAACCTATCTTAGCCTTCAAACTCTTTCCATAAAAACTCTGTGGAGATAGGGCCGACCTATCTCAGCCCTTAGAACTTTTTCACAAAATCTCCAGGGAGATAGGGCCAACCTATCTTTACCCTCAGACCCTTTTAACAAAAACTACGAGGAGATAGGGTCGACCTATCTCACCCTCTCGGACTTAACTCCACGACTCTGAGGAAGTTTGATCCACAAGTATCCTCCTCAAACCTATTCACCCAAAGTTGAGTCCCTCGTATTTATCTTTTAAAACTGTAAGGAGTTAACGACATAGCTTAAAGTTCATACTACTCAGACTCATTATCTTACCTCACTTCGAGGAGTCTACCTTAAAATTCTTGCTTAACGAACCCCTTACATTCCCTTTTAAGGAGGTAGCACCGAGCTATTAATCATCGTCGAACAAGGGACACTCGAAAGGTAGCCCCAAGCTATTCCTTAGCATTGCTCGAACAAGTTCGAGTTCCTATACCTCACCTTCTTCGTACTTGGATACCCAAACAATGTTAGGCCTGATCCGAATTTCACGACACACTCCAAACAACCTATTTCCTCAACCGTATAATTGCACTTAAAGAAGTGAGGGGCATCTGATATAGGGAAAAATTCTCCATCCAATGACACGTGGCATCTGCTAAAGGCAAAACGATAAATTAATTAACAAAGTTCCTCAACCGATGGCGTGATGACACATGGCACCTGCTAAGGGCAAAGTGTATGAAATAAACAGACCAACCAATCAAAAAGCTACACCTAGACAAGGGTATAATGGTAAATTCACATTGAAGTCCTAATACTGCTAAAATACTCCAACTTATGGATAAACTATTATTTAAATAATATAACTTATGGATAAAATATTCCAGCTTATGGATAACCTCATTTTTATCAAACTATAGGAATTTCATTCCTATCATGATACTTAGTGATCAATCACTCTCCTAATCGGACTCTGCTCCGAAACACTATATAAAGGGCTCTCACTATCAAAAGGTAAATTCAATTCAATCATTGCTCACAGTTCTTTATTTTTCACAACTCTCCATATTCCCAAAAGCCCTATACTAACTTAGGCATAAGATAGTCCCAAACACAACCCCTCAAGTTCTCTAGACTTTTAGGATTTCTTCTCGTTTCGTGTGGGCAGGTACCACATTTCAACATTTCGAATACTTGACATATTTTCGGCACCAACATGGTTAGTATTGTCAAGTTTCAAAATCATTCAATCCTAATGTAATAGGAGTATAATTTAACATTAAAAAATAAAATAAATAAAATACTTCTTAATATGATATGTATATACAAAAAACATGTAAATTAACCCTAATAAAATATTATCTGAAGAAAAAAGTAATTCTCATGAATAATAATAATAATATAGAAGTTCACAATATTATTTAGTTAATAAAAACTTACTAATTAACAATGAATATAAAAATTATCCTTAATAAAAATATATAAGTGATTCAGAAAAAAAAAAAGAGAAAAAAGATTTTCTCAAAAAATTTCAGTGAAATATTGAAACAGTAACCACAACTTTAAATGAATCAATTAATCATCAATAAATAAAAGAAGGGGAAAAAATACATTAATAAGAAAGTTGAAAAGTCGGATCCCATTATCGTTTCAAATAGATGATATATTTTTTTCCTGTCTCATTCTTAAAGTCTCTATTTTGGAGCATTATCTATTAAGTAGAAGAATAAAGAAAAATGGATATAAACTTCAGTTTAGCATCCGTAGTTGATTTGGTGGGAGACTAAGCAAAAAGGTGAAAGAATATCTCTTATTCTTAAAGGCATGCAAGTGTAGCCTTGTGGGGAAAAGGTTAAAGGAAAAAACAAAAGGCTAGAAAAGGGCAAAAATGAAATCATGCTAAAAATCATCGGGAGTAATTGAATGGTTTAAACGTTAGAGGGATGTTTTACACTTTTTTCTTTATTTATTTTTGAGAGGGGGCTTTAATGAGTTATTAATGAGGGCTCTTCTTAGTAGAATACTAGTATAATAAAGTTTTTTTTTTTAAAATCTTTGGGGGTTAAGTGTCCCATACATCTTCCTTTCGTCTGTAAATTAACCATGAAAAAATGATTGAAATTTAAGAAATATTACTTTTTTTTATTTTTTTAGAAGATTATAATTTATTTTAATGAAAAGAAAACATCAATTATTTTATTTTTTAAAATTTTTTCTACCAATTAATATAAAAATCACTATTTTTTTCCTTTCTCTTTTTTTTTTCTTCACTTTTTTCCCTATCAATCATAGCTAGAGTGAACTTAAAGCAAGAGATCCAAAACAGTATTTTTTATTAGAATATTTCAATTTTCTAGTTAAGACATTCTTTTTTCTCATGATAGGTTTTGTTTTTTAATTGATTGGTAATGATTTTTAACCCAATAATTTGGTCATACAGTCAAGACATTCCTGCATAAATCCTATCACCTATCATTATAATGAGTTTTTATGGGTAAAAGTTAATAAATTACAATTTGAAAATGGATAGATTCCAAGCCGTTACTGGTGGAGACTCTAATAGAATGTATGAATATCGCTACTCTAATTGATTCATAACACCAAAACCAGTTATTTTGGATTTTCCCCAAAATATTATTATTCATGTGCGTTCCTGAACAAGTTGTTGCACTTCAAAGAATTAGGCACCCTGATAGCATAACTAAGATTCAGCTTATCCAATCAATCTTTAGCTGTCCAAGCTTTGTATATTAAAATTTTCATATAGCAAAAGGATTAATGCCATGAAGTATGAAAATAATCAATCATACCGCAAAAACATATAACAAAGAATGGGACTTAAGAAAATAAATGAATTATTTCAAAAGAAATTAACTTTACTCGGATTGCAAATTAAAAGAATAAAATCATTGACAAACTTTACAGTTTAAACCAATAAAGTAAGCAAGAGTTAGTAATTTGGCAATACTGTTGTTGATTAACTCACAGTTGTGGTGGAATGCCTCTGCCCCTCTGCAAGTTGATCAACACCCAAACCAGCAGCCCATCTTCGAAGAATCCTCAACAGCGTCCCCGCCTTCCTTCTAGCTCTCTCGGTTCCCGTTCCCATCAGTTCCCATATAATTCTCTCGATGCCCGGCCTTGCCGCCAATTCCGCCGCCACATCTGATCCTCCTTTTCGACAAATTGTAACAAGAGTGGCTGCTGCACTTTCTCTTGCTATTTCCGATCCATCCCTCAATATCAAAACCAATTTCTTAATCACATTGTAAGCCGCAGCGATAACCACTAATCCACCCTTCTTCACCACCACTTCGAGTATCGTCACCGCCTCTTCCGGTAGCCCGTCGATCGCTTCACTCACTATCTCCACTACTCCACCTTCAATTAACCTCCTAACGGTCGCCCTGTCTCCCGCCAAATTTAAAATTGCCACCAATGCGTCTTTCTTTGCGTTAGGGGGCCCACTTTTAGCCAAGTCCAACAATCCCTTGATGACACGTGTTTTCTTCCCTAATATTTTTCTATACGCGTGTACACAAGATAAACTGAAAACCGTGGCCGCCGCATTTCCCTTTGCCTCCCACGTGGCGCCCGAACGTAACACCTCGATAACGCCGTTTAAAGCTCCGTCTGTTTCCACGATTCTTATTTTGTTAGCGTCGAGGATGGAGAGATTAAGAATCGTAGTGACGGCATTGACCTGTAAGTTCGGATTTTCCGAACCTACATCCGAGCCTAGGTAACGTACAAGTATGGGGATAATTCCAGTTTCGGCGATGCAGGCACGATTGTCCAAATCTGTTTTGGCGAGCACCCGAAGCTCGTAAACTATGCCGTTAGCCGCCTCCATCGTTTGCGACACCGAAAGCTTGTTGACTAAAAACGACACCGTCATCTTCGTGGCTTCCAAAGCCGCTTTGCTCGTTATCACGCCGTTAACTCTCTCTTTTGCCCCCGCGGTTTCGTAAGCTATCTTATGCTCGCGGCACCACATGCTTATCAGATTCTTCAAAGCACAGTTGGGGACAAGATCGATGTGGGCCAGGGTCTGACCTGTCTTGGGACACGTGTTGTGTCCAGATTGAATCCAGAGGTTGATAGACTTCCGATTGTACGTCTGTCCCGTTGCCACAACCACCGGGTCCCGCATAAGCTCTAGGCTAATCGGACACCGGAAATCAGCCGGAATACTTAGCTCCGAAACCGACTTTTTGCGTTGTAAATCGGATCTCGGCGTCGACGATGCACCGAAGAGAACGCATTTCGCGTAACGGACGAGTCCGATCAAAGCAATCACCTGAGATTTCGATTTCTCATCGGTTTGATTTTGGATTTCCTCTCCAAGGCTCTCGATTTCCGCTCTGCAACTCGAAGAATCTATCAGCCCTAAGCAATCCAATATCTCTTTGAGCTTCGAATGATCAGGGACGATCTCTCTCTTGATCGAATCAAGATTGGTCAAAACTTGGCGCCTGAGATCATCGTCTTTAGGATCCACAAAAGCCTTGGATTCCGTGCACTGCTTTCTCAGGAGAAGCACGAGTTCTTCCAAGTCTTCGCTGAAACCAACCTCTTTAAAGGGAAATATATCCAAAAGAGTCGATAAATCGGTGGCCAACTCGTGGAAGTTGTTGACAATCGATTCGTTTTGCAGGAGAAGCCACATCTTGCTCCCGTTCGAGCAATCCTCGATCAGAGTCTTGATTCTCTGTAAAACAATGTACATTTCTTCGAAGCATAGGATGGTCGAAGGAGAGAGAAACGGAACCGGATATATTCTTAGAAACTCCTCGAATAATATCTCGAGTAGCTTCGTTTTGCGTATGATTGAGAAATAATTTCGTTTCAGGAGAAATTGGAGAGGTTTCAGCGACGAGATTTCTTTGGTTAAGAGGAGAAACGATTGAACCAATTTGATGTCTGATAGCTTTGGAGATATGAAGGATCCAGCTGATGGCCGCCGCTTTCTTGGCGGAAAAACTTGAGGAGATACAGCCATGGAAGATGGAAAAATCAGTATGAGAGATTTTTTTTATAAAAAAAAAGTAAAGAGAATTGATAGTCTTTTAACTGAAAAAGGAGAAGAAGGTACAGCAGCAGTAGGTGATTACAAAGCAAGGTTGTGGAAGATAGAGTTGGCCTTTTTATTTTATTTAAAAAAAAATATTGATTTCTTTAAAATAAATTACTATTTTTTTGATAAAATAAAATATAATTAAATGAAGTATGGTCAGCAAAAATGGCTGGTTTTTTATTGTTTTTGCTTGTTTTTATTTTAGGTTTTGTATATGGTGCTTTGATTGGGCAGACCGTTTTGTTTTGATAATGTCTGCTAATTAGGTGCGCCGGAAAATGTCAGCCGCTGGATCAAGTCTACCTAAGTAGATGGGTATTCTTCAATAGCGGCCGGCATGTAAATAGATAATAAATTAATAATATCATAATAATATTATTTTATTTAGCATACAAATAAATAATTGTTATGTATGTACATTCAATAATTCAGTGGATGAACTGGCATGCAGTACTGATCATGTTACAATGCTACACTAGGTCAAGTTTGTTAAGGACTTGTTCTGGTCGTCATCCACAAGCCATTAAAAAACTCATGCATTATTTGTGGAATAAAAGAAACTTTTTCTTTATTTCTTTTTACTCTTTTTCTTTTCATTTTTAAAAGATAAAGAACTTATGAAAATAAGTTGATTGCCTAGACCCTAAGATCGCGGGATTCTCCTGTCAGAGCAAATTGTATCGTATGACCAAGTTTCTAAAACTATTTAGTTTTCTAGAAGAGAGTAAAATTTATAGTAAAATTTTTAAAAAAAAAATTAAAAGTTTATATTTTTTAAGAAGTCAGTTTAACTGTTCTTATATCAAATGATAGAATATTTTAATTTTATAATTGTTTTATTAATACTATTTCAAAAGTCAAATGGACATACAGAAATTATGGTTAGACAAAATCAATACTATATATTGAGTTTTTATATTTGAGACCTCAATTTATGACTTTTTTTTTAAGGACTACTGTGGTAGAGAGGGGTTAAACAGAACTCTTACCAATTTATTAAAAGAAAAGCATAAATACAAAGAAACGGAAGACAAAAGAACAATTATATTTGAAAGAGACATAAACTTTATTTTAAATAATCGTAGGCTTTGCCTTAAAAAAACAATTATGTTTATGGCTTGTTAATCATAATTAATCCGTAAGGAACTAGGACTTCCTAGAATTAAAAATAGATTAACCTAATTAAGGTGATATGTAATTGGCTTTCCAGAAAAATATATATATATATAAAAGGTAGAAACCCCATGGAAAAAAAAACTGTTCAATATCTGCATTTCTCTACAATACAGTGTGAGATAAATTTATCTGTTTTCGTCTTCTTTTCAATACTCCATTAGGTGGTTCTTTATAATGGGGATTATTGTAAATCATTTGTTTCTGGGGAAAATTAAAGTTTGAAAAAGATGGAGAACACGTCAATATGATTAAAGATGTGTCAACAGATCAACAATGCTTAGATTTAATGATGTTCTCTCCATTCAAGTGGGCCAAAATAAGATTAGATTCTAATATTTGTCTGTCTAAAGTTCGACCCATTCTAGTGTTGTTGATTCAAGATCCAAACCCATTTTATCATCTCATTGTAATTTTAACGTTTAAATCGCATCCCCCAACAAAAATCGATCCATGGGTTAGGACTAATTTTAGAGAATTGTTTTCACGTAGCGAACGACGGTCAAATAAGATTATATCCAATCATATGGTGATCACGTAGGCCCAATCTAGCGTGTGTAAGACAGTTTAAACTAAATTGTCCAGTAACGATAAGGATCCTGTTGATATTATATCTTGGGAACCATCTTGCATTGATCAAGTGAACTTGAAAGATTAATTTATCAAAAATACTTTGTTACACTGTATCTAAACATTTGGTTTTTGATTACCTCGAAACTACATTGATAATTTTGAAGAACATTTTTATTAACGTCAGTATAAGTATGAAATACAAAATATAATATTATCATTGAAATATTTTAAAATTATTAATAAAATTTTGGATTGATTTAAAATATTAATTTTAGACCTGATCTAATAAAAAAAAATCTTCTTAAATTTTGCATTGCGGAAAGATAATGACGAAGATACAACTAAAACTGGCCTTAGATACGGTTAATCACAACCATCACAACCACTTCCATTATTGAGGGGGGACACATGCACTAGCAAGAGGGAATATGTTCTTTTTCCTCTCGTCTTCTCCATCCACCAACCAACCAAACAAGCCCAATAGTACTAATTTTCATTTTCAATGCTATGGATTCAGTTGACATCATCTAAATAAGATTTATTATATCCTGATGCATGATCTTTTAACTATGTACAATAGCTCTGACTCAAATAATTTTAATTGTGCAACGGATAAGCAAGTCGAGACGAATAGCTCTGTTAATGTCGATAAAGGATGATTTGTTTACGTCGGCTTCAGATGTCAGTTGGGATTGTGCTTATATAAGTTGAGTGCATAGTAACTGAAAAGAAAATCGTTTAGAGTGCTGTTATCGGGGAAAGTTCTTTCGATGCTTAAATCAAAAGATAACTTAAGAAAGAAACCGAAGTAACAAGTGTTGATATCTAGAATAATGTGTTATTTATATAAGACCAAGAATCTTACCCTAATAAAACAAAGTGGTAGGTCTTCTGTGAGAATTGAAGAGAGTAAAGAGATGAGAAGAAATGGAAGCTAGGGTTTGATTCCAATAGTGAATATTTATAAGAGAGAAATGTGGGTTTATATAGGAAACAATAAAGACTATTCTACCCTTATTGATAATACCAAATGACTAATATAACTAAACTAATAGACATAATCTCTAACAGCCCCCCTCAAACTCACGATGTGACAGCAAGAAGCATCGAGAGTTTGTCAACAAAAAAACGAAACCGCTTAACAGTTTGAGACTTAGTGAAGAAGTCAGTTATCTACATGGACGAAGATATAAATGGCAATGTAATCGTCATACGCTGTAATTTCTGCTGAGTAGTATGACAATCAATATCAATATGTTTAGTCTGCTAATGAAAAACTAAATTATGGGCAATTTGAATTGCACTCTTGTTATCACAATAAAGCGGAGTTGGAGTAGTAATTGAGACCCCCATATCTGCCAAGAGCCAACGCAACCAAACAATCTCATTTGTGGTAGTTGCCATTGCACGGTATTCGGCCTCTGTGGAGGAGCGAGAAACAACTTGTTGCTTCTTACTCTTCCATGAAATAAGAGAGCCACCTAAGAAGATGCAAAAACCAGTAGTAGACTTACGATCATTGGGGTCATTAGCCCAATCAGCATCAGAATATGCACAAAGATCCAAATAATAATTGGAGGGGAAAATAAGACTCTGACAAAAAGTACCTCGTAGATAGCGCAAAATACGAAGAACAACAGCCCAATGAACTGTAGTGGGAGATGCAATAAACTGACTGACAATGTGGACAACATAAGCAATATCTGGTCCGGTGATAGTGAGATAGATTAAGCTACCAACCAAGGTCCGGTACAAAGTAAGATCAGGTAATGGAGTACCATCTGTAGGGCCATATCGAGCATTAAGTTCTAAAGATATATCACATGTCTGAGTATCGGTAAGCCGAGCTCGCTGAAGGATATCTGCTATATATTTTGACTGAGATAGAAGATAACCCTTAGGAGAACGGGCAACCTCAATACCCAAGAAGTAACATAAAGGGCCTAAATCTTTCATGTCAAACTGATGAGTCAATTCTGTCTTCAGCAATGCAATACCAACAACATCATCACCAGTAATAATCATGTCATCAATATAAAGCGAAAGAAGAATACGGCCAACAGAGGTGGACTTAACAAAAAGAGTTGAATCATGATCACTAGAGGAAAAACCAAGAGAAGTAACCACGGTAGAGAACCTCTCAAACCAGGCACGAGGGGCTTATTTGAGACCATACAATGCCTTTTTAAGTTTGGAAACTTCCCCTGGATTATGAAACATGCCAGGAGGAGGTACCATATAAACTTCCTCTTTAAGATCCCCATTTAAAAAGGCATTTTTGACATCCATCTGAGAGATATGCCATTTGCGGACTGAAGCAACCGCAATGAGAGCACGTATAGTGGTCATCTTGGTAATCGGTGCAAAAGTCTCCTCATAGTCCATACCATATTTCTGAGCAAAATCTTTTGCAACTAACCCGGCTTTGTAACGCTTAACTGAATCATCTGACTTTATTTTGATCTTATAGACCCAACAAGAACCAATAGCACTCTTACCAGGTGGAAGAGACACCAAATCTCAATTATCGGTCCGAAGTAGAGCAACAAGTTCCTTAACCATAGCCTGTTACCAATTGGGATCAAGAACAACTTCTATATAGGAGGTGGGCTCACAAAAATTGTGAAGAGACACTAAAAATGAAGTAAATGAATGTGAATAACAAGAATAAGCAAAATCAGGTAACTGAGTGGACTTACGAGTGCGCTTTGGATAGCATGATGATGTAGGATCTGCAATCATAGGAGGTGCTGAGATGACCGTAGGAAGAGATGGAGGATCATCATCTATGGAAGATAGAGCATCAGAAATATCACAAGTTGCACCATCAGTAGCTGCTTGAGTCCTACGAGAATAATATTAAGGAAAAGGCTACATTGGAGGAGGGGAAACATCAGCTAGGGAAGAGGGGCTAATAGAGGGTGGAAGGTGAGGAGGATCATCTAGGAATGGATCAATGCTTATGAGATCAGACTTAGATAAGGTATGAGGCATGGTAGAAATAGAGAAGAAGGGAATATATTCAAGGAAAAAGACATGACGAGAGACATATAACTTTTGAGCCACAGGATCATAGCAACGATAGCCCTTTTGGCCTGCACCATAACCAAGAAAAATACAAATGGTAGAACGAGAAGACAACTTGTTGCGCTCGACACGGCGACGTAGAACAAAGCAAGTGTAACCAAACACTCATAAAAAAGAGTAGTCAGGAGAGTGGCCATGTAATTTTTAATAGGGAGACAAACCTGAAGTATGAGCTGTAGGTATTCTATTGATCAAATGCACAACGGTGAGAACAGCTTCACCCCAAAAAGGACTTGGGACACTAGCATATAAGAGAAGGGAGCGAGCGGTCTCAACAATATGCCGATGTTTTCTTTCAGCAACTCCATTCTATTGTGGAGTATCAGTACAAGAGGATTGGTGCAGAGTACCATTAGAAGTGAGTAGTTGGGAAAATGTTGTAGATGTATATTCCCTACCCAAATCACAACGAAAACACTTTATCATAACAGAGTGCTGAGTTTTAACCAATGAGCAAAAAGAAGTGTAAGTGTGTAAAAAGTCAGATTTACGCTTCATTAGATAAACCCAACAATATCTAGTATGATCATCAATAAAAGAGACATAATATCTGGACCCTCCTTTTGTAGCAATAAAAAGTGTCCCCACACATCAGAATGAATCAAATCAAATGGTGCAGCAGAAGAAGAAACACTTTGATTAAAGGGTAAAGTAGAAAACTTTGCTAGTTTACAACCACTACAATCAGAAATATCATGAGTTTCTAAATCCCCCAAGGATCCTCTAGAGATTAAATATTTTAAACGAGAGGCTGAAACATGACCAAGTCTAGAGTGCCACAAGTAAAAGCTAGAGGAAGAAGAAGTTAAATAGAAAGAAGACAAATCAACACCCGAAGCAACTATATCTGGAACTCGCAGCTGGTCCAAGATATACAATCCCCCTCTGCCTACGGCCTGTCCTAATCAGCCTCTGGGATTGAAGATCCTGCACATAACAAAAAGTAAAAGAAAAATGAACAGAATAACCAGAATCACAAAGCTGACTCACAGATACAAGATTCATAGTAAGTTTAGGAATGCAATAAACATCAGAGAGAGACAGATGAGGTGTGCATATAGAACCAGCACCCGCTAAAGGCATGTGAGTTCCATCAGTAGTCATAACAGATGCAGAAGAAGAAGAGTAGGATATAGATACAAAGGATGATGAAGAAGGTGACATATGATGAGACGCACTAGAATCTAAGACCCACAAGGAAGAAAGTTTACCTACAGTGTAAGGAGAAGTCAAACCTGATAAAGATAGAGTAGACATGGCATATGGCTGCGACAATGACTGTGTAGCAAAGAACCTCTGAAACTGCTCTACAAGGGATGCCGTATTAGGATCTGAAGATGGTGCCACTTCAGGCACAAAAACTGCAGTATTAGATTGTGGTTGGATCCACGAAGAGCATGGGAGGGATGTAAAGTTCTCCATGGAATCTTCAATCAAATATCCCTTGATCTTGCTCTGATACCA
Organism: Bretschneidera sinensis; assembly: GCA_023935145.1. NCBI lineage: Eukaryota > Viridiplantae > Streptophyta > Magnoliopsida > Brassicales > Akaniaceae > Bretschneidera > Bretschneidera sinensis. The sequence goes on along the minus strand of CM043700.1, from coordinate 61,709,268 downwards.
TATGAGAATTGAAGAGAGTGGAAGCTAGGGTTTGATTGCAATAATGAATATTTACAAAAGAGAAATGTGGGTTTATATAGGAAACAACAAAGACTATTCTACCTTTATTGATAATACCAGTTGACTAATATGACCAAACTAATAAACATAGGTTAATCTTTTGCCCTTAGGTTGGGTAGAAAGGATTTGATTTCTCTATGGGGCAAGTGTCCTCTTGCATGGTGTCTGTCCTTTGGGCATGAAACTACCCTTTAGTCTTTGAATCATGTCAGGTGGCATCCTTCGATTGGGTGATATATTTTGCCTACATCAAGCTCCATGCTTACAGTCGACTTAAAATATTTAAATACGATCTCGAGTTAAATTTGAGTCAAGTCGAGCAATAAAAATGTTATTCAAGCTTAGTTCACGAGTTTTCGAGTTCGCGAGTATAAACTCGAGCTCAAACCTAATTGTTTTCAAGTTCATGCTTGAATTAAAATTGGTCCATATTTGATTAAGTTTAACAAATGATAATTGTATTATTGCAGTATGAACATGTAAGCTAACAAAAAATTAATGAAACATAAAAATAAATAAATTCATATTGTATCAAAGCTAAAATATTAGTTATAATTTACTTGTTTAAAATACAAATAAAACCTTAAGATGTATATCTATCTAAACAACAAATATTTCTAATCATACTGAAAATCTTTGAATAAATTGTCTATGGTACTTAGTAAAAAAAAAATATCACTACTAAATCAACATTTTGGTATCTTTAAGCTTCCTAGAAAATGAAATAGCATGATCCATCAAAAAATATATATTGCCTAAGAAGAGTTTAACATAAAAAAACCTTAGTAACTATATAAGACTATATATATGGTAGTTTTTTGCTTGAAGTATTTTTTTATGTAAGTTTTTCCTTTAAGTATGATTAACTTTTATTTCCTATATTGTAGAACTTATGCTGTAAGTTATATAAGTATATAAATATGTTAATACATTGATTTAAATCGAGCAGAGTCGAGTTGTTTTGAGTGCTCAGCTTGTAAAATAAGAGCTTTATCGAGTCGAGCAACACTATGACCAAGCTCGGCTAAAAACTTTTACGAGCCAAAAAATGTACTAGAGATTGGCTCATGAAGCGTTATGAGGGAGCCAAAAGTCAAGCCTATCTCAAGTCGAGCTCGAACTGCTAAAGCTTATTTAGAGCCATAGCAACGGATCAAGATGACAAAATGAGATGTTTTTTCGTTCAATATATATTTTATATAAAAGGGGAAATTACAGATACCGTTTATGGTTTAGGTCCAATCAAATAAGTATATGTAGTTTAAAAATTTGCAATTGAGTATGTTGTGCTTTCTCCAATATACATATATCTCTTTTCTGTCAACATCTCATACTTTTCCTATCATAACAAACTAAAATACCAAATTTACTCTTGTTAATATACAAAACCTAACACTAAAATTTACCCAAAATTATTTTTTTAATCGAAAATAGACCCATCAGTGTTCCTGAAAAACCCGTATTCAAAATCACTCAAATTCCTCCAAAATTGGTTGTTAATCCGGGAAATTAACTTGTGGACTTTTTAGATTGATATGAAATCTTCTTAAAACTTATCTTAATTTCATTTAATCTAAAGTTAACTTAGCTAGATCGAGGAAGAAAAAAAAAATACTTAAGAATCCCAGCTCAAGAAATTTCCTTTTAATTTCTATCATTCTTAGCAAAATTAACACATTCACAATTATAATTGATATTCAAAAACATGCAAGAACATTTTCCTCCTAGAGATTGTGTGAAGATAAGATGATGACTAGAAACAAATAGATTTAGGAGATAAGTGAAGGGTAAAGGAGATGAGCTTCCACGGAGGGAAAGGCGACGTAAAGGTGGTCCTATGTCGAACATGGAAGCACAAGGACTGATCAGTGATGTTGGTGTGATGGGGAGGCACAACGTTGAGTTCTTTGCACCTTCGAACTCTCATGATTTCAATTGTGGTGGAAATAGAGATCTCTAACAATGGAGACATGTAGTCACCAGAGGATAGAGACTAGTGAGGGAGTTGCAAAGTGAGAGAAGAAGAGTTAGTGGTCATTTTTGTGCAGAGGAAGAAGATGGTGTGGTAGGTGCGAAGAAGTCATCTTTAAATTGCTACACTCTAAATTAATACATGGATATTGTAATTTTTTTCAATGATATTCAAACAAAATGAAAATACCCATAGGCTTTGAATCAAATTAGACAATGAAGTGACCCTTGCAATAAAAGAGACATAGTAGTCGTTTGGCCTACAAGAAAAAAAATATATTATAGTTTACTTGGAGAGGGAAACAAAAGGCAAAAATTAGGTTTAATTGCAAAATTTTCCCTAAGTTTATATTGGGTCAAGTGAAATATTTCTCATTCAGTTTTTAAGAGCATCAATTGAGCTCCTGACTTTAACAAATTGGTGCAATCTCTGCTTCTATCAAACTTCGTTTGATTTCCATCAAAATCCCCATCACGTGCAGCTCGCAAAAGATCTTTGGCGCCCAAATTCTCACTACATCATCATAAGTCAACCCTACACGTAAAAAATTAAATAAAAAAACAAAAATAAAAAACAGAAGTAGCAATTAAACTTGATTGTTAAGGAGCAAAAAAAAAAAAACAGTAGAACTCTAGTCCTAAATACCCAAATTTCGATGCCATCTTAAAGAAACTAAAAAATGTAAAGATTTGGAGATTTAGGGTTAGAGTTTTACTGCATTTTTTTCTTTAATAGACAGATTAAATTGCTGCTTTTGTTTTTTTTTCTTTAATTTCTCGCGTGCATGATTGACTAGTGCTGATGTGATAGGAATTTTGATGCCAAAGAGCTCACGCGAGCTATAAGTGGTGGAGATTTTGACGAAAATCAAGTGAAGGATAAAGATTGTACAAATTTGTTAAAGGGATTAAATTGTTCATCTTGAAAAATAAGGGGAAAATGTACCACTTGACCCTAAATTAAGGAGGAAATTTGTAATTAAGCCAAAAAATTAAAAGGAAATAGATTTTTGATTTCGCAAGTTAGAAAAGGAATTAGGTATAATGAATATCATTCAAAAACTCTTAGATTCTCTTCCCTTTTTTTTAAGATCTCATATTTTAAAGTGTTGATTAGATTAAGGTTTGTCATTGCGTAGTATTAGGTCTTATATATAAAGAGGGGTAAATTTGACATTTTAGTCTATTATAACCCAAACAGTTTAATTTTTCACCAGAATAAGGTTATGTGTCTGATGAAGGAAAGCACAACATACTGAGCTGCAAATTTTTAAACTACATATAACTAATTTGATTAAATCCAAACCACAAGGGGTATCTGTAATTTCCCCAATAAAAAATCTTATATATTCTTCTATTTTTTTTATAAAAAAAAGAATCAATTTATCATCAGTGTACCTAATAATTACGGTTATTAGTTGTCTTAGATAGAAGAATATCTATCTTTAATTACCTATATATTGATCCTTAGTATTGGGTGCATTTATTATATAGATTATGGCATGCTTGGTTCAAATTATACGACATTAATCCTTAATAATCGAAAAGACAATTTTTTTGGTTGATTGTTAGTGAAAAAAATGGACATTTTGTAACGACCCATCCCGGGTTGGCCATCCTCGAGACGGTGTCATCACATTTTTAAAATCTCAGCACGACATATATATGCAACAATAAAAATAATACTAACAAAAATTATTTTACATCAATCCTCAAACCTCAACAGGGGAGATATATCAATCTGATATCGACAAAACATTTTACACAACGTAATATGCATGAATATTTACAAATAAATTATATTTTATTTTCTCATTAGTCTGAGGATGTTGACACATACGTGGCTTACAGAAATGATTTCGTCTGACTCTTAACCCAACTATTTGTCCTGTCTGCTACTTGAAATCATTGTACAATGAGGGATGAGCTTCACAAGCTCAGTGAATTAAATTTACTATAAGTACTCAATTTGTATAAATGGTCTTTTAATATTAAATCATTTATATCTTATACAACTTGATACTAGCATTCTGCTATCACTACACATGTCATAAGATCCATTCTTTATCAATCTCTATCTCGTATTTATTGGTTCACCTTAAGACCATCAATTATCTCATAATTACCTCGTAATGAGGTTCACATCATAAAATCTACTATTTAGATGGTTCTTATCACCATAACTGTCCCTCTGTGAGACTCATCCATCTATAAATAAATTCGAAATAACACACCACACATCAGCATTTCAATAATGTAAGCAATAATTAAAACAGATGCAATGCATGAATTATTATTATGGTAACATCTTCCCACATGTCGACATGTTTTTATTATTTTAGACCATCCCCAGTTCTTTTCTTTACAACTTATCCCGGCTGTCACGAATTTATTTTCAGCATATATCGGCTATCACGGTGTAGCTTTTATTTCTAACCCACATCGGTTGTCACGATTTTTAATTAGACCGGTATCTTCTCGGTTTTTTTCTTTTATTTAATGCATATCCATATGAACAATGATATGAAATATGCATATGAACAGAAATATAAAAAAGCCACATGAATTCAAAATATTTAAATTAATTATCCGGTCTTTCCTCAACTTTCTACTTGATAATTTTTACAATTTTCTTCTCTTCATATATCACATCAATTTATTAACCAAAATTCATCAAGAATTTATTTATCACCATCATTATTAAATCAACTCATGATTCTAAAAATATTATTTCTCACCTAATAATTTTCTACATGTCCAAAATTCATCTCATACCTATCAATCAAATTTTTATCTACCACCAAAGTATAAGTTAATAGTTTATTTAATATTATCACTAGCTATTTCATTTTTATTTAGATTACTTAAAGTAAATCAAAATCACCACGTAGCACTTAAAGTTACCCGTGGATCACCTCCTTGCCTTTCTCATTCCTCTAAAAAATTTCCCCCGATTGCAGATTGTCAATACTTGACATAATATTTATAATAAATTTCTGATTTATTCTTCAATTCGTCATAAACCACACCCTTTGAAAATTCCCACTTTGACTTCTAAGAAATTTCATGAATGCTAAAAATTCAAAAATAAACATTACGTTATTACCTTTTGTTTTTTTGATAGCTTCTCGTGACTCTCTATAAAACTCCGCAGTAAACTCCTTCAAAATTTTGCTCTTTTAACCTTTCTTTGAGTCCCCAAGTGTTTTAAAAAAATGAGTGATTTGAAGGAAACTAAACGAAATTTGTTAAGTGTTGTTTATATATAATTATATACATATAGACCTTTTGCTGCCACCCAAAAAACTCTACAGGTCCACCAAATTTTGCAAAAACAGCTAACCCATAAGTCCCCCACGTTGGTTTGCTGGAGAACATGCAAAGCTCAAATTTACACTTGGCAACAGGTGCTACCACCTGCTGCCATGGGCCCCCCCATTTTTTTTTGTTTTTTAAAAAAATACTTTTTTTCTTTCTTCTTCCTTCGGGGACATTCATGTCCTAGATTTTTTTAAAGATTTTTTTTTTCTTTTCCTTCCTATTATTCACGATTTTTTTTTCTTTTTCTTTGTAACTATGCCTCAACGCCTCCATTTTTTTAAGAATTGTTTTATTCAAATAATAATAAACCTTTCGCATATATTTTATTTTAATTCCATGTCATATTTATTAAATTACTTCTTTACCCTTACTTTACGATTACAGGTATTACAATTCTACCCACCTTACAAAAATTGTCCCCGAAATTTCTTTACTTTAGTCCAGAAACAAATATGAATAATATTCCTTCATAATTATCTCACACTTCCACGTAATCTCTTCAACATACTTATTCTGCCACATAACTTGAACTAATGAAATTATTTTATTATACAAGATTTGTTCTTTTTGTCTAAAATTCTCACTGATACTTGTATATAAGCCCAATCTTTCTCAATTTCTATAGTTTAGCTTGAAATATTATAATATTCATCATGTAAACACTTTCTTAAAAGTGAAGCATGAAATATGTTATGCCACTGCTTCAACTCTAGAGGTAAAATCAGGCTATTCTTAACTAGCTCAACTTTCTCAACAACCTCATAGGGTCCCACATACCTCGGATTCAACTTTCTTTTCTTTTTGATCCTCAACACACATTTTCAAGGAGATACTTTTAATTACACCCAGTCACCTACTTGAAATTCAAGAGATCTTCTTTTATTATTAGCATAGCTATTCGGTCTTCTCTGTGCTGCTTTACGGCTTTCTCTAACCAATTTGATCATCTCAGTTGTTAGCTCAATAATGGATGGACTAGATATATTTCTATCTCTCATTTCTTCCCAACATATAGGACTTCTAAACCTCCTACCATACAATGTTTCAATCGGTTCCATTCCAATACTAGTTTGATACTAATTATTATAAGCAACTTCAATTGATGGCATATAACCATCCCAACTTACTGAGAACTCATCATATTTGCCCTTAACATATCTTCTAGTACTCTAAAAATCATTTTTGTCTGAGCATAAAAAAACTATATTAAATTGCAACTGTGTACCAATGGCTTTCTGAAAGCCTCTCTAAAACAAAGATGTATATTTAGCATCTCTATTTGACACTATGCTTAATGGTGCTCCATACAACCTCACAATCTCAGCTACATCTTTCTTCAATCCTGACCACTAGAAATTTTGTCTCAATCCTCTATACATCTTATTGTTACTCGGGTGCATCAAATATACATCATCTTATACCTCTCTCAATATCTTCTTTCTCGACTCTGCATCATTGAGAACATAAATCCATGTTCCAATACCAAAATACCCTCATTTCAACTTTTTGAACTCAAATTGCTTTCTAGTAAGCACTCGATACTTAATCTTTTCTATCTCTTCATCTCTACCTTGCATCTCTAAAGTATTTTACTATGGATGACTGTACAACCATATTCGTTAACAATGATCTTCTATCACTGATATTTAACTTCATTCTTATCTCTTTTAAATCTATCATCAATTTCACATTAGGACTCCCATAGCAGTTAACCTTCTTGTAGAATTTCTACTCCATGCATCAGCTATCACCTTCGCATTTCCTAGATGATAGTGAAGTGTACAATCATAGTTACAAATCAACTCCATCCACCATCTTTGCCTCAAATTCAACTCTCTCTGGACAGGTAAGTATGTCAAACTTTTATAACCCATGAAAATCTCAGAAGTGGCTCCATACAGATGATGTCTCCAATCTTTAAAGTAAACACTATAGTAGCCAACTCTAAGTCATGAGTAGATTAATTTCTATTATGAATCCTCAATTTCCTAGAAGTATGAGCCATAGCTTTTCCTATGTTACACATATCCTAATCATTGATGTGACGTATCACTATACACCACAAATCCTTAATCACCAAAAAGAAACACTAATATTGGAGCTGTAATTAATTTCTCCTCTAGTAATTAAAATTTTTTCTCACACTTCCCTCACCATACAAATCTCACCTCTTTCCTGGTCAGTCTATTCAACAGTATTTCAATAATAAAAATTTCTGAAAGAATCTTCTATAATAACTAGCTAACGCAAGAAGATTCTAATCTCAATCACATTAATTGGTCTCTCCTAACTTAACATTGCCTCTACCTTTTGTGGATCAACTGTTATGCCATTTCCCAATATTATATGCTCCAAGAAAGTTATTTCATTCAGCCATTACTCACACTTAGAGAATTTTGTATATAGTTTCTCTCTCCTCAGAATCTCTAACACACTGTCTAATGTTTCAAATGTTGTTATTCCTTCTTATAATATATCAGAAAGTCATTATGGAATACAACTGCAACATTATCAAGAAATGGTTCAGAAATTTTATTCATCAAGTCCATGAATGTTTCTGGAACATTAGTTAATCCAAATGACATCACAAAAAGCATATGACTATAACGTGTCCTAAAAACAGTCTTAGGCACGTCTCCCTTCTCTATCCTCAACTGGTGATAACCTGATCTTAGGTTTATCTTAGAAAATACTCTCACTCCTTGCAACTGCTCAAACAATTTATTTATCCTGGGTAAAAGATATTGTTCTTATTCAACTATTTATAGTCTTACCCAATCTCATCGTTCCATCTTCCTCCTTCACAAACACTACATGGGCTCCTCATGATAATATACTAAATCAAATAAGTTGTTTATCTAACAACTCTTGAAGCTGCACTTTCAATTCTCTCAACTCAACGAGCGTCCTTCTATAGAGTGCTATAGATATATGTGATGATCCTGGTATCACATCAATAGAGAATTTTATCTCCCCACTTAGAGGCAACCTAGACAACTCATCAAGAATTACATTAGAAAAATATTTCACCACTAAGATTTATTCTAACTTCTTAATCTTATGTTTTCCCTGAAAGTTAAACTTCTCATGTTCATATCTTGAACACTACCATCTTTCTGGAACAATTAGTCCAAGTGCAATACGTTCCCAACCAATTTATTTTCAAAATTAAATGAAATTATATCATATTCAAAGATAATAAATCAGCTTCAGATTTTCTATCACTAATACGAATCACACAACCCTTGTATACATTTATGTTTTTCACTCTATCTCTAGTGGGAACTTCAACAAAAATATTTTGCATCAAAGGACTAATATATACTTCAATAGGCTTCATATGAATACTAGATGTAAAATAATGGGTTGCACCAAGATCAACCAACATTGATATGTCCCCTTCTCTACATAACAAGCACTTCAAATTTTTGACAATTTTGAGATAAATATCTTATCTGAATATATCTATAATAAACTTCTGTCTCTCAATCATACATTAAATTACCACTTGCCCTTGGTGGCATACTTACTTCCTCTGCCATGACTCCCAGTTTCCATAACCTGTCTCTCAAATCTAAGGGTCCCATCAATAGTATTATAGGCTATAAAAGCAACAAATCCTATTTGCCTCTGACTCCGTACTACAGTTCCTTGTGATAAGGAACGCCTCTTCTGGGTGATCTCCCACTTTGCACACTCATACTGGTACCACCTCTGGGTTCTTCAACTCTATACCTCTTACGTCAATTCCTCCTACCTCTAATTTCCATCACCTCATTTTCAATCTGAAGTGTTATATCCACCATTCTGAAATATGCCTTATGTAAGATATTTATGATCAAATCTTAAAACATAGTTCATCTATGAACCTCTTACACTTCTTCTCCTCTAGGTCTACTATTTTCGATACAACCATTGATAAGACCACAAATCTGCTATCATACTGAGTCATAGTCCATATTTACCCCAAATAAATAAAATCTCTATCTTGTTGTGCTCTAGAGGTATAAGGAAAGTATTTATAAAGAAAAATCTTCCTTAAACCTATTCCAGCTTAAGGGTCTATTAACATCTGCACTTACCCTGTGAAGAATATCCTCTCATCATTCTAAAACTTCTCCTTCTAACTCAAACGAAGCAAAGGCAACCATCTGCCTGTCAGTCACTAGTAAAATACCAAATAATCCTTCTACCTGTTTCTCTCAAAACTCAAGCTTAAAAGGACTCATAGATCCATTAAACAACAAGGCATTCAGCTTAATATCTCTAACAAAATAATCCCTCTGTATCTTGTGTATAAACTCACTTTTCCAATTTTGAGCATCTACCATTTCTGGATTTACAACAACCTTAGGCACTGCCCTAGCCTGTTCATTAAGTCTATGCTATAGGCTATCGACTCTATCATTTGTTACATTCATTTCTCAAGAGCATGTGCAAGAGCTTATCTTAGCTCATCTCTTTCAACTTCAGATTCTCTCATACATTTACTAATATCAATTATATTACTTATATCAATCATACTATCAACACGTTCCCTTCTAGGAACCACAGATTCAGACTCAACCTCGACTTGTCAAAAATATTGGGGGCCTATCACGCCTTCTCAAATCAATAACTCTAACTCTAGCTCTAGCGTGTCCATGAGTCATCCTCAGACTATTTAAAATATAATTTATTTTAATCTTCCACTTTCTTACTTTTTATACAGTCTACAGAATCATAAAACCTAATGCTCTGGTACCAAAATTGTAACAACCCATCCCGAGTTGGCCATCCTCGAGACAGTGTCATCACATAATGAAAATCTCAGCATGACACATATATGCAACAGTAAAAATAATACTAACAAAAATTCTTTTACATCAATCCTCAACCCTCAACCCTCAACAGGGGAGATACTTCAATCTGATATCGACTAAACATTTTATACAACATAATATGCATGAATATTTACAAATAAATTATTATTTTATTTTCTCATTAGTCTGAGGATGTTGACACGTACGTGGCTTAACGAAATGATTTGGTCTGACTCTCAACCCATTAGACTATTTTTCATGTTTGCTACCTGAAATCATTGTACAATGAGGGATGAGCTTCACAAGCTTAGTGAATTAAATTTACTATAAGTGCTCAATTTTTATAAATAGTCTTTCAATATTAAATTATTTATATCTCATACAACTTGATACTAGCATTCTACTATCACTACACATGTCATAAGATCCATTCTTTATCAATCTCTTTCTCATATTTATTGGTTCACCTTAAGACCATCAATTATCTCATAATTACCTCGTAATGAGGTTCACATAATAAAATCTACCATTTAGATGGTTCTTATCACCATAACTATCCCTCTGTGATTCTTATCCATCTATAAATAAATTTGAAATAACACATCACACATCAGCATTTCAATAATGCAAGCAGTAATTAAAATAGATACAATGCATGAATTATTATCATAGAAACGTCTTCCCACATGTTGACATGTTTTTATTATCTTAGACCGGTCCCCTCTCGGTTCTTTTCTTTACAGCTTATCTCAGCTGTCACAGATTTATTTTCAGCATATACTGGCTGTCACAGTGACCCTTTTATTTCCAGCCCACATCGGCTGTCACGGTTTTTCAATTAGATCGGCTCCTTCCTGGTTTTTTTCTTTTATTTAATGAATATCCATATGAACAATGATGTGAAATATGCATATGAAAATAAATATAAAAAACCACATGAATTCAAAATATTTAGATTAACTATCGGTGTTTCCTCAACTTTTTGCTTGATAAATATCACAATGTTCTTCTCTTCATATATCACATCAATTTATTAACCAAAATTCATCAAGAATTTATTTATCACCATCATTATTAAATCAACTCATAATTCTAAAAATATTATTTCTCACCTAATAATTTTCTACATGTCCAAAATTCATCTCATACCTATCAATCAAATTTTTATCTACCACCAAAGCATAAGCTAATAATTTATTTAATATTATCACTAGCTATTTCAGTTTTATTTAGATTACTTAAAGTAAATCAAACTCACCACGTAGCACTTAAAGTTACCCGTGGATCACCTCCTTGCCTTTCCCGTTCCTCTAAGAAATTTCCCCTTGTTGCAGATCGTCAACACCTAACATAATATTTATAATAAATTTCTGATTTATTCTTCAATTCGTCATAAACCACACCCTTTGAAAATTCCTACTTTGACTTCCAGGAAATTTCATGAATGCTAAAAATTCAAAAATAAACATTACGTTATTACCTTTTGTTTTTCTGATAACTTTTCTTGACTCTCTATAAAATTTCACAGTAAATCCCTTCTAAATTTTGCTCTTTTAACCTTTTTTTAGTTCTCTAAGTGTTTAAAGGAAACGAGTGATTTGAAGGAAACTAAACGAAATTTGGTAAGTGTTGTTTACGTATAATTATATACATATACACCTTTTGTTGCCACTCAAAAAACTCTGCAGCTCCACCAAATTTTGCAAAAACAGTCAACCCATGAGTCCTCCACATTTTGGCTTGTTGGAGAGCATGCAAAGCTCAAATTTACACTTGGCAACAGGTGCTGCCATGTGTCCCCCATTTTTTTTTTTTTTAAGAAAAACACTGTTTTTCTTCTTCTTTTTTTCTTTCTTCTTCCTTTAGGGACGTTCACGTCCCAGATTTTTTTAAGAAATCATTTTTTTCTTTTTCTTTTTTTTTTCTTTTTCTTCCCACTGTTCACGAATTTTTTTTCGTTTTCTTTGTAACTATGCCTCTACACATCCAATTTTTTTTTAAGAATTGTTTTATTCAAATAATAATAAACCTTTCACATATATTTTATTTTAATTCCATGTCATATTATTAAATTATTTCTTTACCCTTACTTTACGATTACGAGTATTACACATTTGAACTTTGATGAGGGAACTATTAGGATCAGTTATGCTCACAGATAGGATTGCAGTGGGATAGGATTAGAATTATAGTGTGATAACAAATATAAAGACTAAAATACCCTTTCCATTTTTTTTCATAAATTATAATTCCATAACTTTCTTTTTTTTTTATTTTTCTTCTTCTTCCTCTTCTATTTGGTTCATGACAGACATTGTATTTTTTTTTCCCTTTTTCCTTCTTCATCTTCTTTCTCTTCCTCCTCCATCTTCATTCTCTTCCTCCTCATCCTTTTTTTCTTATTCAAAACTTTTTTTCTAATTCTGGGCGACCAAAAACGAAATAAAAATTCGTTGCTGTCGCGCTGGTGAAGCTGATGCCGTGCTGGAGGCGTTGCTGCTGCGCTGGTACAGAGGAAGAAGGGGCGAGATATGTTGTCTCCTTATGCAAATCTGCAGATTCGGAGGAAGAAAAAGAGGGAGGAGATAGAGGAAAAGAAAGGGAAGAAAAAGGAGGATGAGGAGATCTGCTATCTCCTCGTTCAGATCTACAGATCTTGAGGAAAAAGAAGGAAAAAGATGGAATTAGTTGTTGTGTCCTCGTGCAAAACTATTGTGTTGCTCTTCTTTAGTTTGTGTTCTTGCGCTTCTAAGCAATATGCACCCCACATGACATGATGATGGTGTATTAATGTAACAAGATAAAATGTCAAAAAAACAAACAAAAGACAATATTTAGAGCAATATTTGTTCATTATTGAGGCCCTCTTGATTTATTTGTGGTGCCATCCATCTCTAATTAACATGAATTAGAGGAGTTTAACTAAACCTAAGTTCATTACCAATGCTTTATTTGTTCAGTTGTGTTCTCCTCATGATCTTAAAGATATGCTCGAAACTTTGGAGGAAAAAGAAAGGAAACTGATGTCATCCACAAGATTTTAAATTAAGGTATGCTTGGAACTTTGGAGGAATGAGAAAGGAAAGTGTTAGGATATTTACATTTAATCCCTGGGTTCAGATATTTTGATGTAGCAAAACAATGCTATTATTACTAATCTATTTACTTAAGTGTGCAGGACATTTATAACAAGTGTGCAAGATATTTATTGTCAGATTGCAGAATCATATATTTATTGTTAGACTACAAAATCAGATATTAATTGTAAGATTAAGGAATTCGAGAGAAGATTGCGAAATTCAAGAAGATTGCGGAATCAAAGAAGATTGCAAAATCAAAAAGAAGATTGCAGAATAAGAGAAAATTGTAGAATCTTAGGAATGAAGTTGTAGATGCACTAGATGCCTGCATAAACGTTTGACCAAGGAACTAGTCGTCTGCAAAGAGAAAGTCATAAGCCTAAAGATGGATCGCTTGAAGAATAGTTGTTTGACTGATGCCTAGGTGCCTAGCTAGATGCCTGACTAAGAGCCTACTCTTACAACCCAAAGATTGAAGACCGGAGCCTCGAAGAAGAGAAGAAAGGGAAGAAAGAGGTGGATGAGGAGATCTGCTATCTCTTCGTTCATATCTGCAGATCTTGAGGAAAAAGAAGGAGGAAGATGGAATTAATTGTTGTGTCCTCGTGCAAAACTATTGTGTTGCTCTTCTTTAGTTTGTGTTCTTATGCTTCTAAGCAATATGCACCCCACATGACATGATGATGGTGTATTAATGTAACAAGATAAAACGTCAAAAAGCAAACAAAAGACAATATTTGGAGCAATATTTGTTCATTATTGAGGCCCTCTTGATTTATTTGTGGTGCCATCAATCTCTAATTAACATGAATTAGAGGAGTTTAATTAAACCTAAGTTCATTACCAATGCTTTATTTGTTCAGTTATGTTCTCCTCATGATCTTAAAGATATGCTCGAAACTTTGGAGGAAAAAGAAAGGAAAGTGGTGTCATCCACAAGATTTTAAATTAAGGTATGCTTAGAACTTTGGAGGAAAAAGAAAGGAAAGTGTTAGGATATTTACATTTAATCCCTGGGTTCGGATATTTTGATGTAGCAAAACAATGTTATTATTACTAATCTATTTACTTAAGTGTGCAAGATATTTATTGTCAAATTGCAGAATCATATATTTATTGTTAGATTACATAATCAGATATTTATTGTAAGATTAAGGAATTCGAGAGAAGATTGCGAAATTCAAGAAGATTGCGGAATCAAAGAAGATTTCAAAATCAAAAAGAAGATTGCAGAATAAGAGAAAATTGTAGAATCTGAGGAATGAAGCTGTAGATGCACTAGATGCCTGCATAAGCGTTTGACCAAGGAACTAGTCATCTGCAAAGAGAAAGTTATAAGCTTGAAGATGGATCGCTTGAAGAATAGTTGTTTGACTGATGCCTAAGCGCCTAGCTAGATGCCTGAATAAGAGCCTACTCTTGTAACCCGAAGATCGAAGACCGAAGCCTCGAAGAACCCCGGTTTACCCATAAGGTGAAAATGTTTGGCAAGACGCCTGGTTAAATGTATGGGTAGACGTCTACAAACAACCGTTGGAAGTCAGTTAGTTTCATATTTAAAGAGATCACAATCATAAGTTCAAAAGATTTTCAAAATCACAAAAGAGAAAATTTTGGAAATCATGGAGGATTACAGTCATAAGTTCATATGATTTTCCGGAATAACAACATAACAAATTTTGAAAATGTTTTGCATGAAAAGAAAGGTGAAGACTATAAATAGTGAAAACTGACATGAAGGCATAACACAATCTACAAGCTTGAAATCAGAATTCTTTATGTAGGTCCAAAATATACTATGGCAATACCCAAGAGGGGGGTGAATTGGGTATTAAAAAAATTAAATACTTTTTGCAATCTCAAATAACAAAATATATGCGGAATTAAATCTTTCTAAATTACTAGCACAAAGATGAGAGAGTTTATTGCTTAATATAGAAATGATAATTGAATTATAAAATAATTAAGCAATCAATCTCATTTACTTGAATAATAAATAATTATAAGCAAGTAATTATGAAAGTAATTAAGGAGATAGAGTTAGAGAGATGCAAACTCGATTTATAGTGGTTCGGCAATATCGGAATCCTTCCGACCCTACGTCCACTCTCTTCAAGGATCCTCCTTGAAGTCTTTCACTAAACCAAGCAACTTACGGGTGTTGCTCAAACCGAAACACAAGCAACTTACGGGTGTTGCTCAAACCGTACAATCCCCTTCCTCTCGAAAGTAATCTCCTTCCTCTCGGAAGTATCCCCTTCCTCTCGGAAGTAATCCCTTTACAATAAAAGCTGTAAAGTAAATGGTAGAGAGACAACAAATGAAAGCTTATACAACTGAATAATATCTCTCTTTCAAAGAAAAGCTTGAAGAATAGCTCAACATGAGTATTTCAAAGCTTTTTTGAGTTTCAAAGAATGAATGACTTGATTGTGTGTGTTCTTCTCTTTTTGAATGTCTTCTCCTCCTTGTTGAATGCTGAATTGAGTGGGTTTATATAGCAATCAATTAATATAGCCGTTTAGGACTTTAATTTGAAAAAGATTTACTTTAAAACGTTCAGATTTGGAGTCCAACGGTCATATTTTTAAACTACCAGTCGACTGGGTCGTGATACCAGTCGACTGGGTCCTCTCAAAAATTCACATTTTTGCTGCTATAGTGTTACCAGTCGACTGGTAAGTCATACCAGTCGACTGGGAACATTCTGCCACTTTTACCAGTCGACTGCACTATTCACCCAGTCGACTGGGTCACTGTTGGAGCGCTGCTACAGTGATTTCTGGATGAACAGTGTTTTCAGCATAATTTTCTTCATATCTCTTTATTCTTTTTGGATTTTTGAGTTCCAAAAAATCTCCTAATTTAATCAAACTTTCTTGCACATTAAACACACAAGTTAAACATTTCAAAAGTGTTTTGTTATCATCAAAATTAATCTAATCAATTTCTTGATTGAGGCATTTTTGATGATGACAAAACATATTACAAATTTAAGCATAATGTGTGTGCTAGATATATGAAGAATGATACATTACAAATGCTCAAGTAATTTTCTATGTCAACATAAATTCTTCTTAAATTCAATTAGAGAATGTTAAGAATTGAGCCTAAAGAATTTATTTGCATTTAATAAAATCACTTGGAGATTTTATATCTTCAATTAATTAAGGCTATATAATAAAATGCAATACAAATATAATTAGCTCATAACAATTGAAATGCTTACAAAGTATATCTTAGGATTAAAATCTATAATTTATCCCTATTGACTTTGAAGATGCATTTAAATTATTCTCTTTGAATTTGATCTTTTGGAGAACTTATTAACTTTTGAGATCATCAACATTGATTCACCAATTTCTACAATCTTGATCTCTTTTGATGTATAAGCACTATTAACAATCTATATTACTTAAGTAATACTTATTAGTGCTTAATTAAGATTTTTGTTACTATCAAAATCATTCAGGGTCAACAATCTCCCCCTTTTTGATGGTGACAAAAATCTTAAGAATAAGGTCTAACAAGATCTCTAATATTCTTATTTTTCTCCCCCTTTTTGTCATAATCAAAAAGGGTGGATTTAAAAAAAAAAAGAGCTCCCCCTCAAAATATGCTATTGAAAATATTTTGATGAAACATATTGAGAAAAGAATCGTTTTACAAGATATCAAGAAATATAAAACAATAGGTTTGAACTCATTGCTTGATTTACCAATAGGTTTTCTCTTTTACCAATAAATCAGATTTTCTCCCCCTTTCAAAAAGGTCTAAAGTAATTGTTTTTAACTTTTAAGATAAATAAAATTGGATAAAACTTAACAGGCCTTATTGGTAGTTAATTGATTGAATAATCAAGACAAAGAGCTCATCAACTACTTAAAAAGATATTCAAATTGGAAATATCTATAAGTATTTGAAAAAAAAAAAAAAAATTACTTCCCCAGCATATATGCACCGAAATATAATTTTCAATTATCAATCAAATATCATTTTCAGGGTATGTTAGATTCAATAATTAGATGATTATCAATTCAACACAAAGATAATCATTAATTTCAAACTATAATAGAAAGTTTCATATTCAGCTCATGCTTGATAGATAAATAACTCAAAAATAATTCTCAAATCTAAATTCAAGCTCATCACTTGATTTATCCAATGCCAAATCAAAGAGAATTTATCAAAGAACAATTAATATTTGAGTATTAAATGGCTCCAAACAAGATTTGATTTTATAGACGACTGGAGAAGACTTACCAGTCGTCTGGAGTTTTTGGCAGAGAGTTACCAGTCGACTGGGTCAAAATTACCAGTCGACTGGACAATCAGGCAGTGACTTACCAGTCGACTGGAGCACATTTACCAGTCGACTGGACCATTAGTAAAATTTCCAGTCTTGAATTTATAGCACGAATTTGTTTATCTATGACATTTTTGAGTGAAGGGAATAATTAAACATGGATTAATACTCTATCACTCAATGTCAAACATGCAAATGATGAAATGAAATGCAATCAAGCATTCAGTTTATCAAAATCAAGCAATCCCATCAACATTCTAATCTTACAAAAACTAGCTTCACATAGGGGTTTTGTAAGAATATCAGCTATTTGATCTTCTGAAGGTATAAATTCTAATCTTATATCACCTTTTTGAGCATGGTCTCTTAAGAAATGATGTCTAATCTCTATGTGCTTGGTTCTAGAGTGCTGAATAGGATTTTTGGTTAGGTTGATAGCACTAGTATTATCACAAAAGATAGGAATATTTTTTAGGTTCATGCCATAGTCTTCTAGTTGTTGTTTCATCCATAATACTTGGGCACAACAACTGCCAGCTGCTACATATTCCGCCTCAGCGGTTGATAGTGCAACGGAATTCTGTTTCTTGGAGAATCAAGAAGTTAACATAGCACCTAAGAATTGACATGTTCCACTTGTGCTTTTTCTATCTAACCTACATCCAGCAAAATCAGCATCCGTATATCCTACTAGCTCAAAAGATGATTCTCTAGAATACCATAATCCTATGGTCTGGGTTCCTTGCGGATATCTAAGGATTCTTTTTACTGCAACTACATGTGATTCCTTAGGATTAGACTGAAATCTAGCACACATGCATACACTGAACATTATATCAGGTCTACTTGCAGTCAAATAAAGTAAAGCACCTATCATGCTTCTATAATATTTAGAATCTACAATTTTACCTCCTTCATCAAGATCAAGTTTGGTGGTTGTGCTCATTGGTGTTCCAAGTGGCTTTGAGCTTTCCATCTCGAACCTCTTAAGTAGGTCCTTGATGTACTTTGATTGATTGATGAAGATACCTCCTTTAAGTTGCTTGATTTGAAGACCAAGGAAGTAGGTGAGCTCTCCCATCATGCTCATTTCAAATTCACCTTGCATGCACTTTGCAAACTCTTGACATATAGATTCATTAGTAGCACCAAATATAATATCATCAACATATATTTGAACTATCAATGTGTCATTTTTGTGAGTTTTTGTGAAGAGAGTTGTGTCTATTCTACCTCTTACAAAATCATTGTCAATCAGAAATTTACTTAGTCTTTCATACCATGCCCTTGGAGCTTGCTTCAACCCATATAGAGCCTTAGAAAGCTTGTAGACATGATTTGGAAGACTAAGATTTTCAAATCCAAGAGGTTGCTCAACATAAACCTCTTCTTCTATAAATCCATTTAAGAAAGCGCTTTTTACATCCATTTGAAATAACTTGAACTTATTAAAGCATGCAAAGGATAACAACATTCGAATAGCTTCTAATCTAGCTACAGGAGCATAGATCTCATCAAAGTCTATTCCTTCTTCTTGATTATATCCCTTAGCAACTAGTCTAGCCTTATTTCTAGTTACTATACCATTTTCATCCATCTTATTCCTATAGACCCATTTTGTTCCAATGATGGAATGATTCTTAGGTCTTGGAACTAGATTCCAAACCTTGTTTCTCTCAAATTGATTAATCTCTTCTTGCATAGCAATAATCCAATCATTATTTTTTTCAGCTTCTATAAAAGTCTTAGGTTCTACCTGAGACAGATAAGCTACATTATTGCAAATATTTATAATAGAAGAGCGAGTTCTTACCCCTTGTGAAGGATCACCAATCACTTGATCAATTGGGTGATAGTTCACATACCTCCAATCTTTAGGAAGTCCATCCACTTGTTGGCTTGTAGATGGTTGGTCCAAATTATGAGCTTCCAGCTCTTCATTTGCTTGAGTTGGATTCTCCTTTGGGTCAACAATAGGAGTAGGAGTTTCCATTTTTGGAAAGAAATCTGCATTATCATTAATAGAACCGTCTCTACTACTAATAGGGTTAGACTCATCAAGAGTTACATGCACAGATTTTTCTACCACTAGAGTTCTCTTATTGAAAATTCTATAAGCCTTACTCGATGTAGAATATCCTAAAAATATCCCTTCATCGGTCTTAGAATCAAATTTACTCAAGTTAGTTTTATTGTTATTCAGGATGAAGCATTTGCAACCAAATGTACGAAAATAGAAAAAATTAGGCTTTCTTCCTTTCCATAGTTCATATGGAGTTTTATCAAGTATAGACCTAATTAAAATTCAATTTAAGATATAGCAAGAAGTGTTCACGGCTTCAGCCAAAAAATATTTTGGTAAACTATTTTCACAAAGCATTGTTCTTGAAAATTCTTCTAGAACTCTGTTTTTCCTCTCAACAACTCCATTTTGTTGAGGAGTTCTAGGAGCTGAAAAATTGTGATTGATTCCATTCTCATCACAAAAATTTGAAAAGTTTTGGTTTTCAAATTCTTTTCCATGATCACTTCTTATGCTGGAAATACAATTTCCTTTTTCATTTTGAACCTTTTTGCAAAACTTTTCAAAACCTTTGAAAGCTTCATCCTTGTAAGCAATAAAAATAACAAAGGTATATCTTGAATAGTCATCAACAATAATAAGAGCATATTGATGGCCACCTAGACTAATGGTATTTATTGGACCAAACAAGTCCATATGCAGAAGTTCCAAAGGTCTAGAAGTTGAAACTATATTTTTTGCTTTAAAAGAAATCCTGGTTTGTTTTCCCATTTGACAAGCATCACATACTTTGTCTTTTTCAAATTTGATTTTAGGAAGACCAATGACTAAATCTTTTTTTGAAACAATTTTCAGCAAGTTCATGTTTACATGACCAAGCTTTTTTATGCCATAGCCATGGATTTTCACTAAAAGCAGGAAAACATTTTTCATTTTCGAAATGCAAAGATTTCAAATCAACTATATAGACATTTTCATGTCTATGGCCAACAAATCTGATCTTATTTCTCTTGATGTCTATAACTAGACAATGAGAGGTCTCAAATGTGACTTTGTTGCCTTTATCACATAATTGACTAATGCTAAGTAAATTTGGCGTAAGGCCTTGTACTAGCAATACATTATCTATGGTAGAGAAATCATTACCAACTTTTTCATGCCCGATGATCTTTATTTTGGTGTTGTCTCCAATGGTGACATATCCACCATCTCTTAGAGTTAACTCCTTAAATACATTCTTATCACCGGTCATGTGCTTTGAGCATCCACTATCAAGGTACAAACAGTTACCTTTCTCCTTGGTGTGGAGACATATCTACATCACACAAGGATACACGATTGCACTTTTGGGTACCCAAAATTTCTTGAGTCCTTTGGGGTTAGTCCTTGAAAATATGGTTCCTTTTGGGACCCATACTTTCTTAACAACATATGGAGTTCTATAGACATGATGATGATGCACAATCCTAGGATAGTGGTTATTGAAATTTCTAGGATCCCTTAGATGTGCATGCCTATTATGCTTAGGATATGAGTTCCTAAGATACATGTTTCTATGGTAAGGAGTATGAAAATGCATGTCATTTCCAGAAAATGAATGATGATGCATTCTAGGATACATGCTAGCATTATTTTGTGTATGCATATTGTTTCAAGGATAACCATGATGGTAATTCCTAGGATGAGCATGAGCAGAATGCATTATTTGATTATACACATTGTTCCTAGAATGAGCATGATAATTATTTCTAGGATGTGTATAAGCATTTCTAGAATGAGCGTACATATAAGCATGAGTATTTCTAGGATGCTTCAATTTAGTATGAACATTTAAATTTCTAGACTTCCTAGCATTCATCGAGGGAGTGCTCTTAACCATGCTAGGAGATTTTGAAGTAAAGGCTCCATCTACACAAGAGGCTTTCATGAATAAGCTCTCTTTTGATTTTTGCTTTCCCAATGGAGAATATCTTAAACCAGATTTTCCTCCACTTGATCTTTGGGAAGATAACACTTCATCTAGCTTTTCTTTTCCAAGCATAAGTCTAGATATAGTATCATTTAATTCTATTATCTTCTTCTTTAAGTTTTCATTTTCATCTTTAAGAAGATCTTGAGAAGAATCATAAAGTAATGAAGATAGTTTATCTTTTTCTTCTCTTAAACCTACCATCTCTTTAGAAAGAGATGACACCTCTTTTTTAAGAATGGTGTTCCTAGAATCGAATTTCTTCAATTCTTCATACATTTCATTTATGACTTCTATCAATTCTTCACTACTGCTAACAATGTTATTTTTTGAAGAGGAAGAAGTTGATACCTCATTTTCGTCGTCGATTGCTATAAGACATAGGTTGGCAATTTCCTCGCATTCGATCTCTTTATTCGAGGAGTCTTCTTCTTCTTCATCACCATCATAATTAACATCTTTAATTTCCATAAGAGGTAAGGATGTAGTGGAACCATCGATTTTGTAATCCAAGTAGCTTTCATGCTTCTTGAGGGATTCCATAAGCTCTTCTAAACTTTCACTTATAGAATGCTTTGTCAAAATAATTTTCCATTGATTTGACAAAGACCTAAGAAATATTCTCATAAGTTCAAGGTTAGAATAAATTTTACCCATGAAAGATAAAGTTTTAACAAGTATGGTAAAACGAGTTTGCGAATCAAAAATTGATTCATTTTCATTCATTTTAAAATGCTCTAAGTCATGAACAAAGTTTTTTAATTTGAAATTCTTTTCTTGCTCATTTCCTCCATGTATGACTTCCAATAAATCCCAAATTTCTTTTGCGGTCTTACATGAGGAAATTTGATCAACTTCGTTTTGATCAAGAGAACTATAAAACATGTTCATAACTGTAGCATTTAGTTGAATGAATTTATAATCATTTACATCAAAATCATTTTCATTTTCAAAAATGAAATACCAAGCATAATAATCATGAGCTTGAATAAAAATCTTCATTTGAGCTTTCCAATGGGTGAAATTTGTTACATGGAGAGGAGGTGGACTAGAAAGATCTCTTCCTTCTAAAAATATAGTTGCCATAGGATCAACTCAAGGATATTAAGCCTAAAAATGAGAATGAGGCTCTGATACCAATTGTAGGTCCAAAATATACTATGGCAATACCCAAGAGGGGGGTGAATTGGGTATTAAAAAAATTAAATACTTTTTGCAATCTCAAATAACAAAATATATGCGGAATTAAATCTTTCTAAATTACTAGCACAAAGATGAGAGAGTTTATTGCTTAATATAGAAATGATAATTGAATTATAAAATAATTAAGCAATCAATCTCATTTACTTGAATAATAAATAATTATAAGCAAGTAATTATGAAAGTAATTAAGGAGATAGAGTTAGAGAGATGCAAACTCGATTTATAGTGGTTCGGCAATATCGGAATCCTTCCGACCCTACGTCCACTCTCTTCAAGGATCCTCCTTGAAGTCTTTCACTAAACCAAGCAACTTACGGGTGTTGCTCAAACCGAAACACAAGCAACTTACGGGTGTTGCTCAAACCGTACAATCCCCTTCCTCTCGGAAGTAATCTCCTTCCTCTCGGAAGTAATCCCTTTACAATAAAAGCTGTAAAGTAAATGGTAGAGAGACAACAAATGAAAGCTTATACAACTGAATAATATCTCTCTTTCAAAGAAAAGCTTGAAGAATAGCTCAACATGAGTATTTCAAAGCTTTTTTGAGTTTCAAAGAATGAATGACTTGATTGTGTGTGTTCTTCTCTTTTTGAATGTCTTCTCCTCCTTGTTGAATG
This sequence comes from Bretschneidera sinensis, assembly GCA_023935145.1. NCBI lineage: Eukaryota > Viridiplantae > Streptophyta > Magnoliopsida > Brassicales > Akaniaceae > Bretschneidera > Bretschneidera sinensis. The sequence goes on along the minus strand of CM043700.1, from coordinate 61,685,916 downwards.
CTGAATTGAGTGGGTTTATATAGCAATCAATTAATATGGCCGTTTAGGACTTTAATTTGAAAAAGATTTACTTTAAAACGTTCAGATTTGGAGTCCAACGGTCATATTTTTAAACTACCAGTCGACTGGGTCGTGATACCAGTCGACTGGGTCCTCTCAAAAATTCACATTTTTGCTGCTATAGTGTTACCAGTCGACTGGTAAGTCATACCAGTCGACTGGGAACATTCTGCCACTTTTATCAGTCGACTGCACTATTCACCCAGTCGACTGGGTCACTGTTGGAGCGCTGCTACAGTGATTTCTGGATGAACAGTGTTTTCAGCATAATTTTCTTCATATCTCTTTATTCTTTTTGGATTTTTGAGTTCCAAAAAATCTCCTAATTTAATCAAACTTTCTTGCACATTAAACACACAAGTTAAACATTTCAAAAGTGTTTTGTTATCATCAAAATTAATCTAATCAATTTCTTGATTGAGGCATTTTTGATGATGACAAAACATATTACAAATTTAAGCATAATGTGTGTGCTAGATATATGAAGAATGATACATTACAAATGCTCAAGTAATTTTCTATGTCAACATAAATTCTTCTTAAATTCAATTAGAGAATGTTAAGAATTGAGCCTAAAGAATTTATTTGCATTTAATAAAATCACTTGGAGATTTTATATCTTCAATTAATTAAGACTATATAATAAAATGCAATACAAATATAATTAGCTCATAACAATTGAAATGCTTACAAAGTATATCTTAGGATTAAAATCTATAATTTATCCCTATTGACTTTGAAGATGCATTTAAATTATTCTCTTTGAATTTGATCTTTTGGAGAACTTATTAACTTTTGAGATCATCAACATTGATTCACCAATTTCTACAATCTTGATCTCTTTTGATGTATAAGCACTATTAACAATCTATATTACTTAAGTAATACTTATTAGTGCTTAATTAAGATTTTTGTTACTATCAAAATCATTCAGGGTCAACACTTTATTACTCTGTTTTTAATATTCAGTTGTTGTGAGATTGTGAGTTGTGAAGTGTGACTTTCTGTAAGGTTTGCTTGGTACTAGTGGAACTCAGTAGACCGGGGAAGCTTATTGAAAAAATGGAGTATGCACATTCATATTGCCGAACCACTATAAAATTTTCTATCAAATTGCCTTATTCCCTAACTATTTATTTTGGTTAGTCATTCAATTTTCTTTTTAATATTGTCTTTTATTTTAATAAGATCTTATTGTACTAATATCTTCCAATTATTTTGTGGAATCAATTCACCCCCTCTTTGTTTACTTCACAGAAAGGATAATAGCTCTAGTGTGGATACTTGAATTTTCTTTTTATAGAATGTACACTTTTTTTTCAAAATCCTCTTAATTTGAGGGAAATTCTAAAATGGCTTGGGAAGGGAATGGAGATGATGTTCTCATTCCACTTCCTTTCAATTTATTTTTAAAAAATTCCTAAAATAAGGGGATGGATATTTCTCTTCAATTCCTTTCCACTCATTTCCCTCAATTTAGACAAACTATGAAGGATTATACTATCATTTTCACTTCCAAGTTTATATATTTTATGATGAACAAGACTCCTATATGGTATTCACTTGGCCTAGTTGTAGTTGGAATTGTTTGTTGAGAGTGTAAAAAAAAAGTTTTTGAAACAGTTTTGGTAGAACAATTATGGAGGTTAAAGCTATTTAACATTTGGTAAAACAATTGTGAAGTTTCTGCATCTGTCACCAATGCATTTTTTTAAACAATATACTTTTTCACTTTTTATTCTTTTTATAAACTATTTTTTGTTTTGTATTTAGCATAATTTTTGTTTTCTGGAAATTAAAACTGTTTCTGAAACTAGGAAAAGCAGTAGCAAGCAGGCTGGACCTAACACCAAACCATACATATATAGCATAATGATAGCATAAGCAAGTGTCAGAGGCATTAAATTTTGAACCTAACAGTAAACCAGTACCGAACCAAGTATATATAATATAATGGTAGTACAAGTAAGTACTAAAGGCATCAAAATTTGAACCCAACAACAAACTAGTACCACACCAAGCATATATAGCATAATGGTAGCACAAGAAAGTGCCATAGCCTTCACAATTTGAACCCAACAGTAAACATGTGCCAACCCAAGCATATATAGCATAATGGTAGCACAATCAAGTGCAAAAGACATCAAAATTTGAACCCATTAAAGCATATACAACATAATAGTAGTACAAACAAGTGCCAAAAACATAAAAAATGAACCCAAAAGCAAACAAATACCGAACCAAGCATATATAACATAATGGTAGCACAAGCAAGCGCTAAAGGCATCAAAAGTTGAACCCAGCAGCAAACCAGTACCAAACCAAGCATATATAACATAATGGTAGCATAACCAAGTACCAAATGCATCAAAATTTGAATCCATAAGCAAACCAATACCAAATTATGCATATATAGCATAATGGTAGCACAAGCAAGTATCAAAGGCTTCAGTATTTGCTCGTAGTAGCATTCCAAACAATGCATGTATAGCATAATGGTTGCACAACCATCTACCAATGATATCAAAATTTGAACCGAGAAGCAAACTAATACCAAAATAAGCATATATAGCATAATGGTAGAACAAGCAAGTGACAAAGGCATAAGAACATAAATCCAACAACAAACTAGAACCAAACCAAGCATATATAACATAATGGTAGCATAAGCAAGCTCCAAAGGCATCAAAATTTGAACCCAACGACAAACCAATACCAAAACAGGCATACATAGCATAATGGTAACATAAATAACTACCAAACGGATCAAAAGGTGAATCCAATAACAAACAAATCTCATACCAAGCATATATAGTACAATTATAGCATAAGCTAAAGGCATCAAAAACTAAACTTAGTAGCAAACCAGTACCAAAGCAAGCATTTATAGCATAATGGTGCCAGAAGTAAGGGTCAAAGATATCAAAATTTGAATCAAGCAGCAAACCAAATCCAAACTAAGTATATCTAGCATAATGGTAGCACAAGCAAGTGCCAAAGGCAACAAAATTTGAACCTAGCAGCGAACCAGTTCTAAACCATGCATATAAAGCATAATGGTAGTACAAGCAAGTCTTAAAGGCATCAAAATTTGAATCCAGCAGCAAACAAGTACCAAACCATGCATGTATAGCCTAACAGTAGCACAAGCAAGTGGCAAAGGCATCAAAATTTGATCACTATAGAAAACCAATACCACACCAAGCATATGTAGGATAATGGTAGCACAAGTAAGTGTCAAAGGCATAAATAAATGAACCTAACAATAAATAAATACCAAAACAATCATATATAGCATAATGGTAGCACAAACAAGTACCAAAAGAATCGAAATTTGAACCCAGCAACAAAATAGTACCAAACCAAACATATATAACTTAATGGTAGCACAAAGAAGTGCCAAATGCATCAAAATTTGAACCTAGTAGCAAACTAGTACCAAACCAAGTATATATAACATAATGGTGGCACAAGAAAGTGCTAAAGGCTTCATAATTTGAACCCATAAGCAAACAAGTACCAAACCATTCATATATAGCATAATGGTAGCACAGGTAAGTGCCAAAGGCATGAAAATTTGCTCCTAGCAGAAAACCAATTCGAAACCATGGATTTGTAGCATAATGGTAGTAGAAGCAAGTGCCAAAGACATCAAAATTTGAACCCAGCAACAAACTAATACCAAAATAAGCATATATAGCAAAATGGTAGAGCGAGAAAGTGACAATGGCATAAAAAAAAAAAAATGAACCCACAACAAACCAGTAGCTAACCAGACATATATAGTACAATGGTAGCATAAACAATTTCTAAATGAATCAGAAGATGAACCCAACAACAAACAAATACCAAACCAAGCATATATAGTATAATAGTGGTACAGCAAGAGCCAAAGGCATAAAAATGAACGTAGCATTAAACCAGTACTAAAGCAAGCATTTATAGCATAATGGTACCACAAGCAAATAAATTGTTTTGAACCCAATAGAAAATCAAAACCAAGCCAAACATATGTAGCATAATGGTAGCAAATCAGGTGCCAAGGGCATCAAAATTTGAACCTAGTAGCAAACAAGTTCCAAACCATGCTTGTAAAGCGTAACGATAGCATAAGCAACTGCAAAATGCATCAAACTTTGAACCTAGCAGCTAACTAGTACCAAACCATGCATGTATAACATAACTACAGCACAAGCAAGTGTCAAATGCATCAACATTTGATCCGAGCAACAAACTAGTACCACACCAAGCATATATAGGATAATGATAGCACAAGCAAGTGTCAAAGACATACAAAAATGAACCCAATGACAAACTAGTACCAAACAAAGCATATATAGTATAATGGTAGCACAAGCAAGTGCCAAAAGCATCGAGATTTGAACCTATCAGCAAATTTGTACCTAACCAAGCATATATAACATAATGATAGCACAAGAAAGTTCCAAAGCATCAAAATTTGAACTTAGCAACAAACTAGTATAAAACCATGCATGTATAGCATAGTGGAAGCATAAGCAAGTGCAAAAGATATCAAAATTTGAACCTAATAGTAAACTAGAACAAAACCAAACAAATATAGTATAATGGTAGTACAAACAAGTGCCAAAAGCACAAAAAAATGGAATCTCACATCAAACCAGTACAAAATAAATCATATATGGCCTAATTGTAGTACAAGTGGGTGACAAAAACATAAAAATTTGAACCGAGTAGCAAACGAGTACCAAACCAAGCATATATAGCATAATGGTAGTATAAACAAGTGCCAAAGGCATAAAAATTTGAACCCAGTAGCAAACCGGTACCAAACCAAGCATATATAACATAATAGTTACACAAGCAAGTACCAAAGGTATCACAATTCTAAACAAACACTAAACCAAGAATATAATATAGCATAATGATAGTATAAACAAGTTCTAAAGGCATTAAAATTTGAACCTAGTAGTAAACCAGTATCAAATCAAGCATATATAGGGTAATGGTAGTACAAGCATGTTCCAAATGTATAAAAAATGAACCTAGCAGAAAACTAGCACCAAACCAAGCATATATAGCATAATGATAGCACAAGCAATTGCTAATGGTATCAAAATTTGAACCCAACAGCAAATCAGTACCAAACCAAACATATATAGAATAACTGTAGCATAAGAAAGTGCTAAAGGCATCAAAACTTGAATTTAGCAGCAAATCGGTTCCAAACCATACATGTATTCATAAAGAAGAAGCATGATAACTAATTTGAATGTATGAATACATGTATACTTTTATATTATTTCGCATATGCATATTTCATGTCATTATTCATATGCATATAAATAAAAATAAAAGAACCAGGAAGGCATCCGGTCTAAATGAAAACCGTGAAAGCCGGTATATGTTGGAAATATATGAAAACTGTGATAGCCAGTATATGCTAGAAATAAATGAAAACCGTGAGAGCCGGTATATGTTAGAAATAAAAGAACTAGGAGGGCAGTAGGTCTAAATAAAATCAAAGAACCGGGAAGGCAGCCGGTCTAAGATAAAAATATGTCGACATGTGGAAAGACGTTCCCTAATAATAATTCATGCATTGCATCAATTTTAAATATTGATTTTATTACTGAAATGCTGAAGTGTTGTTTTGTTATTGTAAAATTATTTATAGATGAATGAGTCTCATAGAGAGACAATTATGGTAAGAAAGAAACATGAAAGTATGATATGATAAGAACTATCTAAATGGTAGACTATATGCTGTGAACCTCATAACGAGGAAATTATGAGATATATTTGATTGTCTTAAGGTGAATAAATATATAAGAAGAAGAGATTGATAGAGAATGAGGCTTATGATATATGGAGTGATAGTAGAATGCTATTATCAAGTTATATGAGATATAAATGATTAAATACTAAAAGATTATTTATACAAATTGAATACTTTTAGTAAATTTAATTCACTGAGCTTGTGAAGCTCATCTCTCAATGTTAACTGATTTCAGGCAACAAGCAGGACAGATAGTTGGTGAGCTGAGATTCAGACGGATTCATTATCTTTAAGCCACATGGTCCACATCCTCAGACTAATGAGAAAAAAATATATTTGTAAATATTCATGCATATTATGTTGTATACGATGTTTAAGTTGAGATCTGAATGATGTATCTTCATTTTTAAGGGTTGATGTAAATAATTGTAGTTGATAAATTTTTATTGTTGCATATATGTGTCGTGCTGGGATTTTCAAAATGTGATGACACCGTCTCAGGGATGACCAACCCAGGATGGGTCATTACAAGGTTTTAAAGTTTAGGGTTTAGAGTTTAGGGTTCAGAGTTTAAGGTAATTAAGGTTTCGATTAATAAGGGTTTAATGTTTGATATTTTGGTGAAATTAACAATTCAGTATAATGATTTTTCAATCCGGACTATCACCGATTGACATGTGTTCGTCAATGATTCTATTTTTTTGGATAGTTGATGAACTTAATTTATAATTAAAATCGGTAGAATTTAAAATTGATTTTATAATTTTATAATTTTAAAAAATAACATGTAATTATCGAAAATAAAAATAATTGTTGTTCAGTTTTCCTTAATCTTAATGCAAGGCAAGAATTGAACGTTGCTGGGTTTTTTTTCTTTCTTATTTTCAAAACTAATGTAATTGTATTTTGTGAGCTTTTTCTGCATCCTTAACAATCTCTAATTTTTTTTGCAGTTTAATTATAATAATAATAATAATAATTATTATTATTATAATTACTATTATAATAATAAATAATGGTTATTATTAAATTATTATTTTTATCATCATAAATATAATTTATTCTAGTATTATTACTACTAGAATAAATTATTATTATTAGCATCATTAAAAGTTTTATTACAATTTCTACCATAGTAATAATAATTACAATTACTAATATTATTTTATTTTTATTATTATAATTCCTATTATAATCGTAATAAATAATAGTTATTATTAAATTATTATTTTTATCATCATAATTATAATAATTATTATTATCATAACTATAACTATAATTATAATTAATAATTATTATTATCATTATTACTATAATTATTATTATCATTATTACTATAATATTATTATAAATATGATCATAATAATATTATAATCATAATAATAACATTTATTGTCATTATAATTATTATTATGAATATAAGAAAAAAATATTATTATTATTATCAACAATATAATTATGATAATAATAATCATTATCATTATTATTATAGTTATTATATTTATTATTATAATAATTTAAATAATTATTTTTATATAATATTCTTATAATTATAATAATACATTTTTTATATTATTATAATTGTTAATTGTAGAACTCAAAAACAAAAATGCGCCCGTTGTAGAACCCCAAAACAAAAAGGCACCAGCTTTCTCGGTCTTTGTTTTTACAAAGCAAATTTGGTAATAAAATTAAAAAACCCCAAACACAGGCCACTCTCTCGCGCACTCTCTTTTTCTCTCGTATTCAACCGATGCGTCTCAAACCCCATCTTCTCTCTCAAACCCCAACCCAATCCTCTCTTAAACCCCATAACTCAGTCCTCTCTCTCCAAGCCATGGAAAACCCTAAGCCCAAGCGGTGAAGAACCCACCTTTGCCGTGAAGAACTCGCGAGCCCCACCGCTGTTCCATTGCCTTTGCCGTGAAGAACCCAGTTGTTTCAATGTTATGATGGAATACGAACTTAATTTCAGATACAAATGGTTGAGAGAGTTTCCCATAGAGATAATCTTAGGAGTTTAGTGTAGAAATCAGAGGACGTTGAGAAAAAATGCCTTGCAAAGGCTATAAAGTCGTACCCTGAGCTGCGGGTGTTACCTTATGACACAAACAAGTGTTGTATTTTGAAAGGAGGGAAAGAAGATAAACAGTTGAAAGAGGTGTGATCTATTTGTACATTCAAATTGCTCAAATCAAGGTACCACTACTTTATAGAATTCTAAGTACAAATAATGGCATTAAAAAAATCAAGTAAATCTGATTCCTTTTTATGCATGCCAGAATGTTGCTAGGTTATATATAACCAGATTATTAGTCATTACTACAGTTCACCTGCTTATAGGTGCACTATTGTAGTGAATACAGATAACTGAATTGAGTAGAGGTTGGTTTATTTGGAGAGCTTTGTTTAGTCGTCTTGCCTGTCAATTTGATCGGGCATTAGGATGAGACCTCTTGTACTATCTACATTGTTATATCTAATTGTGCCCTATCTGTTCTAGCTCTGGAACTTTGATTTATGTGTTTGTTATGTCACTCAAGCTGAATCCAGTATCAAACAAGAGAAAGTATTGTAAGCTAATGCTTCAGGTTCTGCCTACAATTTCAGTATTTATGTGTTCGATTATATATCTTACAGTATTTTTTTTCTAATACATTTGGTCATGTTAGGAACTTTGAGTTGATTTTATGGTTTTGGTGTACAATTTAGGAACTCATTTTAATTGGTCCTGCGAGAGAAGCAAACAATGTGAGAACTGCAATTAGTAAGGTAGAAAAGTCATTTGGTGACATCAAAGTGCTTGGTTGAATGTATAGGGACAAGCATCAAAGTAATTTGACATCTCATATGCTCAAAATTAAGTTCTACTCATGTCTTCTAATCTTTTGATACTTTTCACTTGCTTTCTAGTGCATTTCAGGGAAGCAATATGGTTTGAATTTGATTGTCATACAACAATTTGCAACCTTGGAGCTGTTCTAGTCAGTTTTTTTTACTTGTCTTACCCTTTCATATCTGTGATAGCATGATTTATGTTTGTGATTTTGTTTTTCTTTCAATTCAAGTACGTATCTGTATCTTAGGGCCAATTGGCAGTGTCGACATTGATCAACTGCAGGCCGTAGTTCAAATCCTTCAACAGCTTTTTATAAATGGAGTTTCACACGTTTGCAAGCCACTTCCTTCAAGTGGGTTAAATTCAAACGATGTTCATGTGGATGTAGTGTGTACTCTTAAATAAAAACCCAGTTTCGATTATTGTATCTGTTAGGAATCCGAAATACGTCTTTTGGGATGGATGTGGATTAAATTCAAAGGGCGTTCATGTGGATGTAGTATGTACTCTTAAATAAAAACCCAGTTTGGATTATTGTATCTGATAGGAATCCGAAATACGTCTTTGGGATGGATGTGGTAAAACTAAGGGCTTGAAATCAAGAGTTGAACAAGTTCTGGCTGCGGCCAGGTCTTCCCATACATTAAGATCTTTTTCCATTGTTATTTTCTTCGCAAATGGGCTTCAAAACTTTGTTCATCAGAAGCTTCAAGATGAATTTGGGGCCTATGAGTTTTTGATTTTGATTTTGACAAGGAATTAGAAGTAGAAGTAGAAGAAGGGTGGATTAATTTGGTTGCAAGGTCGTATAGAGAGGCACTTACCCTTGAAATAAAGGTTGATGAATCTGTTAGAAATGTGGTTTCCGCTTCTAGGTTTTACTCACTTATTATTGATGGCTCACAAGAAATTCAAAACTAAACTTGGGTGGTGATGCTTTCTCTTCTCTTCTTTCAACTATGAAGTTTTGTTCTTCGGCAGTAACAATTTAGAGTTTGTGATTGCACAGGTAAGAAAAACTTCTTCATTTCAGCTTTCTGCTTTCTTCTACTTGATACTCACATGATCTGCAGCTTTTTGTGTGTACCATTTATTGACAGCCTAGGAGTAGCATAAGCAATGTCCTTTCTGCCTTCAGTGCACGATGCCTTGTCAAGATGTGGAGATATTAGGATATGTGCTAGGATAGTTTAATACAATAGCAATTTTTTTATTTTTGTTTATTAATTTTCTACATGTATAAGTCAATCAGTCACATTGTGATCTTACTAATTATTCTTGACATTTGAGGTCTATCTTTTCATTGTTGTCTTCTTTGTCATTATCATTATCATTACTGTTCTTTTCAATTTTCTTTTTCTTGCTCTGTCAATGAAATCTTTATATATCAGTGTTCAAGTTTAGTTGGATTAAATTTTATCTCTACCTTTTAACAAATGATGCCTGAACTTCAAAATCCAATACATTTAGAATTGGGTATTGTGCTACGTGGAAGGAGAGGAATAATATGTGATAGTGTTCTTTCAGAGTTCAAGGAGTTAGTATTGATGTGAGGTGGGCCTAATGAGAAGCACAAAGCTGATCAATTACTGAAACACCTCAGGTATGTTGGTTGTCAACTCAATCAACTCAATTAATTTAGTTTTTTTTTTTTCCTTCAATTTTTTAGCTTGGTTCAAACTATTCAGAGGAATTTGATGTCAGAAGTGATTATGAAATGCTAAACTAGACACTATTTAGAGGTTGGTTGAATTTTTAGCTTATTTGCAGAATTTGAAAACTAGCTTATTTTAATGGGTTCATCTAGCTTTTTCCTTGTTCCTTTTATGTCTTAGTCAGTGTCTTGAGGAAGCTCTAATTTCTAGATATTTGCAATTGATCCAACAAAGCATATTATAGATCAGCATACCTCATCTAAATTTTGGAGCATTTTCAAATTGGGATAGGGTTAAAGGTTTTGGCTTGGAGGTTGAAGTGCTCGTCTAAGGTGTTACTTCAACATCTGCGACCTTTCTGAATGTTTGAGGTTTGCATTACATGTGGCCACCATGTTGCATATTTTAGCACCTTCTCCACATTGAACTCATTTTCTGGTATGCAATGTTCAATGTTTTATGTTATTATCTCCACATTGAACTTATTTTGGGCACCTTCTCCGCCAATGTTTTATGTGGTAGTTAAATATTTTCTTTGGATTCATTTGAGTTTTTATTAGTCTATAATGATATTCCTATAACATAAAGGAAAAGATTCTGTGAGTACAAAAATGAAAGTAAAATTTGCTTTGGATTCATTTGAGTTTTTATTAATCTATTATGGTATTTCTATAACATAAAGGGCAGGATTCTGAGTACAAAAATGAAAGTAAGACTTGGGGTTGTTACCATTTTCTTTTTCCATAAGATTTGAATTCCGGCAAATATTTTTCCTCCTAAAATCCTTGAGAAGAACATGATCATCATAATGCAATCTCTCCTCTTCTATTACCATTTTCTTTTGATTTCTAGGCTTACGTTTGTGAGGATTTTTATAGCCTGGACTTGAGGAATAATAGTTCCCCTTGAGTGGACTGGAGATTGTTTTATGATTATAGTCTTGGTTTTTCTTATTTATCATTCATTGGCGATTTAGCTAATTATATTGAAGTAGCTAAGTCTTACAAGAAGGAGATTTGAATGTGGACTTACATCAATTCAGTGTCTTAAACTCCTCATCGATCACAATGTTTGGTGAGTGGATAAAAGAAAGATACGGAGACATGAATATTTTGGTTAGTTGTGGATACTTAACCTGAAAAATTCTTGCACTTTTACTCATGCCCAATATCATTTACTATTTTGGCTGAATATCATTTCTATTTATGACTTGTGTTGCGTTTCATTTTGTTTAGCTTCAACCCTTTTTATTTCTTTTATGTTTTTTTATGCAAACTTATCTTTTGAAGGTAAATAATGCAGGTGTAACTTCAATCTTGGGTCAGATTGTTAATGTGAGTTCATGGCTAGGTATACTAAATAGCTGACGTAATGCAAGTAAAATCTCTCACACTCTTTCATTTGTTTACTTATTGCGGAGATACTGGTGATGCACATACTGGAGACTACAATGGTGAAAGCAATGATGGATTCTTGGTTTTACAAGAAGATAGCTATTGATTAGATATACACATTTCTTAGGCAGAGGTGTAGGGAGAATAGTGTCATCTTTAATGTTTCTCATTAGTCTTCTGAATGTTTGACAAGTATTCATTGTATATTTTTTTGGTTGCTATCATGAATAAGAGTAGAATATGTTTGTTTCTTTCAAATAAATTGTACAGTAAATGGTTATGTTTTCTTTAAAAAAAAAATTGGTAGTGAAGGAAATCATGATTGGAAAATAAACATAGGAACTGAATTGAATCCTTTGAATGACAATATGATCACATTTCTTTCTTTTCACTTGCTATTGTTAAAATATCTTTTTTGTGGGGGTTATCTACTGTCAAGATTGAAGCAATACTGTGATATCTTATATGCACCACTGCTTATAATTTCTAATCACGCTATTAGTATGGCGTTGGTATTGGATTGTATATTTCATTGTCTTATCAGTTATCACTGGAAGTGGTTGGCACTTTAATTTTTTTTTTAAAAAGAAAAACTCTATTATCACCTAGGGATCTTCGAAATACTAATTTTCAAGAATTTTGTTGTTGTAAAAAACCACTATTATTCATCCCTCAGTAATACTAAATTTCAAGAAAAATATTTTTTTTTTATAAAAAAAACCTACTATCACCGAGGGATCCATCGTTTGGTAATAATATTTTTCAACTTTTTTACAGTAGTATTATCGAGGGATCCGAGTTATAATATTTTATTATTTTTTGGTAAAACCGATTGAAAAATGGTTTTTTTTATAAATTTTAACTGATGAATCTATTCGTCGTTAATGTCTCTTGGTGAAAAGCTATCACTGACGGATATTTTTGACCCTCACTGAATAACTATATTACCGATTAGCTTAACACTAAGGGAGCATCACCGAGGGGAACCGTTAGAGTGATGACCATTGCTGAGGGCAGAGAGACTATCACCGAAGGGAAAAATCCCTCGGTGTTGAGCTGTTTTCTTGTAATGAAACTTTGGAGACTCGACTCTCTCTGGTGGGATGTTTGATTAGGCTTAAAACCTATTGCTTCTAAAATTTCAAATCAAATACCCTTTAATCTTCTTTCTCTTTAGTTTTTGACATTATTGTCCAATCCTCTTTCACATGGAATCTTCACCTATTTTGGAGAGTGCTACAGTTTCTTACATTGTCAAATTTAAAAAATAATAATAAAAGTTTTCTGCAAATAAGTATAATCAAATAGAACCTCTCCATCTGAATATTTCAAAGGTGCATATTCTATTCAAGATGATGGGTGAAAAAGAAGAAGAGTGCAGGAAGAATATTGGTGAAGAAGAAAAACAGTGGGAGAAGAATTTTGGTGAAGAAGAAGAATAGTTAGAGAAGAATTTTGGTGAATAAATAATGTAAGAGACAAAGGGAGAAAAAAATGAAAAAGTGGCGTCAAATTTCTCTCTAAAATCTTATATGGGTCCCACAGATAGGCCAACTGTCACTGTGGCGCTAAATAAGTGTTTTCCATCAATTTTGACGAAAACTTAAATGATATTGTCTTAATTGTTAATGTTTTTAAACTTCTGTATTGATGTTGCACAATTTCAAGTTTCTGATCAAAATGTTAAAATGGATCAATCTCGGTGATCAAAATGCCTGTTTAGCCTGCCAACTATATTGCAAATGCAAGTTGAAAATTCTTGAAAGGAAACAGCACACGGAACCTTAATTTAACTTGAAGTTGACATAAGAAATACCTAAAAATAGTAAAGAAAAGATACAATTTACTGTAATCTCACAGTAAAACAGTGCTATCAACCTTTATCTCATATATTCACGTACAATCGAATCAATTTATTTATTTTCAAAACAAACCAGAAGATAAACGAGAAAGGAAAAAAGAATCGAAACAGTATTTCCCTTGAAAATCCAAGAGGAGTGATATTTCCTCGGTTCGATTCTCTGATCCGCCTAGGTGGGATCAGATCATCATCACATTCTTCTTTTTTTTATATATGATATATAATTAATGTATACATGCATATACATTTTATATTATAGATCCAATCTTCGCTTTTTTTCTATACAAAAATAACTTAAAAAAAAAAAAAACGTATGAATCAATTCTCATGGAATAAAGATTTTTGCGTAAAAAATGGGGGGTTATGTGATATTCTTAAATGGGTATCTCGCAAATTGATGGCAAAATGAAAAGATACGAAATACCCATACCCTCAATGTAAGGGTAAAGAAATAAATTGTGAAATTATTTTATAATTAACATGCATACATGTGAATTGAGAAGTTGAGTTTGAAGTAATTTTTGAAGAAAGATGTTGAACAAAAATGAAGAAAAAAAGTTATAAAATTTTCAAAGAAGAAAGGTAAAAATTTTCAAATTTTAAAGGGGGAATGGTCGACTGGTGACCCAACTGGTCGGCCAATCGGTCGACTGGTAAGCCGACAGACTATTTGAGGAATTGTATGAATGGTGATCGACGACAGACGATTTGAGGAATTGTTTGAATGGCGGTCGACTGGTGCGAGACAAATCGATCTACCAGCCGATCGATCGGTCGGTCAGCTGGTCCGATTTGATGCTTTGACTTGAAACATTTCGAAAGTGCTTTGGTAACCAACTGGTCGACTGGTTAGACAAAAAGAATTTCATATATAAAGGATTATGAGAAGTTAAAACTCATTCCGTACATTTTGAATTTCATTTTCTCTCTCTAGAAAAACTCTCAAATGCTACAAAACTTGAGGATTTCACAATCCAGTGTTAGAAAATTGATTGAATCGCTGAAGAATTTCAAGAAATTTGAGGAAAAAACTCTGGAAAGGAAATTTCAATAATTGTATTCAAAGATTTTGATTCTAGAAGTTTAGTTCTTCTACTTTTATTAAAAAGATATTTGAATTGGATTCATGCCAAAAAGAAAAGGATTTTAAGTATGGAAGTGAAATACTTTTGTAGTAACAAATGGTTGAATAGGCTTATGTAACCAATGTTTTCAAAAGCGTTTTATGGGCTCGCCCTTTGCTCGGGACTTACACCTTTTACGTCCCAATGATCGGGGCATACGTCCCAATGATCGGGGCATACGCCCCATTGAAGTTTTTATAAAAAAATTTGACATCTCAGACTCAAACCTATGCTCAAATGAGTAGAAATACAAACCTTAACTGTTGAGCTAGTTGTAATATCACTACGCTTCATATATATTTATTAAATGCTATCTGGTTTAATAATAACTACAAACTATTTAATTTATCACTTACAAGTTACAACAATATAAAAATAATATATATATATTAATATTTATAAAATTATGATTATAATTTATATGATATAGAGTTAATAAAAGTATTAAAGTTAGTCAAAAATTAATTAATTAATTTAAATTAAAATTATTATTATTTTTACATTATTTATATTATTTTAATTAGTTACTTATTATTATTTTATTAGAATTTCGAAGCGCACCAACGTTTCAAAGAGCATACGTCCCAACACTTTGGGGCTTATGCCTCGCTTCATTAGAGCAAAACGCTTTGTCCAACGCCTTCACCTCTGAAAACACTATATGTAACCAACCTAACACAATGACATTTTATAGAGCTGATTTTGTTGATTTTTTTTTCAAAATAAACTTAGATTTTAAGTTTGGGATGTTTTACAAAATCAAAGGAAAGAAGAAAAGAAAAGGAAATTCAAGTTGTGAATGATATTCACAACTTGGTTATTCAGTCGAATGAATGGTGATTCAGTCGATTGAATGATTGATTCAGTTGATTTGATGGAAGGCTAAAATTTTCTAGAACGCTCTAGAACTTTTTTCAATCGACTGAATGAAAGACTCAAGCGACTGGATGTTCGAAAATTTGAATTTTCAGAACGTTATATGACAGTTGCTCATGAACTGGAGTGTTTGTTCAGAAGAGACACTCAGTTAAGTCAGTTGAGTTAGTTTATTACTGAACCAAAGTGTCTATTATGAAAAGACACTAATTAAACACTATAAAAAGGTGTTTAATTGTCATAATTTATAGGATACAGATTTCAAATTTATTTTCTTATTCTTCTTCTCCTGGTCTAAAAAACTGATCTTCTTATGTTTAGAAATCCTGCAGATTTCCAAAAATAAGTAATTTTCATCCATAAACTCATAGAAGCTGTTGTGGGATATTTTTCTCGAGTGCAAAGTGCAGAATAACAACAGAGCTTCATTGTATCTTAGAGAAAATTCACCGAAAACCTTTTTACACCAGTGAGGGGAGAATTAAACCTTAAGGAAAGCGACCTGGTCGTGCCTTCAAGCCATTTATCTTATTCTCTCTTATTCCTTTTGATAAACAGCCCTCAGAAATCTCCCCAACAATCTTAAGGTTTAATATTCATTTTGTTTATCAAAATGACTACCTCTTTGAGTTCCTTGAGAGATATGACATTGGACTTCAACAAGCTTGAGTGTTTCGATGGAGGAGATTTTTATCACTGGCAAAAGAAACTATTCTTCCTTCTAACATCGCTGCGTGTATATTATATTATCATTACATGAAGTTTGGAACCTGTAAAAAATGAGATGATTGCCCAGACTCGTGATAGACAGAAATGGGATCAAGATGACGATATCTGCAACAGTTATGTTCTTAATGCGATGTCCAATACATCGTTTGGTACCTACCATAATTTAAAGACTGCAAAGGAGTTATGGGATTCATTGCAAGCAAGGTACAGGAAGAAGGACGCAGCAAGTTAACGTTATATTATTACAAAGTTTTATAATTTTAAAATGGTTGATACTCGTAGTATTATGGATCAATTTAGTGAAATAAAAAATATACTAGATAAATTCTTTCAATATAAACTGAAAATGGATGAGACCATAACGGTCACAACCATTATAGACAAACTGCCTCCACTTTGGAAAAATTTCAAGAATCGTCTGAAGTACCAAAATGAAGACCAGACTCTTGAGGAGTTAAGCAATCATCTCTGAATTGAGGAGGATTTACAAAAAAAAAAAAAGGAAGAAGCCCTCTCCAATATCAATTCGATAGAGGAAGAAGAGACTTTGAAAGAAATCTCTCGAGATTCTCACAAGAGAAAGAATCCTTCAAATAATTTTGACAAGAATAACAAGAAGACAAAGGGTGCTTGTTTCCATTGCGGGAAACCTATACACTTCAAGAAAGATTGTCGAATGCTGAAGAAAAAGGGCAAAGCACAATGAGAGTTTGTGGATCTTCGAAACCCTAAGTGAACACACTCAGCAATTCTCCTCTCGAGGCAGACATATAGCCAAGAGTAAGGGTATGTACGAGGTAAGCTTAAATGGAGGATCATCCACTCAAATAGCTGCTGTGGAAAGGAAACTAGACCTGTTAGTTAAAGCCATGGCTGCTCAGAATGCCTCTCCTAACCCACCAGCTACACCACTCCAAGTATGTGCTATTTGTTCCCAATTTGATCATAATACTAATATATATATCCCTTGTATTCATCTACAGATCATGAGCAAGAAAACTTTGTGGGACCAAACAACTATCCGCCAAAGAACAATCCTTATGCAAACACCTACAACCCTGGATGGCAGAATCACCCGAATTTTTCTTGGAGCAACAATCAGAATAGTCAAGGGCAACAAAGAAACTTCCAACCAGCAGCCCACTCAGCTCCCGAGACAAAGAAGAGTGACCTCGAAAGTCTTGTGAGGCAATTGGCATCTCAGCAGCAACAATTACTGACTTCACATGAACAATTCATGGAAGAAATTAGGCAATTTCGGACTGAGATGAGACAAACCGCTGCAAAACATGATCAAGCCATTCAAGGATTAAAGGTACAAATAGGGCAATTGGCCAAGGAACTGAGTAGTAGAAAGCAAGGTGAGCTTCTCACCCAACTAATACCTAATCTAAGAGGACATCAACAACTGAATGTTGTGACAACCTTAAGAAGTGGTAAGATCATCGGCAGTGATGAGCTTGTACAAGCATCTCCAAACAGTATATCTACATCTAAGGTAAGTGAGATGGAGAACGTGAATACACCTCCACCCTTCCCTCAAAGGTTAGTAAAACCTAAAAAAGATACTAAACTAATTGATATTTTTGAAATTTTGAGAAAAGTAGAAGTCAACATTCCTTTATTAGATGCAATTAAACAAATTCCTGCATATGCTAAATTCTTGAAAGATTGTTGTACTAATAAAAAGAAGTTTAAGGAGAATGAGACAGTTGCACTGACTGAAGAGGTAAGTGCTGTGCTATTAAGAAAATTACCACCAAAACTAAAAGATCCGGGTAGTTTTACCATTCCTTGCAGGCTAGGTGACCAGCTATTTGAGCATGCACTATTGGATCTAGGAGCGAGTGTCAATCTGTTGCTATACAGTTTATTCGAGACACTAGGTTTGGGGGAGCTTCAACCAACCTCTATCACTTTACAATTGGCTGACATAAGCATCAAACGATCGGGAGGTATTCTTGAGGATGTTTTGGTAAGAGTAGGTAAATTTATTTTACCTGTTGATTTTATTGTCTTAGATATGAAAGAATATCATATGCCATCACCACTCCCCATCATCTTAGGAAGACCATTTATGATCACTGCTGACACAAATATTAGTGTAAAAAGGGGCATTGTCACTATGAGAGTAAATGACGAGGAGATGGAATTCAAAATATTTAATACATTAAAATCAACCAAAGTATAATAATGAATATTCTAATGTAAGCTTAATGCAAGGTATTGTTGCGAAAGTTTCTCAGGTCCATCACACTGCTCTATTGGAGACCATCCCCACCCATGGTGATGCAAGATTGGACATTAGGCCAGCGGATGATGATGTGATTAAAGACATCAATAGAGCTATGCACCCCCTCAAGAACACACCGAAGCCTCCAAGTAAGTATATTCTCCCAATTTAACTTCTTGAACTTACTAATACTACTTTCCCCTTTTTCGTTGTCCAGGTACCAAGATTGGAGATAAAGTAGCTGTCATAGGCACTGGAACCACCTGATGTGGGCTCTAAGTGCCTCATTCAAAGAAAGTAGCACTGAAGCTACTATAGAGAGCGCTTGAGCAATTTCGACTTGCATAACATATAGCTCAAGCACCTCTATCGAGGTTAGTGGTACTGAGGCCACTACAATATGGTATGGTTGTATTGTTACTAATTTTCTCCTTGTTCATTTCTTTATTTTAACCCTTTTCACTATTTTTTGTCTTGCGATCAAGCGCAAACCATGTGCGCTCGAGCACCCTCTTGCCCTGCACTCTATTGCGCGCGAGCACATCACACTAAGCAGTTGCACACAAGTGCGATCGAGTGTAATTCATAATGCGCTCGAGCGCACTTGGGACAGAGGGTCCCATGATGGATTTAAACATTTCACGCTCTACCCTCACTCACTCACACTTTTTTTCCCTCACTCGCACTCTCTCACTCTCACTCTCACTCACCTACCACTCTCAACCTCTCACCATAGGCACTCCACCACGCTAGCCACCCTATCACCATCACCACCCTACTGTCATCAACATATCTCAACACCACACACCACCACCCATAACCACTAACCACCACACTCTACCACCACTCCGTGATTCCAGGAGGGTAGGAACAAACTCGAAACTCAAACACCATAACTGGTTTACAAGTCACACACAAGCTGTTCGAAAAAATGCTTGACCGTGTCGGATCGACAAATTCCACAGAAACTAGAATCAACATGTCAAAACAGTCTACCTCCACCTCCAGTGCTTCGAGCAGCCGTGCCTAGTCATCCCGACCAAGCTTCGAGCAAAGAGAGCTATTATTCGAGACCACATTCAATATCGATGAGGACTTCAAGCACATGAACGTCACCCAATGGGCAGTCCAAGCATTTAGACATCATAGGCTGAAGAGGTTGTTCAAGCCAGTTTGCTCGACTACTTACACCCAGTTTATAGTCCAGTTTTATGAGAACATGTCATTCGACTGCAGCAGGCCAAGAATCTTGACTTCTTCAATCCAGGACACATCCATAGAGGTGACTAGTGCCGACATAGCTGCTGTTCTTCACTGCTGTGATGAGTCCCCTCCACAGGACATTAATATAGAGGAGCAGTCGGAGTCATTTGCCTTGTCCACGATCATCGAGGACATGTACGCTGGCCAGTATGCGGATAGGCACAACAACGCGGTAAGTCGGTCAAAGTTACCTCCATGGCATTGGCTCGTGGACTTCATCCTCCAACGCAATGTGTGCCCATTGGGGCACAAGACACAGAAGAGAGACCAATTTCTATAGACATTATATGCCTTCCACAGAGGCCACTGGTACTCTATCCCAGCTGTCATTTGGAGTCAGCTGCATAAATTCTGGGATCATGTCCATGGTCGACAGACCACCATGGCCAATAAATGGGGGCTCCCGTTCCCGTTCTTACTATCATACATCCTTAAGAAGAAAGGGATTAAGGAGACCTCCAGCGATGGACCAGTGCGAGAGCATCATTTCTTTGGGAAGGCTCAGTGGACATAGAGCCAATCGCGCATGCCTCATGGACTCCCAGCACCTGCACCTACAGTTGAGAGGGTTGAGGAGGATTATATAGAGATAGAGACCCCTGCCCATTGCGAGAGGAAGACCATCCAGACATGGGACCCACTGAGTCCCAGCACTTTCTCGCTGAGCTATCCTTCTTCCGAGGTGAGGTCTCTGCAGCTACATCACTAGTGTACCAGCGCATAGATGGTTTGGAGGTGCGGGTTGCACGACAGGAGGTGATGTTACAAATCATCCTCGATCGCCTACATCCTGTACCCAGTACCTCTTCGATTGTACCACCAGATGACCAGCAGTGAGAGGATACCCTTTCTGGCTGAAGACATAAAACTTAGCGCTCATGGGAGGCACCCCACAACATATCATTTTTATTTTTTTTCTCGTATTGTCTTTCATTTATCATTAGTATTTACTGTTTCGTATTACTGTTCTTGTTTTTCGATTTTATGTTTGTTTCTTCCTTTTCAAGGACAGAGTGAGTGCATCTAGTTGAAGTTTTGGGGCATGCTATGAGCCATGCCAACCATATAGTTCTCCATCTCCCAAGTCAGATCCTTCCATGCTATTCACACATTGAGGACAATGTGCAATTTAAGTTTGAGGGTATGGGAACACACTCACATACCCACTATGTCCCAAATTTTTGTTTTTATAGATAAATGCATGTTCATACCGTTCTAAAATTTTTTGGGTGATCTAAACAAAACATCATGATCTGACTTCATAAGTGAGCTTAAAACCTTGAACACATGGGCTAATAATTAAGTTTTAAACCTTAATCACTTACTTTTAGGCATTTAAGGATTCACAAGTTTGACCTAAACTAACACGAGCACATTAGCACATAATTGTGTGGGGTATAACATGTAATTGTAATATGTATGTTTCTTCAGCTTGACTGTGAACCGGATGACTTGTTAGATTCACACTTTGGCATAGGAAAATAAAAAAAAAATTGTTATTGCTCAAAAAGAAAAATGCTCCTAATGATCAGTAAACAAACTTTCCACTGAGTAACTGGCCCTCTTGCCTCAGTAAGCAGTGAGCATCACATCAAAATGTGAGAATTTAACTCACAATGATCATTAAAAAGAACTTTCCATCGAGTAACTGGCCCTCTTGCCTCAGTAAGCAGTGAGTGTCACGTCAAAAAGTGAGAATTCTGATTGGTAGCATTAAGACCAGTTAGTTTCGTAGCCTTTTTTACTCGAGTTAATAAGTCCTTAGGGGTGTCTTTACACCTAATGCCCTAAAACCATCTAGTTTGGGAGTCATTGGCTAAACACTCACTACATGAGTCAAATAGAAAGCTTAAGGGAACTAAACTTGGCAACAATCTCACAATAAAAGAAAAGAAGAAAAACAATGCCATTTTTGTTGGTTCTAATAGGAGATTTCGTGAATCTTGAGACATAGAAACACTACACATTAGAATTATTTGGAAACCTAATCTTTTCTGTGCTAGTTCACCGCACACTAAAGTCAAACTTGTGATGTCTTAACCTGCCTCATGAAAGTGATCTGCATTCGAAACTCTTATTCATTGCAAAGACATGTTTGTACTAGTTAAGCTTGCTCATGAATGCACATCATGATTTTGTGTGATCCCTAAACTTTTGTGGACACCATGAATATTGGATTTATCTATGTGTCTTTATTTTTTCATTCTAATTTTTTGTTTTGTATTGCTAAGGGACTAACAATATGTAAGTTTGGGGGTGTGATTGGTGCTTAAATATTCATATTTAAGCCCATTAATTTACATTTGTTAAGTCCTAGTTTATGTTAATTTAGTCCATTTTACTTCATCTCCGTGTTTCACATGCTTTTGTAAGGTCTTGGAGAAAAAAGAAGCATTTTTGGCACTTAAATGAAGAAATTTGGAAATCCTGGAGCAGTTGCTGGCTAGAGTGCGATCGAGCGCACTAGTGCTCGTGCGCACACAAAGAAGGCTTGAACGCATCATTGCGATCGAGCACAACACGTATGCGATCGAGCGCACATGTACGAGCGTGAACAGTAAAACGGTAAAAACGTGTTTTGGAAATAGGAGAGGTTTTTTTGTTTTAGGAAGTTTAGGGTTTCCAGAGTCATCTAGGGTTATTCAACCCCTATAAATACACTTGTAAAAACACAGAAAAAACATCATTCTTTTTATCTTTTGCTTTGGCTTGAAGTTGTAAGCTTTGGAGAAGAATTGATGACTCGTCTCCATAGTATTCTTCGGGTTTTATATTTTATGTTTAGTTTATGTTATGATGTTTATGATAGACAGCATGTGTAACTAACTCTTTACAGGGCTCAATTGAAGCCCTAATTATGCTTTTCCATATATATATTCATTGATTACCTTTGCCAACAGCTATGTTATGATGCTTTATTGATTAATGTATGTTTATATTTAACTTCCTTATATGTATGTGTCTGATCAACGCATGCATGTGGTATATATTAGTTAGTTGAATCAATTTGGATGACCGAGTCCTGGGTTCAACAAAAGTAACAAAAGATATCTTCTTCGGATTCTTGGGTTAATCAACCCTAGGTTTCGTGTGGTTGTCGATTTTCACAGATCTTATGCTCTCTTAAGGAACAACTCAGCCTACACCATACTGAATCCCTTAAGAGAGAAAAGAGTTAGAGTAGATATCATGCCTAACTCGTTGCTTAGGGAGATCAATAGCTTAAGGAGTAGATACCATGCCCTTAGGTTGACAACCATTAGGTGTTCATAGTATGGCTAGAGCATTGGGACATTACTTATTGGGAAAGTATGATTAGTGGTGGATATCAAAGCCCTATATTCTTATCATTATCAATCTAGACTTAATAATTATTTCTTTTTTTTATATTGCGACTGATTCTAAGAACGAAATTTACCAATCTCTGTGGAGATGATCTCGCACTTGCACACTATGCTACTATTGACCTTGTGCACTTGCAAGTAAAACTGTACGATTATTTGCTTATTTATTTAGGTAGATAAATGCACAACAGTTGAGCAATGGATTAAACATGTTGAGAAATATTTTGAAATCTTACTAGTGACAGATAGGCAAAAGGTTGCCTTTGTTTTATTTAAGCTGCAAGGTGAGGGTTCTCAGTGGTGGGAGGATATTCTATTTAGATTGAGTACTTATGTAGATCAACCCTTAACCTGGTGTAAGTTTAAGGATGTGTTCCTTGGGAAGTATTTTCCAAATACGTTTCGAGCACAACAAGAGAGAGATTTTATTCATTTAAGGCAGAACACTTTATCTATGGCTAAGTATGATAGTAGATTTATACCTTTGTCGAGGTTTGTACATGAGTTAGTAAATATAGAGGAGAGGAAATGTAAGAGATTTTTAGATGGGTTACACTATGAGATTCAAACTAAACTCTTTTATATGGGTATTTTGAATTATGCTGTAATGGTGGATAAAACATTACAGATTGAGAAAAATGTGATGGAGTTTAGAGGTAAAAAGGATTAGCTAAAGAGGTCTAGATTTGAGGGACTTAGAGGTGATAGTAGTATGACTGTGCAAATTTGGAGACCACCACATATAGGGCGTTCCTTGTCATAGGGAACTATGATGCAGAGTCAGAGGCAAGTAGGATCTGTAGTTTTTATAGCTCAGAGTAATAATAGTGGGATCCCTGGATTTGGGAGATAGGTGTAATACCCGTACTCTTAGAGTATGGGTAAAGAAGTAAATTGATAAATATGACATGGAATTAAAATAATATATATGTGAAAGATTTATTATTGAATAAAATAATTATTTTGAAAAAAAATTTGAAGCATCCAGACAAAGAAATAGGAAAAAGAAAAAGAAAAAGAAAAAAAAGAATGGTGTTAACACCTAGAGCATGTGTTAACAAATTGCCAACATGTAATTGCATGTTGGACAAACAGAATGCAAAAAAATGGTGGCGGTGATATATATATATATATATATATATATATATATATATATATATATATATATATATATATTCACACATATGCACACACACACTTTTTACTTTATTTTAATTATTCTTACGAAATCCTATTTGGTTTTCTTCAATTTCAATTCAAACTACTCTCTTTCTTTAAACACTTGAGGACTGAAAGAGTAGAATTTTGAAGGCGTTTACGGGAGAATTTTACAGAGAGTCACGGAAAGCTCTCAGAAAAACAAAAGGTAATAATATGAATTTTATTTTTTAAATTTAGCATACATGAAATTTCCTGGAATTCAATGTGAGAATTTTCAAAGGGTATGAATTATGGAATAATTTAAGAATAAATTAGAAATTTTAATATAAATATTATATCAAGTGTTGACGATCAGCAATCGGGTTAAATTGTTGAAAGGAACAGGAAAGGCAAGGAGGTGATCCATAGGTAGCTCTAAGTGCTATGTGGTGAGTTAGATTTACTTTAAGTAATCAAGATAAATCTGAAATATATAATGATAGTATTTGAATATATTATTAACTTATGATTTGGTGATAGATGAAAGTCGGTTGATATGTATGATAGGAATAAGTAATGTGTAGAGAATTCTTATATGAGAAATAATATTATTGGAATAATGAGTCGATTTAATAATAAAGGTGATAAGTGAAATTCTTGGCGAACTATGGATGATGAGTTGATATGATATATGAAGAGAAGAAATTAGTTAAATTGATCAAATTATGATTTGAGAAGAAGCATGATAACTAATTTGAATGTATGAATACATGTGTGTTTTTATATTATTGTGCATATGCATACTTCATGTCATTATTCATATGTATATACATGAAATAGAAGAACCGAGAGGGCAGCCGGTCTAAATGAAAACTACGATAGCCGGTATATGTTGGAAATATATGAAAAATCGTGACAGTTGGTTGACACTGGAAATAAATGAAAACCGTGACAGTCGATATATGCTGGAAATAAAAGAACCACGAGGCCAGCCAGTCTAAATAAAATAAAAGAACCAGGAAGACAGCCAGTCTAAGATAAAAACATGTCGACATGTGGGAAGATGATCCCTAATAATAATTCACACAGTGCATCCGTTTTAAATATTGATTTTATTACTGAAAATGCTGAAGTGTTGTTTTTTTTGTTGTAAATTTATTTATAAATGAATGAGTCTCATAGAAAGACAGTTATGGTGAGAAGGAAACATGGAAGTCTGAGATGATAAGAACTATCTAAATGGTAGACTATATGTTGTGTGATGAGTGCCAAATATTGCATATTTAAGCTCCTTAATTTATATTTGTTAAGCTCTTAGTTTGTGTTATTTCATCATATTTTATCTTATTTCTGTGTTTACTATGTTTTTAGCTTAGGAATTTGTTACTTTGAGTTGTTTTTCGTTATTTTACAGGTTCACAAGCACTTGGAAAGGAGTTTCACTAAATTGCCAGAATTACTTGTACAGATTAGTCAATTTTGCAGATTAAACTATATTGATTCAGGAAGAACCAGGAGATGAGCCATATATGCTTAGAAAGCTCTGGATGTCTATTTTCTGGAGAGTTTTATGGCTCGTAAAAATGATTTTTCTAGAGAAAGTTATGGCAGTTTTAGTAGACAAAGGTCAGATAGTGCACCATGCTGCGCTCGAGCGCACAAGACTGTGATCGAGTGCACCCACGACATCCCACATTGATTCAAAACACTTTGCAGTGCACCTGCGCTTGAGCACACCAGGCTGCGATCGAGTGCACTTGGGCAGTATCCCACATTGGATTGGAAACACATAGTACTCCGGGAGCTTCCCTATAAAAGCACCTTTTCACTTCATCTTCAGTGAGCAATCCAGAGGATGTCTGCTAGCATTCTGGGGGATCTCAAAGGCTTTGCTACCACGAGGGGAAGCACCGCACAATAGCTGCGAGTGGAATTTCTCATGTATAGTCAGTTTTAATTTATTTATTTGAGTTTTAAAGTTTTATGTTTAGTACTTTTGTAAAATTTAGTTTCATAATTATGCGAGGCTAAAACCTTTATCTAAGGTTGAAGATGAAGCCTCGCCACTATTTAGCATTATATTTTCAGATATGTTTGTACAATTCTAATATTTTTAGTATTAACGTTCTATTTCAATTGTTTGAGTGAACTCTTATGATTGATTGTTTTTAAATTGTTAAATTGGATATTCTTTATGTTTCATCTGCTGGATATGGCAGATCATTCAAATTAGATTGGATATCCAGTGTGATTTGTAAATTATATGGATACATTGGATGGTTTTAGTTTAGTTTGAGTATTCGTCGTGATTTGTATAATGGTGGATTCATGGAATGATTTGATAGATTACTTTTATATAGAACATGAAGATATATGCTTTACTTTGGTGGGGTGGATTCAGAAAACCTTAGTGTTTTTATCAGTTGTTTTTAAATCAATTTAGTTTACTTTATATTTCTTTACAAGATACAATCCAAAATTCGGAACTAGGTTAAAATAGGCTTAGTTTAGATAAAAAAATATTTTCACAACGCAATTCCTTGTGGATTCGACCTTGCACTTGCACAACACTATATTGCAAACGACTCATGCACTTACGAGTAATTTAAAACTCCCAACACTGTGAACCTCATAACGACGTAATTTTGAGATATAATTGATGGGCTTAAGGTGAATAAATATATAAGAATAAGAGATTGATAGAGAATGAGACTTTATGATATGTATAGTGATAGTAGAATGCTATTATCAAGTTATAAGAGATATAAATGATTGAATATTGGAAGACTAATTATACAAATTGAATACTTCTAGTAAGTTTAATTCACTGAGCTTGTGAAACTCACTCCTTATTGTACAATGATTTCAGGTAGCGGGCAGGACAAATAGAATTGTGAGTGAAGATTTAGACTAAATCATTTTTTCAAGCCACGTGATCCACATCCTCAGACTAATGAGAAAAAAACTATATATATATATATATATATATATATATATTTGTGAACATTCATGGATAATATGTTATATATACTGTTCAGTTAAGATCTGAATGATGTAACTCCCCTATTGAGGGTTGAGGATTTATGTATGTAAATCATTCAGTTATTGTTTTTATGTCATTGCATATATGTGTCGTGTTGGGATTTCAAAAAGTGACGACACTGTCTTGGGGTTGGCCAACCCAAGATGGATCATTACAATAGGCTATGGGAACTAGAGGTTATGGTAGACGAGTAAGTATGCCACCAAGGGGAAGTGG
This sequence comes from Bretschneidera sinensis, assembly GCA_023935145.1. NCBI lineage: Eukaryota > Viridiplantae > Streptophyta > Magnoliopsida > Brassicales > Akaniaceae > Bretschneidera > Bretschneidera sinensis. Next base: position 61,658,381 of record CM043700.1, on the reverse strand, counting down.
TAATATGATATATGACCGAGAGACAAGAGTTTTCTATAGATATAATAAGATAGGACATCTATCTCGAAATTTTCTTAATCTGATGTGCTTTGTATATGGTGAGAGAGTACATATTAGTGTAGATTGTCCAATGGGGAAATCTACTGACCTAAGTACTGGAGGTGTTGGGAGAAGATAGATGGAGAGAAGTGATGGATCAGGGAGTATATAAGGCAGAGGCAAAAGACTAATAGCTGAGAGAGAACAAAGTAGTCAGTTACAGCCCAGAAACAGCAGAGTCTACGCCTTAACCCAACAAGATTCACAGGCTACTCTTGATATTTTTTATGGGTACGGTATCTATTCTTGATACACCTACTAGATTATTGATTGTTCTTGATGAAACCTATTCTTTTGCATCCAATGTTTATATGAAATCTATTGATGCTTGTTTTATTCCTTTGGTGCATGTTATTGTTGAGGTTCCTACTGGGGATCGGGTTATTATCAAGACTATTTATCAGGGTTGTGTGATTAGTATGGTTGATAGAGAGTTTAAAGTTGATTTGTTGCCTTTAGATATGACAGATTTTGATTTAATTTTGGGGATGAATTGGTTATCTGCATATCATGCTTAGGTGAATTATTTTAGGAAGAATGTGGCGTTCAGGATACTAGGACAAGATGAGTTTAATTTTCAGGGAGAATGTAAGATACTTCCCAACTGTTTTATTTGTACCATAACTACTAGTAGATGGTTGATAAAGGGTTATGAGGGGTATTTGGCGTATATGGTGGATTCTAGAAAGGAGGCTAGGAAGTTAAAAGAAATATTATAGTGAAAGATTTTTCTAATGTGTTCCCTGAGGAGTTGTTTGGGTTGCCTCCCAATAGAGAGATTGAGTTTTCTATTAAGGTGATTCCGAGATCAACACCCATATCTATAGCACCTTACAGAATAGCACTAGCTAAGTTGAGATAATTGAAAGTTCAGCTTCAGAAGTTGTTAGATAAACAATTTATTAGACCTAGTATGTCACCTTCGGGAGCCCCTGTGTTGTTTGTGAAGAAGAATGATGGAACGATGAGGTTGTGCATTGATTATAGATAGTTGAATAAGATCATTATCAAGAATAAATATCCTTTGCCTAGAATAGATGATTTATTTGAGCAGTTGCAGGGGACTAGGGTGTTTTCTAAGATAGACATGAGATCAGGTTATCATCAGTTGAAGATAAAGGAGGGGGCGTGCCTAAGGCTGCTTTTAGGATATGTTATGGCCATCATAAGTTCCTTGTGATTCCATTTGGGTTGACTAATGCTTTTGCAGCATTTATGGATCTAATGAATCGAGTGTTTAAACCGTTCTTAGATAGATTTGTGATTGTATTTATTGATGATATCCTCGTGTATACCAAGAATGAAGAGGAGCATGTGAGACATTTAGAAATAGTGTTAGAGATTTTGAGGAGAGAGAAATTGGATGCAAAGTTCTTTAAATGTGAGTTTTAACTGAATGAAATATCTTTCATGGGGTATGTTGTGTCAGAAGATAGTATAGCAGTTGACCCACAGAAAGTGAAGACAATGTTGAATTGGGAAAAACCAACTAGTGTGACTGAGATTAGAATATTTTTGGGGTTGGCTGGTTATTATAAAAGGTTTACCTAGAATTTTTCTATTATTGTTGTATTATTGACAAGATTTACCAGGAAAAAAGTGAAGTTTAAGTGGTCAGAAGAATGTAAAAAGAGTTTTCAGTTGTTGAAAGAGAAGTTGACTATTGCTATGGTATCAGTGCTTCCTTCTGGTAATGAATGATTTATGGTATATAGTGATGCGTCACATCAAGAATGTGTGTTGATGCAACATAGGAGAGTTATAGCTTATGCTTCTAGGCAATTGAAGAACCATGAGAGAAATTACTCGACCCATGATTTAGAATTGACTACCATAGTTTTCATTTTGAAGATTTGGAAACATCATCTATATGGAGCCACTGTGAAATTTTTACTGATCATAAAAGTTTGATGCATTTTCCTACCCAGAGAGAGTTGAATTTGAGGCAGATGAGGTGGATGGAGTTGATTAGTGACTATGACTATACAATTCACTATTATCCAAGGAAGGCTAATTAGTAGCTGATGCATTGAGTAGAAAGTCTACAGGGAGATTAGTTGCTATTGAGAGTCATGATATTAGCTTGATGGTAGATTTGATAGAAATGAGAATGCAGTTGAGTATCAGTGATAGAGAAGTACTGATGGAAAATATGGTGGTATAATCTTTTATTATTGATTGCTTGTTAGAGATGCAGAGTAAAGATGAAGGGATAGATAAGATCAGAGAAGAAGTATTGAGTAGGAAGCCGACTGAGTTCAGAATTAAAGAAGATGATATGGTGGTATTGGGACATAGAGTTTGTGTTCCCAATGATGTTGAGATGAGAAAGAAGATACTAAGAGAGGCTCGTGATTCTATGTATTTTATGCACCCGAGTAATAATAAGATGTATAGGGGGTTGAAACAGAATTATTGGTGGTCAAGGATGAAGAGAGATGTAGGTGAGTATATTTCTAGATATTTGATTTATCAATAGGTGAAGTCTGAGAATAGAGATTCGGTAGGTTTATTATAGCCTTTTCTAATACCTGAATGGCCATGGGAGAATGTTAGTATGGATTTTGTTTATGGTTTTCCCTATACCGAGAGAGGTCATGATGTTGTATGGGTTATAGTGGATAAACTTTCTAAGTCTTCATATTTTTGCCCTATAAGAACTACATGGAGTCTTGAAAAGTTGGCTGAGTGGTATGTAACTGTGATTGTGAGATTACATGGAGTGCCTTTGAGCATTGTATTAGATAAAAATTTTAAATTTACTTCTAGATTTTGGAAGGGCTATGGGTAAACAGTTGCAGTTTAGTACTGCTTTGCATCCTCAAACTGATGGGCAGATATAGAGGATCATTATAATATTGGAGGATATGCTGATGGCAAGTGTATTGAGTTTTTCAGTGAGCTAGGATGCTTATTTACCTTTTATCGAATTTGCATACAATAATCAGTATCAAGCTAGTATTAGAATGGAACCATTTGAGGCTTTATATGGTAGAAGGTGAAGAACTCTAGTATGTTAGGAAGAAGTTGGAGAGAAAAAGATATTTGGTCCAAAAATGATAGATTTGACTATTGAGATGATCAAACTGGTTAGAGAAAACCTTAGAGCAGCACAGAACAGTCAAAAAGGATATGCCGACAATAGAAAATGACATCTTGAATTTCAGGTTGGTGACTTAGTGTATTTAAAGATATCTTCGAGGAAGGGTGTATTAATATTTAAAAAGAAAAGAAAGTTGAGTCCAAGATTTGTGGGCCCTTATGAGGTGATTGAAAGAGTTAGACCAGTAGTATATAGATTTGATTTGCCTTCGGAGTTAAAGCAATTGCACAATGTGTTTTATGTTTCACTTTTGAAAAATTGTTTACATGATGAATCCCATAATATTCCGAGTCAGAGTGTAGAACTTCAGGAAGATTTAACCTTTATGCAAGTGCCAGTCAGAATTCTAGATAAAAAGGAACACTTGTGTAATAAAGTTATTCCTTTAGTTCAATTGTTATGGCAAAACAAAGATATTAAAGAAATTACTTGGAAGCATGAGGCAAGAATGATGAAAGTACCCTTAACTTTTTCATAAGTTAAGTAAGGAAATTTCGGGGATGAAATTTTTTATATGGGGAGTAGAATTGTAATACCCATGTTCATATAATAAGGGTAAATAAGCAATTTTACATATATTATACTGAATTAAATAATCCATAGATTAAAGATCAAATATTGATTTGAAATATAATATTGAGAAATTTATTGAAAGAGTTAGAAAATTATTTAAGAAGAAAATATGGAAAATTATGAAAAGTTAAAGTTGAAATGAAATATTTTTAAAGAAAAATATGGACTGAAGTTGAGGAAAATAATTAAAAAATATATGGAAGAAAATACAAATTTTATATTTTTTCTATAACTTTTATAAAATTTCGGGAATGAAGAAAAGATGAAAAATTGATTTTCAAAAGGAAAATGGCAAAACCGTAAATTTAAAGGGCTGATGGACCGGTGGCAGAACTATAATTATGAAATGGCAAAACTATAAATTTTAAATGATGGCAGAATTGTAAATAATCGATAGCAAATATGTAAGTTGTAAAAAAGAAAAAGCGGCAAGGTGGCAAAAGAATCTGGATGTGCATGTGAAAGATTATTATTACATAATTAAATAATATTAAAAGTAAAAGAAAAAACATATAACATACACCTACAAACATAAGTTCCCTGAGAACTTATGTTTATTGTTTTCATTTCTTATCATGCTCATTTAGTTTTTCTTTCTTTTTCAAATCAAATTTCTCAAGCAAAAAGTTATAAAAAAAAATTTCTCCAATATTAGAGATAATTACAGTCATCCAATTACAATAGCAAGATTTCATTACGTTTGAGGTAAATGTTCAATAAGACTCATAACTAAATAATTATATTGTTTGAATTAAGTTATGAAATAGTAAGATTAATGAAAGTTTAAGGGTTTTAGACTTGGTGCATACTTCACGAGACCAGATCTGTAGAACCCCAGACGAACACGGGGTCATACTTACCAAATCCTGTTTAGTTTTCTTTCTTCTTCAATACAAACTACTTTATTTCTTTAAATACTTGGGGACTGAAAGAAAAGTTGAAAGAGTAAAATTTTGAAGGGGTTTATGGGAGAATTTTATAGCAAGTCGCGGAAAGCTCTAAGAAAAACAAAAAAGTAATAATGTGAATTTTATTTTTGATATTTAGCATACATGAAATTTCTTGAAATTCAATGTTGGAATTTTCAAATGGTGTGAATTAAGGAGCAATTGGTGAATACATTAGAAATTTTAATATAAATATTATGTCAGGTGTTGACGATCAACAATTGGGAAAAATTGTTGAAAGGAGTAGGAAAGGCAATGAAGTGATCCACGAGTAGCTCTAAGTGCTACATGGTGAGTTAGATTTACTTTAGGTAATCAAGATATATATGAAATATATAGTGATAATATTTGAATAAATTATTAACCTATGATCTGATGATAGATGAAAGATGGTTGATGGGTATGATAAGAATAATTGATATGTATAGAATTATTATATGAGAAGTAATATTATTAGAATAATGAGTCGAATTAATAATCAAGGTGATAAATGAAATTCTTTACGAGCTATAGTTGATGATTTGATATGATATATGAGGAGAAGAATTTAGTCAAATTGATCAAATAATAATTTGAGAAGAAGCTGGATAGCTAAATTGAATGTTTGAATACATACTTGTTTTTATATTATTGTTTATATGCATATTTCATATTGTTGTTCATATGCATATGTAAGAAATAAAAAGAACCAGGACGGGGCCAGTCTAAATGTAAAACCGTGACAGCCAGTGTATGCTGAAAATAAATGAAAACTGTGACAGCCAGTATGTGCTGGAAACGAAAGAACTGGGAGATGGCCGGTCTAAATGAAAAACCGTGATAGCTGGTGTATGCTGGAAATAAATGAAAACCATGACATGTAGTAGATGCTGGAAATAAAAGAACCGAGAGGGGGCCGGTCTAAATTAAAACATGTTGACATGTAGGAAGACGTTCCAAATTAAAATTTCATGCATTACCTCTGTTTTAAATATTGATTTTCATTACTAAGATGTTAAAGTGTTGTTCTTGATTTTAAATTTATTGATAAATGAATGAGTATCACAGAGAGACAGATACAGTGAGAAAGAAATATGAAAGTATGATATGATAAGAACTATCTGAGTGATAGATTATGTGCTATGAACCTCATAATAAGGTAGTTTTAAGATATAATTGATGGTCTCAAAGGCAGAGCATCTGCGTGGTGGGACCAGTTGAGGCTCTCACGCGACCGGCAGGGCAAGGCCAAGATCATTGATTGGGATAAGATGAAGAAGAAGATGAAAGGTCACTTCCTTCCTTTCGGCTACACTCACCCTGTTTCAGCAGCTTCATTCGTTGAGGCAAGGCACGAGATCAGTTGATGATTACATGGAGGAGTTCTATAAATTGATAGCCTGAAATGATTTATCTGAGACGGAAGAGCAGAGATGGTGGCAAGGTATTTGGGGGGGTTACGACAGCCCCTACAGGATGTCCTCAGCCTTCACTCGCTGTGGACCATTTTTGAAGCATATCAGCATGCACTTGCGGTGGAAAAACAGCAAAACAGGAGGCCAATAAACCGCAACAGCGATCAAAGCAGTCGGCCAGTTCACCCTCAAGAATTTCGTCCTGCCCAGCAATCACCCCAAGGTAACCCTAGCTCAAATATTACATGTTTCAGATGTTGTGAACAGGGGCATAAATCGACTGAGTGCAGGAAGCCAGCTAGTCATAAGGGCAAAAATCTCCTGATTGAGGATGACGGGGTAGACGAAACTGAGGAGATTGGAGAGCCTGTGTATGACGATGATGAAGATGGAGATGTGTTGTATGGAGATGGCCATGAGACCTTGGTTGTTCGTAAGAGTTTACTGACCCCCACGGGCGATACAGGGGACAATTGGTTGAGGACCAATATTTTTCACTCGACCTGCATAGTTGCAGATAAAGTCTGCATGATGATCATTGACAGTGGTAGTTGCGAGAACGTAGTATCTGAAGAGGCTATCCAGAAATTACAGTTGAAGATAGATCGTCATCTCAAGCCGTATAAATTATCGTGGTTGAATAAAAGCAGTGAGGTAATAGTAAATAGGCGATGCCTAGTATCTTTTTCGATTGGTAGGAAATATTTTGATAATGCTTGGTGTGATGTTGTGTCTATAGATGTTTGTCATGTATTTTTAGGTAGACCTTTGTAGTATGATTGTAGTGTTATCCATGATGGGCGGAAAAATACTTATTCCCTTAGCATCAAATTGAAAAGGATTGTGTTGGCACCTCGTCGGGAAGGAACCACTCCTGCCCCGGTAGCCAGTAATACTAATCTACTTTCGATGTCCAGGTTTTTAGCTGAGATTGAGCATGGAGATGTGGTCTATGCTTTGCTTCTTTGTGGGGATAGTGCGGCAGACATGAATCCAGAATTACCATCAGAGGTGCAGCAGCTGTTAGTAGAGTTTTCTGACCTGATGCCAAAGGACCTTCCCCTTGGGTTGCTACCTATGAGGGATATTCAGCATTAGATTGACCTTGTCCCGGGATCCAGTTTGCCTAATAGACCGGTTTATCGCCTTAGTCCCAAAGAATCTAAAGAACTGCAGCGATAAGTGGTAGAGTTGTTGGAGAGGGGTTACGTCCGTGAGAGTATGAGCCCATGCGCAGTTCCTGCCCTGCTAGTGCCAAAGAAAGATGGCTTTTGGCGTATGTGTGTTGACAGTAGAGCAATCAATAGGATTACAGTAAAATACAGGTTTTCAATTCCCCGCCTGGATGATATGTTAGACCAGCTGTCCGGTTCTAAATTTTTCTAAAAAATTGACCTTAAAAGCATATACCACCAGATCAGAATAAGGCCTGGAGATGAATGAAAGACAACGTTTAAGACACAGTCTAGGTTGTATGAGTGGATGGTCATGCCTTTTGGGCTGTCCAATGCACCCAACACATTTATGAGATTTATGCATAAGGTTTTACAGCCTTTCATGGGGAAGTTTGTTGTAGTTTACTTCGACGACGTCCTTATTTATAGTCCGACGTGGGTGTCACATTTTGATCACTTCCGTGCTGTTTTTGATATGTTGAGGATAGAGTGCATGTACGTCAATCAGAAGAAGTGTTCTTTCTTCACTACTTCTGTTACTTTTCTGGGTTTTGTTGTATCTACTGAGGGTGTTCAAGCAGATCAGTCGAAGATAGACGCGGTCTTGGAGTGGTCCACACCGAGGACCTTGCACGATGTCAGAAGTTTCCATGGATTGGCATCCTTCTACCGTAGGTTCATCAGAAATTTCAGCAATATGATTGCTCCTATCACAGAGTGCTTTAAGGGGTGTGATTTCCAGTGGTCCGAGGAGGCAGAAACCAGCTTTCAAATGGTCAAGCAGAAGATGACCAAGGCACCAGTTTTGGAACTTCCTGATTTCGATAAAGTGTTTGAGGTAAACTGTGATGCATCCGGGGTTGGTATTGGTGGTGTTCTGAGTCAGGAGGGGCACCCAATAGCTTTTTTCAGTGAGAAGTTATCAGGATCAAAGAAGAATTATTCCTCCTATGATCTAGAGTTTTATGCCATAGTTCAGTTTCTAAAACATTGGCGTCACTACCTAGTGCAGAGGGAGTTTATTCTTATCACTGATCATGAGGCCCTAAAGTACATCAATGGCCAACATAAGCTGAGTAGGCGACATGCCAAGTGGGTGGCGTACTTGCAGGAGTTCATGTTTGCGCTGAGGCACCAAGCAGGATGTCTGAACCGTGTTGCAGATGCATTGAGCCGTCGTACATTACTCCTCACCACCATGAACACCAGAATCGTTGGATTTGATGTTTTCCCTGATATGTATGCTGCCGATCCTTCTTTCGGGAGGATAATTCATGAGATAACTGATGGTCAATGACATGATTTTATTTTGCATAATGGTTATCTGTTTCGTGGATTACAGTTGTGCGTTCCAGATTGTTCACTAAGACAACAAATTATTAGTGAACTTCATAACGAGAGACACTTTGGGTGGGATAAGACGTTGGCTTTGATCTCTTGTAACTATTATTGGCCCAAATTGACCAGTGGCGTGGCTCATCATGTGGAATGTTATTATGCGTGTCAGCGGTCCAAGGAAGTTCTCACTAATACGGGTCTGTACACACCTTTACCTGTACTTGAAGCCCCTTGGCTTGATGTCAGTATGGACTTTGTGTTGGGCTTACCCCATACCTAATGGGGCTTGAATTTTATTTTGGTGGTGGTTGACAGATTTTCCAAGATGGCCCATTTTATACCTTGCAGGAAGACAATAGATGCTACCCGGATCGCTCATCTTTACTTCAAGGAGATTGTGTGTTTATATAGTGTTCCTCGATCCATCACTTCAGATCGTGACACCAAGTTCATGAGTCAGTTCTGGAAGAGTTTATGGGAGAAGCTGGGGACGAAGTTGAATTTTAGCTGTGCCTACCATCCTCAGACTGATGGTTAGACCGAAGTGGTAAACCGGAGTTTGGGAAACCTTTTGAGGAGCTTGCTTGAAACTAAACCGAAGCAGTGGGATCTGGCATTACTCTAAGCAGAATTTGTCTATAACAGGTCGAAGAACAGAACCACGAGACTGAGCCTATTTGAGATTGTCTATGGTCAGAATCCATCCGGGGTGCTTGACTTAGCCCCTATTCCACGTGTGGGTCGTTTGAATCACAAGGCAGATGAGATGGCAGAACATCTTCGGGGTATCCATGAGCAGGTGAAGCTGACATTTACGAGAGTAATGCCAAGTACAAGGCTCAGAGCGACAGTCATCGTCGTCAGGTACTTTTTGATGTTGGTGATTTTGTTTGGGTAGTATTAACTCGCGATCGTTTTCCCGTGGGAGAGTATAATAAGCTTAAGGAGCGGAAGATTGGACCTTGTGAGATCCTACAGAAGATCAATGATAACACCTACAGATTACACCTCCCCAGTCATTTGAGAACTTCTGATGTCTTTAATGTGAAACACCTGAGTCCTTGTTTTGTGGATTCTGCTGAAGCTATTGTGAACTCGAGGACGAGTTTTTTCCAACCCTAGGCGACTAATGCAGGAGGATCCGAGTTAGATGATGCAGAGTTTTCAGATAGCACGTTGTTGGCTCTGAGGTACCTAGAGTTGGCAGATCAGCGCAAAACTGGCAGGTGGATTACCTAGAATGGCCCACGGGCTCAGATTGGGCCCTAGAGACCCTAGTCTAATTGGAAACGGGCTTCTGGGCAAAACTTAAGCTTTTAGCTTTAAGCATTGTCATTTTTAAGCCAAAAAATGACGTTTAGACCCTCAATTTGGTAGTTTTCAGTTTTTAGGAAACTTTTTATTTTTATTTGCAATTACTAGTTTTTTAGGAAACTTTTTATTTTATTTGCAATTACTTTAAATTCGGCCTTAATTTAATTTTTCTATTTTAGCTTGACCTTATAAATAAGGTTTTAGGGTTTAGTAAACATTATTATTGATTTGTATAATTTTGAATAAAATTCAGAGTTGCTCATCGGTTTTTTCTAGGGTTTTTTTCTTTTGTGTTATTTTCTTCCCTGTAAATTATCTGTTGAAAACTAGCCTGCAAAATAATTGCTATTCTGCCCGACGTCACTTTTAGACCATCATCGTAACATTCCATATTTTATTTTAGGATTTTGAATTCCAATAATCTTATCCATCAGATTTTTTTTAAAGAAACATAACTCTTCTTTTTTTGGAAACTATAAGAAACAAAACTGCCTGTATTATGAATAACGCCATTTCTTATACTTCTAGCATCTAGATTCATTTTAAGTAGTCATATTTCTTTTATAGGAATTGAAATGGTTTTGAAAGATAGAAAGCTTAATAACTCCTTATTTGAGATCGTGGACATAATAACGTTTCTTGTCTTGTAATATGTTTCGAGAGAGTGATGAACATGTTTACTTGTATTCTTCCGTCAGTTGTAAAGTAGTCAATTACCTTGAATTTGTTTTATGTTGGTTGGCGTTATATTTTACTTTCCTAAACTTATGAGTCCTTTTTATTTACAAAATTTTGTTTCGGTAGATTGGGTGTTCCGAAGAGGTCAGGCCGTAAAAACTCTGTAGACTAGACTGGTCTCTCATCTGCACACACAAAAGCCATGACAAATGATGTCATTTCTCCCTGACCATGGAAAATTTTTGGCTGTCAGAATGGTAAGACTTAAGTTTGTTGGTCGAATTTCAAGTGGATAAATGCATAAAGTATAATAAATTTTTTTACTTGTGCATGATTACGACATTTTAAAGAAGTGAAAGATTCATGGAATGGTCTGTTGTTATTTTGACTCACTATGAGGTAAAATTCAAATCTTCACTATAATAATGACTCAATCAAATATGTGATTTAATTATGCAATTATATGTGTTTTAAGTTTCATATATGATACAAGACTTACATGTGGTATTAGAACCTACATACATGAATTTAAAACCTAAATCAGGAATATTGCGTTTGTTTTCAAGTGAAATTGTTTTATTTCATGTGAAAATACTAATCAGAGCGGTAATTTTGGGTTGCCAGATTATCCATTCTCAATCGTTGTTTTAAAATAAATTTATAAGGTTATTGTTCCTCTTCAATCAATAATGTAATTTTTCTTGAATAAAATTATTATTCTACATAAACAAGGCCACCAGTAGATATTATTCAAATTAATTGGAATACAGTAATTACATCTAAGAGAAAACAATCCCCATGCATTGAGGTTTTTTGTTTGATAAATCATGAATTAAAATCGGAAGGGAAAAGGAAAAGGGATGCAATACTATTTTGACCTTCCTAATATAGTCCAGTGAGATAACAACCCAAAGAAAAGGAATTGCAATTGCAAGCTGACATGACGTCTTAATTTAATTGGTCAATAACCCATCTTGCAACTTCAGTAACTAGACTCTCACAAAATGATTGAACAATGATATGAAGTTCAATCCAAAAAAAAACTCAGTTTTTTAGTGACGGGCAAGTTTATTGAGCTTAAAATTGTGATGTTGGATTTGATAACGGAAAATTTTCTAACAAAAATAGATGATATTTAATGCATTTTATTTGATGAGTTAGAACTAGAGTTCTAAATAGAATACCATAGACAATTCTTTTTCACTATTTAATTCTAGTTATTGTTTAAATAAGAAGTTGTTTGTTTCATGTTTGTGGAGAAAAAGCAAAAGAGAGAAATTAAAATTTTGAATGTTGTTTTGGTTCCTCTACTGAACTAAGAGCTAGAGAAGTAATTGGGTTCTATAAATTTTTGTGTTATTGAAAAAGTGAAAGTGAAGCTTGACTTATGCACAAAAAAAAAAAAAAATGTAGTCTGCAATACCTCCAATTGCAGGTCCTATATAACAAGAGATGTAGTTGATCTTCACATGATCTGTGTTTGGAAAGATGATAATAGCTGTAATAATTTTCTTGTTGCAGCAATCTTTGGTGACGACCAATGGGTAATTGTCGTAATCTAGTATGGTGATTGATAGTAATTGGAGGTTTATAGATTTTAGAACACCGTTGTCTAATTTAATCTATTTTAAAGGTATAATATTTGTGATAGATTACATAAGTGTGGTCTAATCATACGGTTACGATGATAACAGGAAAGTAATTTTTTAAAAAAAAAAAGTGGTATGAATAAGTTAGTGAGTGAATTTATTTGTTCGAGAGAAAAATGTGATAGATCTAATCTTTTTTCTAGCTTGAAAATTAATAGTTATATATTATGAAATTATGTGATGAATAAAATAAAATAAAATATATTAATTGCAATTGTGACTCTCAGTTTGGGTACTTATATGTTTTTAACAATGCATTTGGTTTGGACAATTGTTTTAAATTGGTACAAGGGTAAATCTATCTATTTACATAGCTTTTATTAAGATGCCTAACCATTTCAAGGTAATAAATAATTTCACAAAATAAAGCAAATGCATAAATATTTTTTTTAGTATGTATACATGTTAAGTAATATATTTTATCAGTCTCGTTTTAAAATAGTTTTATCAGATGATGTGGTTGGTTATCGCCAAAGTGGCCCATTCACTAATATTTATGGGGCTATTTTATGTTGTTGTTATAGGACGTTTATCTGGGTTATTGCATTCAATCACCTACCTAAAAGGGGTAGTTGCGTTTTTAATTTAGAGGTTGACATGAAATATTTGGTGAAATTTATTTCGGTCTAGATTGTCTTTCTGCCCAAAAGTGTTAGACTTTTCGAAAACTAAGATACTTTAATGTGTTGGTTTCATATAAGAGATTTCACTCGCATGTTGCATATTCTACCCAAAGGGTAGTACGTAATAATGTGCAGGGAATCTAGTTGTTGTAATTACCATTCTTATTAATATGTTACATTTTGGTTGTCCTGAACAGTTTCCATTATTGTTGATAACAATAGTGCTATTATCGAAATTTTTACTAGGTTAAATAATAAAATCAAGTCTACTTTCATGGGAATGTATAGAAAATATGAAAATTAAAAACTATAGAAAATATATAGTTTTATTAAATTTTCTAAAACATATTTTCTAATTCATATCTCCTCAATTGGTGCATTTATCGACAATAATTAAATTTTGAACATGTGAAATATATTTTAGTGTTGTGATATGCTAATATATGGAGTAAAAGATGAGTGAGATCTTAATAATTTATTCTTCATGAAATTTGTGTTATGTGTACTTATTGGGATTAATTATTATTTTATAATAATTGCATATTTTTATGGAATTTTTGGTTTAATAAATATTTATTTTTGAATATATGTGATTAATTGCTTATTTCTTGAAATCTATGCATATATTCTGAAATTTATTTCATAGTAAATTATTTTGATGTGCTGAAATATTGTTAACAGTAAGTAATCTTCTAGATTAATTTTCTTATTTATTATACACTCAATTTAAAAGAAAATGAAGAAAATATATACAAATTGTGAAAAATAATTGATCTAATTATTTAAATATATTTTCTTGTGTTTAAGACCTATAGTAAGGATGCAACTGTTGATTGTTTGGTGACTCATAAAGGTATATGTTGTTTAGAGTACCTCTTGTTGTATGGTCACATGCATGCCTATCGTTTTGCATGTGTTTGAGGTTGTAAAAGGCATGACTGTTTATCTCGGTTTTGAGAAATTTCATGGGTTGATGTGGATGTTAGCTGCCAAAGTGGAACACTCATTGATACTTATGGGATTTAACCAAAACATGTTGAATGATGATTATTGTTATCCTGGTTTTGGGAAATTTCATAAGGTGATGCGGGTGTTAGAAAGTGACACACTCATTGAAACTTGTGTGATTTCACCAAAACATGTTGCGGAATGATTACTGTGTATCCTGGTTTTGGGTGATTTCATGGGTTGATGTGGGTGTTAGCTGCCAACATAGCACACTCATTGATACTTGTGGGATTTCACCAAAAACATGTTGTAGGATGATTACTGTGTATCCTGGTTTTGGGTGATTTCATGGGTTGATGTGGGTGTTAGCTACCAAAGTGGCACACTTCATAGATATTCGTGAGATTTCACTAAAACATGTTGCGGGATGATTTCAATTGCGTCATGCAGTTACATGTCCAAAAGGGGTAGTTGTGTGCTCTCATTTGTGGAAATACATGGAACACTATGAGAAGATGATGGGTTGGTTTAAAAGGTTTGTCTGCCCAAAGGAGGACAATTCATTCGAAAATTGACACATTGTCTTCATATGCTTCATGTATAGAGTTTCTAAGTGTTTTTTGTATTCTCTACCCAAATGAGAGTTTATAATGATACTCTTAGATTCTCTATTTTGGAATATATTGGTTTTTGCCTTTTTACTACCGTGTTGCATTCTTGTCTTGAATCAATATACTTTTCTAGTGAACAATAATCAAACAACTATTGAAATCTTAACTGGTTCGAATTATAAGAAATGGAAGGAGGATGTAAAGTCTTCTTTATGGCATAAGCACCTAAGTCACATTTCTAGAGAGAGTTTAAAGGCTTGTTAGGGATGACATTTACCCCATTCTAGATTTTGGGGACATAGAAACCTACACTGATTATATTAGGGAAAGTTAACCAAAACTAAGAAAATAGCTCACGTCGTAGTTCTGATCTTCTAGAAATAATGTATACTGATATTAGTGGTACCTAAAATTTGATGAGGTGGTGACTTCTATTGGTTTTGAGGAGTATAAGATAGATCAATGCATATACCTAAAGGTTAGTGGGAGTAAATTTGTTTACCTACTTCCTTATGTAGATGATGTTTTGCTTATTACTAATGATATTGGGTTATTGCATGACACAAAACAGTTGTTATCCAAGACTTTTGATATGAAAGATCTTGGTGAGGCGTCATTTGTTCGTTGTGTTGAAATCTGTAGGGATAAATCTCATGGTATGTTGGATTTTTTCTTAGAGAGCTTATAGAGATCTTGTACTTGACAAGATTAACATGCACAATTGTAAGCCTGGAGATGTGCTAATAGTGAAAAGGGATAAAATGAGTTTAAGTCAATATCTCAAAAATGATCTTGAGAGAGAATCCATGAAAACCGTGCTTTAAGCCAGTGCAGTTGTTGAGTACATTCAAATGGATAACATGGTTGTTGATCCCCTAATCAATGGTCTGAAACCCATTGTTTTTAAGAAACATGTTGATAATATGGGTGTTTTAGAGTTTTTTGATGTACTGGGTTTGTGAGAGTTATTTATGTTTTAATATTTTAGTTATTGGATTTATATAATTTTGGAACTTAATATGTTTGGGTATGATAGTTGAATATTATGATTGATGATAATATACACATTTTCATTCATATCGTGTTATCTTATCTCTGTGTTTGTATAAATGCATTTGAATATATGACATGTCATGTTGTGGAAACTTAAAACTTGGTGTCAGTTTTGAGTTTGGTTAGGTATGTCTCGTGGTTAACACCTTGTTGAAATCTCGAGGTATTTTGAAACATAATATATTATTAATGACTTATCTGGCCTATTATTAGGCATGTTGTATGGAGAATCATGTTGTTGAAACTTAAAACATGGTGTTACTTTTGAGTTTGGTTGGGTATGTCTCGTGGTTGACACCTTGTTGAAACCTCGAGGTAATTTGAGACATACCATGTTGTTGATGACTTCTTTGGCTTATTAAGCATATGGTACGGAGAGTCATGTTGAAGACTGACAATGAAAATAACACGTTATTTGATCACCCTGTCGAATGCAAATTTCTTGCTAAACTACCACATTGGATCCATGTCAATGGAGCCATTTGCACGCATAACAATGGATTGATCATGTGTGAATAATAAAGCACAATGACTGCCATGATTCCATGCACGATGTTTTTCATGGACCGAGTCGTTTAAGATGTTGTCTCGGAGAACCAAATTGTTTTTTAAATGTGGCCATAATAAAATTAAGTTGTCTAGAGCGGGAGCCGTTTTAAATTGAATAAAATGTTTTAAAATTTTGAAAGCTATAATTAGTGTTGCCCAAGTGGGATAATGTTGGAATTTTTCTATGTAGGCTACCACTAATTATAGTGGTATTAGTTTTATAAAACTGGGTATGCAGAGTTAGTCCAATGAGAAAAGTATGAGAGTCCACTGTTGTTAATCGGTGATCATGTTGTTTGGGCTTCTACACATCTTAATATTATTAATGTGGGCCAGCAGCAAGTGTAGGTCTTAGTCCAATATGACTCGTAGATGAAAGGGTCCATTTGAACTCTTAGTAACTAGGGTTACTGATGTGTATCTAAACAGGTTAGGTTCCCTCTTTGACTCTCAGTACGTCTGAGTATTAAGTCTTTCTATCCATTTGAGAAAGCTGTTGTACCAAGAGAAAGACCTAACCTTGATTACTTTTGCTACGAGGTAAAATTCAAGTTTTCACTGTAACGATGGCTCAATCAAGTATGTGATTTAATTATGCAATTATATGTGTTCTAAGTTTCATGTATGATATTATTGTTTATATTTAATCTAAACTTACATAATTCTCCTAAAAGAAATTTGTTCTCGGCATTTGGATGAACATCAAGCAATAATGGCAATTGGTGTGGTTGATGGAACTTCAGAGGCCATTTTTCGTACTCTTATGTCTCATGGTGCCTCAAAATCAGAGTAAGATTTCCGGAATGATATCTAAATCTTCTCTCTTTGGAGTTTTTTGTATCATGAAAACTTATGCAAGAGCCATGTTCCTATAGTGTTGGTCCTAATGGTAATTATTATTTTATTCTAAGAAATTTCCTCATTCTCAATTATACACTTGGTGCAAATGATCATCATTAAAACAATAAGACTGATTGGCTGCATATCATTCTTTATTAAACCCAGCAGTAGAACCTTTACATCTGGACAGTGAATAAAGCAGTGCTGCTCCTCCCCAGAGCTAGCCAAATTTTTCCTAGAGTAACAACCTGCTTGTGTCACGGGTTGCAAGCTGAAATTGCTAACCGTGCGGCCTTAGGCTCGGAAATACTTCATTGGAATACCTAAGTCAGCCTTCCTCTTGGCTACTCAAGTGAACCACCCCCGAAGTTAGACCCGCTCAAAGAAAATAAGCACACAAAAGAGAAGATGAGGCAAAGTTAGAGAGCTTGCTATTGCTTATATAAGTGAATGAGTGATTTACAAATGAGGGGGAAGCCCCCTTATATAGGGAGAGCTCCCTTTCATCCATGGCTACCATCTTGCCATGTGTCACAATCCCGTGCAATTCTAAGTGTAGTACAAGTGTAGTACAATAGTACAAGGTAATACTATCTAATGCATGTGCATTACAATGCTGTACAGTACTACCATGTAGTGCATGTGCAATATAAGGTTGTACATTATAATCAAAGGGGCACTGGGAAACCCTCGAACGCATGGTTTTTACGCGGGTTTTGACATTCTCTCCCACTCAATCTGGCGACGTCCTCGTCGCTTTCTCGGCCTGAAACTGGTCGATCCTCGCTTGGAATTGCCACAAGGCCTCAGCTGGTTCCCAACTAGCCTTACTGTCGGGTTGTCCCTTCCATCGTATCAAGTACTCAAGCCTCGGCTTATAGTACTTCCGTCTTAAGACTTGGTCGGCCAGTATGCTCTCAATGTCTCTATCGTAAGAGGCCCTAACTCCTATAGGGGCTCGTTGTGACTCACCTCGATCCGGATCATCTTGGTCTTCATGGAATGGTTTCAACATACTCACATGGAAGACCGGGTGCACCTTGAGCTTGGATGGTAGCTCAAGTTTGTAGGCCACATTGCCTACCCTTCGAAGAACTCTGAAAGGTCCCTCATATCTGCGCACCAATGCTTTATGGATCCCTTTTGTGCGAAGTACCAAATGTAGCTTTACAAGCACATAGTCCCCCACTTGGTACTGCACATCCCGTCTCTTTCAATCAGCCCACTTCTTGGAACGCTTGGCTACCTTGTGTAGGCAAACTCGAGCCAAGTTGGTTTGTTCTTGCTACGCTTTAGCAAATTTATAGGCTACTGGAGTTGGTCCTGTGTATCCCACGGTAAAAGTACTCGGAGTGTGAGGCTGCTGTCCCATCACAATCTCGAAGGCACTTTGGTTGGTGGCCTCACTCCTTTGCAAATTGTAGGAAAACTGAGCCACATCTAATAATTTTGGCCAATCTCGTTGCGAGGCACTCATGTAGTGTCAGAGATATGTCTCCAACAAAGCATTCACCCGCTCAGTCTGTCCATCGGTTTGGGGGTGCATACTAGTGGAGAAGTTTAGATCTGATCCGAGCAATTTGAACAGTTCGGTCCAGAACCATCCCGTGAATCGTCCATCCCGATCACTAACAATGGACTGTGGTACACCCCAGTACTTCACCGCATACTTGAGAAACAATCGAGCTGCCTCCTCTGCTGGACATTCTTTAGTAGCCGGAATGAAAGTCCCATACTTCGAAAATCGGTCCACCACGCCCATGATGCTCCCAAATCCCTCATTTTTGGGTAGCCCCACAATGAAATCCATGGAGACACTCTCCCATGGATGCTCCAGAATTGGCAATGGTTCCAAGAGACCTCCAAGTGACTTTTGCTCAACTTTGTCTTGTTGACACACAAGACAAGTCTTCACATAGACCTGAATGTCGTCCCTCAAGTGAGGCCAGTAGTAGCGTTCCTCCATAAGCGCTAGGGTGTGGTGCACACCTGGGTGACCAGCCCACTTGGAATTGTGGCACTCTTGCATCACCTCCTTCCGTAATTTCCCATGAAGCGGCACATATAACCGATTCCCCTTGGTATAGAGCAAGTCTCCCTCGAGCCAGAACCTCCAGGTATTCCCTTTTGTGGTATACTCCATCAAAGACTTGGCGGTTGGATCATGGGACAATCCCTCTTTAATACGATCCACCAAGGAACCTTGTGGTCGGCTAATGGCAGCAAACTCTATCTTTCGGCTTAGTGCATCCGCAAATGTGTTGGTCTTCCCTGACTTGTACTCCAACACAAAATCAAACTCAGCAAGGAAATCTTGCCATCTGGCTTGCTTGGGAGAGAGCTTCTTTTGAGTCTGAAAATAGCTTGTGGCCACATTGTCAGTCTTCACCACAAATTTAGACCCCAAAAGATAGTGCCTCCATGTGCGCAAACAATGGACCACGGCCGTCATCTCCTTCTCTTGAATCGTGTATCGTCGCTCGGTCTCGTTGAGCTTTTGGTTCTCAAAAGCGATCGGATGGTCATCTTGCATCAGGACTCCTCTAATAGCAAAGTCGGATGCATCCGTGTGGACCTCATAAGGTTTGGTGTGATTTGGTAGGGCAAGGACTGGCTCTTTTGTGATTGCCCGTTTCAGCTGCTCAAAGGCTCATTGACATACTGAGCTCCATTCCCACACTCTCCCCTTGTTGAGTATATCAGTCAAGGGTGTGGTGATGGTTGAGTAGCCTCTGATGAAACGTCGATAATAGTTCACCAACCCAAGGAACGATCTCAACTCGGTAACCTTGGTTGGCGGCCTCCAATCAACGATAGCCTGGATCTTGCCCGCATCCATCCGAATCTTTCCTCCACCTACTATGTGGCCAAGGAATGACACCTCATGTTGGGCGAATGAGCACTTCTCTTTCTTCACATAGAGCTTGTTCTCTCTCAGAATTTGGAATACCTGTCTCAAGTGCCTCACATGCTCCTCTAGAGATCGACTATAGATAACAATATCATCAAGGTAAACAACCACAAAGCGATCTAGAAAGGGTTGAAGTACCTTGTTCATTAGAGTGCAGAACATTGCTGGAGCATTAGTGAGTCCGAAAGGCATCGCAAGAAACTCATAAGAGCCATAGCGAGTGACACACGCTGTCTTTGGCTCATCCCCCTCTGCTATCCGGACTTGGTAGTACCCCGATCTCAAATCTAGCTTGGTGAACCATCTGGCATCCCCAAGTTGATCAAACAAGTCTACAATGAGTGGGATGGGGTACTTGTTCTTCACTGTGAGCTTGTTGAGGGCTCTATAATCGATGCACATCCTCATCGATCCATCATGCTTTCGTTGGAACAAAACCGGTGCACCATAGGGTGCTTTGAAAGGTCGCACGAATCCCGCATCAACCAACTCCTTAAGTTGTCTCCTCAATTCTTCAAGCTCGGGAGGCGACATTCGGTATGGAGCCTTGGTTGGTGGTTGGGCGGTAGACACCAACTCGATCTTATGATCCACCTCTCTCTTACGTGGGAGCTTCTTGGGTAACTCTGGGGGCATCACATCAACAAAGGACTCTAGGAGCTCAAGCACCGTAAGAGGAGTCTCCTCCTTGGGCTCTAGAACCTCCTCATATTTCAAGGTGGCCAAGTATGTGACTTCGTCCCTTCTCACTCCCTTCGCTAGTTGGATTACCGATAAAACCCGACTAGCTTGGCCAGAGTCTCGTCTTACCGGCACGAGACATTGGCATCGAGAATCAAGGATGCACAAACAATTCGCAAATGGCACTAGCAAGGCATTAATCCAATTAAGGAAATTTAACCCAATTACAAAGTCATAATCATCAAGGGGGATTACCTCAAGAGTTTCCTTGCCCTTCCAATCTCCGAGTTGTAGCTCCACCCCTTGTGCTACACCTATTATCGGAACTTCTTTGGAATTGACTGTCTTGATCCACCCGTTGCCTTTCTCCACCTTAAGGTGTAATTTCTTTAACATTTCCTCGGATACAAAGAGATTGGAAGCCCCAGTGTCTATGAGAGCACTAACCTTGGTGCCAGCCACCATGACATCAGTTAACATGAGTCCCTTCTGTTTGCCAAACCTTTTGGCTTTGATTGAGCTGAGCATGATAGAACCAAGCTTGAGAGTATCTCTCTCCGTTTCTCCATCTTCCCTGGCAATGGCAGAGATCTTGGTTCGTCTCGGGCAATCCCGCACCCGATGAGGGCCTTCACATAAAAAGCATGCTAATGGCTCCCTCTTTTTGTTCCCTTCCCTGGTGGACTTCCACTTGTGAATGGGTGGTTTCCCTGGACCACCCTTCTGATGTTTGTCTCTATCTCCCCCACCTTTGCCCTTGTTCTTGGAGGAGTCGAATCTTTCTGGTTTCTTGAACTCCACCAAAGATTCCGCCACGGACATGGCTCGGGTGAGGTCTTAGACATCCCTTCTTTGCAACTCTTGCTTGGCCCATGGCTTGAGGCCATCCATGAAGGAGAAGAGAGCCTCCTATTATTAGACATGTTGTATGGAGAATCATGTTGTGGAAACTTAAAACATGGTGTTACTTTTGAGTTTGGTTGGGTATGTCTCGTGGTTGACACCTTGTTGAAACCTCGAGGTAATTTGAGACATACCATGTTGTTGATGACTTCTTTGGCCTATTAGGCATATGGTACGGAGAGTCATGTTGAAGACTAACAATGAAAATAACACATTATTTGATCACCCTATCGGATGCAAATTTCTTGCTAAACTACCACATTGGATCCATGTCAATGGAGCCATTTGCACGCATAACAATGGATTGATCATGTGTGAATAATAAAGCACAATGACTGCCATGATTCCATGCATGGTGTTTTTCATGGACCGAGTCGTTTAAGATGTTGTCTCGGAGAACCAAATTGTTTTTTAAATGTAGCCATAATAAAATTAAGTTGTCTAACGCGGGAGTCGTTTTAAATTGAATAAAATGTTTTAAAATTTTGAAAGCTATAATTAGTGTTGCCCAAGTGGGATAATGTTGGAATTTTTTTATGTAGGCTACCACTAATTATAGTGGTATTAGTTTTATAAAACTGGGTATGCGGAGTTGGTCCAATGAGAAAAGTATGAGAGTCCACTGTTGTTAATCGGTGATCATGTTGTTTGGGCTTCTACACATTTTAATATTATTAATGTGGGCCAGCAGCAAGTGTAGGTCTTAGTCCAATATGACTCATAGATGAAAGGGTTCATTTGGACTCTCAGTAACTAGGGTTACTGATGTGTATCTAAACAGGTTAGGTTCCCTCTTTGACTCTCAGTACGTCCGAGTATTAAGTTTTTCTATCCATCTGAGAAAGCTGTTGTACAAAGAGAAAGACCTAACCTTGATTACTTTTGCTACGAGGTAAAATTCAATTTTTCACTGTAACGATGGCTCAATCAAGTTTGTGATTTAATTATGCAATTATATGTGTTCTAAGTTTCATGTATGATATTATTGTTTATATTTAATCTAAACTTACATAATTCTCCTAAAAGAAATTTGTTCTCGGCATTGGGATGAACATCAAGCAATAATGGCAATTAGTGTGGTTGATGGAACTTCAGAGGCCATTTTTCGTACTCTTATGTCTCCTGGTGCCTCAAAATCAGAGTAAGATTTCTGGAATGATATCTAAATCTTCTCTCTTTGGAGTTTTTTGTATCATGAAAACTTATGCAAGAGCCATGTTCCTATAGTGTTGGTCCTAATGGTAATTATTATTTTATTCTAAGAAATTTCCTCATTCTCAATTATACACTTGGTGCAAATGATCATCATTAAAACAATAAGACTGATTGGTTGCATATCATTCTTTATTAAACCCAGCAGTAGAACCTTTACATCTAGACAGTGAATAAAGCAGTGCTGCTCCTCCCCTGAGCTAGCCAAATTTTTCCTGGAGTAACAACCTGCTTGTGTCATGGGTTGCAAGCTGAAGTTGCTAACCGTGCGGCCTTAGGCTCGGAAATACTTCCTTGGAATGCCTAAGTCAGCCTTCCTCTTGGCTACTCAAGAGAATCACCCTCAAAGTTAGACCCGCTCAAAGAAAATAAGCACACAAGACAGAAAGATGAGGCAAAGCTAGAGAACTTGCTATTGCTTGAATAAGTGAATGAGTGATTTACAAATGAAGAGGAAGCCCCCTTATATAGGGAGAGCTCCCTTTCATCCATGGCTACCATTTTGCCATGTGTCACAATCCCATGCAATTCTAAGTGTAGTACAAGTGTAGTACAATAGTATAAGGTACTACTATCTAATGCATGTGCATTACAGTGCTGTACAGTAATACCATGTAGTGCATGTGCAATATAAGACTGTACATTATAATCAAAGGGGCACTAGGAAACCCTCGAACGCATAGTTTGTACGCTGGTTGTGACACTTGCATCTGCTTTGTATATGTTATTTGTGGTTAGCTGTTGGAATCTATTGATTTGCATTCGGCTAACTTGTATTCTCAAAATATAGTATCAGTATAAGTTAAATATGCTATAATAAATTATATAATTACATATCAGTAGCTCTATAAAAAGAGCCTAGATTTTAGCATAGGAGCTTGTACTCTTCCATTTGAACTTTTACTATCCTTCCACACGTTCCCCAAGTTCCCATAGAATGGTGTGGGGAAAAGAAAAACCAAAATCACAAGGTATATTCTTTTTCTTGGTTGCAATTTCTATTAGAACAAAAATGCATTCACACTCACTTTTAGTAAAAAAAATAAATCCCCCCTTAGAAATGGATTGTTTTCATTCCAGAACTTAAATTACCAAGTGTCTTGCAGATGTGACTTCTGTTTCTACAGAGGCAGTGTGGTTGAGCAACTTGATGGTCATACAGACATCGTTCAAATGCAATTATACAGTGATTGGCTACCTTGGTCAGATACTTAACCTCTTTAAACACAAGTTAATCATAATTTCTGCTGTTAGTAATGAAACATTATGCGGGGGTAAAACGAAGAGATTTACTGTTGCGACGCTATTGGAGAAGAGAGGATGACGGGACATGGTAATACTATTATTATTATGAAACTTCACTTATGAAAAAAAGAAGAAATTTTTCTGAAGTAAATTCCATAGTTATCATGTAGCTTTGTCTCTATTATCATTTGACCTTAACCTTCGTTATCTGGTTTTCACACAGTAATTCTGTACCATTCTGCGTTTCACAAGAAGTGTCGACCGCAGAGAAGCTATGTCCGTGTTTGCCTTAAAGAGTAATGTATGCTTTGAAATAAGAAATTTAAAATGTTCATATACTCCTTCATGTTCCCATTTAACCCAAATTTTTTGACAGAATCTATGGAAGAAACGTTGGAATCACCAATGGTATCTTTTTTGTTTACGTAAATAATATGCGTCATTCATGGTTCTTTTTATATGGATTCGAACAGTGCTTTCTATTTGGAGGTGAAGCATGTTCTTTTAGCTTTTCACCACTGGATGGTCCATATATGTTATTCGGATTTTGATTTTCTCAAACGCGTGTGGGAAACGTAGAGACAATTTATATATATCTCAACCATCTTATTAAATCTAATGGTTATTACTATGTCAAATCAGCAAAATTATTTAAGGTAAATGAAACTATTTTTCTCAAACGTGTGTGGAAAACGTAGAGACAATTTATATATATCTCAATCATCTTATTAAATCTAATGGTCATTATTATGTCAAATCAACAAAATTACTTAAGATCGATGAAACTATTTATTATATTGCTTAAATCTTTCCAATTTTATGTTCTTTTCAATAGAAAATTTTCTTCTTCTAGAAATTTACAAGATTTGTGGACATAAGTAAATCAGTATTTTTGAAAGGAGAAGAAGAGAGAAAAACCAAAAAAACCGATTATAATTTGCATATCTTAATAATGACAGTTAAACACACTTATATAATGTTGAAATGAATATGTCTTTTTATTAGAAACATCTTGTTTCAATTTAAAATTGATTAAATTGAACCTCAAGTGTTCTTTCACAAATAATACTTCTTCTCATGTTCAATTGTTTTAAAACGTTCTAAAAATTCAAAAATTTTGAACATCCAGTCGACTTGACCATGTTTTCAATCGACTTAAAAAGTTACAAAGAGTTTCAAGAACTTTCTTTCTTCCATCCAGTCGATTGAATGTTTCATACAGTCGAATATATACACCATTCAGTCGATTGTATCAACTCTCAAAAGCTAAAATTCGTATTTCGTTTTTTCTTTTCTCATTTCCTTTGATTTTCTAAAATATCTCAAACTTTAAAAAAAAAAATTATTTTGAAAATCATCATCAGAGAAGATAGGGCTACCCTCTGTCATCTTTTTGACATCAACAAAAACAATTCTATTTTAAAAATTAAGATTTTTAAATACATATAATTAGAAGAAAAAAAACTCATATGTATTGATTGAAAGATATTTGTTTTCATTGCCTTATTTGTCAACTTAGTTTTGAGTCCAAATTCATTGATTTCCGACAACTTAATAGGAATCTTTTTATTCGAGGAGCATAATTTGGAAATGTTAGGAACATTTGTTTTTTGGTACATTGGAATAAAACACATTGCAAATTGCGCGCAGCTAGATAAGGTGAACCTGCATAGAAAGGCACTATAAGAATAATCCCCACCTTTTAACTTTTAATCACGGAGCTTCTCTCATATTATAGAGTCATACACACTTATAGTTTCATTGAGTAGAGAGCAGCGATCAAAGATGCCTTGCCTTTACATCACTACCAACGTCAACTTGGACAGAGAGACACTGCTCCCATATTCGCAGAAGCCACTAAAGCCATCGCTTCTATCATCGGAAAATCTGAACTCGTGAGTTTCTCTTTCTCTTGATCTCAACATATATAAATAATATATTGATTTTGTCGGTTCAAATTCGCAATCGTTGATTTAAAAAATATTTGAATATATTTTTATTTAACGATTGTGAACTCGAATTCACAAAAAGTTGACCGACTCATTTTTTATATAAATATATGTTTATATATATTTCTATTGAATTGAATCCATTGCCTAAAATACACACGACATTTTTTAGATGGATTATTTCATTTAAATCCTGATTTGGGCCAAACATTGGTTTGAATTCTCAAATTCTGACTGTGAAATTGTATGACTTATGTTTTTTTTTGGTCCCATCTTTTTTCATCGAGTAAATTAATAGGAATCCTCTAAGTAAGTGATGCAACTTGCTGTGTCTTTACAAACAAATCTATAAATATGAATTTTGTACGTAATGGGGTTTAAGCAATTAATAGGAAGATAGGATGACATTTGTTCGGAATTTTTTATAAGGTAAGGGTACTTCGTTTGTGTTTGGAAAAGCTCTAATAATTATCTTTTTCTCACTTTTATTATAATCATCTTTATTATAATTATAATATTAATTATTATTATTATAAATTTTTTTTATAATTATAAGAATAATAATATTATCACTATTTCATCAATTATTATAATAAGAATTATTTTCATTATTATTAATATATTATTATAATAATTAACATTTAATTTTATTATCATTAAAATATTATTGTTATTATTATTATTTATATTATAATAGTAATAAATATTAGTTATTATTATTACCATTATCATTTTAATCTTCTTATAATTATAAAAATAATGTTAATATATGTATTATTATAATTATGATAATAATTATTATCATTATTTTAATAATAATTAATACTGTTAATTATAATAATAATAATTATTATTATTAATTAATATTATTATAATAACTAATTTATTATTATTGTTATCATTTTAATATTATTAGAATTATAAAAAATAATGTTAATACATGTATTATAATAATTTTGTAACAATGATAAATAGTAAAATGATAGAGAAATAATTTTGTATTACTGCTCAACTAAGTAAACTTTATACATCCACTATGTCTGAATAACCACTACTCTAATCAACATAAAATTTTACACCAAACACTTATAAAATAAGATAAAAGTTTTATTCACCTTTTGCCTTACCCTACCCTTCCCTACCCTACCCACCATACAAACGTAACCTAAATAATTTTGTATGTAATGGCTATTATCTAAACACTTTCTCTCAAATAATAATTGTTGGACCAACTGGCCGCATAAGATAAGAGTCGTAAAAGGCACGCATCTTTTATTTTGTATTTTAAAAGGAATGATAGCAAAGAACAAAATAAATTTCTATGAGATCAGATTTTTTCTTTAGGGCACCTTTATTTGTTAGATATAGAGTTTGTTATTGACTTCAATTTTCCCCCTAAAACATACTTAAATAGGTCAGAAATCCAAGATTCCCAAAACTTTTATATTTAAAAATTTGGGTGTTTTTTTTTACAATAAAAAATAGGTTTTTTTTTTTTTAAAACTTCTATTAGGTTATGTATCTATATACTTACTAGTATTAATAAAGTCAAAATCCCCTCTCATAAACCCTACTTAATATGTAACTCAATTGATTACAACCTCTCATATAATTCTCTCGTGGTTTTCCCTCTCACTATCCCACTTAAATTTAATTTCTCCATTCTCTTTATCTTTCTTACACTACAAGATAAAAGGTCAACGCCGACGTTTTTTTTTTGTGTGCATATTTTGGTGCTTTAAAGTGCTGCAATATGCATTACCAGCACTTGCATACTAGCTCTTATTGCAAGCGCCGGATAAAGCGCCGGTTTGCAAGCGCCGGATAAAGCACCGGTATGTGTGGTGTCGAAGCACATATATCGACGCTTAAAGAAAGCGTCGCAATATGCATATTTTTTCGGTGCTTCTAAGCGCCGGTATATTTCGGCGCTTCTAAGCGCCACTATATAACGGCGCTTATATATACCGACTTTTTTAAGCGCCGAAATATACCGACACTTTTAAGCGCCGCTAAAAGTGGTTTTAATTGTGTTTTTATATTATTTTGTGGCTGCGACACTTTTAAGCGCTGCTAAAAGTGGTTTTAATTGTGTTTTTACATTATTTTGGCTTAAATATCAACACTATACCCTTCAATAAATAAAATGTACCATCAAATCCATAAAATTTCAAATGTTCTTCAATATATAAAATGTACCATTAAATATCCATAAAAATTCCTTTATTCAATACAAAAGTCATCTCATTTACACAAAAAAACAATCATAGTTAACATATAAAATTCATACAAAACAAAGTAATTAAATGTAGTCTGGAAAATTATTTTACCATCACAAAATTAATTATGAGGTCCTCTATTAACCAACTGTATATGTGAATATAAATGCCATGATGCATGTATCCGGAAAGACAGCAACCTTAATCTCCTCTGAAGCCAAAAACACTTCTCTCCCTCATCATCTAGTTACATGATGAATCTAAATTCGCCGACCCAAGATTTTGTTCACTGCTTTGCCTGCAAAATACAACACATGATTAAGTTAGAAGGATCAGTTTTCATTCGACGAAAGTACCCACGAAGATTAAGTTCTTATTCTACAGTGTGAAAACCAAGTATATAGCATATTATTAATTAGTGGGATCGAACCCGGGTTAACCCACTTGGCCAAAAGTCCAGAGTACAATGAGAAAAAAGAATGGGAGAGCAGATGTCAATAGATGCTTATAGTTAGGTGCGCGCTAAAACCAAGTTAGTCCAACTAACAGATCAACAAGTCACCTAACACAAAGATAATTAACTATCCAATCAATACCTCCAGCAAACCCCAAGCATCAAACATCAATGATCTGCTCTCTCCCAACAACATGAACTACCTATGCAATTAGTAAATAATTTAATAAATAATATTTTATACTCGTAATTTCATTACTCACAACATATCACAGCTCAAGGCTGCTCCAGGTTTGGGTCATGGTCTTAGCAAGCCTTATCCAAGCACTTCTGTGGATTTAAAGGTTGTAACTGTCATAAGTTCAATTGAATTCTGGGAATGGTTTGATATTCTACCTATGATCCGAATTAATTAGCAATACTTCTAAAAAGTGAAACGAGGATAAAAAATTTGGTTTTGGTTGAGGTTGCAATACTTCTGTTATGAGCCCACAATACCCATTTTTGTTGGCATCTATATTATACAAACAAGTGATAGTGAGAAGATTACAAACAAAATTCATCCTTATATTAAGTCATCAAGTTTGGACAGAATAACAATCTTTTAAGGGTATACTAGTCCTTTCAAACAGAGAGTTGTCTATCAATTATAAACAATCTTGCTGAATTCATAAAGAGTATGAGCCATTTTACAAGAAGGTTCCAAGGATTGCGATGGTTGCTCTAAGAGCATTGACCTGCTGGACAGGAGTGCGGAAGATAATAATGGAGGAGACTATGACAGATATACGTTTCATGGTGTTACCAGCGCTAAATGTCAAGGGAGAGATCTCATCTTGGGACATGTATGACACTTGGTTGTAGAGATGATAGAACATGCTTCGTGCTGCCACCCACCTATTAGATACAATAACAGCCACAAAAAACAATTTGTTAGCAAAGAAAAAATATCGTTATCAATAAAATTAAAATTGAAACACAAATAAATTAATTATCTAAGAATTCAGAATTCAAACAAAGGAGGAAACACATAATTTTTCAGACGATGCTTGTAAAATATTGCTACTGGGAAAGGTGTTGGAAATCACCTTAACAAGATGCCCAGGTGGTGATCTTCCAAACACCTAAGTCTAGAATGACTTGTAGAAAGAAATACAGCAATTGAATACAAGAACAGAAAATCAAAGAAAGAAAAAAAACAATCAATTGTTATCGAGGTTCGACAATGTGCCTATGTCCCCGTGAGTTCCTCCGAACTCTCTGCACTAAATCAAATGGTTCTTACAAGTTACAGCAATCCCCTTCAAGAAACCAAGAAGAGAAGAAAGGAAGAAGATGAGAACTAACAATGCTCTCTTTCTAATCTAGACTTCTCTATCTTTTACAACCAGCCTCACTACAAAGAGTCCTTCTTGTGTTTATGTCTCTCACACAATTCTCTCTATGTGTTTACAATTGATCTCACAATGTCACAAACTTTCTCTTTTTCTATCTTGTGAAAAATGAGGCTAGGAAACCCCTTTTATAGCCATCCACTTCTTGTCCATTCTTGAGATTCAATCCTCACCCTTCGATCATGATTACCATTTAATCATGGCCCTCCATCAATCCTAAGTGGTTCTGTGTGTTTTAACCTTCCACCCACGCAGCTAAGAGGAGGTTAAAGCATGCTGTCCATGTGTGCTTTATTGTGCCTAGCGCCTAGGCGCTCAACAAGGGGCGCCATGGCGCTGGGCAAGGCACCTTTGCACACTTTTTGGACACCATGGTTCTGGTGGCGAGCGCCTAGGCACTAGTGCGAGTCAGGGAGACATCATTCTGAGCACCAGGGCACTGGTGGAGGGGTGCCTAGGCGCACACTGATGCTGCCCCTCCACACAGCAGTGCGCACACTTTCCTGATTGTGTGCTGAAGTGCGCACACCAGTGCGCCTGCCCTTATCTTGCTCCATGCACACACATGTGTGTAGCCTTTTAACTTGCTGAACTTTAATCCTCCAACCTTGGTTTAGACTTTAACCTTCTTTGAACCATTCTTGGACACGTTTGAACCTTAGACAAATACCAACAATCTATACCTTTGTCTAAGTGTTCAAAAAACCTGAACCATTGTGCAGAGAGCTTCGGGATCCAAACTCATCTTGAGTCATCAATTAACTAACTCCAATCCTAACTAGTCCAAGGCAATGATTGAACTTACTTAGAGGTAGAATTTTAGTGCCTAAATCTGTAGGGTTTTCTTCTATGGTCTTCTTGTCAACATGAATGCATACTTTCGTACCATTTGCCGGAATGCAATGATACCGAACATCCATATGCTTCGTCCCCTCATGGAACACCGGATTCCTCCATATGTGCCACACACTTTGGCCATCCGAATACACCACCACCTGCTCTTTTAGGACCTCCCACTTGTCCAACAACCCTTTGCACCCCATAGTCTCCTTTATGGCCTCCGTAGCCGCTATGCATTCTGCCTCGATTGTTATAAGTGCTACCACTGGCTGCCACTGAGCCTTTAAATACCTCAGCAACCTCTTCATCCCAAGCCAACGCTTCTTTTCGGGATTACTCACAAATTTGCTGAGAACACCCATTGCCCAAGAAACCCTTAACCAGTTTCTCTCATTTTCTTGGATTCTACACATCCCAAGGATCTTTTGTGTAAGGCTGAGATCCTTCCTCTCGTACTCCTCACTAAGTTGAGATGTAAACCTTTCCATCCTCTCCCTGCTGTTCCGAACCAACAGCACATCATCGACATAGATGAGGATACTCACCATCTTCTCCACCTTGTGTCCAGGTGAGAAAGTTTCTGTGAAACCTGTGTCTTCTCTTCTTGTGAACCCTTTCGCCACCATCCTAGCTTTGTTTCGGACTTCATCTCCTGGAGGGTACCCTTCTTTGATCTTATAAGTGCACTTACATTCCACAACTTTCTGCTTTCCTGGATTTTTCACCAATTCCCAGAAGTTGTTCTTCCTTAAAGAATCCATTTCTTCCTCCTTAGCTAGCTTTCACTTTGACGAATCCTTACACTCCATGGCATCCATGTAAGTCTCTTGTTCACTCATCTCTCATTCTGTCCAAGGAGCTACTGCATCCACAGCATCCGCAAACCCATATCTTGAAAGTGGTCTGACCAGCCTTCCTTCCCGGTCTCTTGTGAGTTGGTAGTCATTCCGACTTGCTGCATCATCCTCTTCTTGTTCAGCCTCTTCTTGAGTTTCTTGAGCTTGGCATTCATCAATGGGCTCTACCTGGTCCAAACCCTCTTGCCTCCTTTGCTCTACTTGAACCGAATCTTCTTTGATGTTATGCTCCACAAGAACCAAACTGGTTTGCTCACTAGCCCCTGCAGGGTTAGTTTTCTCCAAGTAGGGAAATAACAATTCATTAAAAATAACATCCCTACTTATAATCAGTTTCATGCCCTTCTTTTCTAAGGACTACAACCTATATCCCTTAACCCCATCACCATATCCTAGAAATACACATTTTCTAGATCTTGGGCTAAGTTTATCCTCCCTTTGATGTGCATATGCAACACATCCAAAAGTCCTAAGGTTGTTTAATTCAGGGGGTTTTCCACTCCACATCTCAATTGGAGTCTTGAGCTCTAAAGCTTTAAAGTGTGATCTATTTACCAAGTATGCAGCTGTAGCCACAGCTTCTCCCCAAAAATATTTTGGTAAACCGGATCCTATTAGCATGTACCTAACCTTTTCCATAAGGGTCTTATTCATCCTCTCAGCAACTCCACTTTGCTGAGGGGTTTTCACAACCGTCCTATGTCTTAGAATGCCATTTAACCTATAGAATTGATCAAGTTCTTGGTTAAAAATTTCTAAGCCATTATCAGTTCTTATCTCCTTAACTACTCTACCCATTTGAGTCTCAACAAGCCCTTTCCACACCACTAACTTATTCAAGGCATCAGATTTATTTCTAAGCAAATAAACCCACACTCTTCTTGAATAATCATCAATTAAAGACAAAAAGTAAAAGTTACCTCCTTGGGTTGGTGTCCTTGCTAGTCCCCAAAGGTCCGTATAAATGTAGTCAAGAATGCCCTTAGACTTGTGCACTCCGGTGTTGAAGCTGACCCGGTGTTGCTTCTCAAGAACACAACACTCACAGAAATCAAGTTCCTCTAATTTGTCTCCACCAAGTAGGCCATCCTTGTTGAGAACTTGCAGGCCCTCTTCGCTCATATATCCCAAGCGAGTGTTCCAAAGGGCTGCCCTATTCATCTCAGCCATCAAGCTTGCTGCTTGTTCATTGATTTCTGTCTCTCCGATCATCTCATAGAGTCCATCGTTTTTTGCTACCTTGATCACTACCAAAGATCCCTTGGCCACCTTGATATTTCCTCCCTCTACTTTGCATGTATACCTCATGAAATCCAGCTGCCCCAATGAAATCAAATTTATCTTCAAATCTGGAACATACCTCATATTTTCCAGCAGCCTTGTGACTCCATCAAACATCCTCAATTGGATATCTCCATTCC
This sequence comes from Bretschneidera sinensis, assembly GCA_023935145.1. Lineage (NCBI taxonomy): Eukaryota > Viridiplantae > Streptophyta > Magnoliopsida > Brassicales > Akaniaceae > Bretschneidera > Bretschneidera sinensis. The sequence goes on along the minus strand of CM043700.1, from coordinate 61,625,401 downwards.
CTCTCACTTAGCAAGAATTGTCATTCCCCAAGAAGACCCTTCCATCATTGATCTCCTTGAAATTCTTGAACCATTCCTTGTGAGGGTACATGTGATAAGTGCACCCGGAATCAAGAATCCACTTTCTGCTGCCTTGCCTCCTGCTCACATTTGAGCACACAACAAGAACATCATCACCTTGCTGTTCTCCCATGGCAACCGAAGCCTCTCCATTGTTGGTATGGCTTCTCCTCTCATCCCACATCCTCTTCTTGCAATCTTTCTTGAAATGGCCCTCCTTGTTGCAGTAGAAGCATCTCCTTCCTCCAACCCTTAGTTTAGAGTGTGCTCTCCCATGGCTTTCTCCTCTACCTTTGTCCCGGTAGTAGCCATTGTTGCTACTGCCATTCCGAGTTGCTGGCCTTCCTCTTACGAACAACCCCTCTCCACTTGATGTCTCCTTCATCTTGGCTTTGAAATCATGTGCCCTTATGGAATTGATCACAATCTCCTTTGTCAAAGTATCCCTTCCATACTCAATAGCATTAATCAAATTATCAAAGCAATCAGGAAGAGAATTTAACAAGATAACAACCAATTGTTCATCCGGAAAAATAATGCTACAGCTATTCAAATCTTGAACTAGCTTATTAAAGACATCAAAATTATCTTGCAACTCTTTACTAGGGTCCATTTTAAAAGCAAAGATTCTTTTAAGAAGATAAATCTTGTTAGGGAGAGTTTTGGTAAGAAACAACTCATCTAGTTTCTTCCATATGATAACCGGATCCTCTGAGTCTTAGCACTCCCTTATGACACTATCCGACATGTGCAAGAAAATGGTGTTGTAAGCCATCTTCTTCATCTCGGTCTGCTGGTCCTCCGTGACACTTGCTTGAAAAGCATCATCTTCTCCAATAGCCAAGTCCACTTTCTGTTGCATTAGAACTGGCTTGATCTTTCGCTTCCAAAGGGCAAAGTCTCCATTTCCATCAAACTTCTCAACATAGAAATTTGAAGCCATCTTTTGCGGACAAGATCCTTGATTTATGCACTACCCACAAATGCTTTCTTCAACCTCAAGAACACAGATCGAAGATGGATCTTAACACTGTTCTTGAATCAACCTTCAAGAACGCGATCAGATCTTAATCTTTACACCGTTCTTGAATCACCCAAGAAAGTTGATATTTGATTCTTGGAGTCTTGGCTCCTTTACCTTCTTGTTCTTGCTCCGATACCCTCTAACCAAGCTCTGATACCACTGTTGGAAATCACCTTGACAAGATGCCCAGGTGGTGATCTTCCAAACACCCAAGTCTAGAATGACTTGTAGAAAGAAATACAGCAATCGAACACAAGAACAGAAAATCAAAAAAAGAAAGAAGACAAGCAATTGTTATCGAGGTTCGGCAATGTGCCTACGTCCCCGTGAGTTCCTCCGAACTCTCTGCACTAAATTAAATGGTTCTTACAAGTTACATCAATCCCCTTCAAGAAACCAAGTTCTTGAAGAAACCAAGAAGAGAAGAAAGGAAGAAGATGAGAACTAACAATGCTCTCTTTCTAATCTAGACTTTTCTATCTTTTACAACCAGCCTCACTTCAAAGAGTCTCTCTTGTGTTTATGTCTCTCACACAATTCTCTCTATGTGTTTACAGTTGATCTCACAATGTCACAAACTTTCTCTTGTTCTATCTTGTGAAAAATGAGGCTAGGAAACCCCTTTTATAGCCATCCACTTCTTGTCCATTCTTGAGATTCAATCATCACCCTTTGATCATGATTACCACTTAAACATGACTCTCCATCAATCCTAAGTGGTGTTGTGCATTTTAACCTTGCACCCACGCACCTAAGAGGAGGTTAAAGCATGCTGTCCATGTGTGCTTTATTGTGCCTAGCACCTAGGCGCTCAATAGGGGGCGCCATGGCGCTGGGCATGGCACATTTGCACACTTTCTGGACGCCATGGTGCTAGTGGGGAGTGCCTAGGCGCTGGTGTGGGTCAGGGAGACATCATTCTGGGCGCTAGGGTGCTGGTGGAGGGGCACCTAGGCACACACTGATGCTGCCCCTCCACACAGCAGTGCGCACACTTTCCTGATTGTGTGCTGAAGTGCGCACACCAATGCGCCTGCCCTTATCTTGCTCCAAATTGATGCACACACATGTGTGCAGCCTTTTAACTTGCTGAACTTTAATCTTCCAACCTTGGTTTAGACTTTAACCATCTTTGAACCATGCTTGGACACGTTTGAACCTTAGACAAATACCAACAAAAGGTAAACAAGAAATGATAACCAGAACCTAAACAATTAACTTAAATACACACGTCACCCACTAAATTTTAATTTCTACTGTTTTATCTAACAGCTTGGCCAAAGTAAATGAGTCACTTAATTTCTACTTTTTTAGCACCTTTCACTGTCCAGTTACATCAAGAACATTGGAACTATACATGCCAAAAAAGCCCAAGTAAATTAGCAGTTGATAAAGGTAATTTCTTTATATTTTAAGTTTTTAACCACACGATCTTCATGATCAACCGTTTAAATTTCTTCTATGCGCACGTATGTAGGCCATGCACTCATCATAAAATTAAGAGCTAGAAAATTAAACAAAAGAAATAAAATAAACGCTATATCTTCCATAACATGATCATACACATGAAATTACAGCAATTTTCAGGTTTTTTACAACATGCAGATCCCCCGGCCTACATATTAGATTCAGGCTTGGTGCAAAATCTCAGAAAAAAAGACCAATATAAGTGACAATAAGCAAGCTGTTATGTGCAAACTTATCAAGAAATCTAAGGGACTTTTCCAAATTGGATTTGATTAATGAAACATATGTGGTCCAGATTAAACTGTCACAGTTAAACTTAATAAAGTGAAATAACGAAATTCGCACATGTGAAGATATCCATGGGGAATGTAAGCTTCTAATTAGTAATTAAATTTTCATAATAATATAATTCACTTTGTGCCTCTCACAATTGCACCACAGAAGACCAAGTGAATATAGACAAAGTTGACTCAACCAAACAGTAGAAGGAAATCAAAATTCATAGTAGTCATGCAATTATCAAACGAATTGCGGTCCAATTTCAGAGAGAGCCTTCTGCCAGCCTGCTGCCCACATCAGCTAGTATTACATTATTTGCACCAGGAAAAAAAAACTATTGCAGATTGTTGGTTTCCTTAATCTGTCATTATCAAGAGGCAGACTTTGTTTTATTTATTGAGAATATACTCTTATTTTTCTGATTACCGAATGTATGCATACTGATTAAGCTCTAGCTAGCTAGTATTACATTATTTGCACCAGGAAAAAAAAAACTATTGCAGATTGTTGGTTTCCTTAATCTGTCATTATCAAGAGGCAGACTTTGTTTTATTTATTGAGAATATACTACCAGTGAAGGAAGCTCACCTTGGCAGTCAAGTTTGATACGGCTATATAGAACTTTTCTCTTGTTTTTGTACCAGCAACCTGTCCAGCTTTTGCAACCTTACTGAAAGCACCGTTAAGCCATGCTGCTCCAGTAGTCACATACCTGTTCAGAAACCAAAACAGAGTTCATCAATCAACATTCTCCTCCCCTTCTATAACAGAAATGAACTTTTGACAAATTACCTACAACAAAGCTCAAGAGGACATGTTCCATATACAACACAAACAATCGTCAAATAAATAAACAGCCAGCTAAAATTAGTGAGATGAAGAAGGCTGCACAAAGAGAACATATACTCAAGATATTCAAGAATTAAGATCAATTTTCCGTAATAGACAATAATTGAAGGAAAAACTAGAAGGGCAGAAACCGAGCCTCAAATTCCAGACTGCAACTCATCGAGTCTGATTAAAAAATTACTTGTAAAATTATACTACTTAAAAGAGATTAGTTCAACCAAGGTAATGGACCTCACTAGGTCCAAATAGGAGCTGAAAGTACATTGTGGATATTTTGATTTCAGAGGATATTTTATATAGCTTCCTGCAAAAGCAATTTAGAAGCATAGCCATCCTTTCCCCAAATAATATTCTTAGAGATTGGCACTGATAAGAAAACTATTCTTAGAGATAGGCCACCAAGCAAAGAAATCCTTTGCTGTTCTGCAGAAGCTATACAGACACTGAATCAACATAGCTGTTCTGAATCATACTAACTATTCTGAAGAATTGGAACTTCTTAGCAAGCTACGACACGTCAGAAGTGATTTTTTTTATTAGCATAAAAACTCATCAGAATAATAATTAAACTACCAGAACTGATATAGTGAAGAATCAACAGTAGTTACTTTATCACAAAAATTAAGAACAGCAAATACTTTCATTAATCAAAAAGTAAATAGCTCCTGAAGAAAATCATTTTCCATATGCACTGCATAAAGCTCATGATGAGAAGAATTCCCAAGCCTAAATCAACATATTCTAGACCTACATCATAATCATGGAAAATCCAAAAATGGCTCACTTATGTCTCAACATAGTTAGTACACATAATATAATTTGAAATTCCCACTTCTTGATCCTCCCGTTGATGGACAACGTTTGAGAAATTGACAGACAAATCAGAGTAAATCGAAAGAACCTTCAAGATATTGCCGTTCATCTCGCGAATCAAGGCCACGTTCTTGGCGAGATGGTCAGGGATCCCAAGGCACTGTCACGAGCAGAAGTGCTTCAGCTACAGTGCGACAATACTGCCTACTGTGGATCGAACAATTGAAGCCCATTAGCTTGCAAGAATGAGAAGGGTGGATGACAGGGTGGAAAGCAATGGCTTACCGGAGATAAAAGTGGCTGCGCACTGTCGGGGCAGCGATTTCACCTTCTTCACGTAACCCAAAGGTGGCACAGTAGCTTTACAACAGCTTGAATGGTAGCTTACTTGAAAATAGAGAGAGAATGGGTGAATGGCATAGTGGCTCAAAGGCTAGGTGCGTGGAGGGGTTCACGGCGGCTGGGGTGAACCGTGTCGGTGATGGCTATGTAATCTGTAAAGGAAACGGCGCGGTGGAGCAGGGAGCGACAAAAAACTTTTAGGGGAAAATATATCATGGCAAAGGTTTTATATGTGTACTTTTTTGCATATATCGGCTTTAAAGCGTTGGAATATGCCCATTTCATATTTTAGTGTTTTAAAGCGCCGGTATATGAAATGAGCATATTTTGGCGCTTTGAAGCGCCGCAATATTCCGGCACTTTCAATCTCCGGAATTTTGCGGCGCTTTGAAGGGCCAGAATATGCTCCTTTGCATATACCGGCGCTTTAAAGTGTCGAAATATGCAGTATATACCGGCGTTTTTAAGCGCCGGTATATGCTCGAAACCCATTGCATATTCCTGCGCTTCAAAGTGCCGGTATATTGCGGCGCTTTGAAGCGTCGCTATGTGTATTAAGAGTCACATATAACGGCGCTTTGAAGCGCCGTTATATGTTCTTTGAATATTGCGGCGCTTCAAGAAAGCGCCACAAAAGAAGGGCCGGTGGATATTATATTGCGGTGTTTTTGTAAAGCGTCGGAAATAAAGCGCCGGCAAATATTAATTATCTTGTAGTGTTATTTTTAACTCATGTTTTTCTCTCCCACTATCTCACTCATATTTATCACATAAAAAAACAGATTAACACACGTTATATGTGTGTTGAGATGTTAGTGTATACTACTTGAAATTATAAATATAGTCTTATATACAATTAAGTTTTTTTAAAGTAAATGTAAAATAATCTTTCTTTTCAACGATAATAAATATTAATTTGAATTTATAATTTTTTATTAAAAATAATTTTGATAAATTTCATTCAAAAAAAAAATTATAAGTCATAGACAAAGTACATTAATAAGTATATTTTAACAAGCCACTGGAAAGGTTGAACCTAAGAAGCAAATCTCATGTACCATCAGAAGACACCCATAAGTGAAAGTTACGTACCTCCAAATGGACCAAATCCTTTGATTACTAAATTTCTAGGATGGTGTGAATGTGGTTAGGTAACAACCATTCATCCCAGAAGACACCCATAAGTGAAAGTTACGTACCTCCAAATGGACCAAATCCTTTGATTACTAAATTTCTAGGATGGGGTGGATGTGGTTAGGTAACAACCATTCATCCGATATATTATCAAACTAGATTATTTGATTACACGAAAATTTGTCTTGAAACTACATCGACTTAATTGGTTAATCAAGTTATGATTAACCGTTCATTTTAATAATAAAAAATGAGGTATTCGATCCCAAACTGAATTTTAATGGCTCCTATATTTAGGATTGAACATGAAGAGATTTGAAAGAGAAACTAGGTTTATGTTTACTAACTGTTTGATTTTGCAATAGTAAAAGCTCGTAATTATAGGGTATGTACATCAATGTGTCATAATAGTATTAGGATACATCAATATGTTCTAATAAGATTATAGTTTCCTATTTACAATAGTCTAGAATTTCCTAATATAATTTACATTAGGAATATATACATTTACACGCACCCTCAATCCGAATGGGGTGAAACTACAGATAGATTGGTTTTTTGTTGAAGAAACTGAGGAGATGGCAACCTTTTTGTGAAGATGTCTACAAGTTGTGCATCAGTAGGAATATCCCGGATTTGAACATCTCCTTGAGTTAATTTTTCACGAACAAAATGAAATCGATCTCAATATGCTTGGTATGAGCATGGAACACTGGATTAGCAGCAAAATAAGTGGCACCGATGTTATCATAGTACACTCAAACTGGACGAGTTAAGAACACATGTAAGTCATAGAGAAGTTATCGAATCCAGTAGATCTCAGCGACAACATAGGCAAGGGATTGATATTTAGATTTAGTACTAGAACGAGACATAGTGAGTTGTTTCTTTGCTTTTCAAGAAATAAAATTTGGTCCAAAGAAGATAGCATAACCTGTGGTGGACTAATGACTGTCAGGACAACCGGCTTAGTCGGCATCTGCATAGCATGAAAGAGAAAAATTCTTTGCAGAAGCAAAAAGCAACCCATGATTAATAGTACCACATAAATATCGAAAAATGCATTTGACAAGCTGAAAATGAGCAATGCGGGGAGCATGCAAAATCTGACTAGCTAGATTAACAGCATATTATCAGGTCAGGTCATGGTTAAGTACTGAAGACCTCCAACCATACTCCTAAATTCAGAGGGATCTACTAGTAGTTCACCCTCGTGTTGGGAAGGTGTTGTTTGTGAAAGTGGATGAGTTTTAACTAGTTTGACCGAAGATATAGAAAATTTAAGTAAAAGTTCTTTGGTGTATTTGGTTTGAAAGAGAAACAAATCGGTGGGATGACAAATAGTTTCAATTCCAAGGAAATAATGAATATCAAATTGGTTAGATAAAGTGCGAATAAAACGAATAAGAATAATGGAATTATTACTGGTGAGAATAATGTTATCAACATACATTAGTAAAATAAGAAGACCATGAGATGATGCAAGAACAAACATAGAAGTTTCGGCCCGACTACAAGAAAAACCAAGAGAAAGAAGGAAAGAACTAAAGCGATGAAACCATGCCCTAGGAGCTTGTTTCATACCTTAGATAGCTTTGCATAATTTACAGACATGATTGGGACGAAGGGTATCAATAAAACTAGGAGTTGTTTCATGTATATAACTTCATTAAGAAAACCATGAAGAAAGGCATTATTAACATCTAGTTGTCTAATAACCCACGAATGAGAAATGGCTAAAGATAAAACAGTTCGTATAATGGTAGGTTTAACAATAGGACTAAAAGTTTCATGATAGGCAATACCAAGTTGTTGGTGAAATCCTTAAGCAACAAACCTTGCTTTATAATGCTCCACAGACCTATCAGCCAAATATTTAATCCTATAAATCCACTTACACCCAACTAAATTTTTCATTGGATCATATGGAACCAGATCCCAAGTGTGGTTAGTTAAAAGAGCATTAAATTCATCAGTCATAATGGAACGCTACTTGGGATCTTTATTTGCTTGAGAAAAACAAGTTTGTTCAGTGGTCTTGGTAGTAATAGAAAGGGAGAGAACGAGTGATTATAGGGTGACAAAGGGCATGGACGAATGGTGGAGGAATAGTAGAGGCAGAATGAGCATCTGGTGCAGTAAGGGAAGGACAATGGGATTGAGAGAAGCTGAGGTTGGTGCTGAGGAGTCAAGTAAAGGAGATGGTAAGGGAGTAGACAATGGTTGGACGGATTGGTTGACAAGAGAAGAAATGGAGTTTGCAGGGATAGAGGTTGAAGTAAGAGACTGCGAGGCAATAGGAATCGGTGGTAGGGAAGGAGGATGAGGAACAGGGAGACTAGGAACATTAGTGATGTAAGACATAGGGGGACTGATAAGGTTGATGTAGGGATTTGGCGGTAGTAAGAACAAGTGGAGGAGTGGGATAGTGATTAACTGGAGTGGAGGGGACTGGTGTAGTGAGGATACGATAAGGAAAAGATAGTTCATGGAAAAGAATGTGATAATTGGTATAGATGCGACCAGTGGTAGGATCGAGACACTTATATCCTTTGTAATTTTGAGCATAGCCTAGTGTAGACACCCAATTTCATTCCAAAATTTTTGATTCTAGTGTGCTCCGACTTGGTAAATGATGAAGTTTAGATTTAACAAGGGAGTAGGAGCAATTACAAGACCCTTTTGTTTAATCTATTTATTTCACTTTGGGTTTAAATCAATTGGACCTTATTTGATCAACTAATCCAAGACCAAAGTCTTCATTTAAACTTTGACCCAGTCCAAAACCCATTAAAGCCCATTGATATTTCCTAAGGCCAAACACTTTTTACCTAAATTTCAAGCTCAAGAAGACTTCTGATTTTTAATAGTGAGCTTCTAATTTTACCCTCCACTTAGCACTCCTTGATTGGTTCACTTTTCTCAAAGTAAAAGTTATTTTTTAAGGCAAAAAAGATGTCTCTCTCTCCATATGTGGCTAGCCATAATGAGCAATTTCCATTCTTTCTTTTTGCTTTTTGAACTCACCTCTCCCTCCTAGGTTCCCTCACCTTTTTTTATACTAAATACTACGTCATACAAAATAAGACCTTTTTTTTATACCTAAAAACAACAATGCACTTATAAAATAGTTGATTTTTCCTTCCTTTTTGGACAACCATGTGTTCCAAAAAGAGAGAGTTTCTCTTCTCCTTCTTTTGCTTAGTTAATTAGAAATCAACTTATTAATTTTTCACCCTTCCCTAAATGTTAAGTAACACCATTTTTCCACCCAGAAATCACATTTTATACCCCAAAAATAGCACCTAAAATTAACAGTTTTTTTAGAATGTGAAGCATTTTTCACCTTTCTTTTGCTTTATAATTGCATTCTTTTTTTCCTAAGATTTTTCACTTTATTATATATAAAAAATCAAAGAAAATTTTGTCTTTTCCACCCCCATTGGTCTTCCAAAACAAGGAGAGTTTATCCTCACTTTTTTTTGTTTTTGCTTTTGCTTTATTGAAAACACTCCAAAATGCCCTTTCTTGTTCACCTTTTTGCACAACTTCTTCTTCACTTTTTTTCACCTAAAAAAAACTTCTCTTTTTTCCCCATGTTCAGCCACCTAAAAGTCTTTGCCCTCTCACTTTTCACTTGGTTTACCACACCTCACTTCTCTAGCCCCACCTTTACACCCTAAAAGTCATATTTTTCATCTCAAAAGTTGAAACTACTTTTTCCTCTTTCCTATATGACCAGCCATGTACCTTTTTTTCACCCATTATTTTACTTTTTTTTAATCTCTTGGCCAGCCATTCCTCCTCCTATAAATACCCCAATTTGCTAACGCAAGAAACACAACACCAAGGCAAAGTAATGCAAAAAAGAGAGAAAAGAGAGAAAGTTTAGAGAAAAAGAAAGAAGTGAGAAAATAGAGGAAAATAGAGAAGAATAGGAAGATCAAATAGAGAAATATAAAAAATAAAATAAAAAATAGAAGAGAGTGTTCAAGGAAGGTGAGAAAAGAGCTAAGGGTGAAACATAAAAGAAGAACTAGTGAGTGTTCTTCATCATTTTCGGTCATTCTTTTGTTTTTTTGGTCTACTAATCCTAATTTGAATCATTCTTCCAAGTTTACTGAGTCCACATGAGCACAAGGATCTCCGAGGATAATCCCCGTACATGAAAATTTTCCTTAGCAAAGAAGGTTGGTTAAGTTTATATTTTTTTTGCAAAATAAATTGCTAGCATAATTCTTGTATTTAAACCACTTTGAAAATAGACTAGATTAATGGGTTTGTATTAGACTTTGTTGGCTTCACTCGTTTCCATATGCCTATTCATCATAATCCGTACCCTCGCCATATCCACATTTTTTAAGGGGAGTGGTCTTGGGTAATAAGCCGGATGCATGGGCCTCAGGTGGAAAAGAGCGGTACCTACACCTAGGAAGACACATTTTTTGGATCTAGGTGCGAGTTTGTGGGGAGCATTGGCAGTGAGATTAAGGTAGCAAGCACACCCAAAGACATGAAAGGTGGAGTAATCAGAAGTTTTAGAAAACAATTTTGTATACGGAGCTTGATTTTTCAAAATTGGTGTAGGTAGTCGATTGATGATGTAAAGTGCAGTATATGTAGCATTAACCCAAAAGGACTCAAAAGAGATGAGTGAATTAAGAGGGTGTGTGCTATTTCACTAATGTATCTATACTGATGCTCAGCAACACCATTTTGTTGAGGGATGTCCGGGCAAGACATTCAAAAACCAATACCACGGTGAGCAAAGAATTGTTTGAAAAGTGTTTGATCAAATTCTTTACCACCATCACTTTGAAAGATTTTTATTTTGGTAGAAAATTGATTTTCAACAAAAGCTTTAAAGGTACAAAGATGTTGAAAGACTTCATATTTTTTACGCATTAGAAAAATCCAAGAGTAACGAGAAAAATCATCCACAAAAATAAGATAATATCGATAACCCAAATTTGATAAAATAGGAGATTACCAAACATCAGAATGTATTAAAGCAAAGGGTTGGGTAGTACAATGCTCAACAGAATCAAAAGGTAAATATTTAGACTTGCCCAATTGACACTCCGAACAAAAATCATAATATTTAGAAGATAAAGAAATATTCTTGCGAGTTTGTAAAAGAGAAAACCCACAATAACCTAAATGGCAGAGCCTACGATGCCAAATATTACTCGAGACTTGACAAAAGACTAGTGCCAAGGGAGAGAGAGTGACTGAATTGGGTGGAAAGGGATAGAGATCACCATCACTATAAGATTTGAGAAAAGTTCTCCCTGTACTCTTGCCCTTTATAACAACATGAGAGACATCGAAGTTAGCAGAGCTGTTGTTATTAGAGCAAAAACGTTTAACAGAAAGTAAGTTGTGAGATAATTGTGGGGCATGCAAAACATTTTTAAGGTGAAGAGGTTTAGTGGAGATACGTAAGAAAGTAGAACCAACATTATTTATATCAAGCAATTGTCCATTACCAACCAAAATTTTAGTTTTTCCATAATAAGGTGTAAGGTTAGTAAGTATACCAGAATAAGGAGTCACGTGAGCGGAGGATGCCATATCAGGGTACCATTTAGCGGCACTAGACTCACTAAGGGACATTGTGGCCAATGATTTAGGAAATTCATGGGAGACAACAGCATGATTAAACCGGTGAGGACAAGTTAAGGCAAGGTGACCGGTAGTGTGACAAATTTAATGTGGCATGGGGGAAGCTCCAGGATACAGTCCCAATAAACCTTCACGACTATAAGATGAAGTACCATCAGATCGATTAAATATAGGAGAAAAATGAGAGGACTGATCAGTACCTGAACCATTATGAAAATAGTCACTAAGACTGGTATTGCGACCACGACCCCGAGCACGACCTCGATAGCTTGAGCGGCCCCTGCCACAACAACGAGAAGCTCTAGAGGTGGTGGTGGTAGCAATGGCTTTAGGAGGGTCAGAAAGCGGAGAAGAGATCCGAAGATGCTTCAGGCGTTGTTCTTGGAGAAGTAGTTTGGTACGCAGACTATCAAATGTAAGGGTGATGTTGGTATTGGTGATTGTAGTGATGAAGTTTTCATACTTTATAGGTAGACCTACTAATACATAGGAGATGAGGTCCTTGGTGGAGAGTGGTGAATTGATGGCAACAAGAGCATTAGCTATGGTTTTAAGGTCCTAGAGATACTGTTCCATAGACTGGTCAATTTTGGTATGCTTATGAAGCCTCAGGCGAAGGTCAAACTCATTTACATTGGACTGATCAAGGTAGTGTTGTTCCAATGCCAACTAGACATCTCTAAAGGTACACAGATCATGAACGTCTTAGAGAATATCCAAAGTAAGGGTAGCGTTAATCTAGAAGTGAAGGAACTAGTCCGTAAGAATCCAAATGTGAAAGGCAGGGTTAAGGGTGGGGTTACCAGTATTAGAGAATGAATATTGTGGGGGACAGGAAAATGTGCCATCAACGTATCCAAAGAGATTGTAGCTTATAAGAACTGGGAGAAATTGGGAACACCAAAGGATGTAATTATTGTTATCAAGTTTAATACTAACAAGGTGTGTGATACTATGAGCAGAAAAAAGAGGGAGATTAGAGAAGTTTGGATGGGTCTGTGGGGTAACCATAGCAGCGACATAGGGAGACTGAGGAATAGTTAGAGTCACAAAGGCTGTAGGTTGGGAAGTATTATGTAAGAACAGATTAGGGGCGGGAATAAGACTAGAGTGTACAGCGTGGATGAGGAGAGATGAGCATGTGGTGGGACTAGGTAGGTAAGTGGGATGGGAGGGCAGAATGGGTAGGGGTTGTTATTTGTAAGATAGGTTTAATATGGGTGACCTGGATGCATAGGATGGGATCAAGGAGTTATTTGTAGGACTGTCCAAGTTGATGGAAGCAAGTATAGGAACATTAGGGAGGGTTCATGATGCATATGCGTTACATGTAGAGAGAGGACTAGGAGGTTGGATTATGTGTGGGTTGTGGTGGGCAGAGAGATATTGGGAAGGAGATATTGGCTGTGAAACCGGACTAGTGGAATGAGGCGGGCAAAGGGAGGATTGGTGCAGGTGATATGGCGTCTTAGGAGTGGAGAAGCATGCTGATGATGGGCTGATGAGTGGAGGATGATGTCATGCTGGTGATATCGTGTTGATGAGTTGAAACTGAAAAGTATTGATGGCAGCATATGGATGGATTTCGGTGATGGGGTTGGAAGAAGACAATGGAGTTATGTTTTCCATGGTTTTTAAGGTTTAGAGGAAACAGTGTTTTAAGGTTTAGAGGAAACAGTGTTTTAAGGTTTAGGATCTTACTGCTTTGATACCATGAAGAGACTTGAAAGAGAAACTAGGTTTATGTTTATTGACTGCTTGATGTTGCAGTAGTAGAAGCTCATATTTATAGGGTATGTACATCAATATGTCCTAATAAGACTAGGATATATCAGAGTGTCCTAATAGGATTATAGTTTCCTATTTACAATAGACTAGAATTTCCTATTATAATTTACATTAGGAATGTATACATTTACAGAACAATTTAATTTCATTTATTGGGCGTGCATTTTTTGGGTTTGGGCGTATATCCAGACTAAAAGCATGCGCTTTTTATGACCCGAACATCCGGGTGTATGCCCAATGAATGTTTTTTTTTTTTAAAACAGAGAAAATAGTTAAGACTGATTTTCTGCCCAGATTTTTAGAAAGAGGGAGAGGAAAAAAAAAATTAGAAAGAGAAACAAAGGGAAAAGATAGGGAAAAGGGAGAGAAGGGAAAAGAAAGAAAGAAAAAGAAGGGCTTTACCTCCTCCAAACAACAGTTGGCGTCAAAAATATCCATGGGTAGCCGGATTTATTTTTGGTTTTTCGAAGAGAGATAATAAGTTTCCCCTTTTTGAGAGAGAGAAAAAAAAAACCTTACCCATAACCAATCTTACTGCTTTAGATCAAAGAGATAGAAAATTACAAATAAATGAAAGAAAATAGAGAAAAAAATATATGGGAAAATGAGAGAGATGAGAGATGAGTCCGTTGGAGAGAAAGAAGAGTTGTAAGCTCTGTAGGAAGAGAGAAAAAAAAAAGAGTTGTCATGATTTTATTAGGTTGTAGAAAAGATAAGTCTTGTTTGGGTGTTGGAAATTGCATTAAAGGGAAAAACAAATTTTCCTCACTTTCGCCAAACACACTAAAATAAAAGCCTTGTTTGGATGTTTGTAATTCAGATTAAGAGGAAAATAGATATTTTTCTTGTTTTTACCAAACACTAAAGCTATAAATCTATTTATTTATTTAATTGTCTAAACAAAATTCAAACCATCAAGTTATTAAAGTTGATTGATAATTAATTTTTTTATATTTTATATTTTTTTTCAAAAAAATTTAGTATTTTTATCATTTAATTTATACTATTTTATTCAAAATGCCCTAACATTTCAAAAGGCTTACGTAACACCTCGATGCTTACGCTTTATCTTATTGAGGCAAAATACTTTGTGCAACGCCCTCGCCTTTGAAAACACTAATCTAAACCATATAAATGAGTAAATTAATAAGCTATTTTTTTATTGAAATTAATTAATAAGCTAATTTGTCAAATAGATTTGATGTTATATATGATAATTTTTTAGGTACATGAACCAACCATGTATAAAAGTATTATAAGCCAGATTATTCCCATATTATTTATTTTTGGCTAATGTCGTTGGCCTTTTTTTTGGAAAAAGAAAAAAAAAAACTATATTGTTCAGTTCGTGATGGTTATATTGAAGGGATCAGTTGCTATATCATTCAATGGGAATAAAGAAGCAGCTGCATACGCTGAGATAGTATCGATGGGTGGCATTAACAGCGAAGTGAAAAGAAATTTGATTGACGCAATTGGTACAATTTTAGAGACCAGGCTGTCCATCCCAAGGCTCGGTTTTTTCTCAAAGTTTATGATACAACAGCAGGAAGTGCCAAGTCCAAATTATGAAGGAGCGGCTGTCGGGCTCGCTTGGGGTGTCTTTATTGACCATCATTAGTACTCATGAAAATTGGGGTTATTCATCTTATTATTGAATTTTAAATTTTATTGTGAAAGAATGTTTGATGATTCCTACTAAACTTTATATTTAAATTTAGATCAAGGATGTATTACGTCATCATGAACTTTGTTTGAAATGTTTGAAGGAAAAAAAAAAAGAAATGGCACAAATGAAAATTAGAGGAGAGATAAGAAGAATATTTGAATGACTATTCTTCTCGTTTGAATGTTTTATATTCTTCTCGTTATTTGAAATAATAATATATAAAAAAAACACCTCTCTCTATGTACCAGACTTGATTAATTTCAGTAAAATTTTGGTGGCCATCGTGAGCTCTTAATCGCAAAGTATAGAAGAATTCAAGCAATTATAAGTTTACTTATCGAGATTGAACAGGTAATCGATACATTTCGTTTTTGTTAGCCTAAAATCGAGATTGTAAGGTTACATAGCTTGCACTTTTGTTAGTCTTTAGTATTTATTTAGTTGAAATCGATAATTTTGTGCATGTTGAGTAGCATTTTGTACGATATTGTAAAATATTTTATGAAATGGGAATAAACTTAGGGTTTATGAGAACATAATTTGGGGTTTTGTTCATAACTCACTAATTTCAATGATTTTGATGATTAAATTGATAATAGCGATGTTCGGAGAACTCTTAAATAGGGATTAAATCACCTCAAATTTAATGTCTTAAATTTATCTTTTAAATCATCAATCTATTTTAAGAAACTTTGATTAAATCACCACTTAAGAAGTACCCAAACACCGCCAATATGGATAATGGGTAGGAATACTATCATGGTAATGATTAAGTTGAAAGTGTTAGAATATATAAAATATTCTAATATTACTAATTGACTTCCATTAAATTGCGGGGATATGTATTTATAAAACAGATTGGGTTGGGTTCTTGAGATGAACTTTTTTGACTTGACATTCACTTGATCCCGTGGACAGGTCAGATATACCTAATGGACTTAGATGTGATTGGGTAGTGGTGTGGACTTGACAAACCTAATTAATGGGCTATGATGGACGGCCCATTACGTTTACTATAAATATGAGTTAGATCTCTTTTTCTCTCTTAACCTGGTGAGTATTCTCATTACAAAGCTGTCATACAAAACATAAAGAGCAAGGAGAGGAAAAATCCTAGCGAACGGTCTTGCACATGTTGGTATGTTCAAATCACTGTGGTGTTAGCAGAATAACAGTATGTCACATACATCAAGTATTCTCTTTTTGATTAAGAATTAATTGTAATAAATTCGTAAGAGCTTCTACAAGTCAAGATTGATATCTAGCAATATGTTATGACTACCCAAGTAATATGAATTAATGTGAACTTTTTCATTGACAGTTATCGTACAATTCAATCATTACATCATGCAACGTCCCTGAATAAACCTAGCACATAGATTTACTATCAAGCCTTAATTATTTAATCATATGTATCTTGATCTAAAGTCTATAAGTTAAATGGTGAAATTTGAAACTCTTTTCTAATTTCCACCCCACCTTGGTCAAGGAAACTTTTTTATCATATATATATATATATATATTAACAATGATGAGTGAGCTTCACAAGCTCAGTGAATTAAATTTTCTAGAAGTACTCTATTTGTTGTATATATATATATGTATACATTGTTAAAATATTTCACAAAACGGGCAGGACAAGTAGATAGTTATACGGATACTCAGAGTGAGCAAAACCTTAAGTCAGTCATGTGGTCAGCATCCTCAAGCTTATGAAAGAAACATAAAGAAAATTTTGAAAATCTATAAATATTCATGCATTTTATTATGTTTGTATATATTGTTTCTAATAGGAGAAAGATGATGTATCTCCTTTGAAAAGAGTTGAGGACTTTATGTATATTTATTTTCAGTCGATGTATTATATTGTTACATATATGTGTCGTGTTTTGATAAAAAATATAGTGACATCGTCTTTGGCATGCCAACCCAGGATGGATCGTTACAATTTTGGTATTAAAGAATTAGGTTTTATGATTCTGTAGATTGCAAAAAATGTAAGAAAGTAAAAGATTAAAACAATTATATTATAATGCAGATTCTGAAGATGCCACATGGACGTGCCACACCTAGAGGTAAAGTACTGAATCAGAGAGGACGAGGTAAGCCCCCAATATTTAGAAGAGCTGAGGTTGAGTTAGTGATTCCTGTAAGGGAACGTGTTGATAGTACAGCTGGTACTAGTAGAGGTATGAGAGAATCTGGTGTTGAGAGCGATGAGCTAAGAAAGGCTCTTAATCGTGCTTTAGAGAGAATAAATGCAGTAGAGGATATAACTAATAGTTTACAAAAGAGACTGGATGAGAGGGTTAGAGCAAAACCTGATGTGGTTGTAAATCCGGTGAGACATGATGTTCAAGAGGGAGAGGGTGAGTTTGTATATGAGATGCAGGGAGACTGCTTTATTAGATTCATTAAGTTGAATCCGCAATTGTTTAGATGATCTATTAATCCTTCTGAGGTTGAGTTGTGAGTGAAACATGTTGAGAGATTATTTGGTTTGTTGCTAGTAACTGATAGTCATAAGGTTATCTTTGCTTCATTTAAATTAGAGGGTAAGGCTGCTGAATAGTGAGAGAATACTTTTCCTAGGCTGAGTGCAGACGTTGATAGACCTTTAACCTGAAGTAGGTTTATGGAGAATTTCTTTGATAAGTATTTCCCTTATACTTTTATAGCACAACAAGAGAGAGACGTTATCCATTTGAGACATAACGTGTTGACTATGGCTTAGTATGATAGTAGATTTGTAGTTTTATCGAAGTTTGTGCCAGAGTTGATACATACAAAGGAAAAGAAGTGTAAAAGATTCCTAGATGGATTAAACTTTGAAATCATATCTAAACTTTCTTATATGAGATATATGAATTATGCTATGATGGTGGATTGAGAAAGATGTGGTGGATTCTAAAGGAAGAAGATAGTGGCTGAAGAGATCTAGACTTGAGGGTTCTAGATGTAGTGGTGGTATGAGTGTACAGGGTTGAAGATCACCCTAGAGGGGGCGTTCCTTGTCACAATGACCTATGATGCAGAGTCAGAGACATACATGATCTGTAGCTTCTGTAGCTCAGGGTTTTGTTGGTGGGACCTCGAGATTTGGGAGACAAACTATGGGAACTGGAGGATATGATAGAGATACGTGTGTGCAACCCAGGAGAGGTGGTAATATGTTGTTTGATAGAGATACTAGAGCTTGTTATAGATTTAATCGGATAGGACATACGTCCCAAAATTTTCCTACTCTGATGTGTTTTATATGTGGAAAGAGTGGACATATCAATGTAGATTGTCCATTGGGGAGATCTGTTGAGGTAAGTGCTAGAGGTATTAGGAGAAGACAGATGGAGATATGTGGTGGATCAAGGAGTATGCAGGGTAGAGGCATATTGCCAGTTACTAAGAGGGTCTGAGGTAGTTAGTCACAGCCCAGAGATAGCAAATTTTATACTTTGATCCAGCAAGATGCACAGTCTACTCCTGATGTTGTTATTGGTATGATATCTATCCTTAATAGACATACTAGATTGTTGATTGATTCTGGTGTAAACCATTCATTTACATCTAGTGTATTTATGAAGTCTATTTATGCTTGTATTAATCGATTGATGCACATTGTTATTATTGAAGTTCCTATTGGGAATAAAGTGATAGTAAAAAATATTTATCGGGGGTTGTGTATTCCATATATCAGATAGAGAGTTGGAAGTTGATTTGTTGCCTTTAGATATGATGAATTTTGATTTGATTTTGGGGATGAATGGGTTGTCTGCATATCATGCTTGGGTAGATTATTTTAGGAAGAATGTCATTTTCAGGATAGCTAGATAAGAAGAATTTAATTTTAAGGGAGAACGTAAGATATTCGCAAATTGTCTTATTTCTGCCCTGACTACTAGTAGATGACTGAGGAAGGGTGTGGGGGGTATTTGGCATATATGATGAATTCTAGAAATGAGAGTATTAAGTTAAAAGAAATCTTAGTGGTGAAAGATTTTCTTGATGTGTTTCCTGAGGAGTTTTCTGGATTGCCTCCGAGGAGGGAGATTGAAGTTTCTATTGATGTTATTTCAGATGTAGCTCATATATCTATAACACCATATAGGATGGCACCTGTTGAGCTAGAGTTGAAAGTTCAGTCTCAAGAGTTGTTGGATAAGTAGTTTATTCGACCTAGTGTATCATATTAGGGAGCCCTGATATTGTTTATGAAGAAAAATGATAGAATGATGAAATTATGCATTGATTATA
Source organism: Bretschneidera sinensis (assembly GCA_023935145.1). NCBI lineage: Eukaryota > Viridiplantae > Streptophyta > Magnoliopsida > Brassicales > Akaniaceae > Bretschneidera > Bretschneidera sinensis. The sequence continues at coordinate 61,606,100 of CM043700.1, read as the reverse complement.
GACAACTGATAAGATCACCATCAAGAATAAGTATCCCTTGCCTAGGATAGATGATTTATTTAAGCAGTTGCAAGAAGCGGGAATGTTTTCAAAGATAGACCTGGGATCAGATTATCACCAATTGAAGATTTTAGGAATGATACATGCCTAAGACTTCTTTTAGGGCACGTTATAGCCATCATGAGTTCCTTGTGATGCCATTTCGGTTGACCAATTCTCTTGTAGCATACATGGACTTGATGAATCAAGTGTTTAAAATATTGTTGGTTAGATTTGTAGTTGTGTTTATTGATGATATCCTAGTGTATTCCAAGAATGAGGAGGAACATGCAAAACATTTAGAGATAGTGTTAGAGATTCTGAGGGGAGAAAGATTGTATGCAGAATTCTCTAAATGTGAGTTTTGGCTGAATAAAGTATCTTTCTTGGAGCATGTTGTATTTGGAGATGGAATAGTAATTGGCCTATGGAAAGTAGATGTAGTATTGAGTTGGTAGAGACTAGCTAATGTGATAGAAATTAATTTTTATTAGGGTTGGCAGGTTATTACATAAGATTTATCCAAAAATTTTCTATTATTGTTATACCATTGACTAAATTGACTAAAAAATTGGTGAAATTTCTATGGTCAGACGAGTGTGAGAAGAGTTTTCAACTGTTAAAAGAGAAGTTGACTACTGCTCCGATATTGGTGCTTCCTTCTGGTAATGGAGGATTTATGGTGTACAGTGATGTGTCTCATCAGGAGTTATAGTGTGTATTAATTCAACATGGAAGGGTAGTAACTTATGCTTCCGGATAGTTGAAGAACCATGAGAGAAATTACCCAACCCATGATTTGGAGTTGGTTTCTATAGTATTTTCTTTAAAGATTTGGAGAAATCATTTATATGGAGCCACTTGTGAGATTTTCACTGATCACAAGAGTTTGACATATTTACCTACTCAGAAGGATTTGAATTTGAGGCGGAGAAGGTGGATGGAGTTGATTAGTTATACAATTCATTATCATCCGGGGAAGGTGAATGTAGTAGTTGATGCGTTGAGTAGAAAGTGTACAAGCAGATTGGCTACTATTCAGTGTCATGATAAGAATTTGATAGTGGAGCTGAGAGAGATGAGAATGTAGTTGAGTTTTAATGATTGAAGAATATTGTTGGAAAAAATGATGATACAGTCTTCTATTGTTGATCTCTTGTTAGAGATGCAGAATAGAGATTGGGGAATAGAGAAGATTAGATAGGAAGTGTTGAGTGGAAAGCATAATGAGTTCAGAATCAGAAATGATGGCATGGTGGTATTGGCACACAAGATTTTTGTTCCCAATGATGATGAGATAAGAACAAAGATATTGAGGGAGCCTCATGATTTAGTGTATTCAATGCACCCCAGTATCAATAAGATGTATAGGGGATTGAAACAAAATTATTCAATGCACCTCAGAAGGATTTGAATTTGAGGCGGAGAAGGTGGATGAAGTTAATTAGTGACTATGACTATACAATTCATTATCATCCGGGGAAGGTGAATGTAGTAGTTGATGCGTTGAGTAGAAAGTGTTGATTACGCCCAAAACATAACGCGGTAGTTGTAGTATAGTTTTGGGGTGTCGATTCCACAGGGAAACAAGTTAATTATAAAGGAAGATGTGAATCTTAACACAAATGATAAAAGATCAAATGAATCTGAATTTGTTTGAGAAAAAGGGTAATTGTGTAAATAGAGTTGAAAATATAATTAAGAATGACAAGGTTCCGAAAATCCTCCCTAGGCTCGTTGCTCTAATCTTAACTTGATTCAGTTGTTTTTATCTCGATTACTAGTTTCACATCCCAAACAGACTATCAGCATATATTCAATTAAAGCGCAATTATAAATCCTAATGTAATTGTTATGATTTATTCTCTACTTTTAAGCACACATGACCCAACTTACAAATTATCAAAAGACGACGATATATCTAACGACAATACCGCAACAATGGACAAATCTATAAAAGAGGTCTACTGGACTCAATCACATCCAAACAGATACACATAAGAAAAGCATGACTGAACTTATATGGAAAGGAAGCATGCAATCACCGGACTAATGAAATAATCTACTAAATTAAATTAAAGAATAAAACATAACAATGTTTGATAAAAATAATACCAACTACAACTGAACCAAATAAAGGAAAATAAGAACAACTACACTTAGGGATTCATCCCTTTGCCTTACTTGGAGATTAGCTGGCCATAGAGCTCATGCCTCCTTAAGTTGCCTCTGGCCTCTCAACAATCATCCTCAACTTGCCTTCCAAATTTTATACTTCGGACTCCTCTTAAAGGCCCTCTAGATTTACTCCTAAAGGCCCTCTAGAGTCATTCTCTAATGATCTCAGAAGATGATCTTAGAAGAGCTCTGATTGGTTGATGATTTTAGCTGAGCAGAGTAGGTCTTTATATAGGCAAACTCCCGGAATGCTATGTGTTATCTAGCCGATGTGGGATACTATCTGGGTGCGCTCGATCGCAGCCCGAGTGCGATCGATCGCACATGCGCTTGATCGCGGCTTGTGCGCTCAATCGCATATACGCTACAGAGTACCTTGCTCGATGTGGGATGTGCGCTCGATCGCAATTCAGGCAGCAGTCCATCTTGTCCTTCCAGAAGCATAGGATCTTGGTCTTTTAAGCAACGATCATTTTTTTTCTATTTTAAACTTAAAGTACCTGCAAATTACACTGAAATTAGTTAGTGGTCCAATAATATTACTTTAGAGTTATTAACATGTAAAAGCACAATAAAGACTGAGATCAATCCTAAAATGCTAACTATTAACCACTGCTGAGAGGCATTTTATGACTCTCATCACAACCCCCAACTAGCTGGTTGCTAGTCCCTAGCAATTCAAGCGAAATTAAGAGATGAATTCTATAGCGGAAATCAAAGTAAATGAAAAGCAATATTAGTGTTAACCAAGAGTAATTCACATTTTGTCTCAAAAATTACACATAACACACGGCACAAAGAATCATTAAATTTCAACAAAATCCAAAAGTAATTCAAACATCAATCTTAAAATTGTTATTGACTCTTAACATCCATCTTACCACAATCCATTAATCCAAACACCCAGATGATTTTATGCATAACATTTATGAATACAAGTCTTGGCCTCTAAAAACATAATAAATTGCGTGACATCAATCACAAAAACAAGCTCCATATGCTTACATTTCAAACCACTCTCCACTATTGTAGAAAAGTCACACTACATTGGATCAATAGGTCTTTAATAAGTTTGTAACGTTAGGCTAAGGTAAAGGTTAAGAAGGAACGAGAATGATTCAACAAGTAAAAGAACTTAATCTCTTAGTTTTGAACACAACTCTTTAAGCACTGGATCAGTTTACTTCAACACCCAACTCTTTCAACATTTTTTTATAAGAGTATATCTCTCAATAAATCGCCACTTTTCTTTTCTTTTCTTCTTTCTTTGCCATAATTCACTTCTCTTTTTTTTTTCTTTTCTTTTCCACAACCCCCAACTTATCTCCTTTAATGTACTTGGGTTGCGGTAGTGATATTTTTTCATATTTCTACCCTTTACTCCTTTTAAGTACTTCTCACAACATGTGTATAACTAAGTTCTTTTAAAAGAAAGGTAAGGATAAAATATTTTTAGGCTCATAAAGGTAAGTAAATTGGCTATTGAAAGAAACAAGGCTCAAATTCTTTTTCAAGAAAAAGGCTCAAATAAGTGACTAGTGATAAATATAGCAATGGTAGGTTTGAAAGGCTCAAACAGTTCAAAAATGGCCTATATCATATCCTAAGTAATGTGCATTCTAGGAATTCGCCTCAAGTGATTATCAAGTAAGTTCTAGAGCTTGTCGAGGCCACAAAAATATTCACAAAATAATCACACATAAAACTTTTCTAAATGCTTTCGATTAATCACACAATCTTACCACAAGCTAGAGTCTTTAACCAGATCAAGATTGATACTTAAATTAATTTCAAACCGAAGCAAGATTTAACTACTTCTGAATGCTATATGCTATCTCAATTAAGTTTTATATCATTGACATGTAAATTGACTCTAAAGCTAACATAAAGCATGCTAAACACACACCAATATGACACCAAGCAGTTCAACAGTTCAATGGTATGGTATGCAATAAGAAATGTGTTTACTCCACCCCCAACTGAAGATAAACATTGTCCTCAATGTAAAAGCAAAAATTAAGGAAACTCCCTTTTTAACCAAAGGTGTGTTTTAACCAAAGGTGTGTGGAGCTGAAAATCATGCACGACCAATTGATCCTCATGCTCAACTTCTTGTTGAAAGTCTGATCTACAACATAGAACAAAAAAAGAAAGCAACTGCGGTGTACCACCGTGTGTTAGCACACTAAAAATTTAAAATGGACTCAATAATAAAATAAAATAAAAACGAAACAAACAAAACAAAAGAAAGAAAAATAAAAGTAAATGCGTACCTATGTTGTGTGGTCAAGATGCGTAGACCGGATTCATAAGCGGAATATCTTCCACTTCTGAGTCTTGTCTATCGACTAAGATCTTAAGTCATTGACCATTGACTTTGAAAATTCGACCATCCCTAGTATCTTCAATTTCTGCCGCCCAATTTTCAAAAACAGTTTTCACTACAAAAGGGCTGGTCCACCTCGACCGAAGTTTTTCAGGATGCTTATGGAGTCTAGATTCGTATAAGAACACCCGATCGTTAGGTTTAAAAGTTTTTCTCAAAATATTTTTATCATGGAGTATTTTCATTTTAGACTTATAGATTCTAGAGCTCTCATAAGCATCATTTCTTAATTCCTCCAACTCGGTCAATTGATATTTCCGAAGCTTACCTGCTTCTCCTATGTCAAAATTAAAAGATTTGATTGCCCAATATGCTCGATGTTCGAGCTCTACAGGTAAATGTCAAGGCTTTCCATAAACAAGCCGATAAGGTGACATACCTAAGGGAGTTTTAAAAGCTGTACAGTAGGCCCAAAGCGCATCAACTAGTCTCAAAGACCAATCCTTGCGATCCGGGTTAACTGTTTTTTCTAGAATTTGTTTAATCTCCCTATTAGCAAGCTCTACTTGCCCACTAGTCTGAGGATGATAAGCAGTAGAAATTTTATGTAACACCCCGTATTTTCGCATCAAAGCTTCAAAAGAACGGTTGCAAAAATGTGTACCTTGATCACTAATTATAGCACATGGTGTACCAAATCGAGATAACATATTTTCTTTAAGAAATTTAAGTACCGTTCTATTATCATTGCTTCGACAAGCTGCTGCCTCTATCCACTTAGATACATATTCTATTGCCACAATGATATATAGGTATCCAAAAGAAGGAGGAAAGGGTCCCATAAAATCGATACCCCAACAATCAAAGATTTCAATTATTAAAATGGGGTTTAAGGGCATCATATTTCGCCGAGACACAGCTCCTAACTTTTGACACCTTTCACATGAGCGACAATAGGTGTTTGTATCCTTAAACAAGGTAGGCCAATAAAATCCACACAGCAAAATTTTTGCAGCGGTTTTTTTCATTGAAAAGTGGCCTCCACAAGCTAGGGAATGACAAAATTCTAAGACACGTGCAATCTCTTCATTAGGGATGCAACGTCTTAGAATTTGGTCCGGGCAGTACTTGAAAAGATAGGGGTCATCCCAATAAAACTTACGTACCTCATATAAAAATTTCCTCTTGTCTTGAGGGCTCCAATCCACAGGTATCTCACTTGTAACCAAGTAATTCACAATGTGAGCAAACCATGGTAAGGCAGTAACAACAAGTAAATGCTCATTGGGAAAGTCATCTTTGATCGGCATGTTATCAGATGTGTCCTCAAATGTGAGCCTTGAAAGATGGTCAGCTACTACATTCTCTACTCCTTTCTTGTCTTTGATGGTGATGTTGAATTCTTGTAGGAGTAGGATCCATCGGATTAGGTGTGCCTTAGCATCCTTCTTTGTAAGAAGGTACTTAAGGGCTGCATGATCTATAAAAATAAGGATAGAAGAGCCAATTAAATATGCATGAAATTTATCCAAAACAAATACTACAGCTAGTAATTCTTTTTCAGTCGTGGAGTAATTCATTTGAGCAATATTTAAAGTCTTACTAGCATAGTAAATTACAAATGGTTTTCCCTCTCTTCGCTGTCCAAGAACAGCACCTACAGCGTAGTCACTAGCTGTTGTGAGTTTTAATTTACTCGCAAGCGCACGAGTCGTTTGCAGTATAGCGTTGTGCAAGTGCGAGGTCGAATCCACAGGGAGTTGCGTTGTGAAAATATATTTTTAATCTAAACTAACTTTATCTTAACCTAGTTCCGAATTGTGAATGATATTGCAAAAGAAATATAAACTAAACTAAGTTGATTTAAAAACTAATAATTAAAACACTAAGGTTTCCGAATCCACCCCACCGAAGTTAAGCATATATGTTCTAAAAATATAGTCTATCAAAACATTCTATGAATCCAACTATAAGACAAAAAACAAAGAATATCCCAACTAAACCAAAAGCATCCAATGTATCCACTTTTAACAAATCACAAAGGAAATCCAATTTAATTGAAAACAATTCAATGTATCCATCATATGAAACACAAGGAATATCCAATAGACAATTTAAACTCAATCAATTATAAGATTAACTCAAATAATTGACAGAACATTTATACTAAAAATTGTCAGATTTGTACAAGCAAATCTGAACTACTATGCCAAACAATGGCGAGGCTTCATCTTCAACCTTAGCTGAAGAGTCTAGCCATTCATAACTATGAAACTAAAATTCATAATAAAAATGCTAAACATTCAAACTAAAACAACTAAATAAAAAGAAATAAATAACTTTACATGGGAGAAATTCCACTCGCTGATGGGTGGCGCTTCCCCTCGTGGTAGCAAAGCCTTCGGGATCCACCAGAACATTAGCAGATGTCCACCGGTTAACACCAAAGTGGCCCAGGAATTGTACACTGAATGATGAGGCCAGATGGTGTTTATATAGGGGGACTCTCGAAGCACTGTAGGTTTCAGATTTGATGTGGGATACTGGCCTGAGTGCGCTCGATCACAGAATGGTGCGATCGATCGCATGTCTGTTACGATCGATCGCAGATGCACTAAACTGCAAATATTTCGATGTGGGATGTTGACCTTGCGCTCGTTCGTAGGCAAGTGCACTCGATCGCATATCTCGTGTGATCGATCGCACTATGCATCCTCTTTGCTCTTGAAGCTTGATATCTCCATAAATGCTTCATTTTCTCCACAAACCTATAAAAATACACAAAACACAATAAAGACATAAAATAAAGTGAAATAATACAAATTAAGAACCTAACAAATATAAATTAAAGGGCTTAAATATGCAATATTTAAGACTCATCAAATAACCCCAAACTTATATTTTGCTAGTCCCTTAGCAAAACAAAATAAAAACTAGATGAAAAACAAAGAACATAAAGATAAGTTCATCACTCATGTTATCCGAAAATTTAAGGAACACACACCACCATGATATTTAGTCATACGCAAGCTTAAACAGATAAACCCATCTTCACAATGAATAGAAATGTTAAAATCTAATTACTTACAAAAGGCAGGTTAAGGCATCACAAGTCTGACACTGTGTAAACTGAATTAGCATATAAAAATGAAGCTTCCAAATAACTCCAATGTGTAAGGTCTCCATGTCTCCAGATTCACCAAATTTCCCATCAGAATGAACGAAAATGGCATAGTTTTTATTTTCTTCTTCTTTTTTATTTATATATATATATATATATATATATATATATATATATATATATATATATATATATGAGGCTCTGCTATGTTTAATTCCCTTAAGCTTTCTAATTGACCCATGTAGCGAGTGTTGAGTCAATGACTCCCAAACCAGATGGTTTTAAGGCATTAGGTATAAAGACACCCCTAAAGACTTATTAACTCGAGTAAAAAAGGCTACAAAACTAAACTGACCTTAATACTACCAAACAAAATTTTCACCTTTTGACGTGAACACTCACTGCTTACTGAGGCAAGAGGTCTAGTTACTCAGCGAAAAATTTCGCAATGATCATTATGAATAAAATTCCCACCTTTTGACGTGAACACTCACTACTTACTGAGGCAAGAGGTCCAGTTACTCAGTGAAAAGTTTATTGATGATTGTTGCGCGTTTATATACCTAAATAAATGGGTGAATAATCGCACTTTGTTTTACTTGCAAGTGCACAAGGTCAACAGTGTAGTATAGTGTGCGAATGCAAGATCATCTCCACAGGGATTGGTAAAGTTCAATTTAGAATTATATTCGCAATATAAAAAGATAGAAATAATAAAAGAGTTGATTTTGATAAAGATAAAATACTAAGGATAAAGGCGTAGGGACTTGATATCTACCACTAATTATGCTACCACAATATAATAGTATGCCAATGCTTTATTCATGCCATGTATACCTACTGGTCGCCAACCTAAGGGCATGGTATCTACTCCTTAAGCTATTGATTTCCCTAAGCAACGAGTTAGGCATGGTATCTACTCTAACTCTTTTCTTCCTTAAGGGATTCAGCATGGTATCTGCTTGAGTTGTTCCTTAAGAAAACATAAGTACTATGGAAATCGACAACCACATGAGACCTAGGGCATGGTATCTACTCCCGGTTTCCCATGTTGATTAACCCGGGTATCCGGATAAGATATCCCTTGTTACTAATGTTAGACCCAGGACTCGGTCATCAAATTGATCTAACTAACAAGTCCATACCACATGCACATATTGATCAGACATATACATATGAGGAATTTAAATAAAAGCAGGTATTAATCAAGTTTAAGCAACACAACATAAATATCGCAAAGGCGCCAATACTAAATTTATTGAGTAAACATAATTAGGGCTTCAACCAAGCCCTACTAAGAATTTAATTACACATAATAAAATAAAAAGGAAAGAAGAAACCCGAGAGAAGAGGCGTCAATTCTGCTCCACGGTCTCCTTCTCCAAGCTAAAGCAAAAGAGAAAAGTGTTTTCTATCTAAGGTTGTCTTTTTGTGTGTGAGTTTACAAGTGTATTTATAGGTCCTTGAGAAGTCCTAATAGACTCATGAGTTTCTAAACTTTCCTAAAACACAAAACTCATTTATTTCCAAAATAGAGTTATTTCCAAAATAAGGTTATTTCCAAAATAGGGTTATGCAGTTTACTATTCATGCCTGTACATTTGCGCTCGATCGCATGTGTCCTTGCGCTCGATCGCAGTGTGCGCTCGATCCTACAAGTGTGCGCACGATCGTATGTGCGCTCGATCGCATTGCATGTGCGCTCGATCGCACTTTGTCCAGAAAGTGCTTCAGGGCTTCTAGATTTCTTCCTTAAAGTGCCAAAACTGCTTCTTTTTCTCCAAGACCCTATAAAAACATGTAAAACACACAAATGGAGTAAAAGATACCAAATTAACGTAATAAAGGATCTAACAAGTGTAAATAAGGGGGCTTAAATATGTATATTTAAGCGTCTATCACACCCCCAAACTTACATATTGCTAGTCCCTTAGCAATACTAAATTAAAAACTAAAACAGAAATATAGATAAATCCAATGTTCATAGTGTCTATAAAAAATCTAGATTTTACACAAAACAATGATGCGCATTCATGAGCAAGCTTAACAAGTGTAAACATATATCTGCAATGAATAAGAGTTTTGAACGTAAATCATATTCACTAGGTATTTTAAGATATCACAAGTTTGACTTTGGTGTGTGGTGACTAGCACATAAAAGATTAAGTTTCCAAGATATTCAAATGGGTAGTGTTCCGATGACTCAAGATTCACCAAACTTCCTATTAGAGTCAACAAATATGGCATAGTCTTTTATTTGCGAGATTTTTGCCAGGTTAGTTCCCTTAAGCTTTCTTGTTGACTCGTGTAACGAGTGTTTAGCCAATGACTCCCAAACCAGATGGTTTTAGGGCATTAGGTGTAAAGACACCCCTAAGGACTTACTGGCTCGAGTCAACAAGGCTACGAAACTAACTGATTTTTATGCTACCATTTAGAATTTTCCACCTTTTGACGTGACACTCAATGCTTACTGAGGCAAGAGGGCCAGTTACTCAGCGAAAAATTCCTTTTTAATGATCACTTAAGATTTTCCACCTTTTGACGTGACACTCAATGCTTACTGAGGCAAGAGGGCCAGTTACTCAGCGGAAGATTTGTTTTTATTGATCATTAGGAGCATTTTTTTCTTTTTTTTGAGCATGAATCAATCTTTTCTATTTTTATATGCCAAAATGTCAATCTAATAGGTCATCTAGTTCACAGTCAAGCAAAAGAAACATACCAATCCAAATAACATGTCATACCCCACACAACTATGTGCTAATGTGCTCGTGATAGTTCAAGTTAAACTTGTGAATTCTTAAATGCCAAAAGGGCAGTGATCTAGGTTCAAAACTTGTTTATTGACCTATATGTTCAAAGTGTTAAGCTCACTGATGAAGACAAATCATAACTTTTTGTTTAGATCACAAAAAAAAGTTTATTGGACAGAATGAACATGCATTTATCTATGAAAATAACAACAGAACTAAAAATGTAGGACATAGTGTAGTGTGTGAATGTGTCTCCCATACCCCCAAACTTAAATTACACATTGTCCTCAATGTGTGAATAACAAGGAAAGAGCTGACCTGGGAGATGGAGAACTAGCTAGGTCGGCATGGCTCATAGCGTACCCCCAAACTTGAACGGATGCACACATTGTCCCTAAAAAAGAAAAACTAACATAATACGGGAAAACAAGAAGTAATTAAAATAAATAAATAACAATAAATACGTAAAATAATAAAAATAAAAGGATAAGCTGTAGGGTGCCTCCCATGAGCGCTAAGTTTAACGTCTTCAGTCGGACCAAACTTTATTTTTCCCCAAAACTGAGAGTGGTAGCAGTTAGCATAGGAAGTGTCTTATTCTCTCCCATATAGGCATAAGATAAGTGCTCGGGTAACTGCTTGAATTCCAAGTTAGGTGCCTGTACAATAAAAGGGCGAAGAATAGTATTAGTAGGCCCAAGAATTTCAAATGGATCAGTGTACTTACTTGGAGGCTTTGGAAAGGCTTTTAGAAGGTGCATAGTTTCAATGATGTCATCAGTAACATCCTTGCATTTGGGCTCAATATCCGATCTTGGGATACTATAGTTAAGAGCAGGTTCTATTGGATCAACGTGATGGACCTGAAAAGCTTCCTCAACAACACTTTGCGTCATGCATACATTAAAACATTTTATATTATCTGGGGGTAATTTTAATGCATTATATCTTTTGAGTTCAACCTTCTCACTATTTACCTTCTCCATCTCACTTACCTTGGATGTGGATGCTTGTGTAGGCTCATCAGTTTCAATGATCTTACCATTTGTTAGAGTTGTCACGGCATTTAGTTGCTGATGTCCTCTTGGATGTGGTAGTGTTTGTGCAGGAAGTTCTCCTTGCTGTCTTCCACTTAACTCCTTAGCCATTTGCCCCATTTGTACTTCCAGCCTTTGGATGGTTTGCTCATGCTTTGCAATTGTTTGTCTTTGCTGATCTTGTGAAGTTATCAATGTTGCCATTAGTTGTTGTTGCTGAGTGGCCAATTGTTTTACAAGACTTTCTAGATCATCCTTCTTGGGTTCTTCAACTGGTTGGGCTGCTTTATGACAGTTCCCTTGTTTCTCTTGAAGGTTCAAGTTGCTTCGATTGTTGCTCCATGAGAGGTTGGGGTGGTGCTTCCATCTAGGATTGTAGGTATTTGTATATGCATTGTGCGGTCCCTCATAATTTGCTTGCTCTTGACCTTCATATGAATACAAAGGGCAAGTGTTAGTAATGTGATCAAAACGAGAACATATAGCACATACCTGGAGTGGTTTGCCTCGCGGACTAGGTGATATGTTTTGACTAGTCATGGCATATATGAGCATATCTAGCTTCCTCTCCATAGCATCTAGACAAGTATATTGAGCTTCTGTCATTGGTGCTTCTCCCTTTGAATGAATTAGTTGAACCGCTTCAGTGCAACAGTTTCAGTACTGCTGCTCGGGTACTCTCTGGACCTTTTGTGCTCGATCGCAGCTCCTCTAAGCTCGATCGCAGACTTGCGCTTGATCGCACAAGGCACTGCGCTCGATCGCAATAAGGACAGAAACTCCTCCTCTGCACACCTGAACAGAAAACGAAAAGAAGGAATAAATCTAATTTTTGATAAAAATAAAACAGAACAGAATAAAATAGAATAAATTAAAATAATAATAAAAAAAAACTAACGAAAATAATTCCAAAAAGAAATTTAGCACAATCCCCGGCAACGGCGCCAAAAACTTGTTGCGCGTTTATATACCTAAATAAATGGGTGAATAATCGCACTTTGTTTTACTTGCAAGTGCACAAGGTCAACAGTGTAGTATAGTGTGCGAATGCAAGATCATCTCCACAGGGATTGGTAAAGTTCAATTTAGAATTATATTCGCAATATAAAAAGATAGAAATAATAAAAGAGTTGATTTTGATAAAGATAAAATACTAAGGATAAAGGCGTAGGGACTTGATATCTACCACTAATTATGCTACCACAATATAATAGTATGCCAATGCTTTATTCATGCCATGTATACCTACTGGTCGCCAACCTAAGGGCATGGTATCTACTCCTTAAGCTATTGATTTCCCTAAGCAACGAGTTAGGCATGGTATCTACTCTAACTCTTTTCTTCCTTAAGGGATTCAGCATGGTATCTGCTTGAGTTGTTCCTTAAGAAAACATAAGTACTATGGAAATCGACAACCACATGAGACCTAGGGCATGGTATCTACTCCCGGTTTCCCATGTTGATTAACCCGGGTATCCGGATAAGATATCCCTTGTTACTAATGTTAGACCCAGGACTCGGTCATCAAATTGATCTAACTAACAAGTCCATACCACATGCACATATTGATCAGACATATACATATGAGGAATTTAAATAAAAGCAGGTATTAATCAAGTTTAAGCAACACAACATAAATATCGCAAAGGCGCCAATACTAAATTTATTGAGTAAACATAATTAGGGCTTCAACCAAGCCCTACTAAGAATTTAATTACACATAATAAAATAAAAAGGAAAGAAGAAACCCGAGAGAAGAGGCGTCAATTCTGCTCCACGGTCTCCTTCTCCAAGCTAAAGCAAAAGAGAAAAGTGTTTTCTATCTAAGGTTGTCTTTTTGTGTGTGAGTTTACAAGTGTATTTATAGGTCCTTGAGAAGTCCTAATAGACTCATGAGTTTCTAAACTTTCCTAAAACACAAAACTCATTTATTTCCAAAATAGAGTTATTTCCAAAATAAGGTTATTTCCAAAATAGGGTTATGCAGTTTACTATTCATGCCTGTACATTTGCGCTCGATCGCATGTGTCCTTGCGCTCGATCGCAGTGTGCGCTCGATCCTACAAGTGTGCGCACGATCGTATGTGCGCTCGATCGCATTGCATGTGCGCTCGATCGCACTTTGTCCAGAAAGTGCTTCAGGGCTTCTAGATTTCTTCCTTAAAGTGCCAAAACTGCTTCTTTTTCTCCAAGACCCTATAAAAACATGTAAAACACACAAATGGAGTAAAAGATACCAAATTAACGTAATAAAGGATCTAACAAGTGTAAATAAGGGGGCTTAAATATGTATATTTAAGCGTCTATCAATGATGATGATTATTATTATTATTATTATTATTATTATTATTACTATTATTATTATTATTATTATTATTATTTTTAAACTTTTCTATGCCCAAGTGTTTATCCAACAAGTCATCTAGTTTCAGTTAAGACAAGGAAACGTACGCATTAAAATCACATGTCATACCTCACACAATTTGTGCTAATGTGCTCGTGTTAGATAAGATCAAACATGTGAATTCTCAAATGCCTAAAGTAAGTAACTAAATTTTAAAACTTTATCACCAGATCATGTGTTCAAAATTTTAAGCTCACTTATGACATCACATCACAGAAAATGTTTAGATCAACCAAAATTTCAAAATAACATGAGCATGCAATTATCTTTACGACGAAAAGACAACAAATTAGGACAAAGTGTGTGATGTGTCTCCCATACCCCCAAACTTAAATTACACATTGACCCCAATGTGTGAATAATATGGAAAGAGCTGACCTGGGATATGGAGAACTATCTGGACTAGTATGGCTCGTAGCATACCCCCAAACTTAAACTGAAGTACGCATTGTCCCTGAAAAATAAAAACTAGAAAACAAAAAATACTGGAAACAAACATTAATAATAAAAATTAAGAAATATACAGAAAAGATAAGCTGTGGGGCGCCTCCCATGAATGCTAAGTTTAAAGTCTTCAGCCAGACTCCCCTTAGTAGACGACACTTAATCAAAGTAACTAGGATCCTCCAATAATATCGTCTCTATGTCTGGACTCTTCAACTCCAAGAATGGTTTTAGCCTTTGTCCATTTACCTTAAAAGTGTTACCATTCTTGGGATCCTCAATCTCGATGGCCCCATGAGGAAAAACTGACCGAATAATAAATGGGCCTGTCCAACGAGATTTGAGCTTGCCTGGAAAAAGATGCAAGCGTGAATTGTAAAGAAGAACTTTCTGACCCAGCTCAAAAGCTCGTCTCAAAATGTTTTGGTCATGAGTCTTCTTCATTTGTGCTTTGTATGATCGGGCACACTCATATGCGTCATTCCGCAGCTCCTCCAATTCATTGAGTAGGAGTTTTCATTGTGAGCCAGCCTTGGAAAGATTAAAATTTAGTTGCTTGATAGCCCAATACGCACGATGCTCTAATTCGACCGGAAGGTGACATGCCTTTTCGTACACAATACGATAGGGAGACATGCCAATTGGCATCTTGAAGGATGTCCGATATGCCCATAGTGCATCAGTCAATCGCAGAGACCAATCCTTTCTACTAGGGTTCACAGTTTTCTCTAAAATGTGTTTGATCTCACGATTAGAAATTTCCACTTGTCCACTCGTCTGCGGGTGATATGAGGTGGCAACCTTGTGTGTGATGAAATACTTCTTCATCAACTGCTCAAAAATCCGGTTGCAAAAATGCTTACCTCCATCACTTATGATTGCTCGAGGCGTACCAAATCGAGCAAAAATAGTGTCCTTAAAAAACTGGACCACAACTCTGTGGTCATTGATCTTGCACGCAACGGCCTCCACCCACTTAGACAGATAGTCCACAGCAACTAGAATGTACAAGTTGCCAAAGGAGTTTGGGAACGGTCCCATAAAATCAATGCCCCATACGTCAAAAATCTCAACAATCAGAATAGGGTTGAGGGGCATCATATTTCTCCTAGAAAGACTCCTTAGCTTTTGGCAACGCTCACAAGATACACAGTAGGTGTGAGAGTCTCGGAACATGGTAGGCCAATAAAATCCACACTGTAAAATCTTTGCAGCAGTCTTTTTAGCACTGAAATGGCCTCCACAAGCATGATCATGACAAAAGGCGATGACGTTAGATTGGTCATGCTCAGGAATACACCTTCTGATGATCTGATCGGGACAATACTTAAACAGATAAGGATCATCCCAGAAAAAATGTTTTACCATGGCTAAAAACTTTGATTTATCTTGTAGCCCCGAATGCAAAGGCATGTGTCCGATGACAAGATAGTTTACTATATCAGCAAACCATGGAGTGGGATTTTGAATAATGAGCATTAACTGCTCATCAGGAAAGGTCTCAGAAATGAGAGTGGCGGCCTAGTGAAATCCACAATCAATCTAGATAAATGGTCCACCACCACATTTTCTGAACCTTTCTTATCCCGAATCTCAATGTTGAACTCTTGAAGTAGCAAGATCCATCGGATAAGACGAGATTTAACATCTTTTTTAGAGAAAAGATACTTCAATGCTGCATGGTCCGAGTAGATAATGACTTTAGATCCTAACAAGTAAGATTTGAACTTGTCTAATGCAAAAATGACTGCAAGCAACTCCTTCTCAGTGGTAGAGTAATTGAATTGTGCGTCGTTTAGAGTTCGACTTGCATAATAGATAACATGGGGAAGTTTATCAACACACCGCCCCAAAACAGCTCCTACAGCATAATCTGATGCGCCACACATAATCTCAAAAGGCACACCCCAATTGGGTGGCTGAATTATGGGTGTGGACGTCAGAATCTTCTTCAGATCCCCAAATGCTTTCTTACAGTCCTCATCAAATATAAATGGGGCATCCTTTTGTAATAACTGACACAAGGGCCTGGCGATCTTACTGAAATTCTGGATGAATCGCCTATAGAAGCCTGCATGGCCTAGAAAAGATCGAACCTCCTTCACTGTACGTAGGGGTGGAAGGTTGAAAATCAGGTCCGCCTTCGCTTTGTCGACCTCAATCCCCTGATGAGATACGATATGCCCCAGTACAATGCCTTGCTTAACCATAAAATGGCATTTCACCCAATTAAGCACTAGGTTCTTCTCTTTGCACCGCACCAAAACCAAAGTGAGACGGTGCAGGCACTCCTCAAATGTTAAACCGAAGACGGAGAAGTCGTCCATGAAAATCTCTAAGAATCACTCTACCATGTCAAAAAACATACTGACCATGCACCACTGAAAAGTAGCGGGTGCATTACATAACCCAAAGGGCATGCGACGGTAGGCGAATGTCCCAAAAGGACAGGTAAACATCGTCTTCTCCTGATCTTCGGGGTCCACAGGGACCTGGTTATATCCAGAATAACCATCCAAAAAACAATAATACTCGTGCCCAGCCAAACACTCCACCATCTGATCAATAAATGGCAGTGGAAAGTGATCCTTCCTTGTGGCAATGTTCAGCTTACGGTAGTCTATACACACTCTCCACCCTGACTGAACACGAGTTGGCACCAACTCGTCATCTTTATTCTTTACTACCGTCAATCTTGCTCGCTTGGGCACGACATGAATCGGGCTCACCCATTTGCTATCAGAGAATGGATAAATGATCCCTGCATCTAACAGCTTAATTATTTCTGCCCTCACAACCTCTTGCATAGCTGGGTTGAGCCTTCTCTGTGGCTCCCTCGATGGCTTAGCATTCTCCTCCAAATGTATCTTGTGCATCACCACCGAGGGGCTGATTCCCCTGATATCCTCAATGGTCCACCCGGTAGCTTCCTTGTGCTCTCTTAAGACATCTAATAATTTCCCCTCTTGAGCTTCATCCAAATCTGAAGCTATAATCATAGGCAAACTATCGACTGAACCTAGGAACTTATACTTAAGATTATCTAGTAAAGGCTTAAGTTCCTTCTTGGGGGTTTCAAGTTCGGTGGTCTCCTCTGTCTCATTGCTTTCTTGAGGATTAAACTCCAAAATGGCATTCACTTCCTCAAGTAGCTTATCTAAGCCCAAGTCCTCTCCAAAGTGAGCAAAACACGCCTCCAGGGGATCCTCAATGCTTGATTCGTCCACAGTCTCCTCAAGAATCTCCTCTATCAAGCATTCATTTCTCACTTCATCATACTCCAGTGGTTGTCTAGTGATATCAAAGATGTTTAACTCCACTGTCATATTTTCGAAGGAGATCTTTATCACCTCTGTCCTACAATTGATTAGGGTGTTAGCCGTGGCTAAAAATGGTCGCCCTAGAATTACCGGTATTTGAATCCCTACATTCTGGACCGGCTCTGTGTCAAGCACAATAAAATCCACTGGGAAATAGAATTTATCCACTTTTATCAAGATGTCCTCAACTATTCCCCGTGGTCTTTTCACTGACCTGTCAGCCAATTGAAGCGTCGTGGATGTGGGCTTCAATTCTCCTAACCCCAACTGCAAATAGATTGAGTAGGGTTGAAGATTCACACTCGCCCCTAGATCCAAAAGAGCCCTCTCAATATGGCTGACTCCTATCGTGTAAGAGATGGTAGGACACCCCGGGCCCTTATACTTGATGGGTAGCTTGCACTGCAGGATTGAGCTGACCTGCTTGATCAAAAATGCCTTCTTTGGGACATTTGTCCTCCTCTTGATAGTGATTAAGTCTTTTAAGAACTTGGCATATGATGACACTTGATGGATGGCATCCAAAAATGGGATATTGATTTGGACTTGCTTGAATACCTCCAGAATTTCCTCATATTTCCCTCCTTTCTTGGGTGTCTGTAGTCTGTCGGGGTAAGGTGCTTTAGGTATAAATGACCTAGGAGGGTTCTTCACAGTAGGTGCGGCTGTAGATGGCTCAGCATCTCTCTTGTCCTTATTGCCACTCCATTGCCCTTGCTGCATAGCAGGGCTCTCTTCCACTCGATTATCCACTTGTCTCCCAGACCTCAGTGTGACAATCGACTGTACTTGTTCCTCCCCGTGCGTAGGAGTTGATGAACTCTCAACCATAAATTGTCATTTCAGGTTGGTCACGGGCTGACTTGGGGAACTTTCCCTTCTATCTCTCACCCAAGTGACTTGCAATTTGCCCTATTTGACTCTCCAGCTTGGCAATTGCTTGGGTGTTTACCACCCAAGTGGATTGTACGTCTCGGAGTACGATCCATTTGACTGCCTTCGAAAGTCATTGAAAGCATTTACTTGTTCCATAGGATACTCGGCACAAGCCGGCATTGATGGGCAATTCTGTGCTAGATGCATGGGACTAGCACAGATGGAACAGCTTTCAACATTGAATGTGTTGGCAGCATTGATGGATTGGCTCACAGTGAGAGCGTCAATCTTCTTAGTGAGGTCATCTAACTTTATCCTCAAATCAGCGTCCTCCCTGACCTCCTAAATGCCTCCCTTCTTAGGAGCACGAATGGACTTATCTCGACAGCTTGAAATATCCCACTGCTGTGAGTTGTCGGACAACTTGTCCAACGCTATATATGCTTCCTCTCCTGTCAGACTCAAGAATACCCCCCCATTCATAGACTTGATCATACTACGGTTGGGTTGAGTCAACCCTTGGTAGAAGAATTGAACAAGTCTCCACTTCTCATATCCATGTGGAGGGCATCTGATCAGTAACTCTTTAAAACGCTCCCAGCTCTCAGAGAACTTCTTATCCTCATCCTGAGTGAAAGAGCTAATCTCCTTTCGGCACTCATTCACTCTAGACATTGGGAAAAACTTATGATAAAATTTGCTAAGTAGGTTTTCCCAAGATGTAATAGACCCGGACGTGTTGGAATCCAACCACGCCCTAGCTCTATCATGAAGAGAGAAAGGGAAGAGTCGAAGATGGACTGACTCCTCAGAGAAGTTCTGGAATTTAAATGTGGCACAAATGTCTTTGAACTTCTTCACATGACTATAAGGATTTTCAAGATCTAAGCCATGGAATGAGGGTAAGAGTTAGATAACATGTGGCTTCAAGTCAAAATGTGTGGCATTGGTTGGTGGCAACACTATGCAAGAGGACGAGTTAGTCGCAACGGGTGCGAACAAATCCCTAAGGAATGTAGTGGAGTCCACGTTCCAAGCTCTAGGTTGCTCAACATGTTCAGGATGATTAAAATTCTCTCCCATCTCAACAGTCTCTCTCACAACTAGTGCTCTTTTCTGTCTCCTAAGAGTTCTTTCTAAGTCGGGATCTAAATGTGTCAAATCTAAGTTCAAGGATCTCCGACCAAGCATACACCAACAGAAAACAATGAGATACTAACCAGCAGAAACAACAGAATAAAGCAAACACACAACTCAAATATATTTTTTTTTAACTAACTAGTAGAAAAATAAAATTAATTCAGACCAAAACTTTTCACAAACCAAACAATTCCCCGGCAGCGGCGCCAAAAACTTGTTGTGAGTTTTAATTTACTCGCAAGCGCACGAGTCGTTTGCAGTATAGCGTTGTGCAAGTGCAAGGTCGAATCCACAGGGAGTTGCGTTGTGAAAATATATTTTTAATATAAACTGACTTTATCTTAACCTAGTTCCGAATTGTGAATGATATTGCAAAAGAAACATAAACTAAACTAAGTTGATTTAAAAACTAATAATTAAAACACTAAGGTTTCCGAATCCACCCCACCGAAGTTAAGCATATATGTTCTAAAAATATAGCCTATCAAAACATTCCATGAATCCAACTATAAGACAAAAACCAAAGAATATCCCAATTAAACCAAAAGCATCCAATGTATCCGCTTTTAACAAATTACAGAGGAAATCCAATTTAATTGAAAACGATTCAATGTATCCATCATATGAAACACAAGGAATATCCAACAGATAATTTAAACTCAATCAATTATAAGATTAACTCAAATAATTGACAGAACATTTATACTAAAAATTGTCAGATTTGTACAAGCAAATCTGAACTACTACGCCAAACAACGGCGGGGCTTCATCTTCAACCTTAGCTGAAGAGTCTAGCTACTCATAACTATGAAACTAAAATCCATAATAAAAATGTTAAACATTCAAACTAAACACAACTAAATAAAAAGAAATAAATAACTTTACATGGGAGAAATTCCACTCGCTAATGGGTGGCGCTTCCCCTCGTGGTAGCAAAGCCTTCGGGATCCACCAGAATGCTAGCAGACATCCACCGGTTAAAACCAAAGTGGCCCAGGAATTGTACACTGAATGATGAGGCCAGATGGTGTTTATATAGGGGGACTCTCGGAGCACAATAGGTTTCAGATTCGATGTGGGATACTGGCCTGAGTGCGCTCGATCGCAGAATGGTGCGATCGATCGCATGTCTTATGCGTACGATCGCATGTCTATTATGATCGATCGCAGATGCACTGAACTGTAAATATTTCGATGTGGGATGTTGACCTTGCGCTCGTTCATTGGCAAGTGCGCTCGATCGCATATCTCGTGTGATCGATCGCAATATGCATCATCTTTGCTCTTGAAGCTTGATATCTCCATAAATGCTTCATTTTCTCCACAAACCTATAAAAATACACAAAATACAAGAAAGACATAAAATAAAGTGAAATAATACAAATTAAGAACCTAACAAATATAAATTAAAGGACTTAAATATGCAATATTTAAGACTCATCACTAGCATCACACATGATTTCAAAGGGTAAATTCCAATAAGGTGACTGCATTATAGGTGCTGAAGTAAGCTTGCTAATCAGTGTTTTAAAGGCCTCTTGACAAGCTAGAGTCCACTCAAATAGGGCATCTTTAACTAGGAGGGCACATAATGGTCTAGATATGTTGAAAATTTTTTGCATAAACCTCCTATAAAAGCCAGCATGACTAAGGAAAGATCTCACATCCTTTATTGTCTTAGGTGTAGGAAATTTAGAGATTAATTCAATCTTAGATTGATCAACCTCTATTCCTTTAGAAGAGACAATATGCCCTAAGACAATACCGGATGGGACCATGAAATGATATTTTTCTCAGTTTAAAACCAATTCTTTTTCCTCACATCGAATTAATACTCTTTCGAAATTCATTAAGCATGTATCAAATGAAGATCCAAAAACAGTTAGGTCATCCATAAAAACCTCAATGCAGTTTTCGACCATGTCACTAAAAATACTCATCATGCAACGTTGAAAAGTGGCAGGGGCATTACATAATCCAAATGGCATTCTACGAAAAGCATAAGTGCCAAAAGGATAAGTAAAAGTGGTTTTATCCTGGTCTTCTAATGCAATTTCTATATGATAATAGCCAGAATAACCATCTAAGAAACAGTAAAAAGGGTGACCAGCTACACGCTCAAGAATTTGATCAATAAAAGGGAGTGGGAAATGGTCTTTCTGGGTGGCAGCATTTAATTTTCTGTAATCAATGCACATACGCCACCCGGTTATAAGTTTGGTAGGGACTAACTCTCCTAGGTCATTCATTACCACAGTGACTCCGGACTTTTTGGGAACGACTTGTGTAGGACTTACCCATTTACTATCAGCTATGGGATATATAATACCCGCATCTAACAGTTTAGCACTTCATTTTTCACTACTTCTTTCATAGTGGGGTTAAGTCTACGTTGAAGGTCTCTACGAGGACTGGTTCTTTCATCCAAATTTATTTTATGGGAGCAGATCAAGGGACTAATTCCCTTCAAATCAGCCATACTCCATCCTAAGGCTGATTTATGTGCAATTAAGGTCTGAATCAGTTTCTCATGTTAGGTCTCAGATAATTCAGATGAAATAATAACAGGAAAGGTATCACCCGGACCGAGAAATGCATGCTTTAAACCCTTAGGTAGTGGCTTCAAGTCGACTTTAGGTGCTGCCACACTTGAGAGGGTTTGTTTTTCACTTCTTTTAGGCAACTCTTCGAACTTTGGTTGCCATGGGCGGGTGTCATAATCCTGAGATTTGTCAAAAACAGCACAAATATCGATTACATCAGTTTTATCATCAAATAAATCAATCTCAGAATTAACAAAAAAATTCTTAAAAGGATCAAAATCATGAGCCATGGAAACTCCCTCATCGATGAGTGACTCGAGCATATATAACTGGTGATTTTCATCCTAATCTTCGGGCTGTTTTGCAACATTGAAAATGTTCACTTCTAAGGTCATGTTTCCAAAAAACAGCTTCATGAGTCAATTCCTGCAATTAATCAGAGCATTTGCAGTAGCAAGGAAATGTCTACCCAAAATCAAAGGAATTTTCGAGTTAGTGTCAACAACAGAAGTTGTATCAAGGATTAGGAAATCAACAGGATAATAAAATTTGTCAATCTGAATCAACACATCCTCTACCACACCCTGGGGTACTTTGACTGAACGGTCAGCCAACTGTAACACCATACCGATTGGTTTGATTTCCCCTAAACCTAGCTGTACATAAATGGAAAATGGCATCAGGTTCACACTGACTCCTAGATCTAGTAAGGCTTGTCCAACCTCATGATTTCCAATGCTGCAAGCAATGGTAGGACAGCCTGGATCCTTGTATTTTGGGGGAATTCTTTCCTTAATTAAAGCACTAACTTGCTCAGTTAGGAATGCAGTTTTCTTGACATGGTGTCTCCTCTTAATTGTGCATAAATCCTTGAGAACTTTTGCATAGGTAGGCACTTGTTTAATCACATGCAAAAGTGGAAGATTGAGTTTCACTTACCTTAAGTTCTCGAGGATTTCATTGTTTAAGTCCATATTTTTCTTGTTTGACTTTAAGGCTTGAGGGTATGGTGCCTTAACAGGACTTTTGGTCACTTCAGGGTCTTTGATCAGTTCAGTATTACTACTAGTTTGACATTTTTCCACATCCTTGGATACATTCATTGGTGGGATGTGTAGTGACTTGCCATTTCGGGTCACAATGGCATTTACATCTTTCAGGTTTTCTTGTGCCATATGTTAACCGTGAGGTATGGACTGAGTTTGGGAAGAGAACTTACCTTGCTCAGTTATACTTGAGGAGCTTATTAACTTAGACACTTGGCTCATAGTTTCTCTATTCTCTTCCATCACTTGTGTAAATAATGCCTCAAACCTTTGGTTTGTCTTACCTTGTGCCTCTATAAAGGCCTGTAAGGTTTCTTCTAAGGAGTTCCTAGAGGATAAGGCTGCATGATAAGGTGCAGGGGATGATCTAGGGGGCTGCATATGTTTGTTTTCAGATTTTCAGCTGAAGTTGGGGTGATTTCGCCACCCCGGGTTATAAGTGTTAGAGAAAGGTGCAAGAGGCTTCTTGTACATGCCTAAGGCATTACATTGTTCCTCATACAGCCCTTTCATATCAGCAAATGTGGGGCATTCTTGGAGGAGGTGATCTACCCCGCCACACACAAAACACGGCTCTAAAGACTCGGCATGATTAGCCACATGTGTTTGTTTTGAGCCTTTCGTTTTCAATGCCTTTAACTCCCTAGTGAGCATTTCAACCTTAGTTTTCAGGTTGTCTTCTTCCCTAAGATGGCATATCCCTCCACCACTAGGATTTCCTATAGGTCGTGACCTATTCGTGCTTTCAGTAGCACTAGGTCCAGTCCATGTATGAGCTTTCTCAGCAAGCTCATTGAGGTATTCAATAGCCTCATCGGGGTCTTTTTTCAGAAATTTCCCATTGCAGATCATCTCTACAAATTGGTGTTCTCTATAGGTAAGACCCTCATAGAAATAGCTCACTAAACACCAATTTTCATACCCATGGTGTGGGCACATACTCAACAGCTCTTTAAATTTCTCCCAAGACTAATATAAAGTCTCGTTTTCCTTTTATGCAAAGGTGGAGATTTGTCTTTTCAACGCATTAGTCTTATGTTGAGGGAAGTACTTGTTAAAGAAGGCCCGAGTCATCTCAATCCACGACCCAATAGATCGTGGTCTAAGTGAGTATAGCCAACTCTTAGCTCTATCCTTCAAAGTAAAAGGAACGAACTTAAGTCGCATAATGTCAGCAGTTGCACCTTGATCATGCAAAGTTCCGACTACTTCATCAAACTCCCTAATGTGCACATATGGGTTCTCATTTTCAATGCCATAAAATATAGGGAGTAACTGTATCATCCCTGTCCTAAGATCTAATTGGGGAATATTGGCTGGAAACATGATGCAAGATGGTGTGGTTGTGCGTGTAGGGTGGAGGTAATCCTCAAGGGTCCTAGTAGGTTGATCCTCGTGTTCACTCATTTCCTCAGGACTAGATGGATTATCAAACAAAGGGTTTAAAAAGGTTCCTTATGTCTCTAGCACAGGCCTATAGGAGAATCTACCTAAAGTGTCCCTATATCTGGGCATGCAAGATCACAAAATATCAAATAAAATGCTGAAAGAAATTATTTACAATTATTCTATTGTTATGTCAAAAGTTGACAAACTTCTTTGTACTAAAGCGCGTTTCCCTGGCAACGGTGCCAAAATTTGATTACGCCCAAAACATAACGCGGTAGTTGTAGTATAGTTTTGGGGTGTCGATTCCACAGGGAAACAAGTTAATTATAAAGAAAGATGTGAATCTTAACACAAACGATAAAAGATCAAATGAATCTGAGTTTGTTTGAGAAAAATGGTAATTGTGTAAAAAGAGTTGGAAATATAATTAAGAATGACAAGGTTCCGGAAATCCTCCCTAGGCTCGTTGCTCTAATCATAACTTGATTGAGTTGTTTTTATCTCAATTGCTAGTTTCATATCCCAAACAGGCAATCGGCATATATTCAATTAAAGTGTAATTATAAATCCTAATGTAATTGTTATGAATTATTCTCTACTTTTACACACACATGACCTAACTTATAAATTATCAAAAGACGACGATATATCTAACGACAATACTGCAACAATGGACAAATCTATAAAAGAGGTCTACCTAACTCAATCACATCCAAACAGATACACATAAGAAAAGCATGACTGAACTTTTATGGAAATGAAGCATGCAATCACCGGACTAATGAAATAATCTACTAAATTAAATTAAAGAATAAAACATAACAATGTTTGATAAAAATAATACCAACTACAACTGAACCAAATAAAGGAAAATAAGAACAACTACACCTAGGGATTTATCCCTTCGCCTTGCTTGGAGATTAGCTGGCCATAAAGCTCATGCCTCCTTGAGTGGCCTCTGACCTCTCAACGATCATCCTCAGCTTGCCCTCCAAATTTTATACTTCGGACTCCTATTAAAAGCCCTATGGATTTACTCCTAAAGGCCCTCTAGAGTCACTCTCTAATGATCTTAGAAGAGCTCCGATTGGTTGATGATTTCAGCTGAGCAGAGTAGGTCTTTATATAGGCAAAATCCCATAATACTATGTGTTATCTAGCTGATGTGGGATACTGTCTGGGTGCGCTCAATCGCAGCCCGAGTGCGATCGATCGCACATGTGCTCGATCACGGCTTGTGCGCTCGATCGCATATA
Organism: Bretschneidera sinensis; assembly: GCA_023935145.1. Lineage (NCBI taxonomy): Eukaryota > Viridiplantae > Streptophyta > Magnoliopsida > Brassicales > Akaniaceae > Bretschneidera > Bretschneidera sinensis. The sequence goes on along the minus strand of CM043700.1, from coordinate 61,580,225 downwards.
CGCTGCAGAGTACCTTGCTCGATGTGGGATGTGTGCTCGATCGCACTGCTTGTGCGCTCGATCGCAATTCAGGCAGCAGTCCATCTTGTCTTTCCAGAAGCATGGGATCTTGGTCTTTTAAGCAACGATCGCTTCTTTTTGTCTTTTAAACTTAAAGTACCTATAAATTACACTGAAATTAGTCAGTGGTCCCATAATATTACTTTAGAGTTATTAACATATAAAAGCACAATAAAGACCGAGATAAATCCTAAAATGCTAACAATTAACCACTACTGAGAGGCATTTTATAACTCTCATCAAGTGTACAAGCAGATTGGCTACTATTCAGTGTCATGATATGAATTTGATAGTGGAGCTGAGAGAGATGAGAATGTAGTTGAGTTTTAATGATTGAATAATATTGTTGGAAAAAATGATGATACAGTCTTTTATTGTTGATCTTTTGTTAGAGATGCAGAATAGAGATTGGGGAATAGAGAAGATTAGATAGGAAGTGTTGAGTGGAAAGCATAATGAGTTCAGAATCAGAAATGATGGCATGGTGGTATTGGCACACAAGATTTTTGTTCCCAATGATGATGAGGTAAGAACAAAGATATTGAGGCAGCCTCATGATTTAGTGTATTCAATGCACCCCGGTATCAATAAGATGTATAGGGGATTGAAACAAAATTATTGATAGTTAAGGATGAAAATGGATGTAGTTGAGTATATTTCTAGATGTTTGATTTGTTAGCATGTGAAATCTAAGAATAGACATCTAATAGGTTTACTACAACCTCTTCCAGTGCCTGAATGGCCATGAGAGAATGTTAGTATAGATTTTGTTTATGGTTTTTCCCATACTCAGAGAGGTTATGATGTTGTATGGGTTATAATGGATAAACTTTTTAAGTCTTCGCATTTACTTCCTATTAAGACTACCTAGAGTATTGAAAAGTTAGTTGAGCTGTATATAGCTGAGATTGTGAGATTGCATGGGGTACCATTGAGCATAGTATCATATAGAGATTCTAGATTTATATCTAGATTTTTTGGGTACATAGTTGCAGTGTAATACAACTTTTCATCCTCAAATTGATGGGAAGACAGAAAAGATTATCCAAATACTAGAAGATATGTTGAGGGTGAATGTGATGAGTTTCTTAGTAAGCTGGGACGCTTATTTGCATTTAATTGAATTTGCATATAATAGTCACTATCAAGCTAGTATTGGGATGACATCAGTTGATGCTTGTATGGTAGGAGGTGTAGAACTCCAATATGCTGGGAAAAGGTTGGAGAGAGAAAGATGTTTGGTTAAAAAATTATTGAGTTGACAACTGAAAGGATCAAACTAGTTAGAGAAAATCTGAAAGCAGCACAAAAGAGACATAAAAGCTATGCTGATAATAGAACAAGACATCTTGAGTTTCAGGTTGGTGAATGTGTATATTTGAAGATATCTCCATGGAAAGGTGTGTTGAGATTTAGAAAGTAAGGGAAACTGAGTTCGAGGTTTGTCGGACCATATGAGGTGATTAAGAGAGGTAGGCTAGTAGCATATAGATTGGATTTGCCTCCATAGCTGAAGCAGTTACACAATGTTTTCCATGTTTCACTTTTACGAAAGTGTTTACATGATGACTCTCATAGTATTCCGAGTCAAGCTGTTAAACTTTAGGAAGATTTAACATTTATGCAAATACCAGTGAGAATCTTAGACATAAAAGAACAAGTTTTGCGAAATAAAGTGATTCCTTTAGTTCAAGTTTTATGAAGGAATAAAGATGTTGAGGAGATTTCTTTGCAGCTTACGGCAAGTATGAAGAAAGATTATCCACAGCTTTTTCACGAGTTAGGTAACGAAATTTCGGGGACGAAATTTTTATAAGAATGATAGAATTGTAATACCCATATCCTAAAGGTAAGGGTGAAGAAGTAAATTAAAATATTATTTTGAATTAAATGTGCATACATAAAAGATTGATTGGTGATTTGAAATAATTTTTGAAAAGATGATGTTGAATATTTTAATTGAAAGAGTTAATAATTTGTTTTAAAGAAGAAAAGTACTGAAAGCTTATAAAATTGAAAGTTGAAATTTAAGAATTTTGAAGAAAGATATTGAATACTTTGATTTGAAAAAGAGTAAGAAAAAAAAATTGTGAATAAAGGAAAAATTTTCAAAGGATTGAAGGTTGGACTAGTCGGCTACCTAGTTGACTGGTAGGCGAACCAATCGATTAGGTAGCCGACCGGTAGGCAAACCAGTTGGGTAGGGAGTCAATCGACTGGGGCACCAATCAGCTGGGGAGCTGACCGACTAGTTTGGTTAGTTGATCGGTGTGTTTAAGGGTATTTTTGTAAAAGTTTTAAAAATGGTTGAACCGATCGACTGGGTAGCCAATCGGTCAGACTGAAGTTTAAATAAAGAATGTTTTGAAGTTGAAATTTGTTTAAGAAAATCTGTTTCTCTCTCTAGGAAAAGATTGATAAACACTTTAAACACTTTGAAACTAAAAATTTGATAACTGAAAGATTGAAATTGTTGAAGTTTACAGAAAGAATTTCAAGAAATTTGAAGAAAGCTTTGAGAAAGGTAATAGTATGAATTTATTGTGAAATATTTAATTTTTATATATTTTTCTTCTACTATTTTTTCAAAGAGAATTTGAATTTGGATTTAAATAGAACAAAAGGAATTTTTGTTGAAAATATTGAAAGTTGATTTATGCATACATGAAATCGCCCAAAATTTGGTATAGAAATTTAAAAGTATGAAATATAGAAAAATTGAAGAATGAGATAGGATTTTAATGAATATTTTATCGTTAGGTGCCGGTGATCAGCAATCAGGTGGAATTACTGTAAAAAGTATGAAAGGAAAAGAGGTTGTCTAAGAGTAGCTTTAAGTGCTACTAGGTGAGTTGAATTTGCTTTTAGTAAACAAGACCAACATGAAAATTGTATGGAAATTGATTAGATAAATAATATGAAAATATTATTGAAAATATATACATGATGATATATTATATTTGGATGAAATAAAATGATAGTATAATGAATAGGAAATTGTTGAATTAATGTTATATGTATGAAAGGTTAATTGATAGAAATATATGTTGAACAGAGAAGTGAATCTATGAAGGTAATGATCAATAATTGATATTATATGAAGAGGTGGTTGATCTTTATATGATAGTTTGATTTGTATATATTTAATATGCTTGATTGCATGTTGTTGATCATATGCATAGAGGGAAGATCATGAAAGTAGCTTGTCTAGATGAAGCATATTGACACGTGGGAAGACATTTTCAGATGATATACCGAAATTAGTATTTCTTCATATGTTGATAGTATGGAGTGATGATGAGAAAGAAAGAAAGAAAGAAAGAAATGATGATGATATAATTGCATGCAATTTTATTTGAATATCTTATAATTGATGATTGAGATGTTAAAGTATCAGAATTGATTGTGAAAATGATTGATAGAAAGATAAATCTCATAATGAGAAAATTACTATGAGGAGTTGATTGACTACGATATGATAGATAGTGATTAATTATCTATTGTGAACCTCGTGATAAGGTAAATTATGATGATATTGATATTAAGTTGAGAAATACATGAGAAGATATATATATATATATATATATATATATATATATATATATATATATGTGTGTGTGTGTGTGTGTGTGTGTGTGTGTGTGTGTGTGTGTGTGTGTGTGTGATAAACGAAAGAATATTGAAATATTTTTATTATGTTTGAATTATGAGCTATGGCCAGAAGTATACAAATTGAGCACTTCTAGTAAATTTAATTTGCTGAGCTTGTGAAGCTCACTCTTCATTGTTGAAATATTTCAGGCAACGGATAGGATTGGTAAATAGTTGTGTTGATACTCATAGTGAGTAAATTACCTTAAGTAAGTACCGTGATTAGCATCCTCAAGCTTATGAAAGAAAGAGAAAGAAATTTTGAAAATCTGTAAATATTCATGCATTTTATTATGTTTGTATATATTGTTTCTGATAGGAGAAAGATGATGTATCTTCTATGAAAAAAGTTGAGGACTTGATATATATTTATTTTCAGTCGTTGTATTGTGTTATTGCATATATGTCTCGTGCTTGGATAGAAATTGTGACGATACCATCTTGGGCAGACCAACCCAAGATAGGTCGTTACAAGATGTTTTAAAGGTCACTACGTACAGAGCCAAAAGTATTGCTAAGGAGAAAATTAATAGGGATGCTGAAGAGCATTATACTAACAAGGAGGAGAAAGAGAAGGAAAGAGAGAGAGAAAGAGAGAGAGCTGCTTTGAGAGTTGAGGATCTGGTCTTGCTGTTGTGGATCTATTCTTTAAGAGAGAACTTCTTTCCAATTCTGTTAGTTCCTCACTTTCTAGGTTTTCTTTGACTAAATTGACCGTTGGGTGAGTTGGATCACCACATATAATTTAAAAATTATTCACATTTTACACTCACACCACTTAATCTCTCACACAATTACATATTCAAGGGCTGGAAACAGATCATAGAGAAAAGAAAAACAAAAAAAGACACCTCGCCCAAAGATGCGCCTTAGCATGTGCCTCTTAAAGGTCCCCTTTTCTGAGGTACACACTGAGGTGTTGAGCTTAGAGCCTCGATGCGCCTTGCTCCTAGGCACACCTCAAGCATACTTTTGATAACTACGTTAAAAGAATCAATCGACTTTTTCACCCCATCAAAACCTCTCTTATTCTTTCCCAACCAAGCTATCCACCAAATGGAGAGTGAGACCAATGAGATTATCTTTCTTTTTTTTCCTTTAAAGCTCGAATCCCATTCCATGCCCAAATCTCCTCTTCAAAGGAACCGCTACTCACCCAAAAAAGTCTCAAGATCTAAAGAGTCATAATCCATAGTTATCTAGTCCAAGAAAAACCTAATAATAAATGAGGTACCAAACTCACCCTCCTCTTTGCAAAGGTAGCAACAAGTTCCTGAACATGGTCCCAATCATTTTTTGATAACATAAAAGGAGTTCCTGAAATTTTAGGCTAGATCAAACTCAATATCTTTGTACTTACTACTTATCGAAAAAATATCTTTGTATTTCCTAAGCAGTGTGGGTTTTAAGAGTCTATAACCATTTGATGAAGAATATATATTTTTTTAATTGTGCAATATGTCAATTCTAATTTTTACTAGTAGCTTGGATGATGCATATGCGAATGTCTTTATATAGTATTTATTGTCAACCTTCCAAAGTATCTTCTCCCACGCGTTGCACTGAGTACTCCGGTGATCAAAATACCAGAATCCTAAACTTTTCTGCAAAGGGTGGAATTATTATTCTGTTCTGGTTGAGTTAGAAAATGCCTTGGCAAACTTTGTCTTGGCCATTAAATGCACCCATGAACCCATCTTTAAAAGTATTTTCATTTTCTTTTATATTTATGGTCTTTAATTCATTATCTAACCAGCCTATAGCTATCACTAGAATGTCTGAAGTTTTACTTATGTTAGTGTAGACTACATACAATTTTCTGTATTGAGCGATACTTTTGGTGAAAACCGTAATTATCAAACCCTTGCTGTTTTCTTAGGTTAAATTTTGTGATCCTGATTCAACTACTCTGATCTCGCTCAAGTACTCTGGGGTTTCATTATTATTTTCGTTTAACAAGTTAGCTGGATGTTAGTATAGTTTGCTAGATATTGCAATTTGTTCCGTCACTCATTCTTGTGATTTGTCTGTTAATATGCAGTATGTCATGATTGTACTGAAGGGATCTGTACCCATGGAATTTGCTGGAACTGAGCAGCCAGCAGCCTATGGTGAGCTGGTATCCATTGGCTGTCTTAACCTTAGTGTGTACAAGAAACTGAGTGCTGCAATTTCCGAGATTCTTGAGACTAAGTTGTCAGTGCCCAAGTCACGATTCTACCTCAAATTCTATGACACAAAGGGAAGCCATCTCAACTTTCTATATTGTCCAGAAGACGAGTCCTTGCCATGCACTTATCTCCTCATTGCATTCTCCCCGTTTGTTTAGGCCCATCAAAGCCAAGAATATGCAGAGTGTTTGCATGCTTTACACCAGCACTAGATCATGTAAATAAATCTGTGCTGTTTTAAACTGTGAGCATAGCTATTATTAACTTCTATTAAGAATCCAACTTCTGCTTTCTCTCCAGTTACTCCTATAAGTGGTGGTATTGATGTTTTCTTTCTTTTGCAGGGCTCGGACTTTGGATGGAATGGATACACCTTCTAAATATGGCATGTTATCTTGACTTTATCTCAGACTTGATACTGTGTGATCAGACAGCTTAATGTCTTTGTGGTGATATCATATCATAAAAACTTGGTAATAATTGTAGGAATTTGTCTGCTGCACTTCGTGTTGACGGAGGATGTTATTTGTGGAACATAATGCCTAATTATTTGCTGAGGGTCACTTTGTGTTTGGTGTTCCTGGCCTATGATTGTCATGGTAATCGTAGTCTGTAGCTCATACCTTGTTTTTATGGAAACAAGGGAGAACTTTTCTCTGAAATGTCTAAACCAAACTGTCATTCTTGGTAGTTTTTATGACTACATCTCTTATTCTTGTATGTTTTGTGTTGATTTGCGATAAGCACTGTAATCTGAACCACAAAAATGGATCATAAAAACAAATCACATCAATCATTTTTTATATCTCACCAAACTTATTTTTATTGGTTACTGTGGACTTTTAATGGTAAAATCTAGTTTTTAGTTTCTGTACGCATCACAATTTTATTGGTTTATTTTTCGAGGGTTTATTTTCGTTGTTCATTTCTCTTTACTGATTTGCTTTACGCAGGCGTGGATGGTCTAGATTTCGCTACACATTAAAGATCATTGTCATTGGTGCCATTCATTGAATAGGATTTATATTAATCTTCCATTGTCAACATTGTTCGGCTTTGTCTTGCTAGCTACGGCACCGGTTCAAACTATGATTGGGCTTTGCTAAATTTAACGTGGTTCTTAGTTTATTACAAATGGGCCTATTTTATTCTTTCGGGTTAGGCGATTCTCTCACGTGTCTTTGCTTAAAAAGTTCAGCGTGCTGACATGTTTGCTTCTAATTGGTTGTTAGCGTCAGAGAGATTAACCACGAATCCTCTGTTCCCTCTTTTTACGTTCCGTGTCGGTGATCCGTAATAACGAAGGAAAGGAAACATGATTTCTGCGAAACGTCCCTCTCCCCTTTACCATCAATCTCTCTCTCTCTCTCTCTCTCTCTCTCTCACTCTCAACTCATTTTTTTTCTCGTTACGCTAAATCCTTTCGATCCAATTCTATATTGTTAGCCAATATCCCCCCCCCCCCCCCCCTAAATTTTCTTCACCCCTCAAAAAGGAAGGGCAGACTCTCAATCCCTCCCAAAAGAGAAACAATGTCGTCACCATCTCCTGCCGTACTCCCGATCTCCAATCCCCAATCTACCGCCACCTCCGCCGAATCGCAACCCCCCATAGCGACCCCAGCCTTCCGCGCCTTCATCAACCACATCACAGAGACTGTCCGCAACGGCCTCTCCCAGCGGCGCCCCTGGTCAGAGCTCGCCGACCGGTCCGCTTTCTCGAAGCCAGAGTCCGTCTCCGAGGCTGCCCTCCGCGTCCGCAAGAACTACTCCTACTTCAAAATCAATTACCTTTCCGTGGTCGTTTTGATCGTCGGTTTCTCCCTCGTCACTAACCCTTTCTCCCTTTTCCTCCTCCTTTGCCTCCTCGCCTCCTGGCTCTTCCTCTACCTCTTCCGTCCCTCTGACCAGCCACTTCTCCTCTTCGGCCGCACCTTCTCCGAACGTGAAACCCTCGGCATCCTCATCGTTTTCAGCGTCGTCGTTATCTTCTTGACCAGTGTCGGATCTGTCTTGATCTCCGCTCTGATGGTGGGCTTCGCTATCGTCTGCGCCCATGGCGCCTTTAGGGTCCCCGAGGATCTCTTCTTGGACGAACAAGAACCTGCCACTACCGGATTCCTCTCCTTCCTCGGTGGTGCCGCGTCCACGGCCGCCACTGCCGCTGCGCCTGCTGTTGCTTCACGCATTTAAAAGCTCTCGAATCTGGATCTGATCGGTGGATTGGGATGAATATGGTTGGGGTAATTAATCTTTTATTCGTTCAGTTGATTTGGTTATTGATTTGGTTTTAGGTTTTCGATAGGAGAATTAAATAATCGATCTGAGATGTTTTGGATAGATTGGTATTTGATCCATTCTTTTATCTATTTTAATGGAGTTTTGCGGTTATACAATTGTAATTTTTTGTTTGATGGGCACGGGTTATATATAATATACTGAATCGTTTTGTTTTGTGTGTAAGTACTTTTGTGATGTTCAAATTTATTTGACGGAATGATACGGTTCAGATCTGATCAATGTGCAAATGATGGAAAAAGATGGTTATTTTTAGTTCTGATTACGGCAATAATATATGGATTTGTATGTTGAATTGCTGAATTATGCCTTTGGTTGCTTTTTTGTGTACATGGAGTGGAGTTTACCATTGAAGTTTGGTCTTATCCTTGTCTATTCCAATAAACCATGGGCTATAAGACATAATTGCTTGATATTAAGCATGTTAAGATGATGCAATTGCAGATGTTCATTAGTTAATATGTTTTGCTTGTGAGACTAAGACATCTAATTGGTTGATTACAAGCATATTAATATGAAGCAATTGCAGATATTCATTAGTTAATATCTTCTCGTGTTAATTTAAACACTATTTTTAATATGTGTAAGCTATCATGAGGCTACAAATGAAAGTAGTTGTTCATAATTCTATCTTTTGTCTTTACATGCAACTGCTTAGTTTTAGTCTCCATTTTATCATTTGATGGTGTTTCAAAAATGAAGATAAGGATTCTCTTTGTAACCTGCTTGCGAGGGACCTCGTGATTATTAGTATAATATAAGGAGCTGTATGTTCTAAAGGTTACTTTCATTAGATATTATGAGTTCCAAAATGGCTGTAGACATCAGACTAACTTCTGTGTATTTGAAACACCTGCAAATGATATGTTGCTCACTGGTTTTGTTTTCTGTAGTTGGACGTAATGTTTGTCCTGTTAACTTTTTTCATAAGAGCTTGTTCATTTTATAGTTATAATGTTTTGAATCTTACAACCTGATTAGGGCACAGCTATGTGCCTCAAGCGATTCAAACACAATTTCTAGGTTCATTGTTTTTGCTAGAAAGTGCGAGCGATTAATATTGCTGTCAAAGAGCATGTATCATGTTCACACTTTTTAGTGAATGGCAGGAGTGTCCTTCATGCTTGTAATCGTGCATTGGTTTATGGAAGCTGCTCTGTGATTCGCCTCTCATCTCATTATAGGCTGAGAATCAGTCTCTTGCCCATTGTGGTAGGCCTAATGAGGTTTTACTTTCTGTAGTCCCTTTTCATAATTTTCGTATAAGGAGCATGGTAATTCTTTTAATTTACCTATGATGTAACACTTGTGATGATGCTTATCATTATTGCTGTATGATTCTGGATTTTAAATTTGGTTAGATGATTAGCAAATGTGCAGGAAGAGGAAATGTGGGGCTTGTGGCCCTGCTGCATATTTTGAGTAATGTGAGTTTTATACAATCATCTGTCAAAATCTTTTTGCAGCCAACTTGTCCATGTGCATTTTTCTTGAATGATGAATGTTGTTTGCATTGGCAAGAAATCCCAGTTGGATTGAGAGAGGTCATTGAGGGCCAGTGGTTGCAAATTTGTTGGTTTGCGCAGTCAAATGTTAATCTGATTGCTTAACTAATGTGTTTTTGATCTGCTTGATTAATTTCTGGCACTTTGAAACTTCTGTTTTTCTAAATTATACCGGAGAACATGTGCTGGCACTATGTTTTTGCAGCTGAATGTGTTCCCGCTTGATCTGTTTTTCAATGTTTGGGTAGTTCTTAATGACTTGAATCCTGTGTAGATTTTTAGTAATATAGAGGAGAAATCCTTGCTTAGGTGCGGTCCATGTAGACCTGACCAATCATCATAAATGTAGTTTATCTATATGTGTTATGATTGATCGGGTTTATGTATGCTGGGCAGATGCAAGAATTTCTCAATTGGTGATATTGGAGCTTGGAAGCATGAAGATCACGGAAAATGCACATTAGTTTGGCATTCTTGACAAACTTTCCATCCCCCACCAAATATGGTTGGAAATTAGATTTCAAAGGCCGAATTCTTTTGCAATTAAGTTTGCTGTCAGCTTCAGCTTTAGCCTCAAAGATGTGAACCATGATGATAATCCGACAGTGAAGGGTGGTTATAGTGGGAGAACTTTGATCCCAGCGGTTATAGATTTTGTTTAGACATGAGTTGTTACTGCAAACTGAAAATAAGGGGAAACTAAAAAGGACGGTGGTCCTTCAAAATACGGGCGGCTGGAACTATTGTTAACGAGATTTTTCTATTGCAGACAAGGGCCAGGTTTTACCCGCAGCAAAAAAGATTGCCTTGTCTTGCAATTTAACAGGACCAGGGAAAGCATGCAGAAAACTCATGTTTTCTTCAACGAAAGAATGAAATATTACCAGATTCATTTTTTAAAAAAAATTGGCAATACTTGTTAAAGGTTTACATCCTGCATTGCAATCAACTCTCTCCAGGGCCCCATTTCCCACAATGTCATAGGCCATCATATTTATACTGACATGACAATTTCTGCTGTCACTTTCCTGCAGAAATGAGAGGTACAGCAAAGCCACTCCAAAAAATCAATGCTCCATTTTAGTGAACTGACCAAAACACAACGATATATATCTGTCATCTACCACATCCAGCTTCTATAATACCATTAATCCACACCCTTTTTCCAACAAACCAGAAGATACAATCTATATGAAGGCACCAAGGAATCTCAAACATATAGCTAAAGCACCAAACCTTCAGAAGTAGAAAGGCCACTGAATAAGCAGGTTCATGGCTGCGTACACATCCCACAAATTTTATTGATCAATTTCAACGTAAGCACAAGCAGTAATAAGTTCACTGTTACCCACACTTAATCCACCAATTTTGTACTTGGCCAAATTATGATACTTTCAATAGACTACTAGTCTCTTCCCTCTTGACAGCCATCTTATCAAGAAATACATTATTCATTAAAAAAGTGAGCCTGAATCGGTCAATCCAATATCATAAGATCATTTCAGCTAGCCAGAAGAAACCAAACAGTATACTAAATCATCATCAAATCTATATCCCATGAGGAACCACAATATGAAGACTCTAATCCATTTCCATCTAACACAATTCATAGTTGAATACAAAATAAATGTCAATCAAAGCAACAATATTGATGTTATCCTAATCAATTCTATCACTCCCATAACTAAATTATGATTGGCAGATTATTGGTCTCCTCCCAAATCTAGAAGCCACCTTACCCAGGCATGCATTGCTCATGACAAAATTGGAATTCACCTTTGAGACATACATAATCCTTCTTTCTTTTTTCCCTACATTCCTCTTTTTCTAGTTGTTCCCAACAACTTTTTGTTCAATGTAATATTATTATTATGTCAAATACATACTCAAAAAATGGGTATTCCTTTCCTGCAGTTTCAAAGCTTCAAAGGTCATCTTAACGACCTCTACCAAACTAGAACTTTATGAAATATGTATAATCAATTCCAGCTCAGTCCTAATTTATACCATAAGAACATCTTGAAATGCATCAGTGGCATCCTTGTCCAATTTTTAGATGTTAATTCACACTAACCTAAAATACCAACAAAACTCCTATTAATCAATACCGAAAATACCAAAGAATTACAAAGAAATTAAAGAAGAACAGTTAACTGAAAACCTAAAAAAATAACCCTAATAATCAGTACCGAAAATGCCCAACAATTATAGAGAAAATTGAACAAGAACACTTCACTGAAAACACAACGATAAAAAACCCTAATAATTTGTACCTAAAAAACCAACAATAAAAAATCCTAATAATTTGTACCTAGAAAACCCAACAATTACAAAGAAATTGAACAAGAACACGGAACTGGAAACCCATAAAAAAAAACCTAGAAATCAATAACGATATTGTGCACAGAAAATTGTAGAGAGACTGACAGACTAAATGCATATATATCATCAAACCCAAACATTGATTGGTATAAAATTTAGCGTAAAATTGGAAAGCCTGAACCCGTTGGAGATCGTCTATGATTCTTGTGCAGATGGAGAGAAGATGCAAAACGCAAGAATCAAGCGAGCTCGCCAAGGTTTCTCCGAGAATTTGCAAAGAGAAAAAACGAGATGGAGAACAACGAAGGAGAGGAAGAAGGAGGATTGCAGGGAGAGGGAAAGGAAAAAGGGAGAGAGAGGAAGGAGGAGTTGCAGAGAGAGGGAAGAAGGAGCTGCAGAGAAGGAAGTCGCGAGTCTGTGAGAGGAGAAAGAGAATGCAGAGAGGAGAAAAGAGGGCAGCGTGTGACTTTTAGAAAATTGATTTTGAGAACAACTGAAAGTAGTTTTCTGAAAATGGTTTTAAAAAACGAGTTATTTTGAAAACAGCGTAAAAAATGATGTTTGATTATTTTGAAAACAGTAAAAAAATGATGTTTGATTATTTTAAAAACTCTTTTCAAAAACAGTTTTCTGTTTTCAAAAACTAAAATCAGTTTTGTAAAACCATAACCATGTTTGAGAGCCAATTTTTAGACATAATTTTCAAAAAACTCTTTTCAAAAAAACCTCTTTTCAAAAAACATTTTTTGAAAACCTTAATTTGGTGTTTTCAGACATAATTTTTTAAAAACACCCCTAAAGGTTCTTTTCTCTTCTCCACACACAGATCATGTCTCATTTTCCCTCTCTCTCTCGTGGCCATCATCATTCGTCCTCTTTTTTGGTACAACCCATCGTCGTCACTCCCCCAAATCGCAATTTCTTCATCTCTTTCTTCCCTCTTTCTCACCATCATCACTCCTTTGTCCTCGTCTTTGGTACTGATAAACCGTTTATTTCGGTCATCAACAAACCCTGCAGAAGATTGTAGTAAAGTGATTAGTAGGGTATCGTTATTGGCCGGGGATTGCGAGTACTCTATACTAAAGAGTCATAAAAATAATAAAAAAAATGATTTGATTGGTTTAATTAGCAATTTATAAACAAATATAAATCTACATCTATTAACATTACACAAGATTAGGGGGTTTTCATGATCTGATTTTTCTTTTTACTAATTTTACTAAGGAAATTAAAGAACAATTATTTACAATTGATCATTTTCTCTCACAATTCAGAAAATCAAGTTTGTTAAATGACTAATCAAATTGTTTCAATGTAGACAACGAATTCGTGCCTCAATCACATATCAGAATTGAATCAAAGTGCAAGCCTAAAGAGATCATGCACTTTATAAATTCCTTCTTAGATAATCACTAAGCTTAGGAAAAGTCCATCAGCTAGTTATTTTGTTTAAGCAATCAAGTTAATACTCAGCGCATCCTTACAATTACTTAAACAAATCATTAAGATCAAAAGGAATTATGATTCAATAACATGTTCCTTATTCCTATGAAAAAGTCCATGGATAAAGAACATGCAATTTCCAGAACATTGGCTATTGTTCATAGCTTTTACCACTTTAAATCGTACTCCAGATCAATTAGGTGATCGAAAGTGCGATTATGGCTTCAATGATTTGCAATATCAAAGTTTTCAATATAACAGAACTGAAAATTCAACATATGTAATGAATTAATATGTCTACATATCATGAACAATTCAAAAACATTAAAGAATAAATCTGAAAATTAACCAACTCATTGAATTAATAATAATATCTAACATAAGAATCCAAGGCTGAAACAATTAAAAAGAATAGCCGTAAGGGGTACACTTCTTGAACACACTCAAGGAAGCTTGAGATGTTAATGGTGATGAACCTCACGGCTATGATGATAGATGAAGGAGAACACATTTTGGAAAAGTCCTAATGTGCTCACAATTGGAGAAGGAATGGTGGAGTGTTTCAGCCTTTTGCTTCTTGAATTTTGAGTAGAGATGGTTCCAAGAGAAAAGATGATCTCTTTCAGCTTACAAACACCCTATTTATAGAGCTTAGAACAACCCTCTAAGCTTAGGAAAAGCAAGAAAACAATGCTAAAAACAAGCCATGAAACATGCAAGGAAATAATCCCTAAAACATGCAAGGAAACAATCCCTAAAACATGCAAATAATCAAGGAATGGCCAAAAGTAAGAAAGAGGAATACAATCTCGAAATTTCAGGAGGACCCAACTAGTAGAATTCAAACGGTCATATTTTCTTCCACACATCTCCAAATGAGCTGAAACTTGTTGGGCTGGAAAGAAGACGTATTGAACTTCAATTTGGACCTAAGAAAGTCTCAAAATGATATTTTTTGGGCCTGTTATGATGGGCCAAAATCCAGTAGGCTGTTGCATCCGAATCTTCGTCCACTGTGGGCTTGGACCTTGCACCTTGCTTAGTTGACAAGAGATTATGTGATTTTTTGTTGGGCAAGCCCATGTTAGGTTGGACATACCCATGTCACTAATGAACTCCAATATTCTCTTGTGTTTTGACACATCATCCAAATAATTCCAAGGTGGAACCCTACAAAGAAATCAGAAAATAATAGATAAGGAAAGTTTCCATAATTAGAAAAGTTTCTTAGAATGATAAGACTATTTTCTTAATCCACTTAGATTTCCTAAAGTAACTAGGAAAACTCATTTTAGCACCTTATTTTACCATTCCCACGTTCACAAGCTTTCTAAATACTAAGAAAAGAAACTAAGCTCAAAATAACAAAGTTAAGAGAATTACAAAGCCAAATAGGGTAGGAAAGGCATTAAAAACGTAACACAAAGTGTTCCTATCAAATTCCCCCACACTTAGCTTTGGCTAGTCCCTTAGCAAAACAACAGTATGTAACCTAGTAGAATCTCAAGAGAAACAACATAAACTAAATGACACCACAATGACATAACACAAATTAAATGACTCTAATCCTTCCAACTTACGTCTCAGAGATCCCTTAGGTAATATGGCATAATAAAGTACGGAGAGCACAAGTTTACCTCAAATAAACAAGCTACGGAGTTATTAAGATTATATAACATTCGTACTTTGAGTGTGTGTGTGTGAATAATCAGCCAAGAGTAAGTGTAATATGCCACCCTCGAGTTAATGCACAAATAGTATCAAATTTTACTTCTCACAATGCATCACTCTGGTTTTCACTCATTTAAATGTGGTACTAGCTATACTAATTACTCAATCACTTGTAAAAACAGTTTAAACCATAGGCTTGCTTGTGCACCCACTCTCCACATCAAAAACAGAACATCAAAGGATCAGGAGGTCTTTGAAAGGGTTGTAATGGGGCTAAAGGGTTAAGGTTTCATAAGAAAGAAGAGAACGGATGTCACAAAATTTCCTTAGAACTAGAAAGCATTCAATAACGTCATAAATAGATCATCATTATTAAGTACCACGTTTCCATCACAATAGGGTGGATTTAATCACTTTGGCTTTCAACTTGCTTTAAAGACTCATAATTCTCCCAATTCTTCAGAACTTGTATTTTTTTGAAACACAACAATTTTTTTTTCCTATTACTCCTTTCATCTTCTTCTTTTTTTTTCTTTTTTTTTTTTTTTCTTTTTTTTTTTTTTTTTTTTTTTCCGAAACAACCACCTTAGAACCATATGAAATTCCCCCACACTTATGCTTTTCCACCATCTCCACATTACAAATCAATTATACAAGATCCAAGCTCCCTAGTTCTAAGGAAAAAGGGTAGGTAAAGTGTTTAAGTTCGTAAGGGTAAATGAATGTGGGTTAATGAAGAAAATAAGCTAATTCAGGCTCAAAATGGTATCTAGGGGTCAAATCATGATCAGGTTAAAGGTTATTTAGTCATGGTGGTAAAATCCTAATTTGCCTCCGTCTTCTCCAAATCTGAACATGTACGATCGTCTCAAGTGGTTTAAAAGCAAGTTATAGAAAACATTATATTCACAAGATGCACTCAGAAGAGAATTTGAATTGATATGCATAATGAATCAATTATAAGGCTCAAAAAACTCACAAATATTGTGGGATTATGCAAGTATCATTCAATATGTCTCCATGCTTCACTCTAAGGCAACAGATTACTCAAATCAAGGCTAATGTGCATCAAAATTTCAATTTCCAAGTATGACTACAATATAAGCAAATTAACTCCATTTCTTGTTTTATCTTTAAAAGTATGCTCAAACTCTTTAAAAACCATTTAAGAATCAGTTTCATCATCGAAGTTGGAAGAGGTCCTAAAACCTAAAAAGCAATGATATGACTCAAAAAGATGTAAATCCCTCTCCCACACTTAAATGGTACATTGTCCTCAATGTATATCAGAATAAGCATGTAATATAGAATATAAACATGGGTAAGGTATTTACGAAAATCACACAAAACAAATAACATATAAAGATCAACCAACGTAAATGAAAGAGAGAAAGAAAATGCAAATCTGTGTTAATGACTCCTCCACAGCTTCGGTTGAATTGGGTTGCCTCCCAAGCAGCGCTTTAATGTTTACAGTCTTTCAGCCTAGACTTTGTACCTTGTTTTTAGTCCTTTGTGAGTGGCACCTCTAGGAGGGGTACATCCTCCACAGTATGCTCCTCAAAAGCCTCATAGTAAGGTTTCAAGCGATGACCATTCACCTTGAATTCATTTCCAGTTTTGTCACTTTTTATCTGCATAGCACCATGAGGAAAAATATTAGTGACAATGAATGGACCCACCCATCTAGAACGTAACTTACCAGGAAAAAGTTTAAGTCTAGAATGGAAGAGAAGAACTTTTTGGCCCACAACAAAGGCCTTGCCACGGATCATCTTATCATGAAAAGCTCTAGTTTTCTCCTTGTAGATCCATGCACTATCATATGCCTCGTTTCTGATTTCCTCAAGTTCATTCAGTTGGAGTTTTCTATGTAAACCAGCCTCATCAATGTCCATGTTGAAAGACTTAACAGCCCACCGTGCCCTATGCTCAAGCTCAACTGGTAAGTGACACGTTTTACCATAGACAAGTCTGAATGGAGACATCCCAATTGGCGTCTTGTAAGCTGTCCTATAAGCCTAAAGTGCATCATCAAGTCTTTTGCTCCAATCCTTGCGTGTAGGGCCCACAGTCTTCTCCAAAATCCCCTTAATCTCACGATTTGAGACCTCTGCTTGTCCACTCGTCTGAGGATGATAAGGTGTTGCCACCTTATGAGCCACTTTGTACTTCTTGAGCAAGGCCTCAATTGTACGGTTGCAGAAGTGTAATCCACCATCACTAATAATCACACGAGGCATTCCAAACCTAGCAAATATGTTAGATCTCAAGAAATCTACAACAACTTTAGAGTCATTAGTTCTGGTGGCTTTAGCCTCCACCCACTTAGACACATAATCAACAGCCAAAAGAATGTAAAGAAACCCGTTAGATGAAGGAAACGGCCCCATGAAATCAATGCCCCAAACATCGGAAATCTCAACTGTTATAATATGGGCCATGGGCATCTGATCCCTAGAGCCTAAATTACCTGTCCTCTGGCACCTGTCACAAGTCATGCAATACAAGTATGCATCCTTAAAAATAGAAGGCCAGAAAAAACCACAATCTAATACCTTACGAGCTGTCCTACGAGCACCAAAGTGTCCACCACAAGACTCAGAATGACAAAAGGCAAGTATCGATTTATGCTCAGATTCAGGGACACACCTCCTAATGATTTGATCACTACAATGCTTCCACAAATAAGGTTCATCCCATATGTAATGCCTAGCCATATGCTTAAGTTTTTCTTTATTAGAACGAGGTAAAGTGTCAGGAAATTGCCTAATAACTAAATAATTCACAATATCAGCATACCAAGGCTCACTTACCTCAATCCCAAAGAGCTGCTCATCTGGGAATGATTCTTGCAGGGGTAGGACGTCCTCCTCATGAACAAGTCTGCTCAAATGGTCAGCTACCAAGTTTTCACTCCCCTTCTTGTCCTTGATCTCCAAATCAAACTCTTGAAGCAAAAGCACCCATCTAATCAGTCTCGGTTTGGCCTCCTTCTTTGTCATCAGATACTTCAAAGCTGCATGATCAGTATAAACAACAACTTTAGTTTGAAGTAAATAAGAGCGAAATTTATCTAAGGCAAAAACAACAGCAAGGAGCTCTTTTTCAGTTGTGGAATAGTTTAGTTGAGCATCATTGAGTGTCCTAGAGGCATAGTAGATGGCATAGGGCTTCTTGTCCATTCTTTGTCCCAAAATAGCCCCAACGGCGTAATCTGAGGCGTCACACATCAATTCAAAAGGTAAGGACCAATTAGGTGGAGACATGATGGGCGCAGTAGTCAATAACTCCTTCAGCTTCTCAAAAGCTTTCTTGCACTCCTCATCAAACTCAAAGAGAGTGTCCTTCTGAAGTAAACAACACAAGGGCCTTGATACATTGGAGAAATCCTTGATAAACCTCCTGTAAAATCCTGCATGACCAAGAAATGAACGAACCTCTCTCACACAAGTGGGAGAGGGTAAGTAACGCACAAGATCTACCTTAGATTTATCAACCTCAATCCCCCTAGCAGATATGATATGTCCTAAAACAATCCCTTGAGTCACCATGAAGTGACATTTTTCCCAATTTAGAACCAAGTTTGTTTCAACACAACGTTTTAGAATAAGTTCCAAATTTCCTAAACATGCATCAAAATCTCTACCAAAGACACTAAAAGCATCCATAAAGACCTCAATGATATTCTCGATGTATTCAGAGAAAATGGAGAGCATACAACGTTGAAACGTACCTGGTGCATTGCACAATCCGAATGGCATACGTCTGTAGGCATAAGTGCCAAAAGGGCAAGTGAAGGTGGTCTTCTCTTGGTCCTCTTGCGCTATACAGATCTGGTTGTACCCACTATATCCATCCAAAAAACAATAAAAAGGATAACCAGCTAACCTCTCGAGCATCTGATCGATGAAGGGCAGAGGGAAATGGTCCTTTCTTGTTGAAGCATTGAGCTTCCTATAGTCTATGCAAACTCGATAACCAGTTACCACTCTTTGAGGTACAAGCTCATTCTCCTCATTCTTTACCACAGTAACTCCTGACTTCTTTGGCACAACTTGAATAGGAGACACCCACTTGCTATCTGAAATAGGGTAAATAACGCCACAATCAAGTAACTTAATTACCTCATCTTGCACAACCTTCATCATAGGTGGATGTAGGCGTCTCTGGGCATCTCTGGTGGATTTGGCACCATCCTTCAACAGGATCCTACGGACGCACATGGTTGGGCTAATTCCCTTGATATCTGCCAAAGTCCAACCAATGGCGGTCTTGTACTTCTTCAGAACGTCCACAAGCTTCTTTTCTTGGTCCTCCTCCAACTTCGAGGATATAATAACAGGCAGCGTCTCATTGTCCCCCAAAAAGACATACTTCAAGTGATCTGGCAAAACCTTAAGCTCAAGTGTAGGGGCCTGTATCACTGAAGGTAAAAATTTGTTAGTGGAAATAGGAAAGGACAAAGGAGGAATAGACCTTGGTAATATGGGTCGGGCCTCAAGGGAGGCTACGGTTTTGATCACAATGGGCTCTTCAGCCTTTTCTAACTCAGCCCTAGAAATGGATTCTCCATTCTCAGTATAACCAACTCCTTGAGAGAGTGTTACTTTTAACTCATCCTCTTCCATTGCTTCCAAAAATCTCTGCGCAAGTGAGTTAATATCATCAATAGAAAAACAGGGTTTAATGTCAGTCAATGGATACCTCATGGCTTCAAAGATGTTGAAGCGTATAACTTCATTATCAAATTCCATGGTTAGAGTTCCCTCATAAACATCGATCTTTGTTCTTGCGGTCCTCATGAATGGGCGCCCTAAAAGCAACGGAGTAGAATTTAGGGGAGAATCTTCCATATCAATGATATAGAAGTCTGCAGGAAAAATGAGTTGATTTACTTGCACAAGAACATCTTCAACGTATCCTTTAGGATACTTATTAGATCGATCAGCCAATTGGATAACAACATTATCACTTTTAAGTGCACCTAGCTCTAAAGAAGCATAAAGACTATAAGGCATCACATTAATTGAAGCTCCTAAGTCTAGCATGACATTATCAAATTTGTTGGTACCAATCACACAAGGAACAGAAAAACTCCCTGGATCCTTAAGCTTTGGTGGCAATTTCCTTTGGATGACAGTAGAGACTGTCTCATTCAACTTCACCACCTCCTTCTCATGAGTCTGCCTCCTTGTAGTGCAAAGCTCCTTCAGAAACTTGGCATATCTTGGCACTTGCTTCAAGCACTCAATCAAAGGCATGTTGACTTGTACCTTCTTAAAAATCTCTAAGATGGCCTGATCAGATTCATCCTTCTTGGTTTTGGCAAACCTACTAGGAAAAGGTACACGAGCAAAAGGATTAGAATCAAAAGAGTGTTTAGGGTTTTGTTCATTACCTTGAGGTTTTAAAGCATTCTCAGATGATGGAGGACCAACCATTTCCGCCATTGTGGTGGTGGGATCTTTCTGTATTTCGTTCTTGGTGCTCACAACATCCTCTTCCTCATGATGGGTCACTTTGGCTTTCTTTTGAGTTTTAAGAACATCCACAATAGTCTTGCCACTCCTTGTGGTAACAACTTTAGCTTGCTCGATAATTGGGTTGGGAACAGTGTTGCTAGGCAATTTTCCACTCTCTGTTATCTTCCCCATGAAGTCCACCACTTGTCCCAATTGCTTCTTCAGCTCTGCAATATCCTTAGTGTGAGCCTGTTGACCTGTAACAAGAGCTTGAGTAGCAGTAGTTAAATTCTGTTGCCCTTGAGCAAGGGACTTTAAAATTTCATCATAATTAGAAGCAACAGAATTTGTAGGTACAATAGGATTAGGGACAAAGTTTTGAGGTACCTGAGGCCTCATAAACAAACCTGGAGGGCGTGGAAACACTTGCCCTTGACCTTGAGGGTTCTGAACATTATCATTGTTGGCCCAACGAAAATTGGGGTGATCTCTAAGCCCGGGGTTATATGTGTTAGAGAAAGGGTTTTACCTTTGTCCACCTTGATTACCTTGAAACCCAACAGCGTTAAGAGACTCCCATCCTCCATTGTTGATCAGTTGGGGACATTGGTCAGTTGGATGCCCTTGAGTACAACACACACCACAGATTTGAGCAACTTGTTGTACTTGTGCTCCATTCACATTCAGTACCTGAGACAGAAGAGTAGACATTTTATTAACTTTTTCCTCAAGAGCAGAGTTAGAAGATACCTCATTCACCCCACGAGTGGAGTTTAACACTCCCTCGTATTGTTGATAATTAAGAGCACGTTGGGCGAGTAACTCCTTAGCAACATCAGGTGTCTTATCGACAAAAGAACCTCCAGCAGCAGCATCTAACAATTGACGTTCGAGGGGGAGAAGTCCTTCATAAAAGTAAGTGAGAAGATTCCCTTCTTTCATCCCATGTGAAGGACATGATGCAATTAAGCTCTTGAATCTCTCATAGTAGGCATAGAACGCCTCTTCCTTCCTTTGCTCAATTCCAGTTATCTGCTTCCTCAAGACAGTAATCCTTGAGGCAGGGAAGTACTTAGTTAGAAACTCAGTCATAAGCTTCTCCCATGTGTTGATGTAACCCGAGGGTAGATCAAACAACCAAGTCTTTGCCCTATCTTCAAGTGAAAAAGGGAATGACTTCAGCTTCAGAACATTGAGATCCGCATTTTGTGGGCACATACTTGAACACACAAACTGGAACTCCTTGAGATGTTTGTGAGGATCTTCGTTAGTAAGCCCATGGAATTTGGGCAAATGGTGCAAGAACCCACTCTTCAGTTCGAACTCAGCTATCTTGCCAACTGCTAGTTCTGGATAAGTAATACAAGTTGGTGCAGCTCCCCCATCAGTTGAAGAAGACATTTGCCTAATAGTTTCAGCCATTGGTACTTCGTCTTCCTTACTTGCGTCTTCTAAGTCAGGTATGTCTTCTTCCTCGTCTGACAAGTGATGTGAAAAATTATCTGACTCCTCCGACTCTAGCCTCCCTTCTTGGTAAGGTAGGGGTTGATTTGTAGAAAGTGCAACTTCTTTTAGTAAAGCCAAACGTTTTCTAAGTTCTTGAGTCTTTCTACTAACTGCTGACATTCATCGACCTAAATAACAAAAGCAAAGGAATCAATATATAAGTTAAAGTTTGAAATACAAATAATAATGAGCTTCCCTTACAAACTTTACAAATGGTTTTAAGGAAGTCACATGCTAAAATTGCAATCAAGTAAAACACAAGTTATAATATATGTTAAGAAGAATATTAACAAGTTAAATGACACTAAAATATAGAGATTTTGCAATCCCCGGCAACGGCGCCATTTGATAAACCGTTTATTTCGGTCATCAACAAACCCTGCAGAAGATTGTAGTAAAGTGATTAGTAGGGTATCGTTATTGGCCGGGGATTGCGGGTACTCTATACTAAAGAGTCATAAAAATAATAAAAAAAAATGATTTGATTGGTTTAATTAGCAATTTATAAACAAATATAAATCTACATCTATTAACATTACACAAGATTAGGGGGTTTTCATGATCTGATTTTTCTTTTTACTAATTTTACTAAGGAAATTAAAGAACAATTATTTACAATTGATCATTTTCTCTCACAATTCAGAAAATCAAGTTTGTTAAATGACTAATCAAATTGTTTCAATGTAGACAACGAATTCGTGCCTCAATCACATATCAGAATTGAATCAAAGTGCAAGCCTAAAGAGATCATGCACTTTATAAATTCCTTCTTAGATAATCACTAAGCTTAGGAAAAGTCCATCAGCTAGTTATTTTGTTTAAGCAATCAAGTTAATACTCAGCGCATCCTTACAATTACTTAAACAAATCATTAAGATCAAAAGGAATTATGATTCAATAACATGTTCCTTATTCCTATGAAAAAGTCCATGGATAAAGAACATGCAATTTCCAGAACATTGGCTATTGTTCATAGCTTTTACCACTTTAAATCGTACTCCAGATCAATTAGGTGATCGAAAGTGCGATTATGACTTCAATGATTTGCAATATCAAAGTTTTCAATATAACAGAACTGAAAATTCAACATATGTAATGAATTAATATGTCTACATATCATGAACAATTCAAAAACATTAAAGAATAAATCTGAAAATTAACCAACTCATTGAATTAATAATAATATCTAACATAAGAATCCAAGGCTGAAACAATTAAAAAGAATAGCCGTAAGGGGTACACTTCTTGAACACACTCAAGGAAGCTTGAGATGTTAATGGTGATGAACCTCACGGCTATGATGATAGATGAAGGAGAACACATTTTGGAAAAGTCCTAATGTGCTCACAATTGGAGAAGGAATGGTGGAGTGTTTCAGCCTTTTGCTTCTTGAATTTTGAGTAGAGATGGTTCCAAGAGAAAAGATGATCTCTTTCAGCTTACAAACACCCTATTTATAGAACTTAGAACAACCCTCTAAGCTTAGGAAAAGCAAGAAAACAATGCTAAAAATAAGCCATGAAACATGCAAGGAAACAATCCCTAAAACATGCAAGGAAACAATCCCTAAAACATGCAAGGAAACAATCCCTAAAACATGCAAATAATCAAGGAATGGCCAAAAGTAAGAAAGAGGAATACAATCCCGAAATTTCAGGAGGACCCAACTAGTAGAATTCAAACGGTCATATCTTCTTCCACACATCTCCAAATGAGCTGAAACTTGTTGGGCTGGAAAGAAGACGTCTTGAACTTCAATTTTGACCTAAGAAAGTCTCAAAAATGATATTGTTTGGGCCTGTTATGATGGGCCAAAATCCAGTAGGCTGTTGCATCCGAATCTTCCTCCACTTTGGGCTTGGACCTTGCACCTTGCTTAGTTGACAAGAGATTATGTGATCTTTTGTTGTGCAAGCCCATGTTAGGTTGGACATACCCATGTCACTAATGGACTCCAATATTCTCTTGTGTTTTGACACATCATCCAAATAATTCCAAGGTGGAACCCTACAAAGAAATCTGAAAATAATAGATAAGGAAAGTTTCCATAATTAGAAAAGTTTCTTAGAATGATAAGACTATTTTCTTAATCCACTTAGATTTCCTAAAGTAACTAGGAAAACTCATTTTAGCACCTTATTTTACCATTCCCACGTTCACAAGCTTTCTAAATACTAAGAAAAGAAACTAAGCTCAAAATAACAAAGTTAAGAGAATTACAAAGCCAAATAGGGTAGGAAAGGCATTAAAAACGTAACACAAAGTGTTCCTATCAGGTACGACCCGACGCCATCATTCCCCCAAATCACGACTTCGCTGGTATGTTTTCTTTTCATTCAATCTCTTCTTTCATCTTTGTTTTTTACGGTTTCTTTCTTCCTTAAATTTTGCGTCCATCCCAAATTGATTTACTATTTTTTTTCATTTAAATTTTTTCCTAAATCAAAAACATTCTTGGTTTGGCTCTCAGCAAAAAAGGGTTTTTTGTACATGCTCCGATGACCTAGATACCTTGCTCACGCCACCATTTTGGGGTTTTTTGCTCTCATAGTTGTCTTCCTTTTCTCTGCAAGATCTACAAGTATATGGGTATCTTCTACTTTCTTCTATTCGGTATGTGGATATTATCCTCTTTGTGATTTCTTCTATAAATACCGAGAAATTCTTTCTTTTGCTTTTATATTTTTTATGTGCATATGAAATTTGATACTTTAGTAAGGATGTGCATACAAATGAATTCACTGTATGATTTTCCTTGTCGATTTTAGTAGCATGCTAGTAGAACAAAGGATAAGTGGTAGATCTATTGTACTATTTTAAGACAAAGGATAATTGGTAGATGTATGTAGGTCCAATTTAAGTATCTTAAAATAGTTGGTTAGGTTGTATTGTTCAATAATAATCTATTAAGTTTGCTTTTACTGTAGATAACTTCTAAAAGCGTTGATATTTCATTATGGGGCTCTGAGAGAGAAATGTTTTATTGATATCATGGTTGATGAGGTAAACAAGGGAAACATGAAAGATGGTGTGTTTCATAGAAACATTTGGGATTCAATTTGTAAAGAATTGAATATGATGACCAACAAGCTCTTTACAGTGAAACAATTGAGGGAGAAATATCAAAGGTTGCGTATAAAATACCGACTGTTTAGTCAATTGCTTGAGCAAACCGGGTTTGGTTGGAATGCAAAAAGTAATACTGTCACAACCTTAGATGAGACTTGGAAAAATTACACTCGAGTATCTTTATTCTCCCTAAAGTTCATATGGTGGACTTATCTTATGATAATTTTAGCAATCGATAATGACATTTATATCTTGAATTTGTTGTCTTAGGCACACCCAAAAGCTTCCCAATTTCATAAGCAAGGCTATGAACACTACAAACTGTTAGAGATTATCTTTAACAAGTCAACTGCCATAGTAATTCTTCATCATGCTTCTACCTAAGATCCACCTAATTCCGATGAGAAGAATGAATTGCATGAAGCATTTCTGAATAGTGGAGTGCATATAGATGTGGATGTTGATGGCCTTGTTGACCGAGATGACCCAAATACTCCGGTTGACCTTGAAACCCCAAGCACTCAGCCTACTCAGTCAGAAGGTTCTGCCAAGTGTTCTAAAATCAATGATAAGAAAAAACAAAAGGAAACTAGAAATAGTCAATTGAGTGAAGTTTTTGCCTGTTTCATAGAGGCCACAAAAGCAAAGATAAAAGCCTCTTTGGCTAGGGCTAAGAGGTATAGAGAGAAAAGTGTTGAAGGAACAAATTTGGTGGTTTCAGTGGATTATTCAGTGGTAACGTATTTGAAAGTTCTTGATGAAATGGAAAATCGTGTAGATGATAACACATATATGAAGGCATCAGAGAAATTTACTAATAATTTTGAGTTGAGGGAGGCATTCATTAAAATGCATTTGGAGAAGAAGAATATGTGGTTAGCTAGGATTGATTGAGAGTTGGAGACATTGCCTTTGGTCTTAAATTATGTTCGTGTTTTAAGGAGACTATTAGTTCTTTGATGTGTGTTTATGTTTGTACCTAGATATTTTTATTTATTTTTAGTTTATGGATGATATGTTATTCTTTTGGATTAATTATATGCATTTGGCATTCTTTTTTGTTGACCCATATTTGATTTTAATAATGACAAAACACTACTCTAATTGCACTAACAGTTTTATCTAAGTGTTTATGCAGTAAAAGCATTCAGTACAGAAACAAGATGCAAGAACTCAACTTGATTCAGACGCCAAGACAAGACAGAAGATCTAGAATAAGCATTGAGGTAATTGAAACAATTGTAAATCTCTCATGTTCAATTATATAGCTTGATCTGTGGCTCAATCTGCAGAAAGACTTTGACAAAATTGACCATACAAAAGTTTCTAAGTCAAAAATAGTTTTGAAACATGAAAAATTGGGTTGCCTTCAACCTAGTCGATTGGCTCCAAATACCAGTCGACTGGGATATGGGACAGAAAGGTCTCAATTGACTGGTGTTGAAGATCTAATCGACTGGTAACTGGGACAGAAAGTTCCCAGTCGACTGGTACTCTCCATTGGCCTAAAAAGTGAAATTTCTCACTTGACCCAGTCGACTAGTACAAGGATCCAGTTGACTGGTAATTCAAAAATATGATCATTTAAGACGCGGGATTTGGGCATTTAATACCCCAAACCTACCAAGTCAGGATCAAACGGCCATATTGATTCAAGGCTATATAAACCTACTTCAATGAGCATTTAAATTAAGAAGAGAACACATTCAATTCACAAGATAGCTCATTAATTCTCAAAAGCTTTGAAAAATTTATTGTTGAGCCATTCTTCAAGCTTGTTCTTGAAAGAGAGATATTATTCATTTGTAAAAGCACTTATTGCTATCTCTCTACCATTTACTTTACAACAAATATCATTTATTGTAAAGGGAAAGAGTTGGTATAACTCTTAAAGTGTTTAGGATTAAACATTTCATTGTAACTTCCGTGAGGAAAAGATTAAATTCCGTGAGGAAGAGATCAGGTGTAAGGTTTGTGCAACACCTGCGAAGTTGTATGACTAAAATTTTAGTGGATTACTTCAAGGAGGTTCCTTGAAGAGAGTGGACGTAGAGTTAGAAGGAATCCGATATTGCCAAACCACTATAAACGGAGTTTGCACTTTTTCTTCCTTAAACTCTTTACTTTCAAGCATTTATTTGATTGTGTGTTTTGTATATTTAACTGTTTAAAAACTTATAAGTTAATCAAAAAAAGTTTTTAAAACCCAATTCACCCTCCCTCTTGGGTTGGAACCTCGGTTTACACTTGTATTGTTGGATGATGGATGATTAGAATTGTGTATACGTGCCTAATTAGATTTGAAAATCATTGAAAACAGAAGAGGTGTTATCGATTTTTTTTTATTATTTTAAATAGAATTAACTTCAATCTATTCAGATTTGTGGAATATAAACTCGACTACATGATAATCATAATGTGACTTATTTTTCTGTTTAGGTTCAGAAATGGACAATTCAATAAACAATAATTATGGTAGCCAATCTAATTCATCAAGTTCATCCAATGAAGATGAGTATGAAATGCTCTTATTGTTGATGCTTGCCATGTTTACTGAATATGATGAAAAATTTGTAAATAAATTACCTATGTGAACATCACGACTCAACGAGAATGAATATATAACCGAATTGTTAAATGGTCGTTTAGAAGTAGTTTATGAATTATTTCGCATGGACAAGTAAACATTTGTTCACTTATGTAACATATTGAAGAAATATAATTATATAAAAGACTCTAGGAGTGTCACAGTAGAGGAAAAGATGGTCATTTTCTTGTTTGTGGTAGGACACAATGTGGGGCATAAAGTTGTAGCTGATCGATTTCAATATTAATTAGAAACAATTAATCGATATTTTAAGATAGTGATGAGAGCATTGAAAAAGTTTGCCAAGCACATCATTTGTCCATCGAATGACAACATGGTGCCTTCACAAATTAGACATGATCAAAGATTTAACCCATATTTTAAGGTAATGTATCTTATAGTTGATTGTTAATTTATTAGTTTAGCTCTGTATATAAAATATATAATACCAAACTAATTCTAATTGTATGCAATTTAATGGTGCAGAAATGTATTGGAGCAATTGATGGAACACACATTAGTGCATGGGCGCCAGCAGAAGAAGCTACTACTTATAGAGGTAGAAAATCGGTTGTGACATAAAATGTGATGTGTGCATGTTTATTCGACATGAAATTCAAATACGTGTATAATGGATAAGAAAGTATGGCTAACGATTCATGAGTCTTTTTGGACGCATTAACTCGATCGGATGCTCAATTTCTTTGACCTATTAATGGTAAATATATTTTAGCACTAAGTTGATGTTATTTATTAATTGATTGATATGTACTAAGAGAATTTGTATGACTTATAGGTGAGTATTATTTGGTGGACTCTAGTTATCCATGTATAGTCAGGTTTCTTCCACCGTTTAGAAGTGAACAATATTACTTAAATGAATATCAAGGTAGAACACAACAATCAATGGATTATAGAGAACTATTTAATTATAGGCACGTATCTCTACATAATGTTATAGAACGTTGTTTTGGGGTCTTAAAGGCGCGTTTTCCAATATTAAAAATGATGCCTAGATTCAAGCCCGCTAGACAACCTCTTATAGTTGTTGCTTGATGTGTCATACATAATTTTGTACGCCAGTGTTCTCAGAGTGATCAACTGTTTAATGAAAGGGAAGTATAGGGCCATGAAGTAGAAAGTGAAGGGGGGGTCGAGCACATTTTCAAATAATCATGCAGTTGATTTGTCTTATGCGTATGCAGTAGCCATGACTGCATTTCGTGAGCTTATTATGAATCAGAAGTGGGCAGACCATTTTGGTATTTGATTATATATCTGATAATAATGTTATGATTTTTTTTTTATAAGAGTTAGTTAATTTAATGTCCTTATTTGTGTTTAATTTAGTTTTTTTAGTTACTGAATTATTTTTGTTATTCTCATTAATATATTTCACATATTGATATATTATTTGATTTATAGGGTGTGAAGATGACAAACCAAACAAATTGGACAGTTGAGGCGATATGAGCATAAAAAGATCTCTTCATTATTGGCCCTCACCGACCCTAGGTGAAACTCTGAGACTAGTATGGTTGAAGTTCCAAGAGGAAAATTTGGCGAAGATTTTCTTGTAATCCATTACCCTTTTCCAAGAAGAATTTTGGGTCGCTCATTCTCCTTTTATCAAATTCTCAAAGTTGTATGTGATCCATGATTATTGCTATTTTAAAGTTGTCATCAACTATCTTATTTTAAACAAGAAAACTATGTCATGTTTAGATATTGAACCATTTTTCCAAGAAGAAAGATGGGTTGGTTGTTCACATTTTATCAAATTGTAAAAGTTATGTTGTATTTCTTATTTTAATTTTTTAGAATTTATTTAACAAAAAAACATATGTGGTACGACGAGGGAGAAGAGTTTGGTCATGTTTGATCCATAGTACATAAAAAATACTAAAATTTTAGAAATAAAAATATATTAATTATTTTCAAGTATTTAGTGTGTGCTAAAAAGTATATTTATTAAATATGAGAAATAAAATTAATATAGATTTCAAATTTAAACTGAAAATTTAAAACAAATATAAGAAGGTGTGTCCAAATAGTTTTCTATTTTCAAAACAGTTTTCAAAAGAAGATTGTCTAAATAACATTTCACTGTTTTCTGTTTTGGAAACAATTTTCGAGTTACAGTTATCCAAACATAACATGTTTTCTTCAGAAAACTGTTTTCAGTTTTCATTTTCAAAAACAATTTTTCAAAACTGAAAATAAGAAACTGTTATCCAAACATGCCCTAATTAGCAAACAACTTTTAAGATTTTGAAAACTGTTTTCAGTTTTGGAAAAGCAAAAACTCTCTTTGAAAAGCCTATTCAAACATAATCTCACTGTGAATGATATATTTAATTTTGTTATATTTCATGTTCCTTTCTAAAATGGAGAGAATTGAAATCCATCAATTTGTATTAAAAATTATGATTTTTATAAATAGTTTAACCTAAGCGAAAATTAACTTAATTTGACATCTAAAAGTGTTTTATCGAACTCCTATGGTTTCCAAATTAAGTTTGGAAGTTTTTTTAAATTAAAAGCATGCTCGATTGTTTATCGCAATAGATATGGACGGTTATTTGCCTGACACAAACACTTGAAAATTAAATATGGACAGATGATTTTTTATACATGGATAGTCCCTCCAAATAATTTGTTAAGGGAAGATAAAAAATAATAAATTATAATGGATAAAATGAAGAAGGATCTATATATTAACACAAGATGTAAGAATAAAAACATTTTATATCAGTCTATAATTTTTTAATATTCTTCTTTCAAAATCGACTGTTTGATTTAATAATTTACATAATAAATTATAGAATAGTGTAAAATACATTATTCTTACACATAGAATGATGAATTTATAAAGCATACTTAGATTGGAACTTATTATGCCTCTTAGGAACATTTATAAAAATGCACATGGATGGTTAATTTTCCATACACGAACATTTGAAATTCTCAGGATAGCTATCTTCTATGCCTACTTATCTCTATAAACAATGGTAATGTTTCAGTGAAGACCATATAATGCTATATGTCAAAATGATATATACAATATTAAGTAGCAATAACTAGACAATCTCATTTGTTAAATCAAATTCAAATTCAAAATACAAACAGTTCGAAAAGATTCACGACCAACAAAAAGAAGTTGAAATTTAAACATTAGCTAGTATAATGTATGGCAATAACCAATACAAATTTGAAGACTTCCTTCCACATTACAAACCACATAACAAACATATTAAAGGATACCTCATATTGATTTTCAGATCTATTAGATAGATTCCCGACTAATCTTTATCCTTAAGTTCTTCCTCATCACCTGAATCAAGTGAATGTATTGATATTAATAATATAAATATGAATGATATATAGGTTTAACACGTAAGCTTGGTAAATTATTTGAGTTCAAGAAAATGATAAAGTAACACTAGTATTCAATCCACTAATAAACTGAAGTGTTATTGTAATGACCTATCTTGGGTTAACCACCCCCGAGACGGTGTCATCATGTTTTGAAATCTCAGCATGATATATTTATGCAATAATATAAAAACATATATTAACTGAAAATATATATACATTAACCCTCAACATGGGAGTTACATTATTAATATCCTATCTGAAACAATATATACAACATATTAAAGATGCATGAATATCTATAAATTTTGTTTTGTTCTTCCATTAGTCTGAGGATGTGGACCACGAGACTTACAGATAATAACTCAGTCTAAATCTCAACTCACAAATTTATCTGTCTTGCCCGCAACCTGAAATTATTTAACAATGAAGAGTGTGCTTCACAAGCTCAGTGAATTAAATTTTACTAGAAGTACTCGATTTGTATATTTCTAGTTATATTCATTCCTTGTTAAATCAGCATAATTAACCATCTATCTCTTCTCACATTCTAATTAAATCATTTATCAATTTCTCTTAATAAATAAATTATTAGGCTATCATATTTCAATACATATATCTCATATATTTTATCAATTTAATATCATCATAAAGTTCACATCATACAAACAATCAATAATATTTTTCTTTATTATATCATCATTTCTATTTATTTATCATCAAAATTGTCTCATTATGAGACTCATCTATCTATCAATCATTTAATAATCAAAGCTGATTCTTTAGCATCTCAGCTATTAATAATAAATATTAAAAACAAATATAATGCATGAATTTAAATTATCTTTGTTTCTTTCTCATCAGATCATTTCATATTATCATTTGGGAACGTCTTCCCACATATCGATATGTTTCAACTAGACCAGCTACCTTCTTTGTCTTCTCAGCCAGACCAACTGCCTTCTTGATCTTCCCTTTTATGCATATGAACAATAACATGCAAGCAAGCATACATCAAAAGCATTAAATTCAATTATCTAGCTCTTTCTCAAAATTATTATTTTCATCATATTTATTAAATTGTCTCTTCATATATCATATTAATTTTTCAATCATATTTTTAGAAATTTCATATAACTTCTCAGTATATTTTTTATTTATTAATCCATCATTTTTAAAATGTAAATTCTTATATAATTAATAGTCAACATACTATTTAATCCCTAATCAATAAATCAATCAATTATCATACATAGCAAGAAATACATCATTAAATCATTATAATTCAACAATTTATTCAAATATCATAAATTCATATTTTTATTGGTCTCGATTACTAAAAGTAAATCTAACTCATCATATAAAACTTTAAAGCTACCCATGGATCACCTTCTTGCCTTTCTTGTTCATTTCAGCAATTTCTTGAGATTGTTGATCACCAACACCTAATCATAAACTTTCATAAATCTTACTATTTCATAACTTAATTCAAACAATATAATTATCTAGTTATGAGTTTTATTGAAAATTTACCATAAATATGATGAAATTTTGCTATTGTAATTGGATGACTGTAACTATCTCTAATAGTGGAGAAATTTTCTTCTAGGAAATTTGAATTGAAGAAAGAAAGAAACCAAACAAAATTTGGAGGAAATAAAGTCTTTGAAGCTTAGAGACTTATAAACTTCCATTTTTTTTTTTCCACTGCTTCACCATTCAGACATTTTTTTATCGCTTCACCACTCAAAAACTTTTTTCCTTCTCGTCGCTTCACCGTTTCACGTGAAGTCTGCGATTTTTTAAATACAATTTACATATTTGCCATCGGTTAGATACAATTCTGCCATCATTTAAAATTTATTATTTTGCCATTACATAATTACTGTTTGCCATTATATAATTACAGTTTTGCCATTTACCCTTTAAAAATCACATTTTCATCTTTTTTTCCTTCCAAAAATTTTTATAAAAATTATAGAGAAATATAAAAAATTTATATTTTCTTTCAATTTTTTTTAATTATTTTCCTCAACTTCAGTTAATATTTCTCTTTAAAATTCTTTCATTTCAACTTTAACTATAAAAAAATTTCAGTACTTTTTTCTTCAAAAATTTCTAGCTCTTTTCATCAAAATTTTCAATATTATCTTTCAAATCAGTACTAAATCCTTCATCAATAGATTATTTAATTAAATATAATATATGTAAAATTACTTCTTTACCCTTATTTTATGAACACGAGTACTACAATTATACCCACCTTATAAAAATTTCGTCCCCGAAATTTCCTTACCTAACTCATTAAAAAGTTGTGAGTACTCTTTCCTCATTCTTGCTTCATGCTCTCAAGTAATTTCTTCAACATCTTTGTTCTGCCATAACATTTGAACTAAAGGAATAACTTTAATAAACAAAACTTGTTCATTTATGTCTAGAATTCTGACTGGTACCTGCATAAAAGTCAAATCTTCCTGAAGTTCTAAGCCTAACTCGGAATACTATAGGATTCATCATGTAAACCTTTCTCAAAAGTAAAACATGAAACACATTGTTCAATTGCTATAACTCTGGAGGCAAATCCAATCTATATGCTACTGGTCCAACTCTTTCAATCACCTTATATGGCCCTACAAATCTCGGACTCAACTTTCATTTCTTTTTAAATCTCAATACACCATTCCACGGAGATATCTTCAAATACACCCAGTCACTAACCTGAAACTCAAGAGGTCGTCTTTTATTATCAGCATATCCTTTTTGTCTATTATGTGCCGCTCTAAGGTTCTCTCTAATTAGTTTGATCCTCTTAGTAAACAAATCTATCATTTTCGGACCAAATATCTTTCTTTCTCCAACTTTTTCTCAACATACTAGAGTTTTGCACCTTCTACCATATAAATCCTTAAATGGTGCCATCCCAGTACTAGTTTGATACTGATTATTGTATGCAAACTCAATCAAAGGTAAATAAGCATCCCAGCTCACTGAAAAACTCAATACACTTGCCCTCATCATATCTTCCAGTATTATGATGATTCTTTTTGTCTGCCCATTGGTTTGAGGATGAAAAGTTGTACTAAACTGCAATTGTGTACCCATAGCCTTCTGAAAACCCCTCCAAAATCTAGAATCTCTATATAATACAATGCTCAAAGGTACTCTATTTAATCTTACAATCTTCGCTACATACCATTTAGCCAACTTTTCAGGACTCCAGGTAGTTTTAATAAGAAGAAAATGCAAAGACTTAGAAAATCTATCCACTATAACCCATACAACATCATGACCTCTCTCAGTACGAGGAAAATCAAAGTCTATTCTCAGACTTCATCTGTTGACAAATCAAACATCTAGAAATATACTCAGCTACATCCTTCTTCCTCCCTAAGCACCAATAATTCTATCTCAATCTCCTGTACATCTTATTATTACCTGGGTGCATAGAATACAGAGAATCATGAGCCTTTCTTAATATCTTCTTTCTCATCTCAATATCATTGGGAACACAAACTTTATGTCCCAATACCACCATACCATCTTCTCTAATTCTAAACCCAGTTGGCTTCCCACTCAATACTTCCTGTTCGATTTTCTCTATTCCTTCATCTCTACTTTACGTCTGTAACAGACGATCAATAATAGAATATTGTACCACCATATTTGCCATCAATACTCCTCTATCACTGATACTCAACTGCATTCTCATTTCTCTCAATTCTATCATCAAGCTAATATCATGACTCCCAATAACAGCTAATCTCCTTGTAGATTTTTTACTAAATGCATCAACTACTACATTAACCTTCCCTAGATGATAATGAATTGTACAGTCATAGTCATTAATCAAATCCATCCACCCCCTCTACCTCAAATTAAACTCTTTCTGGGAAAGTAAATGTGTCAAACTTTTATGATAAGTAAAAATTTCACAAGTGGCTCTATACAGATGTTGTCTCCAAATCTTCAAAGCAAAAACTATGACAGCCAATTCTAAATCATAGGTCGGGTAATTTCTCTTATGGTTTTTCAATTGCCTAGAATCATAAACTATAACTCTCCCATGTTGCATCAACACACATCCCAACCCTTAATGCGATGCATCATTATATACCACAAATCCTTCATCACCAGAAAGAAGCACTAATACCGGAGCAGTAGTCAATTTCTCTTTCAACAACTGGAAACTCTTCTCACATTTTTCTGACCACATAAACTTCACTTCCTTCTTGGTAAATAGTCCAGCAACAATACAAAAATTCTGGATAAACCTCCTATAATAACCAACCAACCCTAAAATGCTTATATTTCAGTAACATTAGTTGGTCTTTCCCAATTCAACACTACATCTACTTTCTGTGGGTCAATTACTATACCATTTCTTGACACACACATGCCCCAAGAAAGATATTTTGTTTAACCAAAACTCACACTTAGAGAACTTTGCATACAATTTATATCTCCTCAAAATTTCCAACACTATCTCTAAATGTTGCACATGCTCCTCTTCATTCTTAGAATATCATCAATAAATACAATCACAAATCTATCCAAGAATGGTTTAAACACCCGATTCATTAGATATATAAATGTTTCAGGAGCATTAGTCAACCCAAATGGAATCACAAGGAACTCATGATAGCCATAACGTGTCCTAAAAGAAGTCTTAGGCACATCCCACTCCTTTATCCTCAACTGATGATAACCCAATCTCAGGTCTATCTTAGAAAACACCCTAGCCCTTGTAACTGTTCAAATAAATCATCTATCTTGGGCAAAGGATATTTATTCTTGATGGTGATCTTATTCAACTATTTATAATCATTACACAATGTCATCGTTCCATCATTCTTCTTCACAAACAACACAGGGGCTCCCCAAGGCGACATACTAGGTCGAATAAATTGTTTATCTAGTAACTCCTGAAGCTGAACTTTCAATTCTCTCAACTCAGCTGGTGCCATTCTACAAGGTGCTATAGATATAGGTGTTGATCTCGGAATCACCTCAATAGAAAACTTAATCTCTCTTTGGGAGGCAAACTAGACAACTCCTCAAGGAACACATTAGAAAAATCTTTCACCACTAAGATTTCTTTTAACTTCCTAATCTCCTTTCTAGAATCCATAGCATATGCTAAATACCCTTCATAACCCTTCTTCAACTATCTACTAGCAGTCAGGGCAGAAATAAGATAGTTGGCAAGTATTTTACATTCTTCCAGAAAATTAAACTTCTCTTATCCCGGTATTCTAAACACCACATTCTTTTTAAAGAAATCTATCCAAGCATAATATGCAAATAACCAATTCATCCCTATAATTAAATCAAAATCTGTTATATCTAAAAGCAACAAATCAAGTTCAAATTCTCTATAAGCCATACTAATCACCCAACCCCGATAAATTGTCCTGATGATAACCCTATCCCCAATAGGAACCTCATCAATAACTGCATGCATCAAAGGACTAATACAAGCATTAATGGATTTCATATAAAAACTGGATGTAAAATATTGGGTTTGTAACGACCCATCCCGAGTTGGCCACCCCAGCATGACACATATATGCAACAATAAAAAAAATACTAACAATTTTTTTTACTTCAATCCTCAACCCTCAACAGGAGAGATACATCTTTCTAATCTTGACATAAACATTATATACAACGTAAAATGTATGAATATTTACAAATAAATTTTTATTTTATTTTTTCATTAGTCTGAGGATGTGGACACGTACGTGGCTTACAAAAATGATTTTGTCTGACTCTTAACCCACCAGACTATTTGTCTTGCTTGCTACCTAAAATCATTATACAATGAGGGATGAGCTTCACAAGTTCAGTGAATTAAATTTACTATAAGTATTCAATTTGTATAAATAGTCCTTTAATATTTAATCATTTATATCTCATATAACTTGATAATAGCATATAGTCTAACATTTAGATAGTTCTTATCATATCATACTTCTATGTTTCTTTCTTACCATAACTGTCTCTTTGTGAGACTCATTCATCTATAAATAAATTTATAATAACAATAACACTTCAGTAATACAATCAATATTTAAAATAGATGCAATGCATGAATTATTATTAGGGAATATTTTCTCACATGTCGACATGTTTTTATCTTAAACCGGCCATCTCTCAGTTATTTTATTTTCAGCGTATACCGACTGTCATAGTTTTCGTTTATTTCCAGCATATATTATTTCTCATAAAATAATTCTCTACACATCCACTATTCCTATCACACCTATCAACCAACTTTCATCTATCACCAAAGCATAAGTTAATAATTTATTCTAATATTATCACTAGATATTTCATATTTATCTTGATTACTTAAAGTAAATCTAACTTACCACGAAGCACTTAGAGCTACCCGTGGATCACCTCATTGCCTTTCTTGTTCTTCTCAGTAATTTCCCCCAGTTGCTGATCATCAACACCTTACATAATATTTATATTAAATTTCTAATTTATTCTTCAATTCTTCATAATTTACACCCTTTGAAAATTTTCACTTTGAATTCTGAGAAATTTCATGTATGCTAAAAATTCAAAAATAAACTTCACGTTATTACCTTCTATTTTTCTTAGAGCTTTTTGTGGTTCTCTATAAAATTCTCCCGTAAACCCCTTTAAAAATTTGCTCTTTCAACCTTTCTTTCTGTCCCCAAGTGCTTAAAGAAATAGAGTAATTGAATCATAGTTAAAAGAAAGCCAAACAGGATTTAGTAACTAATTTAAAAAAAAAACTAAAGTTCTAAATATTTATAAGCAAAAAAATTTCAAACTCTTAGCACAACATCTCCCCAAATTTGCAATGTTTTTGTAATACTGCCAATTAATCTTCTTGTAGATTTTCTACTCAATACATCTGTTACCACATTCGCCTTTCCTCAATGATAGTGAATTTATACAATCATAGTCACTAATCAACTCCATCCACCACCTCTATCCCAAATTCAACTCTCTCTAGGTAGGTAAGTATGTCAAACTCTTGTGATAAGTAAATATCTCACAAGTGGTTCCACACAAATGATGTCTCCAAATTTTCAAGCAAGCACTATGGCAACTAACTCTAAGTCATGGGTAAGGTAATTTCTCTCATGATCCTTCAATTTCTTAGAAGCATATGCCATTACCTTCCCATGTTGCATCAACACACATTCCCACTCTTAATAGAATGCATCACTATATACCACAAATCCTTCATCACCTGAAGGAAGCACCAATATTGGAGATGTAGTTAATTTCTCCTTTAGTAATTGAAAACTTTTCTCACACTCCCCATACTATACAAATCTCACATCTTTACTGGTCAATCTAGTCAACAGAACTGCAATAATATAAAAATTATGGATAAATCATCTATAATAACCTACTAACCTCAAGAAGCTTTTTATCTCAGTTACATTAGTTTATCTTTCCCAACTTAACCCTACTTCTACTTTCTATGGATCAATTGCCATACTATCTCTAGATGCTACATGCCCCAAGATATTTATTTCATTCAGCCAAAATTCACATTTAAAAAATTATAGCATATGATGAGAATGCAAAATTTCATATTTTTCTCGCTTAATATTTAGTTTTTTTATATCCATTTGGTGCCTAAATGTACCCATTATTCTTATATTTTGATTTAGGATGCAAATGGAGGTGTTAAGTGCAAAACGAAACTAATTGGGCGATTTCAGACAGTTTTGACATCACTTCGTAATATGGGAATAACTCTCTCATATGAGCTTAGATTGAGATGATTCAGATGCTACAGAACACCAAGAAAAAGCTCTACAACTTGCATGTTTTGAGTTTTGAGAGATCTTGGATGCATCAAGGTCAAAACCGGGCTTGGAGTTGCTGCACCTGCACTGTTATAGTTCTGGAAAGTCCCTTAGCCTGTAATTCTAATACACTGATTTGACGCAGTTTATTTTTGAAAGTTTCCAGTTCTGGTGCACGAAAATTCATGTTGAAAACACTAGTTTCCTAGTTATATTAGGACTTTATTTTATTTTTAATATTTTCCTTAACTTAGTCAGATTTGGATATCGTTATTTTAAGATAATATTTAGAATATTTTAGGAGACCTTGTAGGGTTTCTACTACTGAAAATAACATGTATAAGAGGGGAGAAATCATCAGACTTCTGGGACGCCTCTCTCTCATTCTTCTTTAATTTCTCCTTCGAGTTTTCATCATGGCCCTGTGTGGCTAAATTTTTATAATTGGTCGAAGGAAACAGAGGCCTCAGAATTAATAAAAATGTGAGATCTAATCTGTTTTTTATATTGTTCAATTTTTACTTTAAGTATCGAATGTTCTTCTGTCCCTATTTTCATTATTGTATTGTTTAATTACTAGGAGGCCTACTAGTTTATTATTTATTGCAATCTATTGCTAGGTTAGATATCAAATCCATAATTGTTTGATCCCTCTAATTTGTGAAGCAACTAAGATTTAATGATTTGCTGCGTCAGAAATTATTAGATCTTAGGAAGAACGCTCGACTAAATTAAATACAACCGCTTGTGCTTGTGTTGTTTAGCTTCATCAATCTCTCTAATTCTTAAGGCTGCTACTAGATTAAACCTTTAACGCTTGGCTTGGGTTTTTTAATAGTTAGGGTTAATTAGATTGCTTGTTTTCCAATTAATTAGGACTAAGGAGAGATAGGAAAATAGTTCCAACGATGAATATTCAAAGTGTGAATTGATATATACTTACGTTGATGATCAGTTGTAAAATTCTGATGATGGATGTTTAACTTAGACCAAGGTTTGATCTTTTGATTGATTTTGATACTTTAATTTGAATTGTTCATTAATTGTTTTTCTTAAAATTGTTTTCGTTATACTCAAATCCCCCATCCTTGTTCACGTAGCATAAAACTAGGCTAGATACTCTCCGTGGGAACGATCCTTACTCACACTACTACATGTATTTTTAGGAGTATAGGTTTTATTTTTGGTTGCTTGTGACAACACACCAAATTTTGGCGCCATTGCCGGGGAGTGGTTATATTTGATTTTTTTTTGCTTCTTATGATCCTTATTTTGTTCTTGAAATTAAAAAAAAACAAAATAAAAAAAAATCAGAATTTAATAGCCTTTTCACTTCTGCCACGCTGAAATCACGCACAACTTGACATTTGTCTACTAAAACTGTCAAAACTTTCTCTAGAAAAATCATATTAATGAGCCATAAAATTATCCAGAAAATAGACATCCGGATATTTCCAAGAATATATGGATTATCTCCTAGTTCTTCTTGAATCAATACAGTTTAATCTGCAAAGTTAATTGATCTTTGATTTGCAGTGCGATTCAGAAATAGAGAGAACTTTGCGCAGGTTAAGGAGGGAAGATCGGAGAAATTCTGAAGAGAACGATCCAGCTCTTGATCCCCTATTTGATAGTGATTTTGATTTAGAAGAGGAGGAAGTCATTGCTAGAAATTGAACTTTGAAAGAGCTTGCTGCCCCTAATTTAAATCAACAACCCTTATCCATAACGTTCCCTACTTTAGATACTATCACTACTTTTGAATTAAAATCTGGACTAATATATCTTTTGCCCACTTTTCATGGCCTGCAAGTGAAGATTCTCACAAGCATCTAAAGGAGATTCATGTGGTATGCACGAGCATGAAACCCACAGAGGTGACTGAAGAGCAAATTAAAATACGAGTCTTTTCGTTTTCGTTGAAGGATTCGGCTAAGGATTGGCTCTATTATCTACCCTCCGGGAGTATTACCTCATGGAATGAGATGAAAAGGTTGTTTTTGGAGAAATATTTCCCAGCTTCAAGGATGGCGAACATTCGTGCACCAACTTCTTGATCAATCTTGAAGGTCAATATCCACCCTTAGATCTTGAGGACCAATCAACCATAGCTCTTCATCAATCCTTAGTGATCCTATGCATTTTGAACATGCCTCATGCATCATTCAAGAAGGCTTAAAAACCATGTACAAGTGTGCCTGGCGCCGCGGCCCACGGTAGGGCACACATCCTTCATGATATGATCCACGCCAAGAACTAAGAAATTTATGGATCAAGAAGACCTCCAAGATCGTCTAGAAGCAGATTTATGTGAGATCGCGACCCGTTGCTTATATTGAAGCAAAAACCTTGGTATAATGAAGACTGAGACCGCGACCCGTTGCTTATATTGAAGCAAGAACCTTGGTATAATGAAGACATCACAATCAATTATGGAAGGATTGATTGATAAGTCGAAGATGAACGCCACAAAAACTCCAATAAGTTCAGAAGTTCTAAAAAAACCAAAGAGAAATTTCTCTCCGAAAGTATGAATCAAATCTGAATTGTGTTATTCCAAAAGCTAATGGCTATTTAAATATATGAGAATTCGTAACCAAATAGAAAAAGAAAAACTAAAAAATAGGAAATAAACCTAAACAGAATTCTGGTAGGAATAGGAAACTACGAAATAGGAAATAAAACTAAATAGAATTTTGGTAACCTAAAATTCAAATAAGGAAAGTATCTAACTTGGCATGCAACAATTAAATTCAGAAGGAAACAATTAAGAAAAGGTGCAAGCCCAACGTAGATTCGGATGCAACAGCCTATTAGATTTCGGCCCATCATACCAGGCCCAAACGATATCCTTTTTGAAACTTTCTTAGGTCAAAATTGAGTGCCAAGACGTCATCTTTCCATCCTAATAAGTTTAAGCCCATTTGGAGTTGTGGGCAAGAAGATATGACCATTTTAATTCTGTTCGTTGGGTCCTCCCGAAATTCCCTTGAATCATGGAAACCCATCCTTGTGGATCATGTATAGCATTATCCTTGGGCCCCCAAAGATGGTTCTTAGCCCAAATATGTTGAATAAGCCAATTGAGAGTTTTCTTGAACCGTTTAGCTCGGGCCCTTATAACTGGACCAATTGGAACTTGAATAAACCGTTTAGCTCGAGCCCTTGTAACTTGACCAATTGGAACTTGAATAGGATCTGCCTCCCATTTGTTAGTCGTGTCCTCATCATTCCCCTCCTCTTGAAAAGGATTTGTCTTCAAATCATCACCTACATCAAAAGGGCGTAAATCAGAAACATTGAAAGTGGTATTATCATTATACTCACTTGGTAAATCCAATTTGTATGCATTGTTATTGATGTGCTCAAGGACTTGAAAAGGAGCATTAGTTAATTTTTCTTCGATCAATTGGAACCCCTTCTCTTGCTCGTCTCCCCATTTGAATTCAATGATCTTCTTGATGACTTCGCTAAGAGGTGCGGCAATACTGCTAAAGTCTTTCATGAACCTCTTGCAAAAACTAGCAAGTCCATGAAAACTATGAACTTGACCTACACTCGTGGGACTTGGCCATGGTAAGCCATGTAGAATCTCCTCGAGAAAGATACCATCAAACTCCTGTAAAAGAGAAACAATAGAACTAGGCAAAGATGAGTCAAATTGGTTAGTGTTTAACGCCTCTTTGTACAAAAGTATAATCATTGGCTGATTTAAAATCATCGCTCTTTTTATTTCACTCGTTCTTGCATAGAAATTTATTTTTCTCTCAATGGCCGAATCAGCTCTCTTATTTTCTATCTCAATTTTTTTGATCTCTCTCATTTTCTCTTTCTGGTTTTCATTCGTTCTCTTTTTCTCACTCTCTTTTTGTAACCTCACTTGATCTTCATAAACCTGCTTTGGTGTCAAAGGAACTAGAGTGATTGTTCTTCGATTTTTAACAAACGAATATTTGTTGGTGAAGCCATCATGCTTAACACACCGATCGAATTGCCATGGCTGGCCTAGTAACAAGTGTCCAGCTTGCATCGGAACTACATCACACAAAACTTCATCTTCATATTTTCCAATACGAAAGGAAACTAACACCTGTTTATTCACCCTCAGTTTACCACTATTATTGATCCATTGTAACTTGTAAGGCCGAGGATGTTTAATCGTTGGCAGCCCTAATTTCTCAATCATTGTAGTGCTATCAACGTTAGTACAACTACCTCCATCAATAATCATACTACATACCTTGTTTTTCACGTGGTATCTAGTATGGAAGATGTTTTCTCGTTGCACTTTGTCATCTTCTTTGATTTGCACACTTAGAGCTCTCCTTGCAACTAACAATTCTCCTTGGGCAGTGTATTCCTCATCACTCACATCCTCTAATGGTGGCATAGATTCGGGATCTTCTTCACCCTCGGTTTCAATTTCACCATTATCTCGCAATACCATAACTCTTTTGTTCGGACATTAGCTTGCTATGTGACCCCTGCCTTGGCATTTAAAACACTTAATACCACGATTTCTAGTGGTAGAAG
Organism: Bretschneidera sinensis; assembly: GCA_023935145.1. Lineage (NCBI taxonomy): Eukaryota > Viridiplantae > Streptophyta > Magnoliopsida > Brassicales > Akaniaceae > Bretschneidera > Bretschneidera sinensis. The sequence continues at coordinate 61,536,768 of CM043700.1, read as the reverse complement.
AGTCAGTTTTACCTTGATTTCCATGGCTGGTACTTTCTTGCTTTTGCTCGGTTTTGGGCTTGGCCGTGGCTTTCTTCACAAAATTCGGCCTCCAAGATGAATCCGAGTTAGGGTTTTGTCGTGTATTGCTGCCCCTCCTCTTGAGTTGGTTCTCAATTTTGACAGCCATGTGTACCATATCTTCCAATTCCACATAATGATGCAACTCCACCGAATTAGCAATTTTCAGGTTCAAACCAGCCAAGAACCTAGCCATAGTAGCCTCTCGATCCTCCCCTACATTTGCTCGAATCATAGCTACTTCCATCTCTTTATAATAACCCTCCACACTCCGATTACCTTGTGTAAGACTTTGCAATTTTTGGTATAACTCACGGTAGTAATGGCTTGGAACAAACCGTTTCCTCATCACGGTTTTCATCTCCTCCCAAGTCTCTATTGGACGCTCTCTATTTCTTCTCCTATTTAACACTAGCTGATCCCACCAAACAATTGTATAGTCAAAAAATTCAATGGCCGCAAGTTTAACCTTTTTAAGCTCGGAATAATTATGATAATCAAACACTAATTCTATCTTCTTCTCCCACTCAAGGTAAGCTTCAGGATCGTTTTTGCCTTGAAACGATGGAATCTTCATCTTAATACTACCCAAGTTATTGTCTTCCCGATTCCTAACTTCTCTACCTCGACCACCAAATCTCCTATGGCTAACAACTGATTCCCAATCATCTTCTTCATCAAATCCATTCCCATAATACTCTTCATCTTCAACTCTCTCTCCCCTAGGTTCAACTCTCTCCCTCCTACGCACATTAGGAGCGTTTTGTTGCTGCCCCACACGTGCATTCTGTACCCGATCAATCCTCTCATGAACCTGTTCCATCTCCGCTTGCAATACTCTTCTCATCTCACCCATTAAAGCCTCCATGGGCAACTTCGGATCACCATCTCCCGACATATCTCCGGAATTATTTTTGTTCTTGTCGTCTGACATGTTTGCTGCAACTAGAAGGCTCTGATACCAACTTATATGATCCACGCCAAGAACTAAGAAATTTATGGATCAAGAAGACCTCCAAGATCGTCTAGAAGCAGATTTATGTGAGACCGCGACCCGTTGCTTATATTGAAGCAAGAACCTTGGTATAATGAAGACTGAGACCGCGACCCATTGCTTATATCGAAGCAAGAACCTTGGTATAATGAAGACACCACAATCAATTATGGAAGGATTGATTGATAAGTCGAAGATGAACGCCACGGAAACTCCGATAAGTTCAGAAGTTCTAAAAGAACTAAAGAGAAATTTCTCTCCGAAAGTATGAATCAAATCTGAATTGTGTTATTCCAAAAGCCAATGGCTATTTAAATACACGAGAATTCGTAACCAAATAGAAAAAGGAAAACTAAAAAATAGGAAATAAACCTAAACAGAATTCTGGTAGGAATAGGAAACTACGAAATAGGAAATAAAGCTAAATAGAATTTTGGTAACCTAAAATTCAAATAAGGAAAGTATCTAACATGGCATGCAAGCCTTATAATGCAACAATTAAATTCAGAAGTAAACAATTAAGAAAAGGTGCAAGCCCAACGTAGATTCGGATGCAACAGCCTACTAGATTTCGGCCCATCATACCAGGCCCAAACGATATCCTTTTGAAACTTTCTTAGGTCAAATTTGGGTGCCAAGACGTCATCTTTCCATCCTAATAAGTTTCAGCCCATTTGGAGTTGTGGGCAAGAAGATATGACCATTTTAATTCTGTTCGTTGGGTCCTCCCGAAATTCCAAAGTGGAAATTCCCTTGAATCATGGAAACCCATCCTTGTGGATCATGTATAGCATTATCCTTGGGCCCTCAAAGATGGTTCTTAGCCCAAATAGGTTGAATAAGCCAATTGAAAGTTTTCTTGAACCGTTTAGCTCGGGCCCTTATAACTGGACCAATTGGAACTTGAATAAACCATTTAGCTCGGGCCCTTGTAACTTGACCAATTAGAATTTGAATAGGATCTGCCTCCCATTTGTTAGTCGTGTCCTCATCACTTCATCTTCTGGGCACCGTGGCCTGGGGGAGGCTAAGCCGTGGCTCACACCTCCTCCAAGTCTCCTCCTTGTTGGGCGCCGCGGCCTGGGAAGGCTATGCCACGGTGTGACCTAATGCTGAACCTTTTGTACATGCTGTGCGCCGAGGCGCACACTTAGTGTGCTGAGGCGCCAAGCCTGATGCTGAACCTCTTCAAACCTTGTTTAAACCTTAGACAAACACCAATAATATATAATATATTTTTTTCATCCCAAAATATCACATTTACATTCTATTTTATAACTGTTATTGTACACTAACTTAACTAAACTCTGTCAATCTGTGCCAAAATATCTCTACCCTTCCAAAAAATCCTCCATCATACTCACAAGTCATCACATTCATGATCTCATTCCCAAAAAGAAAACCTTCATCAATCATCAACTTATCATACCTTCAAATCCAAAAACCCAATCTGAAATGTACTTGCAATGTATCAATTATCAAACATAAGATTCCCCAATAGGGTATAAACAATATAGATTACCCCAAAATCATTAAAAAAAAAACACACACACACCAATCAATTATCACCGATCAGATCACCCAAGAAAGAGCAAAAACATAAGCATATAAACATCAATCAAAAGCATATAATTATCTAAACACCAAAACAGAATCATAAAATCAATCAATCTATCAACCGTCAACTATACCATAAGCATATAAACAAAAACAGAAGCATAAAATTATATAAACACCAAAACAACAATATATACACACTAGAAACAAAAGCAAAATCCAGTAAACATAAGCATATAAACACCAAGCATAAGCATATAATTATCTAAACATCGAAACGAAAGCATAAAATTAATTAATTTATCCACTGTCAACTGTATCACAAGCATATAAACAAAAACAGAAGCATAGATTATATAAACACCAAAACAATGACATATAAACACTAAGACAAAAGTAAAATCCAGTAAACACAAAGAAGAAGTAAAATATTAAAGTTCTTACCAAAACATAAGCCCAATATTATAATTCTTACCAAAACATAAGCAAAAAATAACAATTCGTACCAAAAAAACAGAAGTAGTCAACCAATCTCTCTAAAGATTAATGATTGAAGGTTCCAAAACAATCTTTGATAACTCTGAAACTTAAAATTAAAATTACAAATGTCAATCAAGAAATAAGAATGAAGATTAACTATAACTAATACAAAATATTAACTAATTGGAAACAAAATTAAATAATACCTTATTCAACTTTTTCAAGAATTTTCAAGTCTTCTTTAACATTAACCAGACTCTATGACCATCGAACCCAATCTTGAGCACATATAAGGATTGCACTACCTTAGAAGTCAAAGAACTCCTAAAAGGGTCAAGAACACACTCCCATGCTAAATACAGACTCGAAAGCAATCGTGGATATAGGAACAACCAACATATCACGAGTTATTTGTGATAGGATATGAAATCTTGGACTATTAACTTTCCACCACCCCAAAATATCAAACAAATCCTCCTCATCATCATCCTCTTCAAGAGCTTTACCAAGATATCTATCTAATTTAGGTTTACCATATCCACTACTAGTTTCGGTCTTGTTCTTGTTAAATGCTAACTTAATGATCTTCTTCATCCCCCTCATCGAGCTAACTTACTAAAACTTTGTGATTTGTCACTTGGTTAGGTACTACTTTCAGGCATCAACTTCTTCTTATAATCATCATACAAGCTTTTATTTGCATCTTTCACTATCTTCACCATATTTTCACCTCTTGTACCTTTGTACACTTTAAAAGAGGAAACTCAACATTTTCTAATTTACGTTTAGGGTCAAGAACCACTCTAATATAAATAGGAGTATTCATCTTCTCGATGTGACCCCAATACTTGTCAAACTTATCTTTCATTTTTATTGTCATTATCTTCAAGTCACTTGCCCCACTTGTTCTCCATTGTTGCAAAAGGGCATCAACTTCAATGATCTCATGAAAGAAAGTATTTGAAGTAACATTCAATTAACTTGAAATCTTATTAGTGGGATCATAAAAACAACCCAATATTTCAATTATCCTCATAACTTTGATCAAATCATCTTCATCCGATAACCTCATTTCAAGCTCATACCTAATGCCATTATCATAAAAAGAAAAAATCTTTCTCAAACTTTTGGGCCACATCCAACATCAAATAGGTTGAATTCCATCTAGTGGGGACATTAAGACACAACAAACTTTTAGTTTCTATCTTCTTTAACACCACAACCTTCTTTTAGTTTCTATTTTCTTTAGCACCATACCCTTTCTAAATTTCTTCAATCTAGATGGAGATTGTCTTACATACCTCACAACCCCTTTAACCGAAACAATTAGGTTAATTATATGTGCAATACACTTCATATAAAGCATATCACCACCCATAACACTAGTGCCCCAATGAACCATTTTTTTCTTAAAGTACCCTACAACACCATCATTTGAAGAAGAATTATCTATTGTAAGAGTAAACACATTTTCAAATTCCCACTCAATCAAACACATCTCAATTTCTCTACCAATGTCATTACCTCAATTACTTTATTGGACAAAATTATAAGATTTTTTTTTTATGAAACTTTCAATTAGTATCAATAAAGTGTTCAGTGAGGACCGTCTAATTAATTCTTTGTTGGGAGATCCATGTGTTAGTGGTAAGACAAACCCTTTGAAAAGAGTCTCTTAAAAATTATTTCAACTACAATTTCTCACCTAGATATAATTGATAACAATCCCTAGTAACCGTCATCCATGACTGGATACGGAACCAAGGACGTGCAATAACCATAAAACGTTTAAAGCTTACACAATCCACAAATCTAAAAGGTAACTCATCAACAATTATCATATAAGCTAACACCTTCTTAATAGTGTCTTGGTCAAATTTCCAATTTGCAATGGTACCTTTTCTTTTCCCTTTATCATTGATAGTTACTTGAGCTTATGTACTATCTACTATATAAGGTACAAGTTTGCAATTATTCGTGTGATAACTGAGTGTGGTTGTCCCATTTGATTTTGGATGAACACAAAACTCTCTTTTGCAATAGTTGCAACTAGCCATCAGATAATCGTCTTTAACCTCAAATTTTGAGAAGTGATCCTAAACTATTGACCATGACTTACCTTGCGTTTTAGGCAATAGAGGATGATAACTCGCTGGACCATCATTTCTAGTATTAGGCGTGCTATCTTGTTCTAACATCTAAAAAGGAAAGAGAAAAAAATAATTATAGCAAATTGATACATAAAAACTATATTAATTGAAAATAGTTAAAATTTTTTGAAGTAACGAGACTAAGAGATCCCTATAATTTAAATTGCAAGGAGTTGATACTCAATTTTCCTACCAACTTAACACCACATGTGAAAAATACAAGGCAAGAAAATAATGCAACATTTGATTTTTCAAAGGTACTATATTATTGTATCAAAAAAGGTATCCCACTATTTTATGGTAAATTACATTTGCGATATTTTCAATAATAGCATAATAGGAGCTGCAGACAAGATGGGCTCAATATTTATTTACATATATCCAAAAAAAACTAAAGTTGGCATTAATAAGGCAAGTTGTAAATCCAAAAAGAAACATAATTCCTATTTAACAAAAACCATTTCTGTTGAGCGGTTAAGAAGACTGAGAGGGAAAGAGAAAGGCAGAGAGACTAAGAGGGAGAGAGAAATATAGAGAGACTAGGAGGGAAAGAGAAATATAGATACTGAGAGTGTGAGAGGGAGAACGAGAGAGAAACACAAAGATATTGAGATGGAGATGGAGAGAGAAATACACAGATATTGAGAGGGGGAGAGAATCATAAAGGAAGAGAGAAGTCACATAGAGATAAAGAGATATTGAAGAAGAATGAGGAAGAAGAATGTATATCTTAGAAATATAGAAAGACTGAAAGAGAGAGAGAAATATAGAGATTGGGAGTGTGAAAGGGAGAGAGAGACACAAAGAGATTGAGAGGGAGAGAGAATCATAAAAGGAAGATAGAAGTCACATAGAGACAAAGAGATATGGAAGAAGAAGAAGTAAGAAAAAAAAAGGTGAATCTTAGCTTAATAAATCCAACTTTAAAGAGTGAAGACTGAATCTGTGCTCATGTTGAGGAAACCCAACTCTCAACTCTGAAATATAGTCACCACATACTCACAGTTAGGGTTTAAGGTTAGGGTTACATCTTATGAGACTAAGAGAGAGATACGATCATACAAAGACTGATAGAGAGAAAATTACAAAGACAGAGAAAAAGAGAAAAATACAGAGACATAAACAGAGAGATACACATAAAAAAGAGAGATATGGAAGAGAGAGAGAGTGTACCTTACCTTTAATTGAACATGACGTCAATGACGGTGACAACGGCTAGACCCCAGAGGTGGCCTGAAATCAAAGAAAAAAGATGAAGGATTGAGGGGTTACTAGGTTAGGGTTACATCTTGCTAAGTTTATGGGTGATTAAGTGGATAGTGGTGGAGAGTAGGGTTACAGATAGCCGACGACATTAATGGTGTAGTGTGTGGTGGCTAATGGGAGTGGAGGTTAGAGTTCGTAACCACAATTGACAGAGAAGCGAGAAGTGAAGACTAAAGAATGAAAATGAGAACTAATGTCTGAAGACTAAAATTATGTTTATATATTTATTAATATTAATATTAATTTATTATGTAAATTAGTAATCGATTAATTAGTCAGTTCAGGTAAAAACTTTTTTCCCAGCCCATTGACATAATATACCGACTTTGAAGTTTGAAATTACCGTTTTATACTGATTCATCGATTTAACTAAACTGTTTGGTTTAATCGGTTCAAAACGGTTCTATTAATCGATTTTGTCCGATTGATGAACACCTTTGCATATAGTATGCAATGTGATGTTCAAATTTACAAACTAATTATAGAAGTCTTACCCAACATATTGAAAGATATCATTTAATCAATAACTAGTAAAATGTTCGTGTGTTGTATGAATTCATTATCGAAAATTTGAGTATTGTCTGTTAGTCATCGAATGATTAATATTAAAAAAGAGCATTCAAACAAAAAGGTTTGACAGATTTTTGTCTTCTCTGTTACTATCTCTATTGCATTATGATAGTAAAAATATTTTTGTTGAACAGGTTAATGAGCTTTGATGTATATTGCATAGCAAATTGTGTTCAAAAGCTCCAATTTATCAGTTTATTCAAGAATATTTTCCTTTGTAAGTGTTAGGCTACTACGACAAATGAGCTGCCAGATTGGAAAATTTTTCCTTGGCATCAACTAATTTCATTATAAAAATTTTAAAACTATACAAAGATAGCATTCTAGCAACAAGATTGAGGAACCATTTCTTTCATTTTGCTAAAGCAGAAACTTGGTGTAAGTCTACCGACATAGATAACGCAACAAAATTTTAAAATTTTCTTAACTATGCCAATAAAATTCTACCAAGAGTTCTCGATGAATGTATTATAATGATAAAATAATTAATCTACATACAAGGTTAGGGTTTTGTAACGACTCATTCCGAATTGGCCACCCCAGAGACAGTGTTGTCACATTTTGAAATCCCAGCGCAACACATATATGCAACAATATAAAAATATATATTGACTGAATATATATATACACACATATGTCCTCAACCCTCATCAGGTGTAATACTCGTGTTCTTAAAGTAAGGGCAAAGAAGTAATTTGATAGATATGATATGGAATTAAAATAATATATATATGAAAGATTTACTATTATGAAGAAAAAAAAGAAGGACAAACGCTTGGAAGTCCAGGTGTAGTCCTCAGTGCATTTCCTTGCATGCAAGACTATGCAGAATGGTGGGGGAGAGGGGGCGGATTTTAATATAAAAACTTTAGTTTTTGTTTTATTTTGTTAATTCTTACCAAATCTCGTTTGGTTTTCCTATTTCTTCAATTCAAATTTCTTAGCAAAAAGTTATAAAGAAAATTGCTCCAATATTAGAGATAGTACAGTTCTTCAATTACAATAGCAAGACTTCATCATATTTGAGGTAAATTTTCAATAAGACTCATAATTAAATAATAATATTGTTTGAATTAAGTTATGAAATAGTAAGATTTATGGAAGCTTATGATTAGGTGTTGGTGTTCAGCAATCTCAAGAAATTGCTGAAAGGAGCAGGAAATGCAATGAGCTAATTCATGAGTAGCTTTAAGCGCTACGTGGTGAGTTAGATTTACTTTTAGTATTCGAAACCAATAAAATATGAATTTATGATATTTGAATAAATGGTTGAATTATAATGATTTAACGATGTACTTTTCGATAAGTATAGTAATTAATTTGGTTGATTGATTATGGATTTAATAATATATTGAATATTAATTATATGAATAAATGAAAAATGTGTTGAAAAGTTATATGAAATTTCTGAAAAATATGATTGAAAAGTTGATATGATATATGAGGAGACAATTTAATAAATATGATAAAAATAATAATTTTGAGAAAGAGATAGATAATTGAATTGAATGTTTTGATGTATGGTTGCTTGCATATTATTGCTCATATGCATAAAAGAAAAGACCAAGAAGGCAGCTGGTCTATCAAAAAAAAAAAAGATCAAGAAGGCAGCTGGTCTAGCTGAAAAGACAACGAAGGTAATTGGTCAAGCTAAAACATGTCGACATGTGGGAAGACGTTCACATATGATAATATGAAATGATCTGATGAGAAAAAAAGAAAAAAAATTTAAATTCACCCGTTACATTTGTTTTAAATATTGATTATTATTGATTGAGATACTAAAGTATCAATCTTGATTGTGAAATTATTGATAGATAAATGAGTATCACAGAAAGACAGATATGATGTGAAAGAATTATGAAAGTATGATATGAAAAAAATTATTTGATTGATTGATTATATGATGTGAACCTCAAAACAAGGTAAATAATGATGTTGAATTGATAGTCTCAATATGATTAAATATATGAGAAGAAAAATTGATATGTTTGATGATTAATTTAAGAGGAGATTGATAAATAGTTAGAATTATGATATGAGCAGTGATAATAAAATGTTATTATTGAATTATATGAGATAATAGATGAATGAATATTGAAAAATTGAATTATTATATGTGAAGAAATAGATGATTAATATTGGTGAATTAGAAACGATTGAATTATAAGATGTGACTGGAAGTATACAAATAGAGTACTTCTAGTAAATTTAATTCACTAAGCTTATGAAGGTCGCTCCTCATTGTTAAATAATTTCAAGTAGCGAGCATGACAAATAGATTGGTGAGCTGAGATTCAAACTGAGTTATTATCTATAAGCCTTGGGGTCCACATCCTCAGACTAATGGAAGAATTTTTTTTTTTTTTTTTTTTTTTTGTAAATATTCATCCATAATATGTTCTATATATGGTTTTAGTTAGGATTTGAATAATGTAACTCCCCTATTGAGGGTTGAGGACTTATGTATATATATTTTCAATCGATATATGTTTTTATATTGTTGCATATATGTGTCGTGCTGGTATTTCAAAATGTGATGACACTGTCTCAGGGGTGGCCAACCCGGGATGAGTCATTACAGGTTTATACTGTAGACTGAGGTTTCAACCCAAGAGGGGGGTGAATTGAGTTTTTAAAAACTTTAGCTAATTAGTCGCTAGTTTATAAAAACAAGTATGACCACAAGCATGTAAACAAGTAATGTGCTGTAAACAAAAGAGTTTAAGGAATAGAAGATGCAAACTCGGTTTATAGTGGTTCGGCAATATTAGATTTGTTCCGACCCTATGTCTACTCTCTTCCCCTATGTCTACTCTCTTCAAGGAACCTCCTTGAAGCAATCCACTAAAAACCTTTATTGGTGCAACTTCATGGGTGTTGCACAAACCTTACAAACATTCCCTTCCACCTGGAAGCTTAACTCTTCCTTTTGTAAGCTAATCTCTTCCTTTCGAAAGTTAATCCCTTTACAATAAATGCTGTAAAGTAAATGGTAGAGAGATAGCAATGAAAGCTTATACAATTGAATAATATTTCTCTTTCAAAGTAAAACATGAAGAATGGCTCAACAATAAATATTTCAAAGCTTTTGTGTGTTAATGAGCAAAAACTTGAATGTAATGTGTAATCCCCAATTTTTTAAATGCTCAATAGAGTGGGTTTATATAGCCTTGAATTAATATGGCCATTTTGTACTGACTTAGAATGTTTTGGTACATTTTGTGCTGAAGTCTCGCATCTCAACGATCATATTTTTTGAATTATCAGTTGACTAGGTCTTGGTACCAGTCAACTGGGTCAGGTGAAAAGTCTCACCTTTTAAGACTTTGAAGAGTACCAGTCGACTGGATTGTTCTTACCAATCAACTGGGGATAGTCTATCCAAAACACCAGTTGACTAGTATGAAGCATCTAGTCTACTGGGGACACACTGTCCAAAACTCCAGTCTTCTGGTATAAGTACCCAGTCGACCGGGTTGCCTTTAAACTTAGTTTTTCATTCTTTGAAATGTTTTTGACTTATAAACGTTTGAATGAATAGTTCTATTAAAATAATTTTTCAAAAGGAGCCATTGGACAAGCTTGTTACCTAAACTGGTGAGATTTACAACTTGATTCTATACCTTGTATCTATACTAGATCTTTTGTCTTGACTTAGTGTTTGATTCGGGTTGAGTTCTTGCACCTTGATTCTTGGCTGTATGCTTTTATCGCTTAATACACTTAGATAGCACTGTTAGTATAATTAGAGTTATGTTTTGTCATCATTAAAATTTAGGTGAGGGTCAACAATCTCTCTACTTTTTGATGATAACAAAACTAACGAGAGAAAACAGTTTTAAAAACTAAGTGTTGGATTTTTGAAAAAATCGGGCAGAGTTTCCTCTGTTTTTTGAATAAAACCAACCTATAAAAAGATTAAGAATAATTTATATGCAACCCAACCAATCAACTCAACATATAAAATCATAATGCTCCCCCTAAATCTATGCACTATTTTGAGTTGAGTTTACAGTTAGTTTTTTCTCATTTTCTCATATTTCTCCCCCGTTTTGACAACAATAGAAAAGGGGATAGTAAACAAATAAATAAGCTATATAGATATCATAGACATGAATAGCATGCATAAAAAAACTTTTATGCGAAAATTTGGCATCATTCGGAGTTAGGAAGCCTTCCTGAGAGGAACTGGAAGTTTCCATATATGCAGAAACAGTTTAAAGCATTTATCCAAATACAGAAAGATTTAAAGTAAGTAATGTTATAGTGTAAATGTAAAACAAGTATATGAACTAAGTGTAATCATAAAATATAAACATATACATCACAAGTCTATACATCACAGGCTTCCAAGAGACGAAACAGAAAGACAAAATATAGTAAATGATGAAATAATGTCTGTGCTAAAAGCACCGAAAAACTACATCAATAAATACATCAAAAGGAAGATAGAAAGTGGCTCAAGGAGTGATAGAATCAGAGCCGTCATGGATGAGATCCTGGAGCTCAGCCAGGGAACCCTCAGTATGCTCACGGTGCAGCTCGAAGTCATCCCGGAGAGAGCAGAGGTTGTGATGCATAGCGTCGACTGAAAAGCTCAAGCTCTGGAAGCCGGACTGCATGGTCAGTTGGAGGCTCGTGATAGCCTGAAAAAGATTGCCATATCCAGCTGGACCAGTGCTCGAGTCACCCATAAGAGGTGCTCAGTCATCCGCATCCATAGCAGTAATAGCAGCAGCAGCATCTGGACCCTCATCCTCATCATCACTGCTCTCATCCTCTCCTATCCGTATGTTCTTCCCTGCCTTTGAGTAGATCATGCCATCTCAGACTATGCGTCCCATCTTCTTTAGTGAGGAGACGTTGATGATGCCCTTGAGGTTGATGTCCTGAGCCTCGAAGTCGGGGAGAGGCACCCGGAAGTGCTGGAGGATGAGCGTGATGAGCATCCTGTAGGGAAGGCATCCAGAGTCGCTCGCTTTGTCATTTATCATGTTGGCGAGCAGCAGGGGGTAGATATTGAAGTGGTTCCTAGTTTTAAGGCACCAAATCAATATGACATCTATCTTAGATAGATAGCCCCGACTCCTGAATCTCAGGTGAATGGTCCAACTCACAATGAGGTTGAACAATTTCAAGTCAAGGGGTATGTCAGTACATGTGTGAAATGTAGTGGGTTGAAACACATAGTTAGGGTCACCCCTAACTATCCGACATGCCTCCTCATAATCGAAATCGTCTAGCCATCCGTCCAGACTCTATTGGATCCCTCCCACAGGGATCCTTAGGATACTCATCAAGAGGTCAGTGTTGATCTCAAACTCCACCCTATAAAACTAGTTCTGAACCTCAGAACCAGTGGACTGGGTTTCACCAATTTTGCATAGAACTGGTGAATTAGTCTTGGGTAAAATTTTTGATGAATCTTGACCAGTGGGGTCAAGTGTATGGCATCAAAAACATGTAATACATCAAAATTACCATGACGAATAGATTCAAAGTCAATGAATCTACCCGTCATGATCTTTTTATGACGGATAATGGAAGTATACCTGTCTTTTACCGCCGGGCTGGAGAACAGAGAGTTGTCAAGCTCTGTCATGGGCTTCTTACTCGAGGAGCCCGCTACACCCTTTCCTCTGGAATCCGGAGCCATAGATTTGGTTGACCTTAGCCTAGTAGGCACATGAGGTCCCTTAACGGTGATTTTTATACGGATTCTATCGGTCATTTTGGAAGAAAGTGATTTTTGGGTAAAAAAGGGTTTTTGGTGGAAATATGGGATTTCAACCATAGAAAGTTGAAATGGATGGTGTGGATGAGTAGATCGAGGTGTTTATTAAGTGTTTTGAGGATTTTTTTTATTGAAAAAGATGAAATTTTTTAGAGAGAAAGTTTAGAGTTTTAAAAAATGGTGTAAAAATATGAGAAAAACGAAGAGACTATTTATAGAATCGCGATACTAGTCGACTGGGGTTAGGGTACCAATCGACTGGGTCCTTTGCAGATTTGAAAAGTTTCACAGACCAGTCGATCGGGTAGGGATACCAGTTGACTGGGTAGTTCATACCAGTCGATTGAGTGATTAACTGATTTTAAAAAAAATGGCTCCAAACAAGGTTTTTGATTACTAGTCGATTGGTATAGACATACTAGTCGACTAGGAGATTAGGTAGAGACTTACCAGTCGACTGCACCCTTAAAAAATTTTCAGTCTTGAGTCTTAGCACTAAATTTGTTTATCTATGCCATCTTGAGTGAGAGAAATATTAAATAAGGTTTAATACTCTTTCACTAGATGTCAAATATACAAAATGATGAATGATGAAACAATCAGACATACAGTTTATCATAATCTAACAATCCCATTGACAGTCTTCTTTTGCAAAAACTTGCTTCATCTAGAGGTTTTGTAAGAATTTCAGCTATTTGATCTTCTGAAGGTATGAATTCTAGTCTAATATCCCTTTTTTGAGCATGGTCTTTTAAGAAATGATGTCTAATTTCTATGTGTTTAGTTCTAGAGTGCTGAATAGGGTTCTTGGTTAGGTTGATAGCATTAGTATTATCACAATGTATTGGGATACTTTTAAGTTCATGCCATAGTCTTCTAGTTGTTGTTTAATCCACAACACTTGGGCACAACAACTTCCACCTGCCACGTATTCCGCCTCGGCGGTTAATAGTGCAACGGAGTTTTGTTTCTTAGAAAACCAAGAGGTTAACACTACACCTAAGAATTGGCATGTTCCACTTGTGCTTTTTTTATCTAACCTACACCCCACAAAATCAGCATATGAATATCCTACTAGCTCAAAAGATGAATCTCTAGAGTATCATAATCCTAAGGTTTGAGTTTCTTGTAGATATCTAAGGATCCTTTTTACAGCAACTGCATGTGATTCCTTAGGATTAGCTTGAAATCTAGCACACATGCATACACTGAACATAATATCAGGTCTACTTGCAGCCAAATAAAGTAAAGCTCCTATCATGCTTCTATAATATTTAGTATCTATACATTTACCTCCTTCATCAAGATCAAGTTTTGTTGAGGTGCTCATAGGTGTACCAAGTGGCTTTGAGCTTTCCATCCTGAATCTTTTTAGTAGGTCCTTAGTGTATTTTGATTGATTAATGAATATGCCTCCTTTCAATTGTTTGAATTGAAGTCCAAGGAAGTAGGTAAGCTCTCCCATCATGCTTATTTCAAATTCACCTTGCATGCACTTGGCAAACTCTTGACACATAGATTCATTAGTAGCACCAAATATAATATCATCAACATATATTTGGACTAGTATAGTGTCATTTATGTGAGTTTTTATGAAGAGGGTTGTGTCTACTTTACCTCTTAGAAAATTATTGTCAATCAAAATTTTACTTAGTCTTTCATACCATGCTCTTTGAGCTTGCTTCAACCCATATAGAGTTTTAGAAAGCTTGTAGACATGATTTGGAAGACTAGGATTTTCAAATCCAAGAGGTTGCTCAACATAAACCTCTTCTTCTATAAAGTCATTTAAAAATGCACTTTTTACATCCATTTGAAATAATTTAAACTTGTTAAAGCATGCAAAGGCTAATAACATTCGAATAGTTTCTAATCTTACTACGAAAGCATAAATCTCATCAAAGTCTATTCCTTCTTCTTGATTATATCCCTTAGCAACTAGTCTAACCTTGTTTTTAGTCACTATTCTATTTTCATCTATCTTATTTCATAAATACCTATTTAGTTCCAATTATTGTATAATTCTTAGGTCTAGAAACTAGATTCCATACATTATTTCTTTCAAATTGATTTATTTCTTCTTGCATGGAAACTATCCAATAATTATCCTTTTCGGCTTCTATAAAAGTCTTAGGTTCTATTTGAGACAAATAAGCTACATAATTGCAAATATTTCTAATAAAGGAATGAGTTCTTATCCCTTGTGAAGGATCACCAATCACTTGATCAATCAGGTGCTAATTTACATATCTTCAATCTTTGGGAAGACTCTCTCGTTGGATTGTAGATGGTTGGTCCAATTTGAGAGTTTCCATCTCTAGATTTGTTTGCGGTGGACTCTCCTTTGGGTCAACAATGGGAGTAGGTGTTTCCGTTCTTGGAATAAAATCTGCATCATCATTGAAATAAACTTCTCTACTACTAATTGGGTTAGACTCATCAAGAGTTACATGTACGAATTCTTCTACCATTAGAGTTCTCTTGTTGAAGACTATATAAGCCTTACTAGAGGTTGAGTATCCTTAAAATATCCCTTCATCGGTTTTAGAGTCAAATTTACCTAAGTTAGTTTTATTGTTGTTGACCCTCACCTATATTTTAATGATGACAGAACACAACTCTTATTATACTAGCGATGCTATCTAAGTGTATTAAGCAATAAGAGCATTCAACCAAGGATCAAGGTGCAAGAACTCAACCCGAATTAAACATCAAGTGAAGACAGAAGAACTAGTATAGGTCTAAGGTATTAAAACAAGCTGTAAGTCTCACTTATTCAGGTAATTAGTTTGTCCAATGACTCTTTTTGAAAAAACATTTTAACATAACCTTTTAATCAAATGTTTTCCAAGTTAAAATCTCTTCAACACATGAAAATTGGGTTGTTAAACCAACCCAGTCGACTGGGTACTTATACCAGTCTTCTGGTATAAAGGTCAGTATGTTCCCAGTCGATTGGATGCTTCATACCAGTCGACTGGTGTTTTGGACAGAGGTTTCCCAGTTGACTGGTACCTTCAACAACCTTAAAGATGTGATTTTTAAAGAAGACCTAGTCGACTGGTACTAAGACCCAGTCGACTGGTAGTTCAAAAAATATGACCGTTGGGACGCGAGATTTCAGTATAAATTGTACCAAAATGGACAAAATCAGTTATAAACAGGCATATTACATCAAGGCTATATAAACCCACTCTATTAAGCATAAAACAGAGTATTACACATATTCAAACAAGTTTTTACTCATTGATACTCAAAAAGCTTTGAAAAATTGATTGTTGAGCTATTCTTCAAGCTTTACCTAGAAAGAGAGATATTATTCAGTTGTATAAGCTTCTATTGTTGTCTCTCTACTGTTTTCTTTACAGAATTTATTGTAAAGGGATTTGCTTCTGAAAGGAAGGGGTTTTGCTTCCGAGAGGAAGGGGTTTGCTTACAAGAAGAAGGGATTGTAAGGTTTGTGCAACACCCGTGAAGTTGCACGACTATGTGGATTACTTTAAGGAGGTTCCTTGAAGAGAGCGGACGTAGGGTTATAACGATTGTGATATTATCGAACCACTATAAACCGAGTTTGCATCCTCTATTCCTTAAACTCTTTATTTACAGCACATTTTACTTATTTATAAGCTTGTTGTGTTATCTGTTTTATAAACTTGTGTTTAATCTGCAAAAAGTTTTTAGAACCCAATTCACACCCCCCTCTTGGGTTGAAACCTCAGTCTATAATTGTTATTTAGGATGAAGCATTTACAACCAAATATACAAAAATAGGAGACATTAAGCTTTCTACCTTTCCATAATTCATACAGAGTTTTGTCAAGCATTGGCCTAATTAAAATTCTATTCAAGATATAGCAAGAACTATTTACTACTTCAGCCCAAAAGTATTTTGGTAAGCTATTTTCACAAAGCATTGTTCTTGCAAATTCTTCTAGAGCTCTATTTTTCCTCTCAGCAACTCCATTTTATTGAGGAGTTCTAAGAGCTAAAAAGTTGTGATCAATTCCATTTTCATCACAAAATTTTGAAAAACTTTGGTTTTCAAATTCTTTTCCATGATCACTTCTAATGCTTGAAATACAAATTCTTTTTCATTTTGAACCTTTTTGCAAAAGTTTTCAAATCCTTTGAAGGCTTCATCTTTGCAAGCAATAAAGATAACAAAAGTATATCTTGAATAGTCATCAACAATAACAAGAGCATATTGATGGCTACCTAGACTAATGGTACTTATTGGACCAAATAAGTCCATATGCAAAAGTTCTAATGGTCTAGTAGTCGAAACTACATTCTTTGATTTAAAAGAAATCCTAATTTGTTTTCCCATTTGACAAGCATCACATACTTTGTCTTCTTCATGTTCACATGACCAAGCCTTCTATGCCATAGCCATGGATTTTCACTAAATGCGGGAAAACATTTTTCATTTTCGGAATACAAGGATTTTAAATCAACTATATAGACATTTTAATGTCTATAGCCAACAAACTTGTTCTTGTTACTCTTAATGTCTATAACTAGACAATGAGAGGTTTCAAATATGACTTTGTTGCTTTTGTCACAAAGTTGACTAATACTTAGTAAATTTGGCTTAAGGCCTTGTACTAGCAATACATTATCTATGGTTGAAAAATGATTACCAACTTTTTCATGCCCGATGATCTTTATTTTTGTTTTGTCTCCAATGGTGACAAGTACACCATCTTTTAGAGTTAGCTCCTTGAATACACTTTTATCACTGGTCATGTGTTTTGAGCATCCACTATCAAGGTACCAATAGTTACCTTTTTCTTTGGTGTGGAGACATATCTACATCACACAATGATACACAATTGCATTTTTAAGTACCCAAAATTTTCTTGGGTCCTTTGGGGTTAGTCCTTGAAAATACCGTTCCTTTTGGGATCTATACTTTCTTAAAAGCATATGATGTTCTATAGATATATTGATGATGCACAATCCTAGGATGATAGTTATTGAAATTTCTAGGATGATTTAGTTGTGCATGTCTATAATTCTTAGGATAGGAGTTTCTAAGATACATGTTTCTAATATGAGGAATATGTATGTTATTCATTGGAAATGTATGACGATGATTTCTTGGAAACATGCTTGCATTATTATGAGTATGCAAATTATATCTAGAATAATCATGATGGTAACTCCTAGGATATGCTTGTTCAGTGTGCAAGTTTTGATTATACATATTGTTTCTAGGATGCACATTATGGTTATTTCTAGGATGTGTATAAGCATTTTTTGAATGAGCATACATATAAGCATGAATATTTCTAGGATGTTTCATTCTTGTATATGCATTAGAATTAGTGTTTCTAGACTTGCTAGCATTCATTGAGGGAATGCTTTTGACCTTGCTAGTGATCTTTGAAGTAGAGGCTTCATTAACACATGATGCTTTCATGAATAAGCTATCTTTTGATTTTTGCTTGCCTAATGGAGAGTATCCTAACCCAAATTTTCATCCACTTAATCTTTGGCAAAAAAACACTTCATCAAGCTTTCCTTTTCCAAGCATGAGTCTAAATATTGTACCATTCAATTCTAATATCTTCTTCTTTAAGTTTTCATTTTCATCTTTAAGGAAATCTTGAGAAGAATCATAAAGCAATGATGATAGTTTATCTTTTTCTTCTCTTAGACTTAACATCTCTTTAGAAAGAGATGACACCTCTTTCTTAAGAGTAGAGTTCCTAGAATCGAATTTCTTCAATTCTTCATGCATTTCATTTATTACTTCTATCAACTTTTCACTACTACTAACAATGTTATTTTTTGAAGAGGGAGAAGATAATACCTCATTTTCATCATCGATTGCCATAAGACATAGGTTGGTTATTTTCTCATATCAAATTTCTTTATCCGATGAGTCTTTTTCTTCGTCATCACTCCAAGTGGTTGCTATCATACCTTTCTTCTTGAAGCTCCTGTATGGTTTGCTTGTAACCATACAATTGGCTTTGATGTGACCGGACTTCTTGCATCCATAGCACACAAGTGGTTCCTGATAGGAACACTTTGTGTTACGTTTTTAATGCCTTTCCTACCCTATTTGGCTTTGTAATTCTCTTAACTTTGTTATTTTGAGCTTAGTTTCTTTTCTTAGTATTTAGAAAGCTTGTGAACGTGGGAATGGTAAAATAAGGTGCTAAAATGAGTTTTCCTAGTTACTTTAGGAAATCTAAGTGGATTAAGAAAATAGTCTTATCATTCTAAAAAAAAAACTTTTCTAATTATAGAAACTTTCCTTATCTATTATTTTCTGATTTCTTTGTAGGGTTCCACCTCGGAATTATTTGGATGATGTGTCAAAACACAAGAGAATATTGGAGTCCATTAGTGACATGGGTATGTCCAACCTAACATGGGCTTGCACAACAAAAGATCACATAATCTCTTGTCAACTAAGCAAGGTGCAAGGTCCAAGCCCAAAGTGGAGGAAGATTCGGATGCAACAGCCTACTGGATTTTGGCCCATCATAACAGGCCCAAACAATATCATTTTTGAGACTTTCTTAGGTCAAAATTGAAGTTCAAAACGTCTTCTTTCCAGCCCAACAAGTTTCAGCTCATTTGGAGATGTGTGGAAGAAGATATGACCGTTTGAATTCTACTAGTTGGGTCCTCCTGAAATTTCGGGATTGTATTCCTCTTTCTTACTTTTGGCCATTCCTTGATTCTTTGCATGTTTTAGGGATTGTTTCCTTGCATGTTTTAGGGATTGTTTCCTTGCATGTTTCATGGCTTGTTTTTAGCATTGTTTTCTTGCTTTTCCTAAGCTTAGAGGGTTGTTCTAAGCTCTATAAATAGGGTGTTTGTAAGCTGAAAGAGATCATCTTTTCTCTTGGAACCATCTCTACTCAAAATTCAAGAAGCAAAAGGCTGAAACACTCCACCATTCCTTCTCCAATTGTGAGCACATTAGGACTTTTCCAAAATGTGTTCTCCTTCATCTATCATCATAGCCGTGAGGTTCATCACCATTAACATCTCAAGCTTCCTTGAGTGTGTTCAAGAAGTGTACCCCTTACGGCTATTCTTTTTAATTGTTTCAGCCTTGGATTCTTATGTTAGATATTATTATTAATTCAATGAGTTGGTTAATTTTCAGATTTATTCTTTAATGTTTTTGAATTGTTCATGATATGTAGACATATTAATTCATTACATATGTTGAATTTTCAGTTCTGTTATATTGAAAACTTTGATATTGCAAATCATTGAAGCCATAATCGCACTTTCGATCACCTAATTGATCTGGAGTACGATTTAAAGTGGTAAAAGCTATGAACAATAGCCAATGTTCTGGAAATTGCATTTTCTTTATCCATGGACTTTTTCATAGGAATAAGGAACATGTTATTGAATCATAATTCCTTTTGATCTTAATGATTTGTTTAAGTAATTGTAAGGATGCGCTGAGTATTAACTTGATTGCTTAAACAAAATAACTAGCTGATGGACTTTTCCTAAGCTTAGTGATTATCTAAGAAGGAATTTATAAAGTGCATGATCTCTTTAGGCTTGCACTTTGATTCAATTCTGGTATGTGATTGAGGCACGAATTCGTTGTCTACATTGAAACAATTTGATTAGTCATTTAACAAACTTGATTTTCTGAATTGTGAGAGAAAATGATCAATTGTAAATAATTGTTCTTTAATTTCCTTAGTAAAATTAGTAAAAAGAAAAATCAGATCATGAAAACCCCCTAATCTTATGTAATGTTAATAGATGTAGATTTATATTTGTTTATAAACTGCTAATTAAACCAATCAACTCATTTATTATTATTTTTATGACTCTTTAGTATAGAGTACCCGCAATCCCCGGCCAATAACGATACCCTACTAATCACTTTACTACAATCTTCTGCAGGGTTTGTTGATGACCGAAATAAACGGTCTATCAAATGGCGCCGTTGCCGGGGATTGCAAAATCTCTATATTTTAGTGTCATTTAACTTGTTAATATTCTTCTTAGCATATAATATAACTTGTGTTTTACTTGATTACAATTTTAGCATGTGACTTCCTTAAAACCATTTGTAACATTTGTAAGGGAAGCTATTATTATTTGTATTTCAAACTTTAACTTATATATTGATTCCTTTGCTTTTGTTATTTAGGTCGATGAATGTCAGCAGTTAGTAGAAAGACTCAAGAACTTAGAAAACGTTTGGCTTTACTAAAAAAAGTTGCACTTTCTACAAATCAACCCCCACCTTACCAAGAAGGGAGGCTAGAGTCGGAGGAGTCAGATAATTTTTCACATCACTTGTCAGACGAGGAAGAAGACATACCTGACTTAGAAGACGCAAGTAAGGAAGACGAAGTACCAATGGCTGAAACTATTAGGCAAATGTCTTCTTCAACTGATGGGGGAGCTGCACCAACTTGTATTACTTATCCAGAACCAGCAGTTGGCAAGATAGCTGAGTTCGAACTGAAGAGTGGGTTCTTGCACCATTTGCCCAAATTCCATGGGCTTACTAACGAAGATCCTCACAAACATCTCAAGGAGTTCCAGTTTGTGTGTTCAAGTATGTGCCCACAAAATGCGGATCACAACGTTCTGAAGCTAAAGTCATTCCCTTTTTCACTTGAAGATAGGGCAAAGACTTGGTTGTTTGATCTACCCTCGGGTTACATCAACACATGGGAGAAGCTGATGACTGAGTTTCTGACTAAGTACTTCCCTGCCTCAAGGATTACTGTCTTGAGGAAGCAGATAACTGGAATTGAGCAAAGGAAGGAAGAGGCGTTCTATGCCTACTATGAGAGATTCAAGAGCTTAATTGCATCATGTCCTTCACATGGGATGAAAGAAGGGAATCTTCTCACTTACTTTTATGAAGGACTTCTCCCCCTCGAACGTTAATTGTTAGATGCTGCTGCCAGAGGTTCTTTTGTCGATAAGACACCTGATGTTGCTAAGGAGTTACTCGCCCAACGTGCTCTTAATTATCAACAATACGAGGGAGTGTTAAACTCCACTCATGGGGTGAATGAGGTATCTTCTAACTCTGCTCTTGAGGAAAAAGTTAATAAAATGTCTACTCTTCTGTCTCAGGTACTGAACGTGAATGGAGCACAAGTACAACAAGTTGCTCAAATCTGTGGTGTGTGTTGTACTCAAGGGCATCCAACTGACCAATGTCCCCAACTGATCAACAATGGAGGATGGGAGTCTCTTAACGCTGTTGGGTTTCAAGGTAATCAAGGTGGACAAAGGTACAACCCTTTCTCTAACACATATAACCCTGGGCTTAGAGATCACCCCAATTTTCGTTGGGCCAACAATGATAATGTTCAGAACCCTCAAGGTCAAGGGCAAGTGTTTCCACGCCCTCCAGGTTTGTTTATGAGGCCTCAGGTACCTCAAAACTTTGTCCCTAATCCTATTGTACCTACAAATTCTGTTGCTTCTAATTATGATGAAATTTTAAAGTCCCTTGCTCAAGGGCAACAGAATTTAACTACTACTACTCAAGCTCTTGTTACAGGTCAACAGGCTCACACTAAGGATATTGCAGAGCTGAAGAAGCAATTGGGACAAGTGGTGGACTTCATGGGGAAGATAACGGAGAGTGAAAAATTGCCTAGCAACACTGTTCCCAACCCAATTATCGAGCAAGCTAAAGTTGTTACCACAAGGAGTGGCAAGACCATTGTGGATGTTCTTAAAACTCAGAAGAAAGCCAAAGTGACCCACCATGAGGAAGAGGATGTTGTGAGCACCAAGAACGAAATACAGAAAGATCCCACCACCACAATGGCGGAAATGATTGGTCCTCCATCATCTGAGAATGCTTTAAAACCTCAAGGTAATGAACAAAACCCTAAACACTCTTTTGATTCTAATCCTTTTGCTCGTGTACCTTTTCCTAGTAGGTTTGCCAAAACCAAGAAGGATGAATCTGATCAGGCCATCTTAGAGATTTTTAAGAAGGTACAAGTCAACATGCCTTTGATTGAGTGCTTGAAGCAAGTGCCAAGATATGCCAAGTTTCTGAAGGAGCTTTGCACTACAAGGAGGCAGACTCGTGAGAAGGAGGTGGTGAAGTTGAATGAGACAGTCTCTGCTGTCATCCAAAGGAAATTGCCACCAAAGCTTAAGGATCCAGGGAGTTTTTCTATTCCTTGTGTGATTGGTACCAACAAATTTGATAATGTCATGCTAGACTTAGGAGCTTCAATTAATGTGATGCCTTATAGTCTTTATGCTTCTTTAGAGCTAGGTGCACTTAAAAGTGATAATGTTGTTATCCAATTGGCTGATCGATCTAATAAGTATCCTAAAGGATACGTTGAAGATGTTCTTGTGCAAGTAAATCAACTCATTTTTCCTGCAGACTTCTATATCATTGATATGGAAGATTCTCCCCTAAATTCTACTCCGTTGCTTTTAGGGCGCCCATTCATGAGGACCGCAAGAACAAAGATCGATGTTTATGAGGGAACTCTAACCATGGAATTTGATAATGAAGTTATACGCTTCAACATCTTTGAAGCCATGAGGTATCCATTGACTGACATTAAACCCTGTTTTTCTATTGATGATATTAACTCACTTGCGCAGAGATTTTTGGAAGCAATGGAAGAGGATGAGTTGAAAGTAACACTCTCTCAAGGAGTTGGTTATACTGAGAATGGAGAATCCATTTCTAGGGCTGAGTTAGAGAAGGCTGAAGAGCCCATTGTGATCAAAACCGTAGCCTCCCTTGAGGCCCGACCCATATTACCAAGGTCTATTCCTCCTTTGTCCTTTCCTATTTCCACTAACAAATTTTTACCTTCAGTGATACAGGCCCCTACACTTGAGCTTAAGGTTTTGCCAGATCACTTGAAGTATGTCTTTTTGGGGGACAATGAGACGCTGCCTGTTATTATATCCTCGAAGTTGGAGGAGGACCAAGAAAAAAAGCTTGTGGACGTTCTGAAGAAGTACAAGACCGCCATTGGTTGGACTTTGGCAGATATCAAGGGAATTAGCCCAACCATGTGCGTCCATAGGATCCTGTTGGAGGATGGTGCCAAACCCACCAGAGATGCCCAGAGACGCCTACATCCACCTATGATGAAGGTTGTGCAAGATGAGGTAATTAAGTTACTTGATTGTGGCGTTATTTACCCTATTTCAGATAGCAAGTGGGTGTCTCCTATTCAAGTTGTGCCAAAGAAGTCAGGAGTTACTGTGGTAAAGAATGAGGAGAATGAGCTTGTACCTCAAAGAGTGGTAACTGGTTATCGAGTTTGCATAGACTATAGGAAGCTCAATACTTCAACAAGAAAGGACCATTTCCCTCTGCCCTTCATCGATCAGATGCTCGAGAGGTTAGCTGGTTATCCTTTTTATTGTTTTTTGGATGGATATAGTGGGTACAACCAGATCTGTATAGCGCAAGAGGACCAAGAGAAGACCACCTTCACTTGCCCTTTTGGCACTTATGCCTACAGACGTATGCCATTCGGATTGTGCAATGCACCAGGTACGTTTCAACGTTGTATGCTCTCCATTTTCTCTGAATACATCGAGAATATCATTGAGGTCTTTATGGATGATTTTAGTGTCTTTGGTAGAGATTTTGATGCATGTTTAGGAAATTTGGAACTTATTCTAAAACGTTGTGTTGAAACAAACTTGGTTCTAAATTGGGAAAAATGTCACTTCATGGTGACTCAAGGGATTGTTTTAGGACATATCATATCTGCTAGGGGGATTGAGGTTGATAAATCTAAGGTAGATCTTGTGCGTTACTTACCCTCTCCCACTTGTGTGAGAGAGGTTCGTTCATTTCTTGGTCATGCAGGATTTTACAGGAGGTTTATCAAGGATTTCTCCAATGTATCAAGGCCCTTGTGCTGTTTACTTCAGAAGGACACTCTCTTTGAGTTTGATGAGGAGTGCAAGAAAGCTTTTGAGAAGCTGAAGGAGTTATTGACTACTGCACCCATCATGTCTCCACCTAATTGGTCCTTACCTTTTGAATTGATGTGTGACGCCTCAGATTACGCCGTTGGGGCTGTTTTGGGACAAAGAATGGACAAGAAGCCCTATGCCATCTACTATGCCTCTAGGACACTCAATGATGCTCAACTAAACTATTCCACAACTGAAAAAGAGCTCCTTGCTGTTGTTTTTGCCTTAGATAAATCTCGCTCTTATTTACTTCAAACTAAAGTTGTTGTTTATACTGATCATGCAGCTTTGAAGTATCTGATGACAAAGAAGGAGGCCAAACCGAGACTGATTAGATGGGTGCTTTTGCTTCAAGAATTTGATTTGGAGATCAAGGACAAGAAGGGGAGTGAAAACTTGGTAGCTGACCATTTGAGCAGACTTGTTCATGAGGAGGACGTCCTACCCCTGCAAGAATCATTCCCAGATGAGCAGCTCTTTGGGATTGAGGTAAGTGAGCCTTGGTATGCTGATATTGTGAATTATTTAGTTACTAGGCAATTTCCTGACACTTTACCTCGTTCTAATAAAGAAAAACTTAAGCATATGGCTAGGCATTACATATGGGATGAACCTTATTTGTGGAAGCATTGTAGTGATCAAATCATTAGGAGGTGTGTCCCTGAATCTGAGCATAAACCGATACTTGCCTTTTGTCATTCTGAGTCTTGTGGTGGACACTTTGGTGCTCGTAGGACAGCTCGTAAGGTATTAGATTGTGGTTTTTTCTGGCCTTCTATTTTTAAGGATGCATACTTGTATTGCATGACTTGTGACAGGTGCCAGAGGACAGTTAATTTAGGCTCTAGGGATCAGATGCCCATGGCCCATATTATAACTGTTGAGATTTTCGATGTTTGGGGCATTGATTTCATGGGGCCGTTTCCTTCATCTAACGGGTTTCTTTACATTCTTTTGGCTGTTGATTATGTGTCTAAGTGGGTGGAGGCTAAAGCCACCAGAACTAATGACTCTAAAGTTGTTGTAGATTTCTTGAGATCTAACATATTTGCTAGGTTTGGAATGCCTCGTGTGATTATTAGTGATGGTGGATTACACTTCTGCAACCGTACAATTGAGGCCTTGCTCAAGAAGTACAAAGTGACTCATAAGGTGGCAACACCTTATCATCCTCAGACGAGTGGACAAGCAGAGGTCTCAAATCGTGAGATTAAGGGGATTTTGGAGAAGACTATGGGCCCTACACGCAAGGATTGGAGCAAAAGACTTGATGATGCACTTTGGGCTTATAGGACGGCTTACAAGACGCCAATTGGGATGTCTCCATTCAGACTTGTCTATGGTAAAGCGTGTCACTTACCAGTTGAGCTTGAGCATAGGGCATGGTGGGCTGTTAAGTCTTTCAACATGGACATTGATAAGGCTGGTTTACATAGAAAACTCCAACTGAATGAACTTGAGGAAATCAGAAACGAGGCATATGATAGTGCATGGATCTACAAGGAGAAAACTAGAGCTTTTCATGATAAGATGATCCGTGGCAAGGCCTTTGTTGTGGGCCAAAAAGTTCTTCTCTTCCATTCTAGACTTAAACTTTTTCCTGGTAAGTTACGTTCTAGATGGGTGGGTCCATTCATTGTCACTAATATTTTTCCTCATGGTGCTATGCAGATAAAAAGTGACAAAACTGGAAATGAATTCAAGGTGAATGGTCATCGCTTGAAACCTTACTATGAGGCTTTTGAGGAGCATACTGTGGAGGATGTACCCCTCCTAGAGGTGCCACTCACAAAGGACTAAAAACAAGGTACAAAGTCTAGGCTGAAAGACTGTAAACATTAAAGCGCTGCTTGGGAGGCAACCCAATTCAACCGAAGCTGTGGAGGAGTCATTAACACAGATTTGCATTTTCTTTCTCTCTTCCATTTACGTTGGTTGATCTTTATATGTTATTTGTTTTGTGTGATTTTCGTAAATACCTTACCCATGTTTATATTCTATATTACATGCTTATTCTGATATACATTGAGGACAATGTACGATTTAAGTGTGGGAGAAGGATTTACATCTTTTTGAGTCATATCATTGCTTTTTAGGTTTTAGGACCTCTTCCAACTTCGATGATGAAACTGATTCTTAAATGGTTTTTAAAGAGTTTGAGCATACTTTTAAAGAGAAAACAAGAAATGGAGTTAATTTGCTTATATTGTAGTCATACTTGGAAATTGAAATTTTGATGCACATTAGCCTTGATTTGAGTAATTTGTTGCCTTAGAGTGAAGCATGGAGATATATTGAATGATACTTGCATAATCCCACAATATTTGTGAGTTTTTTGAGCCTTATAATTGATTCATTATGCATATCAATTCAAATTCTCTTCTGAGTGCATCTTGTGAATATAATGTTTTCTAGAACTTGCTTTTAAACCACTTGAGACGATCGTACATGTTCAGATTTGGAGAAGACGGAGGCAAATTAGGATTTTACCACCATGACTAAATAGCCTTTAACCTGATCATGATTTGACCCCTAGATACCATTTTGAGCCTGAATTAGCTTATTTTCTTCATTAACCCACATTCATTTACCCTTACGAACTTAAACACTTTACCTACCCTTTTTCCTTAGAACTAGGGAGCTTGGATCTTGTATAATTGATTTGTAATGTGGAGATGGTGGAAAAGCATAAGTGTGGGGGAATTTCATATGGTTCTAAGGTGGTTGTTTCGGAAAAAAAAAAAAAAAAAAAAAAGATAAAAGGAGTAATAGGAAAAAAAAAATTTGTTGTGTTTCAAAAAAATACAAGTTCTGAAGAATTGGGAGAATTATGAGTCTTTAAAGCAAGTTGAAAGCCAAAGTGATTAAATCCACCCTATTGTGATGGAAACGTGGTACTTAATAATGATGATATATTTATGACGTTATTGAATGCTTTCTAGTTCTAAGGAAATTTTGTGACATCCGTTCTCTTCTTTCTTATGAAACCTTAACCCTTTAGCCCCATTACAACCCTTTCAAAGACCTCCTGATCCTTTGATGTTCTGTTTTTGATGTGGAGAGTGGGTGCACAAGCAAGCCTATGGTTTAAACTGTTTTCACAAGTGATTGAGTAATTAGTATAGCTAGTACCACATTTAAATGAGTGAAAACCAGAGTGATGCATTGTGAGAAGTAAAATTTGATACTATTTGTGCATTAACTCGAGGGTGGCATATTACACTTACTCTTGGCTGATTATTCACACACACACACTCAAAGTACGAATGTTATATAATCTTAATAACTCCGTAGCTTGTTTATTTGAGGTAAACTTGTGCTCTCCGTACTTTATTATGCCATATTACCTAAGGGATCTCTGAGACGTAAGTTGGAAGGATTAGAGTCATTTAATTTGTGTTATGTCATTGTGGTGTCATTTAGTTTATGTTGTCTCTCTTGAGATTCTACTAGGTTACATACTGTTGTTTTGCTAAGGGACTAGCCAAAGCTAAGTGTGGGGGAATTTGATAGGAACACTTTGTGTTACGTTTTTAATGCCTTTCCTACCCTATTTGGCTTTGTAATTCTCTTAACTTTGTTATTTTGAGCTTAGTTTCTTTTCTTAGTATTTAGAAAGCTTGTGAACGTGGGAATGGTAAAATAAGGTGCTAAAATGAGTTTTCCTAGTTACTTTAGGAAATCTAAGTGGATTAAGAAAATAGTCTTATCATTCTAAAAAAAAAACTTTTCTAATTATAGAAACTTTCCTTATCTATTATTTTCTGATTTCTTTGTAGGGTTCCACCTCGGAATTATTTGGATGATGTGTCAAAACACAAGAGAATATTGGAGTCCATTAGTGACATGGGTATGTCCAACCTAACATGGGCTTGCACAACAAAAGATCACATAATCTCTTGTCAACTAAGCAAGGTGCAAGGTCCAAGCCCAAAGTGGAGGAAGATTCGGATGCAACAGCCTACTGGATTTTGGCCCATCATAACAGGCCCAAACAATATCATTTTTGAGACTTTCTTAGGTCAAAATTGAAGTTCAAGACGTCTTCTTTCCAGCCCAACAAGTTTCAGCTCATTTGGAGATGTGTGGAAGAAGATATGACCGTTTGAATTCTACTAGTTGGGTCCTCCTGAAATTTCGGGATTGTATTCCTCTTTCTTACTTTTGGCCATTCCTTGATTCTTTGCATGTTTTAGGGATTGTTTCCTTGCATGTTTTAGGGATTGTTTCCTTGCATGTTTCATGGCTTGTTTTTAGCATTGTTTTCTTGCTTTTCCTAAGCTTAGAGGGTTGTTCTAAGCTCTATAAATAGGGTGTTTGTAAGCTGAAAGAGATCATCTTTTCTCTTGGAACCATCTCTACTCAAAATTCAAGAAGCAAAAGGCTGAAACACTCCACCATTCCTTCTCCAATTGTGAGCACATTAGGACTTTTCCAAAATGTGTTCTCCTTCATCTATCATCATAGCCGTGAGGTTCATCACCATTAACATCTCAAGCTTCCTTGAGTGTGTTCAAGAAGTGTACCCCTTACGGCTATTCTTTTTAATTGTTTCAGCCTTGGATTCTTATGTTAGATATTATTATTAATTCAATGAGTTGGTTAATTTTCAGATTTATTCTTTAATGTTTTTGAATTGTTCATGATATGTAGACATATTAATTCATTACATATGTTGAATTTTCAGTTCTGTTATATTGAAAACTTTGATATTGCAAATCATTGAAGCCATAATCGCACTTTCGATCACCTAATTGATCTGGAGTACGATTTAAAGTGGTAAAAGCTATGAACAATAGCCAATGTTCTGGAAATTGCATTTTCTTTATCCATGGACTTTTTCATAGGAATAAGGAACATGTTATTGAATCATAATTCCTTTTGATCTTAATGATTTGTTTAAGTAATTGTAAGGATGCGCTGAGTATTAACTTGATTGCTTAAACAAAATAACTAGCTGATGGACTTTTCCTAAGCTTAGTGATTATCTAAGAAGGAATTTATAAAGTGCATGATCTCTTTAGGCTTGCACTTTGATTCAATTCTGGTATGTGATTGAGGCACGAATTCGTTGTCTACATTGAAACAATTTGATTAGTCATTTAACAAACTTGATTTTCTGAATTGTGAGAGAAAATGATCAATTGTAAATAATTGTTCTTTAATTTCCTTAGTAAAATTAGTAAAAAGAAAAATCAGATCATGAAAACCCCCTAATCTTATGTAATGTTAATAGATGTAGATTTATATTTGTTTATAAACTGCTAATTAAACCAATCAACTCATTTATTATTATTTTTATGACTCTTTAGTATAGAGTACCCGCAATCCCCGGCCAATGACGATACCCTACTAATCACTTTACTACAATCTTCTGCAGGGTTTGTTGATGACCGAAATAAACGGTCTATCAGTTCCCTTTTTGAAGTGGGATCCTTTGTGTAAGGTTTCTTGCTTTTCTTTAAGAACCTATGAAACTGTTTGGTGATTAAAGCCATCTCACCATCTTATTTATTGCTCGTAGAGGCTTCAAGAGCAATCACTTTTTTCTTATTCTTATCATCATTCACAATGGGATTCATTTCTTTCATCTCATATGTCAATAATGACCCAAGAAGAGTTTCGACATCAAGTTTGTCGAGATCTTTGGCCTCCGTAATGGCTGTCTTCTTTGCTTTCCAAGTGGATGGGAAAGATCTTAATATTTTTCTTGTTAGTTTAAACTCCTCAATGTTCCTACCAAGAAGCTTCAAACCATTAACAATAGTTGTGAAACGTGAGTGCATTTGAGAAATTATTTCGTTAGGAGACATTCTAAAATATTCATATTCGGATACTAGCATATAGATTTTAGATTTTTTAACCTCACTAATTCCTTCATATGTAACTTGCAATTTATCCCAAATCTCCTTAGCCAAAACACATGCGAAAATTTTATTATATTAAGATATATCTAAAGCACAATGTAAAATATTTGTGGCTTTACTATTCAGAGACGTCATTCTACAACCCTCATCATTGAACTCAATTTTGAGTTAGGCATTGTATGATTGATTTCTCCAGTAGTTATTTCATTTGTTGGAATTCTAGGTCCTTCCTCAATGAGTCTCCATAGATTATAATCTTGTCATTCGACAAAGATTTTCATCCTGTTTTTCCAATAGTTATAGTTGGAGCCATTGAACAAGGGAGGCCTAGTGTAGGAATGTCCCTCAGAATAGTTATTTACTGCCATCGGATCAACTCAATGATATTAAGCCTAAAATTGAGAACGAGGCTCTGATACCAATTGTAGACTGAGGTTTCAACCCAAGAGGGGGGTGAATTGGGTTTTCAAAAACTTTATCTATTTAGTCGCAAGTTTATAAAAATAAGTAAGACCACAAGCATGTAAACAAGTAATGTGCTGTAAACAAAAGAGTTTAAGGAATAAAAGATGCAAACTCAGTTTATAGTGATTCGGAAATATCGGATTCATTCCGACCCTACGTCCACTCTCTTCAAGGAACCTCCTTGAAGCAATCCAGTAAAAACCTTTAGTCGTGTTGCACAAACCTTACAAACAATCCCTTCCACCTAGAAGCTTACTCTTCCTTTTGGAAGCAAATCTCTTCCTTTCAGAAGTTAATCCCTTTACAATAAATGTTGTAAAGTAAATGGCAGAGAGACAGCAATGAAAGCTTATACAACTGAATAATATCTCTCTTTCAAGGTGAAGCTTGAAGAATGGCTCAAAAATAAATATTTCAAAGCTTTTGTGTATTAATGAGCAAAAACTTGAATGTAATGTGTAATCCCCCTTTTTTTAAATGCTCAATAGAGTGGGTTTATATAGTCTTGAATTAATATGGCCGTTTTGCACTGACTTGGAATGTTTTGGTACATTTTGTGCTGAAGTCTCGCGTCTCAACGGTCATATTTTTTGAATTAACATTCGACTGGGTGTTGGTACCAGTCGACTGGGTCAAGTGAAAAGTCTCACCTTTTAAGGCTTCGAAGAGTACCAGTCGACTGGGGACAGTTTGTCCAAAACACCAATTGACTGGTATGAAGCATCCAGTTAACTGGGGATACACTATCCAAAACTCTAGTCTTTTGGTATAAGTACCCAGTCGACTGGGTTGCCCTTCAACCCAGTTTTTCATTCTTTGAGATTTTTTTGACTTATAAACGTTTGAATGAATAGTTTTGTTAAAATGCTTTTTCAAAAGGAGTCATTGGACAAGCTTGTTACCTGAACTGGTGAGATTTATAACTTGATTCTATACCTTGTAACTATAATAGATCTTCTGTCTTGACTTAGTGTTTGATTCGAGTTAAGTTCTTGCAACTTGATTCTTGGTTGTATGCTTTTATCGCTTAATACACTTAGATAGCACTGTTAGTATAATTAGAGTTGTGTTTTATGATGAGGGTCAACATATACCTCAATAAAGATTTAGATTGATCCTTTAGAAAGTAGTCCACAAGTCATTTAAGTGCTGAACGTCTAAACAAATCCACACGAGCAACGCAAACTAGAGATCTCCAATTAAGGTGACAGAAAATTATGGGCTAACTCTTTGGGATTTTCGGCTATGGCTTGTAGAGAGTTTTTTATTTGATCTTAAAACTCAAATTATGATAATTAGGGTTTGTATCAAATAAAAGCTTTATTAATATAGAGCCTTTACTCCTAAAGGCTCAAGGATTTTAGAATTGCAATTAAACCCCTAATTTAATTTAATTTCTAAAATCTTTTAATTGGCCCTTTAATTTCTTTATTCCTACAATTTTCCTTTTGTGTGTGACCCCTTAGGTTCAATATCACGCTAGCAGTAGGTCATAACATTTAAGTAACATCTGCATCCCATCAAATTAATTAAAAACTCATTTTAATTCTAATTCGAATTAAAAATCATTTTAATTCTTCCTTTGATTAATAATTAATTATAATTAATTTTTAAAGGCTTTTATAAGTCATGATTGACACATAGCAGTATCTCATGACTATCCAAACAATATGAATAAATGTGAACATTTCTGTTGTCAGTTAATATGCCATTCAATCCTTCCATCATGCAATGCTCTTGATTAAACCTAAGGCATAGATTTCCTATCAAGCCTTAATTATTCAATCATATGTATCTTGATCTCAAGTTCATAACTTAAATGGTGAAATTAGAAACTCCTTTCTAATTTTCACCCCACATTGTCCAAAGAATTTCTATGCTATGACTTAAACAGATCACATAGGACATTCTCCCTCTTTTATTAAGAGTGATGAATCCTTTATTGTACACTGACATACCTCCATGCATAAGTGGTCATATCCAATTACTACCCTTATGTAACCCATGATTAGGATCATATTTAAGTAGCATCAAAGCATAATGACATATTCACAAGGCATCCATGGTGCCTCAAGTCCAAGGATCACTTGTAAAACTATAATGTAAGAATTCTTATTGGCAGCTAGTAAAATGTCCATTAGGAATTACTTAGTCAAGTCAGTTCGGTGTACCTATTCTCTAACAAGCACCTACGTAACTTGTTTTAGTGTCTCATACACTAATGACTGTGAGAAAGCATAGTATGTACTAATCTATTTGAATTCACTATTGCCCTTCTTACCAATCCTATGATTAGGAACATTTAAGAATAAAGCTTAAGGAAATACATCTCATTAGCACGATCTCATCATGGTGCTTATTTCCATTGCTCATATTCGATGGGCTTTGTTATGTAATGCATATGTATTGATTTATAATGAACATGATAAATATGATAACTACCATTATTAATATTTATTGTCAACAAATAAATAAAATTAATTACAAGTAACATACCCATAACATCAAATCATATTAGCTTATAGGGTATACTACTATCACTTGGATCTTTTCCATAACCATACCCTAATGAGAAATAAATTATCATATATTTGCCAAAAATCATTAATTAAGAAATTTAATTAATTGAAATCATGGTAACAATCACATGTTTGGAAGGCAGATATAACAGCCACAGGAACTTGAACTGAAATCATGATGAATTTACTAGGTAGACATAATTTCTAATTTGAAGTATCCTTGCACATGTTTAAAGGCCATATATTGTAGCCATGAGAACTTGAGTTGAAATCATGATGAATTTACCATATGAAAGAATGCTCGATCATAATTTAGATAAATTTATAATCTAATTTTTTTCATTATTATATTTTGGTCCTTGTGGACACCTAGTTTCATTCCAAATATTGGAATGGACCGCGTGTGGGACTCGGTGATGACAATTTGTTCCCAAGATGCTTGAATTTGAGTAATTTGAAAACTTAGACTTAACTTTGGAGTAAGACCAATTATAAACCAAAATCTATGTTCTAAATAAGCTAAACCAATTTAACCAAACTTAAAAGACAAGACCAAAACACCATTTAGACTCATTTTGGGCTGAAGCCCAAACCAAAGGCCTGTTTGGAATGCAGGTAGCGATCGGGTGGTCAAAGGTACTGATCGATACCCATTGACCACTGATCAGTACTTACATTACAGATGGGTGTTCATCAAAACCCAGCTTCATCCTCGCGATTTGGTCTTCAATGATGGTCAGAATTGTTACAAATCTGACCTTATTGACTTCAACCAGTAGCCCATAAAACCCCATTAACACTTTGTCCCTCCATTAAACCTTTGTCTCCTCTTTCTCACCTATAAATAGAAATACCCTTTGAACTTCTAAGTAAACAAATTTAAGAAAGAGCTTGTAGATGCTATAGCTAATTTTCTGCAAACATTTATGGGTTCATCAAGTAAATATTTTGTATTAACTTGGGCATCTAAACACCTTCACTTTCATATCATCACTAGCCCAAAAAACTATTTATTCTTCTTTTGTAATCGATTACTTTACAAAAGTTAGCCTAAGTCTCCAAGTTCATCTGGGTTCTTTAAGAGCACTACGGATCTTTGAGGGCACAACGATCACACACGATTGTTTTCTTATTTTTTATTAAAAAAGTATTACTAACCATTACTTGTTTTATCTATTTGCATGCCATAAAACAAGAATGTCTTGGTTTACATTCAAGCCATCATGAAACTATCTATGAATGCTCTTAAAATGTAAATTTTTCAGTTATATGGACATGTTTGCTGAGAACATATGTTATATGATTCCATTTCTTTTTGTTAGTATAAGTTAACCGATCAGTACCCCCTTGGTACTGACTATAAGCTATAGTTTCCTGATCGTGACCCCCTTGGTCTTGATTGGTGACAGTGTGGCAGAACTTGGAAGTATGCTCATAAACTTGTTGTTTTGGCTGTCACATGTTATATCCTTACTGATGTCTTGTCTATGTACATTCAAAAGATGTTTATGCATTTCATTAGATGATAAAAATGGTTGCCTTTTGTTGATACTGTGGATCACATCAATACATATCTACTTGGAGGTCCTTCTAGTCTATCATTTCTTGAGGGTCAATACCGAAAGATAATTCTGAAGGGACAAATTGGAAGGGACAATACGAAGGAATATAGCATCTCTTCAAAGGATTATCCAAGCGTAATTTTCAAGGGGCATACCAATGACATAAAGCCATCGGTGGATAATTCATGAGGAGTTACCACTTAGTTTTAGGGACTAAGAAACCATAAAGCCACTAGTCATTTATATGATAGACATTCAGGATTCGGAGATTGGGTACACTTGGGAAAGTCATGGATGAATATCATGCTATAAATATAGTTAGTATACTATAAGAGGGGTAAGTGATGAGATTGTGATAAGTCTCCCATAAAGGGTGTAAGGGTACCTAACATATATTGGACGAGTAGGACCTACCCCAGATAAAGGGGGATACACAGATTTGATATTCTGATATGATGATTTAACGTACCGGTACATAGGGAGATGTCCCCGTGATGATGAGATTAGCCTAGTGAGGGGCAATGATATGATTATACATATTATTGCATTGAATCACATTGCATGGCATTGTATTTTATGGATACATGGTTGTGATTGGCCCATGAGGGGCATGTGTTATGATTGGCCCATAAGGGGCAGTGGTTATGATTGGTCCATGAGGGGGGTGTGTGTATTGTGATTGTCCCATGAGGGTCAAGTTTTTTAATTGGCCTATAAAGGGTTTATGTGATGCGTTTGACCTTTGAATATGGTAAAGTTATTGATTTGTATAATATTTAATATATCATGATTTATATTATTGATAGTGAGTTGAGGCTATGATATGTATGGAAAAATAAATAGTTAAGAACTTATTGGTTGTATAGTTGTTGTAGTGAGTAATCCTTTTTGTAATAAGAAGATGAGAAAATAATAGAACTAAGAATCCGAAGGCTACTAAGAGCTATATCTTAAAACAAAAGGAGATCT
The DNA here is from genome assembly GCA_023935145.1 of Bretschneidera sinensis. Lineage (NCBI taxonomy): Eukaryota > Viridiplantae > Streptophyta > Magnoliopsida > Brassicales > Akaniaceae > Bretschneidera > Bretschneidera sinensis. The sequence continues at coordinate 61,500,629 of CM043700.1, read as the reverse complement.
TTCTCAAAAAGAAAAAAATATTAATTAAATTATGAAAATTTAAGGATTTAAATTTCATTACGATTATTACTAGTAAGATGATTTTCTCACTGAGCTTTATAGCTCATTCTCTTTTTATTTTACTAACTTTTCAGGTTAATTTATGGGAGATTTTTGGTCGAGTTAAGAGTCATCCATGTCCATGGCATCCTTACCCCTTGAGTTCTTTGGGAGTTAAGTTTTAAGTTAGTTTCAAATTTCGAAGGAAATCTTCCTTGTATGGTTACCTTTCAAGATTGAATAAGAATTGAGTTGTATTAATAACGTTTGTAAATTTAAGTCTTGTCTTGTATTTAATTTGAATTATTGGAAAAGTTTGTTGATGGTATTTTGAATCACATATAGTCTGGGTCGCTCGCAGCTAAAAAGTGGTGATACCTCCTCGGGTAGGGCCCACCCGGGGATGAGTCATTACATTTTTAGTATCAGAGCTTTATGTTTAAGATTCTGTAAACTTTAGTTGCATAATGTATGTTGCATGGGGTGGTTGTAGGAAGTCGGTTGTATAGAGTTAGAAAAGGTATCATATAAGATTTGGTTTAGGCGGGAGTAAGGTGTCATAAGACTAAAAGTAGAAATGACTTATATTTGATGTTGTGTGAAATTAATGTGTTTTGGAATGATTTGTAATGTTTTTGAAATTTTGTTGATATTTTTTTAATAAAATTTTGGATGAGATTGTTTGATGTAATGAGATAGTTTGATGGATGTATTGCTTATACTTGCATGAAAGTATTAGCATGAGTTTGATTGGCTGATGAAAATGTCAAGAGGTGAAGAGTAAGAAAAGATTTTTTCCTTAAATAGTTTATTTAATTGAAATTTTTTATCTTTGAATTGTTAAAACCTTAGTAAATTGTCAGTTAATTGCTAGATAAGGACTTTGGAAATCTTATTGTAAATAATTTTGATTGTATAATATTTAACTCGGTAATGTTGTGTTAATTATGAATGTTCCTCTGATGATGGTATAAATGTTGTGTAGTTTTGATCAAAAGGATTGTTAGTGCAAAATTTGTAACCTTGTGATGGATGGAGTCTTGCATAGTTGGTTTAATTATGTGAATGCTTGAGTAAAGAGTATATGAAGAAAGTAGCTATGTGAACAATAAGTTGGAATACCTTAAATGCTTGGAGTTGCGTTATTAATTCGAAAAATTGGGAAGTACGAGGGTTGAAAAATAGAGCTGATTCTTGGGAATTATAAGTATATCGTTAGGGTGTGGAACCTAAAAAGGGTAATCAAAGTATTGGTAAGATTATGGGTGGAGTAATGAGTAGAAGGAAGTGAGAGTAAGTTGTTAACCAATAGATGAAATAAGGAACAAGTTATAGTAGGGAATGAGTGAATTAAAGATGGGAGGACTAATTAAGTAAATGATTGATGGTGTTAGACAAATTGCAAGTGAGGTTTTGTGGTAATTGGGATTTTAATAAAGATAGTAGGGGTAGTATATTGGGAAGTAGAAATTATTATGTGAGAAGCCGTAAAGAATAAAGGTATAGGAAATTTTAGACTTGATTGTAAATGTTAAATAAAGTTTGATGTCAAAAATGATGAACTTTTCATGGATTAAGAATCAATTAAATGATGGTTGATAATTGGCTGAGTGAGTTTAAAGGTTTTATTTTTATTTGAAGATAAGATTTGAAGAATGATCAATTGGATCTAATGAGAGATGTGTAATGATGACCTAAGTTAATGGAGGAGTGAAAGCCTAAAGAATTATGGATGATTGGTTCTAGTCATGATTGAGATATTAGGAGAGTTGATAACTAGTAAGAATTATGATAGGTTTGATTTGCAAAGAAGGTTGGATATGAGACTGATATATTTAGTGAAGGAGATATTGAGAAGATATGTTATAGAAGGAAATATAAGAAATTCGAGGAGAAGGTTGTGACATGAAATTCAATGAAGTTAAGAGTATACAAGAAGAGAAATCATGAGATAGACTTAGAAGAGAGTGTTCGTAAGAGAGATAGTGGAAAGAATACGAATTATTAAGTCTTCGAAGCTGTATATAGTATAATGTAAAGTAAAGGGATTATCTTAAGTAAGTCAAGGAGTTGTCGAGAAGTGTTAGGAAATTAAAAATAGATATCTACTAGGAAGCCAAATAATAATAATAATAATAATATAAAGTGGTACTAGATTAAAATTTATTTTGGAAGAAAGGTAGAGGTTAGTATGATATGAATGTGAAATATTTTACTCCAGGATTGCTAGTGGTTGAAAGTTAAAGGCAATTGATGGGTTTCAAGGAACGGGTGTGACTAAATGTAAGAATCAGGGAGGAAAGTTGTGGAGATTAGATATTAAATGAACTTTTGGAAGGATTGATTTCTTAAATGAATTATAAGGAGAAAACTAGAAGTGAAAAAGAGTTGGAAGCATAACAAAATCAAAAGAGTGTATTGAGGAATTGAAATTTGAGTATAATTTCAAAGATGTTTTAATTCAGTGGGATAAATAATAAATATAACTTAAGAAGTAAAGAAATATATTTTTTTATCATTCAACTGCTTCAAAAAGGGGAGGTATTTGAAACTATGGAAGTTAAAGAATTAATCAAGGAGTAAGGAAAGAGGTTGAGAGTTTATTAGATTGGATGAGACTTAATGAAAATGTGTTTGAGTGATGTTTTTGTTGAAACTACTTATGAAGTGCAATTTTGGAAGGATTAAAGCTAAAGTTAACTTGGAAATACAATAGTCGGGGAAAGAGATCAAGTCCTAAGCTTTAAGATAAAGTCTAAGTATGAATTGAGGTGTTGATAACGCTCAAACTAACACGCGATTATTGTGTATAGCTGAGGTGTCGATCCCACAAGGAAAGCGAACTACAAGAGAAAGTGTAAACCTTAACACTAAATGATAAAGTTCAAATAAGAAAATCTGAGTTTTACGAATGAAATTATATAAGAGAGTTGTGAAAATATGATGAAGAATTCAATAAAGAAATAACAAGGTTCAAGGAATCCTTCCTAAGTTCGTTGCCTTATTCCTTTCTTGACTCAAATGTTTTATCTCAATTACTAGTTTCACATCCCAAACAAGCAATTAGTAAATATTCAATCAAAGCACATAAATACCCTAATGTAATTACCATAAATTACTCCTTAATTTCAATTCAAATATGCAAGATCTATCTTATAAATTATCAAGAAGCGACAATATATTTCAATAATAATACTACAGTAATGGACATACCTATAAGATAGATCTACCGAAATCAATTGCATCTAACAACTTTGACATAAAAAAAGTGTTTGTATTTGTCTAAGGATTAAACGGGTTAAATGTGAAGCTTCAGCATCAGGTCTCTGGGCCGCGGCACACAACCTCCAGCATGTCCGGAATTCCTCCCCTCCAGGTTGCGCCGCGGCCCAGCCTTGGGCGCCACGGCCTCTAGCAGATGGTGGAAGTGGGCCCTATTGTGCGCCGCAGCCTGCCCTGATCTGGGCCGAGGTGCCAGGCACACCTGACCCCTTTTGTTCAGCATTTTGAGATGGTGCGTGGGACTTGATTAAAACACACAGGTTCACTTAGACTCTTAGAGAGCCATGAGTCTTTGGTTCTTGAGATCTAAGGGTTAAGATTGATCTCAAAGATTGGATGAAGAAGTTGTTACCCTATATATTGGGTCATCTAGGAGCAATTCAGAACAACATGTGAGCATCAAGTGTGAGAATGCAATGACACAAAACACAAGAGAGACTCATTCAAGAGAGGCTGGTTGTTTAGAGAGAGAGTAGTCTAGATTGGGGATTCAAAGGCTTTGTAATTAGAATTTTCTTGGTGAAAATTCCAAGGAAACACTTAGTTCTTATCACTTTCTTTTTCTCTTCTTTCGTTCTTCAAGAACAAGGTTCTTGAATAGGTGTTTCTGTAATTGTAAGAACTCCATTGATTTAGTGCAAAGAGATCAGAGGAGCTCACGGGGACGTAGGCATATTGTCGAACCTCGATAACAATTGCTTGTGTTCTTTCTTTGATTGTTTGATTTATGTTCTGTCCAAATCATTGTGGATTTGGGGTGTTTGGAAAGATCACAACCTGGGATTCCGCAAGAAGGTGATTTTCCAACAGTGGTATCAGAGCTAGAACAGGGGTATCGGAGTAAGGCTCCAAGAATCAAAGGAAACTTCTTGGGTGATTCAAGAACGGTGCTAGGATCAAGATCTGATCGGGTTCTTGAGGTTCAAGAACGGTGTTGTGATCAAGATCGTGTTCTTGAGATTTTGAAGTTGGAAAGCAATTATGGGTGCTGCATAAATCTTGGGATTTTCTCCGCAAGATGGGTTTAAACTTCATTGTTAAGAAGTTTGATGGAAAGGGAGACTTTGCCCTTTGGAAGAGAAAAATCAAAGCAGTTCTCATGCAACAAAAGGTGGACTTGGTTATTGGAGAAGATGACGATTTTCCAGCAAATATCACGGAGGTCCAATGGAATGAGATGAAGAAGAAGGCATATAGCACCATCTTTCTGCATATGTTGGATAGTGTCACAAGGGAGTGTGGAGACTCGAAAGATCCAACAGTCATTTGGAAGAAACTAGATGAGTTATTTCTTACCAAGACTCTCCCTAATAAGATTTATCTTCCGAAACGCATCTTTGATTTTAGAATGGATCCTAATAAAAAGTTACAAGATAATATTGATGTGTTTAATAAACTAGTTCAAGATTTGGCTAGTTATAGTATAAAGTTCCCGGATGAACAATTGGGTGTTATATTGTTGAATTCTTTTCCTGATTGTTTTGAAAGCTTGATTAATGCTATTGAATATAGAAGAGATACACTAACCAAGGAAATTGTGATCAATGCTATAAGGGCTCATGATTTCAAAGCCAAGATGAGGGAATGATCAAGTGGAGAAAGGTTGTTCATTAGAGGAAGGCCAACAACTCGGTATGGCAGCAACATACATGGCTACTACCGGGACAAACCACAAGGTAGAGGACAAAGCCATAGGAGAGTGCACTCCTAATAAAGAGTTACAAGATAATGTTGATATGTTTAATAAACTAGTTCAAGATTTGACTAGTTGTAGTATAACATTCCCGGATGAACAATTGGATGTTATTTTGTTGAATTCTCTTCCTGATTGTTTTGAAAGCTTGATTAATGCTATTGAATATGAAAGAGAGTACCAAGGAAATTGTGATCAATGCTATAAGGACTCATGATTTCAAAGCCAAGATGAGGGAAGGATCAAGTGGAGAAGGGTTTTTCGTTAGAGGAAGGCCAACAACTCAGAATGGCAGTAACATCTTTGGCGACTATGGGACAAATCAAAGGGTAGAGGTCAAGGCCATGGAAGATCGCATTCCAAACCAAAGTTTGGAGGAAAGCGATGCTATTATAGGAGACATCCAATTGAGGATGTTTGATGGAATTACAAGGCTGCCGCGGAATGTGAGATATCTTCCGGATTTGAGAAGAAATTTGATCTCATTAGGCTAGATTCCATAAGGTACACATACAAAGTAGAGGGAAGAAATATCAAGGTAACCAAGGGATCTTTGATAGTGATCAAAGAAGCGATAAAAGATGGTCTATATGAGATGATCAAAGACACGGACATCAAGGATCAAGCAGCAAGCTTGATGGCTGAGATGGATAAGGTAGTTCTTTGGCACAATTGCTTGGGACATATGAGTTAAAAGGGGCTGCAAGTTCTCAGCAAGAATGGATTACTTGATGATGAAAAGGTGGAGAAACTTGATTTCTACGAATGTTGTGTTCTTGGGAAGCAAGATCGAGTCAGCTTCAACACTGAAATGCACAAGTCTAAGGGTATTCTTGACTACATTCATGCCAATCTTTGGGGACCACCAAGAACACCAACACAAGGAGGTAATCTTTACTTTCTTTCTTTAATTGATGATTATTCTAGAAAGGTTTGGGTTTATTTGCTTAAAAATAAATCAGACGCTTTGAATAATTTGTGGTGTGGAAAAAGCTGGAAGAAACTCAAATGGGCAAGGTAGTTAAGGTGTTAAGAACCGATAATGGCTTAGAATTTTTTAATAAGGAATTTGACAATTTCTGTAATTTGAATGGGACTCTAAGACATAGAACGGTTGTGAAAACTCCTCAGCAAAATGAAGTTGCTGAGAGGATGGATAGAACCCTTACGGAAAATGTTAGGTGCATGTTAATTGGTTCCAGGTTACTAAAATGTTTTGGGGGAAGCTGTGTCTACTACTGCGTATTTGGTTAATAGATCACCCTCTAGAACTTTGGATCTCAAGTCTCCCGAGGAGATGTGGAGTGGTAAACCCCCTGAGTTGAACAACCTTAGGACTTTTGGATGTGCTGTGTTTGCACATCAAAAGGATGATTAACTTATGATGAGGACACAACTAACAAATTGGAGGCAGATCCTATTCAAGTTCCAATTGGTCAAGTTACAAGAGCCCGAGCTAAACGGTTTATTCAAGTACCAATTGGTCCAGTTATAAGGGCCCGAGCTAAACGGTTCAAGAAAACTCTCAATTGGCTTATTCAATATATTTGGGCTAAGAACCATCTTTGGGGGCCCAAGGATAATGCTATACATGATCCACAAGGATGGGTTTCCATGATTCAAGAGAATTTCCACTTTGGAATTTCGGGAGGACCCAACGAACAGAATTAAAATGGTCATATCTTCTTGCCCACAACTCCAAATGGGCTGAAACTTATTAGGATGGAAAGATGACGTCTTGGTACTCAATTTTTTCATAAGAAAGTTTCAAAAAGGATATCGTTTGGGCCTGGTATGATGGGCCGAAATCTAGTAGGCTGTTGCATCCGAATCTACGTTGGGCTTGCATCTTTTCTTAATTGTTTCCTTCTAAATTTAATTGTTGCATTATAAGGCTTGCATGCCCAGTTAGGTACTTTTCTTGTTTTAATTTTAGGTTACCAAAATTCTATTTAGGTTTATTTCCTATTTCGTAGTTCCCTATTCCTACCAGAATTCTGTTTAGGTTTATTTCCAATTTTTTAGTTTTCCTTTTTCTATTTGATTATGAATTCTCATGTATTTAAATAGCCATTGGCTTTTGGAATAAAAATGCAGATTTGATTCATACTTTCGGAGAGAAATTTCTCTTTGGTTCTTTTAGAACTTCTGAACTTATCGGAGTTTCCGTGGCATTCATCTTCGACTTATCAATCAATCCTTCCATAATTGATTGTGGTGTCTTCATTATACCAAGGTTCTTGTTCGATATAAGCAACGGATCGCGGTCTCAATCTTCATTATACCAAGGTTCTTGCTTCGATATAAGCAACAGGTCATGGTCTCATATAAATCTGCTTCTAGACGATCTTAAAGGTTTTCTTGATCCATAAATTTCTTAGTTCTTGGCGTGGATCATATCATAGACGATCTTGGAGGTCTTTTTGATCCATAAATTTCTTAGTTCTTGACATGGATTATATCAGTTGGTATCAGAGCCTTCTAGTTGCAGCAAACATGTCAGACGACAAGAACAAAAATAATTCCGGAGATACGTCGGGAGATGGTGATCCGAAGTTGCTCATGGAGGCTTTAATGGGTGAGATGAGAAGAGTATTGTGAACGGAGATGGAACAGGTTCATGAGCGGATTGATCGGGTAGAGAATACACGTGTGGGGCAGCAACAAAACGCTCCTAATGTGCGTAGGAGGGAGAGAGTTCAACCTAAGGGACAGAGAGTTGAAGATGAAGAGTATTATGGGAATGGATTTGATGAAGAAGATGATCAGGAATCAGTTGTTAGCCATAGGAGATTTGGTGGTCGAGGTAGAGAAGCTAGGAATCGGGAAGACAATAACTTGGGTAGTATTAAGATGAAGATTCCATCGTTTCAAGGCAAAAACGATCCTGAAGCTTACCTTGAGTGGGAGAAGAAGATAGAATTAGTGTTTGATTGTCATAATTATTCCGAGCTTAAAAAGGTTAAACTTGCGGCCATTGAATTTTTTGACTATGCAATTGTTTGGTGGGATCAGCTAGTGTTAAATAGGAGAAGAAATAGAGAGCGTCCAATAGAGACTTGGGAGGAGATGAAAACCGTGATGAGGAAACGGTTTGTTCCAAGCCATTACTACCGTGAGTTATACCAAAAATTACGAAGTCTTACACAAGGTAATCGAAGTGTGGAGGATTATTATAAAGAGATGGAAGTAGCTATGATTCGAGCAAATGTAGAGGAGGATCGAGAGGCTACTATGGCTAGGTTCTTGGCTGGTTTGAACCTGGAAATTGCTAATTCGGTGGAGTTGCATCATTATGTGGAATTGGAAAATATGGTACACATGAATGTCAAAATTGAGAGGGGCAGCAATACACGACGAAACTCTAACTCGGGTTCATCTTGGAGGCCGAATTTTGTGAAGCAAGCCACGGCCAAGCCCAAAACCAAGCAAAAGCAAGAAAGTACCAACCATGGAAATCAAGGTAAAACTGACTCTTCTACCACTAGAAATCGTGATATTAAGTGTTTTAAATGCCAAGGCAGGGGTCACATAGCAAGCCAATGTCCGAACAAAAGAGTTATGGTATTGCGAGATAATGGTGAAATTGAAACCGAGGGCGAAGAAGATACCGAATCTATGCCACCATTAGAGGATGCGAGTGATGAGGAATACGCTGCCCAAGGAAAATTGTTGGTTGCAAGGAGAGCTCTAAGTGTGCAAATCAAAGAAGATGACAAAGTACAACGAGAAAACATCTTCCATACTAGATGCCACGTGCAAAAAAAAGGTATGTAGTATGATTATTGATGGAGGTAGTTGTAATAACGTTGCTAGCACTACAATGGTTGAGAAATTAGGGCTGCCAACGATTAAACATCCTCGGCCTTACAAGTTACAATGGCTCAATAATAGTGGTGAACTGAGGGTGAATAAACAGGTGTTAGTTTCCTTTCGTATTGGAAAATATGAAGATGAATTTTTGTGTGATGTAGTTCCGATGCAAGCTGGACACTTGTTACTAGGCCGGCCATGGCAATTCGATCGGTGTGTTAAGCATGATGGCTTCACCAACAAATATTCGTTTGTAAGAAATCAAAGAACAATCACTCTAGTTCCTTTGGCACCAAAGCAAGTTTATGAAGATCAAGTGAGGTTACAAAAAGAGAGTGAGCAAACGAATGAGAGTGAGAAAAAGAGAATGAATGCAAACCAGAAAGAGAAAATGAGAGAGGTCAAAAAAATTGAGATAGAAAATAAGAGAGCTGATTCGGCCATTAAGAGAAAAACAAATTTCTATGCAAGAAGAAGTGAAATAAAAAGAGTGATGATTTTAAATCAACCAATGATTGTACTTTTGTACAAAGAGGCGTTAGACACTAACCAATTTGACTCATCTTTGCCTAGTTCTATTGTTTCTCTTTTACAGGAGTTTGATGATATCTTTCCCGAGGAGATTCCACATGGCTTACCATGGCAAAGTCCCACGAGTGTAGGTCAAGTTCATAGTTTTCATGGACTTGTTAGTTTTTGCAAGAGGTTCATGAAAGACTTTAGCAGTATTGCCGCACCGCTTAGCGAAGTCATCAAGAAGAACATTGAATTCAAATGGGGAGACGAGCAAGAGAAGGGGTTCCAATTGATTGAAGAAAAATTAACTAATGCTCCTTTTCAAGTCCTTGAGCACATCAATAACAATGCATACAAATTGGATTTACCAAGTGAGTACAATGATAATACCACTTTCAATGTTTCTGATTTACGCCCTTTTGATGTAGGTGATGATTTAAGGACAAATCCTTTTTTGAGGAGGGGAATGATGAGGACACGACTAACAAATGGGAGGCAGATCCTATTCAAGTTCCAATTGGTCAAGTTACAAGAGCCCGAGCTAAACGGTTTATTCAAGTTCCAATTGGTCCAGTTATAAGGGCCCGAGCTAAACGGTTCAAGAAAACTCTCAACTGGCTTATTCAACATATTTGGGCTAAGAACCATCTTTGAGGGCCCAAGGATAATGCTATACATGATCCACAAGGATGGGTTTCCATAATTTAAGAGAATTTCCACTTTGGAATTTCGGGAGGACCCAACGAACAGAATTAAAATGGTCATATCTTCTTTCCCACAACTCCAAATGGGCTGAAACTTATTAGGATGGAAAGATGATGTCTTGGCACTCAATTAACTAATGCTCATTTTCAAGTCCTTGAGCACATCAATAACAATGCATACAAATTGGATTTATCAAGTGAATACAATGTTAATACCACTTTCAATGTTTTTGATTTATGCCCTTTTGATGTAGGTGATGATTTGAGGACAAATTCTTTTCAAGAGGAGGGGAATGATGAGGACCCGACTAACAAATGGGAGGCAGATCCTATTCAAGTTCCAATTGGTCAAGTTACAAGGGCCCGAGCTAAACGATTTATTCAAGTTCCAATTGGTCCAGTTATAAGGGCCCTAGCTAAACGGTTCAAGAAAACTCTCAGTTGGCTTATTCAACATATTTGGGCTAAGAACCATCTTTGGGGGCCCAAGGATAATGCTATACATGATCCACAAGGCCATGATTCAAGGGAATTTTCACTTTGGAATTTCGGGAGGACCCAACGAACAGAATTAAAATGGTCATATCTTCTTGCCCACAACTTCAAATGGGCTGAAACTTATTAGGATGGAAAGATGGTGTCTTGGCACACAATTAACTAATACTCATTTTCAAGTCCTTGAGCACATCAATAACAATGCATACAAATTGGATTTACCAAGTGAATACAATGTTATTACCACTTTCAATGTTTTTGATTTATGCCCTTTTGATGTAGGTGATGATTTGAGGACAAATCCTTTTCAAGAGGAGGGGAATGATGAGGACCCGACTAACAAATGGGAGGCAGATCCTATTCAAGTTCCAATTGGTCAAGTTACAAGGGCCCGAGCTAAACGGTTTATTCAAGTTCCAATTGGTCCAGTTATAAAGGCCCTAGCTAAACGGTTCAAGAAAACTCTCAATTGGCTTATTCAACATATTTGGGCTAAGAACCATCTTTGGGGGCCCAAGGATAATGCTATACATGATCCACAAGGATGGGTTTCCATGATTCAAGGGAATTTCCACTTTGGAATTTCGGGAGGACCCAACGAACAGAATTAAAATGGTCATATCTTCTTGCCCACAACTTCAAATGGGCTGAAACTTATTAGGATGAAAGATGACGTCTTGGCACTCAATTTTGACCTAAGAAAGTTTCAAAAAGGATATCGTTTGGGCCTGATATGATGAGCCGAAATCCAGTAGGCCGTTGCATCCGAATCTACGTTGGGCTTGCACCTTTTCTTAATTGTTTCCTTCTAAATTTAATTGTTGCATTATAAGGCTTGCATGCCAAGTTAAGTACTTTCCTTATTTGAATTTTAGGTTATCAAAATTCTATTTAGGTTTATTTCCAATTTTTTAGTTTTCCGTTTTCTATTTGGTTACGAATTCTCATATATTTAAATAGCCATTGGCTTTTAGAATAAGACAATTCAGATTTGATTCATACTTTCGGAGAAAAATTTCTCTTTGGTTCTTTTAGAACTTCTGAACTTATCGGAGTTTCCGTGGCGTTCATCTTCGACTTATCAATCAATCCTTCCATAATTGATTATGGTGTCTTCATTTTACCAAGGTTCTTGCTTCGATATAAGCAACAGGCCGCGGTCTCAGTCTTCATTATACCAAGGTTCTTGCTTCAATATAAGCAACGGGTCGCGGTCTCACATAAATCTGCTTCTAGACGATCTTGGAGGTCTTCTTGATCCATAAATTTCTTAGTTCTTGGCATGGATCATATCACCATTGTTGGTATGGCTTCTTCCTCTCTCATCCCACATCTTCTTCTTGTAATCTTTCTTGAAATGACCCTTCTTGTTGCAGTAGAAGCATCACTTCCCTCCAAACTTCGGTTTGGAATGCGATTTCCCATGGCTCTGCCCTCTACCCTCTACCCTTTGATTTCTGCCGGTAGTTGCCATGGATGCTACTGCCATACCGAGTTGCTGGCCTTCCTCTAACGAACAGCCCTTCTCGACTTGATGCTTCCCTTATCTTGGCTTTGAAATCATGAGCCCTTATATCATTGATCACAATTTCCTTGGTTAGTGTATCTCTTCCATACTCAATTGTATTAATTAAACTTTTAAAACAATCAAAAAGATAATTTAACAAAATAACAACCAATTGTTCATCCGGGAATGTTATGCTACAGTTATTCAAATCTTGAACTAGCTTATTAAACACATCAAGATTATCTTGCAACTCTTTATTAGGGTCCATTTTAAAAGCAAAGATTCTTTTAAGAAGATATATCTTATTAGGGAGAGTTTTGGTAAGAAACAACTCATCTAGTTTCTTCCATATGACAGCAGGATCTTCTGAGTCTCCGCATTCCCTTGTCACACTATCCGACATGTGCAGGAAGATGGTACTGTATGCTATCTTCTTCATCTCAAACCGCTGGACCTCCGTGATACTTGCTGGAAAAGTGTCATCTTCTCCAATCGCTAAGTTCACCTTTTGTTGCATAAGAACCGCCTTGATCTTTCGCTTCCAAAGGGCAAAGTCTCCATTTCCATCAAACTTCTCAACAATGAAATTTGAAGCCATATTGCGGAGAAAATCCCAGATTTATGCATCACCCACAATTGCTATCCAACTTCTGCTAAACCTCAAGAACACAATCAGAGATTGATCTTAATACCGTTCTTGAATCACCCTCAAGAACACGATAAGATCTTGATCTTTACTCCATTCTTGAATCACCCAAGAAGTTAATCTTTGATTCTTGGAGTCTTGCTCCGATACCTCCCACTCTTGCTCCAGTACCAGCTATCCAAAGCTCTGATACCACTGTTGGGAAACCACATTCTAGATGCCTAGGTGGTGATCTTCTAAACACCCAAGTCTATACGACTTGTAATACAACCGAAACAAAACAGGAATCAAAACCAATCAAAGAAAGAACACCAGTAATTGTTATCAAGGTTCAGCAATAGCCTATGTCCCCGTGAGTTCCTCCGAACTCTCTGCACTAAATCAATGGTTCTTTACAGATATAGCAACTCCTCTTTAAGAATCTCAAGTTCTTGAAGAACGAAAGAAGAGAAAACAGAAAGTGATAAGGAGCTATTACAAAGCCCTCAAAATCCAATCTATACTACTCTCTCTCTAAACAACCTCTTTGAGATCTATTCTAGTGCCTATCCTATGTTTTTGTGTCTTTGTACTCTCACACTTGCACTTGAATTCTCTTGTATGATGATCTTGTGTTTGCAATTTGTCTCACACTTGTTTGATTGAAGCTAGGTGACCCTTTATATAGTGCACCACTTCTTGAGCCAATCTTTGAAGTCAATCTCCACCCCTAGATCTTGAGAACCAGTCAATCATAGCCCTTGATCAAGTCTAGGTGATCCTATGCGTTTTGATCATGCCTCACGCACCATTTGAAATGCGGAAACATAAGCATCAAGTGTGCTTTCAAGCCGCAGCCTAGAACAGGGCATGCCATGGCCTGGAGGAGAGGAGGCTTTGCTGTCTTGCTAGAGGCCACGGCCTGGGCTGGCTGTGCCGCGGTGCATAGGGTCGTGCCGCAGCGCGCACACCTTGGGCCTAGGTGCACAACTCCTCTCCCAACTTGTGGACTTCCTGGAGGCCGAGGCGCGCACACTTTGAGATGCGGCCTGGAGACCTGATGCTGAACCTTTTCAAACCTTATTTAAACCGTAGACAAATACCAACAATGACCCTCATGCGTATTTTTTAGTTTGTTGTTTAAATGTGTAGTGAATATGAGTTTTTCTACCTCTATGGCTTTCGTTGCCTCGTCTTGTGATTCTTGGATGGAAAAAGGAAGTTTCCTAAGGACTCTTCTATGCTAATTAGCACACCAAGGAACAACCTAGTCATGATTGCTTAGATGATAGCATTTAGAGTTAGTAGTCAAATTCTGAATCAATCCCTTGCTAAGGCTAGGGTAATTAATGTTCTTTGCGAGTCTAACGTATTAAAGCTCTCTCGGCTTGATTATATTGGTGAAAATAGCTTTATTTGTGTTGATTACAGTTTATTTATTTTTTTACCTATTTATTTGTAATAATTTCTTAGATGTTAACGTTTAGAGTTAATACTCAAATTCTGATTTGATCCCTTATTAAGGTTAGGGTCATTAATATTCTTGGCGGGTCTGATGTTACAAAGCTCCTTGGCTTGATTATATTGGTGACAATAACTTTATTTATGTTTATTAGAGTTTATTATTTATTGTCCTATTTGATTGTAATGATTGCTTAAATGTTAGCATTTAGAGTTAGTAGTCAAATTCTGAGTTTATCCCTTGTTAAGGTTAGGGTTATTAATGTTCTTGTTGGGTCTGATGTCTTAAAGCACCATTGGCTTGATTATATTGATGACAATAGCTTTATTTGTGTTGATTATAGTTTATTGCTTTTATGTCATATTTGTGATGATAACACTAAAAAATAATTATATTGGTGACAGTGTTACTGACATGAATGATAGATTATATTTGCTTTACATCAAATATTTTTTGCGTATTGATTATCAAAGCATGATAAGCATTCTTTAGCGTTGTGATGTGCTTTGTGTCAGTTCACTGTCGGGATCAACAATTATGACCCTCATACTTATTTTTCTTTTTTGTTTGTATATTATGTTTGTTGTTTAAATGTGTGGTGAATATGAGTTGTCTAACTCTGTTATTTTCGTTCCCTTATATTGTGATTATTTCTCTAAAATGGAAAGGGAAGTTTCCCAATGACTCTTCTATGTCAGATAGCACACCAAAGAATAACCTAGTCATGATTGCTTAGATGTTAGTAGTCAAATTATGAGTTGATCTCCTGTTAAGGTTAGGATCATTAATGTTCTTTGTGGGTCTTATATCTTAAAGATAGCTTGACTTGATTATATTTGTGACAATAGTTTTATTTGTGTTTATTTTAGTTTATTTATTTTCTACCCTATTTGTTAGTAATGCATATCTGTTCTTGGATGTTTATTTACTAATTCGTTGATATAAATGGAAAGTGGAAATCTAAAATCATTAAATGGCAAATGGTATGAATGATATGTAAGCGTAGTGCATTTTAGAGTCAGTCAATCTTATGTATGTTCTAGTCAGTGTTGTCTTTTCGTCGGTGAATATTTATTTAGTTTTAGGTTTGACTCTCTATGTGTTTCTTTATGGAAAATATGTCATGGTAGTAAAATCCACTATATGTGTCATAATACGAATTCTACTCGAAGATTTGACGTTATAATTTACGTGCGAAAATCTTCTTTATAAGCTACTGTGAGTTCTTGAATATTTTGTTTTTTAGGCTTTAATAAGACTCGTGTTATCAACCTTGATATCTTTTAATGTTTGATAGGAAGGAAAATGAGAAGTGTGCTTTGTGAACTCCATGTCTTGCCTTGTGTGTCTTATAAAAGTACAACTACTAGATTTTTTTGGTGTTTCATATTGTACTATATGATGACAGTTGGACCTTGTTTTCCATATACACTCTCAGTTTCATGGAATCTGAAGCATTAAAGTGCAAAAGTCATGATAGATACTTTTGGTATGGTTGGGTTCTTTAAAATATGAGTGCTTACACGAATCATAGATTATATTTGCTTTGCATCAAATATTGTTTGCACATTGATTACCAAAGCATGATAAGCATTCATTAGTGTTGTGATGTGCATTATATCAATTAACAGTTAGGATCAACAATGATGACCATCGTGCATATTTTTATTTTTCCTTTGTACATTATGTTTGTTATTTAAATTTGTGGTGAATATGAGTTTGTTTGCCCCTGTTGCTTTCATTGTCTCATCTTGTGATTATCCTTCTGAGATGGAAAATAAAGTTTTCCAAGGACTTTACCATGCCAATTAGCACACCAAAGAACAACCTAGTCATGATTCCTTAGAGGTTAGTATTTAAAGTTAGTAGTCAAATTTTGAGTTGATCCTTAGTTAAGGTTAGGGTCTTTAATGTTCTTGGTAGGTCTGACGTCTTAAAGCTACATTGGCGAGATTATATTGGTGACACTACCTTTATTAGTGTTGATTACAAATTTTTTTTTATCTTATTTGTTTCTAACGCATATCTTTTCCTGGATGTTGTATATCTACTAATTCATTGATACTATTAGAAAGTGAAAAATTTAAAATCGTTAAATGGCATGTTATATAAGTGATATGTAAGAGGTGATACATATTATAGTCAATCAGTCAGGCTTAGGTGGTTTCTTAGACAGTGGGGACTTTCTGTTGAGGAATATATATAGTTTTTGGGTTGATGTCTTCAAGAAAAGTATGTCAATGTAGGCAAATCCAATGTATGTGTATACGAATTCAAATTGGTTGTTTGATAATATAGTTTATGTGCAAAAATCTTTTTTTGTAAGCTAATGGGAAAATTTAGAGATCATGTGAGTTCTTCAATATTTTGTTTTTAAGGCTCTAATCGGACTTTTGTTATCTGCCTTGATATCTCTGAATCTTTGGAATGAAGGAAATTGAGACTTATGCTTTTTCAACTCCATATACTACCTTGTGCGTCTTGACATACTACAACTATTAGACTTATCTTGTGTTTCATACTGTACTAAATGATGACAGCTGAGCCTTATTTGCCATCTATCATCTCTGTTTCATGGAATCTTGTTGAACCTCACCTATATCTTAATGATGACAAAACACAACTCTTATTATACTAACAGTGCTATCTAAGTATATAAAGCGATAAAAGTATATAGCTAGAAATCAAGGTGCAAGAACTTAACCCGAATCAAACTCTAGGTCAAGACTGAAGATCTAGTATAGGTATAAGGTATTGACACAAGTTGTAAATCTCACTTATTCAGGTAACTAGCTTATCCAATGGCTCATTTTGAAAAAGAATTTTAAAAACTAACGTTTAAAAGTCAAAAGTATTTCAAAGAATGAAAAACTGGGTTGAAAGGCAACCCAATCGACTGGGTACTTACACCAGAAGACTGGTGTTTTGGACAGTGTGTCCCCAGTCGACTGGATGCTTCATACCAGTCAACTGGTACTTTGGACAGACAATCCCCAGTCGACTGGTAAGAACAACCCAGTCAATTGGTACCAGACTTAGCCTGCAAGGTGAGACTTTTCACTTGACCCAGTCGATTGGTAATTCAAAAAATATGACCATTGAGATGCGATAATTCAGCACAAAATGCACCAAAACATTCCAAGTCAGTACAAACGAGGCTATATAAACCCACTCTATTAAGCATTTAAAAAAGAGAGATTACACATTCAATAAAGTTTTTACTCATTGATACACAAAAAGCTTTGAAATATTTATGTTGAGCCAAAGCTTTATCTTGAAAGAGAGATATTATTCAGTTGTATAAGCTTTCATTGTTGTCTCTCTACCATTTACTTTACAGCATTTATTGTAAAGGAATTAACTTCCGAAAGGAAGAGATTAGCTTCCGAGAGGAAGGGATTTGCTTCCAACAGATTTTTGACAACAAATTGGCATCGTCAATGAGAACTACAACAAGAACTCATCTATTCTAGATGTCACCTAAGAATACTCCCAGCAATTTTGCAGCCACAACCATTTTTGTTGCCATAACCACCACTGCAAACACCACCACCACTCGAGCCTCAACCAGTCGCGATTTTCGCACTAGTCTTGAACTCCCAGCCATCCATGAACATGTTGCGGCCAGCCAAAATTATAACGAACCATTCAGCGAGCAATCACAATAGGATCAAGAATCTTAATCGAATCACCCAATTTAGCACCAGGTCCAAGCAAACTCAAATGCTCCACTTATACAAGGACAGTTCCAAGAACTTACCTAGCTGGTGACTGACATAGCTGCTCAGCTTGAGGGGCTCCTTCTCAACCTCAAGTATCACTGCAAAGCCCTTAGCCCCCGAGGCACCAAAACTCCAGCCACCATGCTCGCACTTCAGACCGTAAGCCCACCACAGGTTCTTCTCATTCCAACCATAGAAAAAATCCCAAGGCTACTCTGTCTCTAAGAACCATACTGACTTGGACAAGAAGATAGGTGAGGCATTCAAGCACCGAAGAACCAATGTCCTTGATAAACTTAACTCTCAATACCCTCATTTTATCCAAGAAATCTTAGACACCCCGTTCCCTCGACACTTCAGGATGCTTGTTATCAAATAGTATGACGGTACCTCCATTCCCATGGATCACCCCAGCTCTACAAGACCACGATGCTCATACATCAACACCAATACGCAGTCTTATGCCGAGAATTTTCATTAACGCTTGAGAAAATTGTTTGTACATGGTGCTCTCACTTGAAGCCTGGGAGTATTAACTCTTTCAAGGAACTCGACCACTCTTTCGCCACACAATTTCTCAACAGCAAGAGGCTACGAAAAACATTTGAGAGTCTCTTCAACATCCTCCAATGAAAAGGTGAGAAACTTCGCAAATACATTTCACACTTCGATACAATAGCATAGGAAATCCTTGACCTCAACCCAAAGATTTAGACAGTCACATTCAAGAATTGACTCAGGTCAGGGACTTTCAGCTTCAAGCTTTACTAGGCACCTAGTCAAAGATATGAATCAGATCCTTACTCGAGCCGAAGAATACATACACGTAGAAGAAGACCAGGCATTCTGAAGGAAACGAGAAGAGGGCAGAGAAAAGAGAAAAGGGGAACAGTCCGAACCAAAGAGTGACTCAAGGAAGAAACCCCGAAAAGATGAATGCAGGAGAACCCCTCGAATGTTCGACAACTATGCACCGCTCAACGCCCCCTAGGGCCAATATCTTAATGAATATCTGAGATCGAGATTTTATTCCTTAGCCCTCAAAACCCATGAACACAACTAAAAACAAACATAGGTCCAAATGGTGCCACTTCTAAAGAGCCCACGGGCATGACATCGATGAGTGCAAAGCCGTCAAGAACCAAATAGAGTCATTTATCCACCAAGGATACTTGAAATATTATATCTGGGCCCCTACAGTCTGAGGGGATGATAAGGAATGACCAAGACAAAGTCCTCAACATATCCTCAGACGAAGCACCAAGCACAACCCCGAGCGAGGTCCCAAGCAAAGTCCTCGAAGAAACCCTAAGTACAACCCCAAGTGAAGTCCTAGGCGAAGCTCCAAATGGAGCCCAATGAGAAACCCTCAAGATAACGAGTGCCTGTAAGGCAATAGAGGAGACCAGACCACCATATTTGGCACCATTAAAACAATCTTTAGGGGCCTAACAGTTGGCGGACATTCATTACATGCTATAAAAGCCTATGCCAGGTCAATCGCATCCTTTAATGGACCCAATAAAAAAACAAGAACTAACCAGATGATCTCTTTTATTGATGAAGATTTGGAGGTACTACAAACATCATATGATAATGCCATGGTCATCACCCTACTGATAAAAAATTATAGCCTAGAAAGGATCTTGGTTGACAATGGGATCTCGGTCGATATATTGTATTATGATGCATTTCATAAGAGGAAGATCAGCGACAATCATATCAAACCAGTGGCATCTCTGCTCTATGAATTTTTTTGATAGCTGATATTCCCTAAAGAAAGCATAGTCCTGCCCGTTACTGCCAGCTCAACACCTAAGCAAGCCACCATCATGACCACATTCCTGGTCATCAAGCATTCCTCCTCCTACAATGACATCCTCGGCTAACCAAGCCAAAACTCCATGAGGTTTCTCGTTTCCACATATACATGAAAGTGAAGTTCTCGATCGAGAAAAGAATCGGAGAGGTCAAAGAAACCAAAATTCTTGATCTTGCTACCTCAGTTCCATTAAGGGACACAAGAACACCAAGGCCTTACCTGTTGAGATTGAAGACCTAAGGTGTGAACTTAAAGCTCCAAAGGGATAACCTGTTGAAGAGTTGATCATCATCTCTTTGAGCAATGAAGAAAAACAGAAAACTATGCAAATTAGATCCAACCTACCCGAGGAGCTCAAAGCTTTTTTTATTCCTTTCCTTTAGGAAAATCAAGTTGTTTTTTCTTGGACATGCCTAGAATTGATCCACAAATCATCCCACACAGGTTAAATGTAGATCCAAGCCACAAGTCGGTGGTTCAAAAAAAGAGATTATTTACCTCTGAGCAATAGAAAGCAATCAAATAGGAGATTTACAAATCCTAACTATCGACTTTATCCGAGAGGCCCACTATCCGGATTGGGTTGCCAATATGGTCATGATGAAGAAAGCAAATGGGAAGTGGAGAATCTATATAGACTTTACCGACCTTAACAAAGCATACCTAGAAGACAACTTCTCGCTACAAACGATAGATTAGCTGGTTCATGCCACCTCAAGGTATGAACTACTTAATTTCATGGATGCATACTCAGGGTACAACCAAACCTCATGGATGAGCCAGACTAGTCCAAGACTGCCTTTTTCAGTGACCAATGACTCTAATTTTACAAGATCATGCCCTCGAGGCTAAAAAAGGCATGGGCAACCTATCAGAGCCTAGTTAACAAGCTCTTCAAGGAATAGATTAAAAGAAACATGGAAGTTTATGTCGATGACATGCTCGTTAAGAACACCAAGTTAAAAAACCACATCTCCGACCTTGAAGAAGCCTTCGAGGTACTCAGGCACCATCAAATGAAGTATAACCCAAGGAAATGCACTTTTTGAGTCACTTCAGACAAGTTCCTTAGGTTCATGGTCACTTAGCACGGAATAGAAGCCAACCCTGAGAAGATTTAGGCAGTCTTAAACATGATCCCTCTTCAAAACATCAAAGAAGTCCAACAACTAATAGAGTGCATCATTGCCCTCAGCCACTTCATGTCCAAATCCATCAAGAAATATTTAACCTTATTCAAGTAATCGAAGAAAGTTAAAGATTTTGCATGGACTAAAGAGCTTCAAACAGACTTTGAGGAACTCAAGGACTAACTTAGCTCGTGACCTCTCCTAACCAAGCCTATTGGATGAGGAGAGTTGATCTTTTACATTGCCACAAGCCTTGCAGCCATTGCCTTTGTAATGATTCTAGAAGAAGCTAGGGCCCAAAAACCCATCTACTATGTTAGATCCTTCAAGATGCGAAAACATGGTATCTCCCAATCGAAGAATTGACTTATGTCGTCCTCATCACAGCTAGGAAGCCACGACCATACTCCAATCTCACACGATCACGATCCTGACTGACCAACTGCTAAGACGACACAAACTTGATATTTCCAAAAGACTGGTAAAATGATCCATAAAACTGGAAGAATTCGACATTCGCTACAAACCACAGACAACCATCAAAATTGAAGCTCTTACTGACTTTATTGTAGAGATAACGCTCCCTAAAGTTCCCTTGAGAGGTGGGAGCACAAAAATAATGATCAAATACCCGATTGGACACTCTTCGTTGACAAGTCTTCCAATAGCTCTAGTAGTGGAGTTGACCTCATCCTCACAAGTCCCGAGGGTTTCACAATCGAGTATGCCTTAAGGTTGAATTCAAAACAAAGTATGAAGCCTTGCTCATAGGGATGAAAGCCCCCGAGCCTTATAAGTCCACAGCGAATCCCAACTGGTTGTCAACCAGATGACGAACGAGCATGAAACAATGATTATTTTAGTATACAATAATATCATCAATCTCCATTGTCCTCTACCATGTTTACCAACTCCACTGGACCCCTCATGTGCAACCCCACCAAAAAATAAAACAAAAGAAAGAGTTAATTTTCTCTATCATGGGAAATTCAATTTGTATCCAATTCCTCTATATTCTGATTTTAATAGCTTGAACTCCTATGAAACCATTGTCCAACAGGGCATCAACAGAAGACAATGACCAAATTAATTTTATTTTATAGCTATCAAATTTTCTGGCTCCTTCATGATGAGCTTCGAGTAGCTTAATGTTCCTTAGTCGGAACCAACTTATAAAACCATTTTCCACGTGCATGAGGTATGCTTAGGTATCTATGTACTGTACCAACGGGCATTTGTGTGTGGAGTAAATGAAAAGATTATCCCATTTTTATAGGTACATTGAGAAAATAAAATTACAAAACTTAAACCCAGCTGATCCAACCTAAATCCCAGTACCCCACTATCCTATCAAACCAAAGCCTTTTTTGGTTGTATATAAATGATTCTAGGGTTGCATAAATTATTACTGCGATCCATAAACTTTGAATATAAAACTTAAATGCACTACTTTCAATTTTGTTTCAATAAAAAAAAAATATTCAATTTTGTGATTAACACCATGTACTATCGATTTATAGCTAGAAATATATGACGCCTTGCTTAATTAGATTAGCTATTATATAAACATATTTACTTTCCACTCTAATTGTTTCTTAAAGAAATATATTATCACAAATTGCTATTAAGAGAGTTGATTGCCAATGTTAAAGCAATAATTCTGTACCAATTAACTCATTAATTATAAATTGATAAGAATTGACACAACTATTCTTTTATATCCAAACATTCTCCCTCTCAAAAAAGATCAATTTTGAAATTTTAATGGGTTTACTTGTGAACCTAAATGGAGAAAAGTGGACCAATAATGAAGAAAGTTTAACCTATTTTGTACAAAGGCCAAAGATGGAATATTAGTGAAAATTAAAGGTAATATAAGAATTTGAATATAGGATCTTTGCTATGATAGCATATCAAAGACGGATTTGGATCCTCTATGATTGGTGTTGATCGAGATGAGATAGTATATCATTTGTTAAAAAATTAAATCTATAATTATAGTTTAAACCACGACATTTATTTTAGTTAGATTTTATATGTGATTTAATAGTAATTATTAATTCAATTTTTAAAATATGGGACATATTATCTCACCATCAATAATACAAACTTTAGAGAATCCAATCACAAAGAATCTGAATTTGTTTAAGATTTACTCCAGATCGAGATTAATTATCCCAAAAACTCACCTAATGGTCAAAATAAAAATTCTATGTTTACTAAATATCAATGGGTTAAATTTCATGGACCCCGTGTATAATTTACCCCATAGGATTTAACAACTTAATTTCTTCTCTAATGTTTTAAAGTATATGCAATGTAAACCTAATAATCAACCAAGATGCAGAGGTAGCTTAGCAATAAGAAGAAGATTTAGAAGTTCCCTTCATTATAGGAAATGTTGTTAATTGCACCGCATCAGAAAAATGAAAAAGAAAATGGGCTTCAAATGGAATTGAAAAAAGATAGCTTAATCTTGCTCTC
This sequence comes from Bretschneidera sinensis, assembly GCA_023935145.1. NCBI lineage: Eukaryota > Viridiplantae > Streptophyta > Magnoliopsida > Brassicales > Akaniaceae > Bretschneidera > Bretschneidera sinensis. Next base: position 61,477,335 of record CM043700.1, on the reverse strand, counting down.
TATTTTCACTCCAATTCTGGATAGCTTGAAGTACTGCCTGCTTCACCACTTGAGCATCTACACTATCTGCTTGACCTTGATTCTGCAATATATCAAGAATTAACTCTTTACTTAGTTAATGGAGCTAAAAGGAATTAACTGTAACTACCACATGAGCACACACAAATATTGCATTGCATTTCCAAGAGCTTGTGATTACAAAATTAGAGATGGATAAATTAAAGAAAGGTATTTCAAATCCTAACCACCCAGTTTTGAGTCATGAGTAGTACGTACTGACAATCAGAAATCTGAAATGTGTAGTTCATAAACCTCATTTGTACATTATATTCACACGTGAGTTTGATTTGCAAAACAATATATATATATATATATATTCACACATGAGGGTGTTTTTACTTTTTGTTTTGTTTTTAAGGATGATATAAAAGCTCATGATCCTAACATATACACATATATCCGCCTACATATGTATTCATGCCAGAAGTCATAAATTCACTTCTAGCTATAAGAGTTTTTAATATATTTTCATATTTTTTTCACATGAATTTCATGCACAACCACTCATCGCGTGAAAGGCAGGGATGGAATACGTCCGACGCTAACAAACACTCTTTTTCATAATTAATCACATCGAGACTAAAGGAAAAGTGTTAAGAAAAAGAAGAAGAAGAATGGAAGATGTTATGTTTCTTACTTCTCCTCCAACTGCTTCTAGTTGGAAAGCGTCTGAACAAGAAACCCTAGCATCAAGCACATCAAGGCCCACCTCCTCAAAAGCTTCCAATATAGAGACTAGCAAGCCCGGGCAATTCTTCTCCAACAATACGTTAATAAGGAATCCCTTATTCTCTAGGGTTTCCACAGTAACCTGCTATAAATTCAAATAAATAATATATGAATAAAGGGTATATTTATATAAATCTTACATTAATAAAGGGTATGTTTATAGTGAATATATATGCACCATAGGTAACGGATCCTGAGCAGTTGAAGTCTGTTGTGAGTTTCCAATCTCTTGGTTCATTCTGTCGACTTTGTGCTTTAAATCCTCTATGTATTTGGATGCATCTACTATAATTGAAGTTTTGTTCACCTGCCAAATTAAACAAGTACACAATTAATTTAACAAAAAATCAATAGCTAATTAATTAATTCAACATAGTTAATTGAGATGCAGTATTGACCAAGACCCTGCTCAGTGCTCACATCATCATCATCAATATACTAGTTTTTCACTCCCCATCATCAGACTATTCTTACAAGCCAAAAGGGTATTGAGAAAACCCAAAAAAATTAGTTAAAGATTGCTTAATTTGGATTAGTTGTATTTTTATTGCTAAAAGATACATAGCTGTATATGTTGCCTAATTAGGATATCTACCGCTAATTAATTAATCTATGCACAAAATAAGTAGAACGAATAATTAATATATAATAAGAGATCCAAGAAAAATTAAACTATAAAATATATAGTGGTTTGAGGTTAATTACAGCGCTAGAGTTTGTAACAGAACGAAGTTGCTGCAATTTCTCATATAGAGCAGCTCTCCTTTTAGGAACCATGCTTCTGCCCTCTGTATATCTTGCTGCAATTTCTCTTTGCCCCTTTTCTTCACGGCAGACTTTGAGCTGCCCTTTTCTTCACGGCAGACTTTGAGCGGTTTTAAAGAGGATATGATCAGCTCCAAAACAAATATATACGGAGTATATCATTAATCCTCTTTTTTCTCTTTTCTTTTTTTTGTTCTTGAATTGCCTGCATGAGTGCCTCGGTTTCCCCACATGAAATTATTACTCATCATAGTACATTTACTAAAGTCGCCTCATTTGTAATTCTTGATAAGCGAATCGTCCAGAGAGAGACATAAAAGCCACATGAGTACATGCAATAAAATATATATACCGCGGCCGTGCATCTTTCATCTTTCCAATTTTACCTATGCATAGTTTATGATAAATTATTACGAATTCCGCACACATTTGAAAATCATAAATTCTTTTTCTCTTGATGTATTATCGATGGTTGAAAATTGTTTGCAGAACATATTTAATTTCTCATGTGTCATGAATTTCTAAAATTCCTCCTACTCCTAACTCTTTTTTTTTTTATTTCAATCCTACAAGCCTCCTAATAAAGTCAGCTCAAAGTCGATATAGATTTCATAAGATGAATTTTTCTTTTTTAAAGGCACTATTTGCTTTCATATATATTAAAAAATAATTTAGTTATCAATTATTTCAAAAGCTTAAATTAATGAAAAAAGATCAATTAATTTTTTATACTTTAACACGCACTCTTACGTACAAGTTAACTGAAAAATTAAAAATTTTGCATGTGAAACTCATGTATAAGAAAGTGCAAATGTCATTAGACAAAGAATTAGGTAAAATATTAAACGAAAATGGGCATCTCCAAGAATTGAAGTTCTGATACCGTATTAAGAAATAAATGAGTTACTAATTATCTCAAAGCTTAAATTGATGAAAAATGACTCAATTAATTATTTATACTTTAACAGTATTCTTTTAAGGTACTTTTTCAGAGTTGGTGTGTACAATCAATCTTATATGTAACTATCTCATTTTTCATTCTCCGTGTATGCGTGTTTCTTGATTAAATTCTAAAAAAATCATATTGTTTTATGTATACACTACAAAAAAACATATATTTTGCGACTGTATATCAACGACGGAAATTCACCCTCACTGATAATACTATTTGCGATCAGATCTCCTTGTTGCAGCCGTCGCAAAAAAGTTTGATATAAAATTTTATCAAAATAAATTAACGACCGGAATCCATTCATTGACCCATCGCAACATATATATCTTTATTTATCAATAATGAAATTCCCGTTGTTGATCATGCCCATTGAATTTTTAAATTAACTTTGATGAAAATGTAAAAAAACACGGCATTCTAAAAAAATATCTGCGATGGGTTTTAAAATTCCCATTGTTGATACCTTTAAGTCCCTAAACCAATCCTGTTTTCATTTACGTGCTTCCTCCATCTGGTTGCTCTCTCTCTCTCTCTCATCTCTGTGGGCTCTCTCTGTCTCCTCCTTGGACTCTGTCTCTCCTCCTTCCTCTCTCCTCACTTTCTCTACGTGTTCGCACTCTCTTTCCTTACTCAGTCTCTGATCTGGTAGGTCTTTGTCTCTCCTCCCTCTCTCTTTCGCCGCTTCCACTGCCGCGCGCCGCCCTCAACTGCTAGCTCAGTTGTTCGGTGCTCTACCGGGTGCCTTTATCTTTTTTTATTTTCCTTATTCTTTTTATTTTTATTTTCTCTTGAAAGAAAGAAAATGAGGAAATAAGGAAAATGAATTTGTATATGTTCGTAAGTGCTTTATTTTGTCTTGTTTATTGCTGGTGTTATCTGCTTTTTGGGCAAAAAAAAAGTTGGAGCTATCTGTTTATTTCTGGCGTTCTGCTTTAGTAAAAAAGAATTTATTGCTTAACATAATTCATGTTTTACGTATATATAAAGCATTTAGATACCCACTTAAAATTATTTCTTATCAAATTACGTATACATGATCAAGATAGGAGAGTAGAATAGCAATCTATAGATTCTAGGTTTAGAAACATTTTTCTTCATTGGAAATGTTTTAGTAAGATAATTATTGAAGTTGAAGATTTAATTGCGGCTTAATATCATTGATTTAGATGGTGTATTTATCCCATAAAGAAGGAAAACAACATATAATAGTGAAAATCTAATCTAAATGATGTTATGGTGAACAAACAAGATCTATAATTTTGTTGGTTTGTTTTTGTAAAGCGTAGTCTTTTGGGTTATTATATGGAGAAGTTTATCTAGTCTTGTTGGGTCGCCCCCTCAACTTACAATGGTCTTTTTTGGTTAGAGAGGGACGTCTCGCTTAACAGAGGCAAAGTAATTACAGTAGTATGGTACGTAACCATTTTCTGGCAGCTGTGGCGCCATAGAGATGGTGTTAGTGTTTATCATTCACAATCACTGTGTTGGTAATATTTACGGTCTGAAAAAACACAGTAAAATTTTATGCTAAAGGGAGTATAAATTTAATCAATTTAATGCTACTATTTTTATTTTATTTTTGTTCTAAAGACTACTAATTATGGACCCTCAAAAAACACGAATAAAAAATTGTGAACGGTTACGGTAATTGACGCTACTGGTCGATTTTAATTATTCTTAGATTTCATATGATATTGTTACATATTTTGATATTGTATTTTGTTATTAATATTCTTAATATAATTAGAATTTTATCATTTTTTAGTATTGATGTAATCATATTTGATCTAGTTTTGAATGTAAATTTAACACATTTTTAGCAGGTAATTATGTAAAGTTTTTTATTGTTTGAATTATTTTAAAAAAATTAATAAATATTTTTTGCAACAACATTAGTAACGGGATATTGATCCCTAATAATTAGAAACAAAAAATATTAACGATGGAAATTAACCTCACAGCTTCTAATTACTTATTTACAGTGGGATTCCCCTCACAAATCCTACATATATGATTAAAATATTATTTTTCTTAATCACTTATTTTGTTCCAAAAACACCAGCGACATGATTTCTCGTCGCAAAAATTCTTTATCTCGTCTCTAATAGTATCATCTGTGATGTCTCGTCGTTGGTTTTTAACATCTGCAATATATAGAATTGTAACAGATTGATCTGCGACGAAATGTAAGTTTTCTGTGACTAAATTTTTCATCGAACCCTTGAAGATTTTATATATTATTCATGAATTTATTAAAATGCCTCCATTAATTCTTTTACTTGGTCCGACTTTAGTAAAAATCAACTAAAATTACACAAAATTTTCCTCAAATCTCATTGGACTTGTAAGAAAAATGTAAAATAAAAATAAAAATTATAATTATAATTTTCTATAAAGAAATTGAATAATTAATTTGAGTCTTAGATTAATCTTTTGTTTTTAGATTAATCTTTTGTTGGAGCTAGCTAGATACATTTTCCCCCCTCCTCTCTTTTTTGCTAATCAATTAAGCATGAGATTATTCAATTGACTATTTTTTTTAACACCAAAGAGAGAATATTATTGATGATTAAAAACGCCAGAGTTATGCATGATGAAACTAGTTTCTCTTGTATAAGACAAACTAATGACCTAGAATACCTCTTTTTGGATTCATCAGGATGTGACGATCAATAGGAGTATCGACATTATTAAGTTATGTATTCATTGTTCTATAAGCAAAAATGAATTACCATGCACTTTAGAGTTGGGAATTTTAATAGAAAAGAAACAGAATGTCGTTAAACTTTTTACTCTTATGAAATTAACTGTTTGTTCCCACATGGATTTAGTGGGGCATGCAGCTATATGTATAATGATAGCGCATACATCTTCCTGCAATTTTAATTTGTATACTGTCTGCCAAGACAGTTATATAGATTAAATTAATCCTGTATTATCATCTCAACTATTTAATAAACTCTCCAAACCAGAATAGTAATTGGTCTCGTGGATCATGGCATTTACTGTTTGGTACCAACAAATGGGCGTGCACCCTCTTAAAAAGGTATTTGAAAAATAATAAATTATGATCACTGACATATTTGCACGGGATCAACATGCCGGGCCTTATAAGGCGTGACCATTCATAACATGAAACATCATCGTGTAAGTTTACAAGAAGTGCTGACAAAATCCACAACTATGGATAATTTTATGAACAGCTTTGGTTTCGATTTTTATTTAATATTTTTTTTTACTTTAGTTAATTGTTTGGTTTTTATATTACTGTTTAATTTAAATAATGTTAATTAAAATTTAACTTTAACCCAATTTAAAATAATTTTCAAACGTCCTCATTGTATATTTAAAGATGTAGAGATTGACATGCCAGACATAATTAACCGAGCTATATTAAGCTTGGCTGGAAGAATTTCTCGACAGAGAGATAGACAAAACATGACGGCTTGGGAGACATAATGATAGAGAGAGGGAGAGAGAGTTTGTGTCTGTTCTGGTTTGAGAAAATAATTTAAACTGCCCCCGTGAGGAATATTTTGGAGGGATTGACAGCTAAACAATATTTGACGCTTTCTTCGCTTTTTTAGATGTCTCTCCCCCTCTAATTTGTTTCATACTAATATACATGCATATGTCTCCGATCACGAGCAGATTTCAGATTCCCAAAAAGTGGGTGTGATCTCTTTTATCTCCCACGGCATATTATCATGATAAATTATGATTATGTTTGGAGTAGATTTAATCAAATTTAAATAATTTTGTTTAAAACAATTTTAAGAAAAAAATTGTCTTGATTATATGATTCAGAGTGATATCCAATTTACTATCCATTATATTAATAAGCCTGTCTCTACTTGCATATGTAAGTATTGCTCTTTTTCGCTTGAGACTCATATACGGCTCATTATCTAAAGTCATTCCCTTCAAAAAAAAGTGGATATGGCAAAAGTGCAGATTATGATGAGTATACATATGAAAACAAGTTAAACCTATCAAGTCTAATACAAACATTTAATAAGTAGTAAAAAGGCTCGTGTGATGGATGCATTTTTAATGTATTAGACAATGGGTCATTTGTCATCTAAGCACAAAGTAAAGATGATGGATAAGGAGTCATTATTTGACCTTGAAGGAGTTCAAATCTCTTGTCATCGGTCTACGTGAGAATTTCTAAGACGTGGGAGATTTGGGTACAAAAAAAGTGAGGATTTAAATCTCTCTCTTACCTATACCAAACTCTAGCCCATTGTGTTTCAAGGAAATTAATTGAAATCTTAATTCAAGTATTATTATCATATACTACTAATAAAGTCAAACACACAATTTGCAATTTATATTCAAATAAAGCGACATCAAATATAAACTTTAAAATAATACGATAAAAGTAAGCATAGTAAAAGGAAGCATTTAAAAGAAAAGAATAATGAAATAAAGAAAATATTAATACTACTTGCAGAGTATAGATGAGAAGTAAATTAAAGTGTGCGCATTTAAACTATGTGGGTTAATTATGTAAATTAAACTAGATGGATTAAGACTAAATTATTTTAAATTAGATGAATTAAACTTGAAGACTAAATTGAATGAATTAAACTAAGATATCTTAAACTAGACGAGTTAAAAAAAAAAGGAATTAAGCTAAATAGATTTAAACTAAACTACCTTAAAGATAGGATTCAAAATAACTAGTAACAATAACATTTTTAATGGGCCAAAAGGGGCCCAAAATTCTTCTTAAAGAATTAAAGTTCACATTTAATTAATGACAACTTAAAATAAAACATTTAACTTAGAGAACATAAAAATTATTAAGGTACTAAACTAAATGAAAGAACTTTAAAACCACAGTTAACTCAACATTGCATTTAACGAAGAGACTACATACGACTAGTAACTAACTAAAGAAACACATATAACTAGTGAAAGAGAAAATGGTAAGAAACTAGTAAGTATCTCAAGATGAAACTTTTTAAGTAAGCTAAATTAATCTAGTCTATTTTCAAGATGGTTTAAACACATGAATCATGCTAGCAAATTATTTTGCAAAAAAAAAAAAAAAAAAAAAAAAGAGTATAAACTTAACCAACTTTATTTGGCTAAGGAAAATTTCCACGTGCGGGGATTATCCTCGGAGATCCTTGTGCTCATGTAGACATAGTGAAGTTAAAAGAATGATTTGAATGAAGATTAGAAGACCAAAAAACAAAAGGTGACCGAAAATGATGAAGAACTCTCACTAGTTCTTCTTTTGTGTTTGACTCTTTGCTCTTTTCTCACATTCCTTGAACATTCTCTTCTTCTTTTTTATATATATTTCTCTCTTTGATCTTCTTATTCTTCTCTATTTTGCTATCTTTTCTCACTCCTTTCTTTCTCTCCAAACTTTCTCTCTTTTCTCTATTTTTTGCATTACTTTGCCTTAATGTTGTGTAGTTCCCCTGTGTTAGCAAAAAGGGAGGGGTATTTATAGGACGAGTAAGAGTTGTCCATGAGATTAAAAAAAAGCAAAATAATGAGTCAAAAAAGGTGCTTGGCTGATCATATAGGGAAGGGGAAAAGTAGTTTCCACTTTTGAGATAAAAAAGGTGTTTCACTTTTGGGGTGTAAAGGTGAGACTAGAGAAGTGAGGTGTGGTAAACCTAAAGAAAAGTGAGAGGAAAAATTTAGGAGGCTAGCCATGGGAAAAAGGGAGGGGTTTCTTTAAGGTGAAAAAAAAGTGAAGAAGAAGGATTGGAAAAAGGTGAACAACAAATGACATTTTGAAGTGTTTTCAATAAAGCAAAAGTAAAAGCAAAAAATGTGAGAAGAAACCCTCCTTTCTTTGGACGACCAATGGGAGTGGAAAAGACACAATTTTCTTTGGTTTTTGATATATCATAAATTGGAAAATCTTAGGAAAAAAAGAGTACAAGTGCAAAGCAAAAGAAAAGAGAAAAAAAGTTTCACATTCTAAAAAAATATTGTTTTTTAAGTGCTGTTTTTAGGATATAAAATGTGACTTTTTGGGTGAAAAATGTGGTATTTGACATTTAGAAAATTGTGGAAGATTAATAAGGTAATTTCCAATTAACTAAGCAAAAGAAGAAGAAGAAGAAGAAGAAGAGAAGCTCCCTCTTTTTGGTACACATGGTTGTCTAAAGTGGGAGAAAAATAAGCTACTTTATAAGTGCATTGTTGTTTTTTTTAGGTGAAAAAAGTCTTAGTTTGTGTGGAAAAAAGATAGAATTTGGTACAAAAGAATATAAGGGAACCTAAGAGGAAGATGTGAATTCAAAAAGCAAAGAGGATGAGTGAAAATTCCTCATTATGGCCAGCCACATAGGGAGAAGAGAGACATCTTTTTTGTTGTAAAAAAGTAACTTTTACTTTGAGAAAAGTGAACCAATCAAGGAGTGCTAAGTGGAGGGTGAAATTGGAAGTTCACCCTTCAAAATTAGAAGTCTTATTGGGCTTGAAATTTGGGTCAAAATTTTTTGGGCTTAGGAAAGATCAATGGGCTTTAGTAGGTTTGGATTGGGTCAAAATTTAAATGAAGACTTTAGTTTTGGATTAGTTGAATCAAATAAGGCCCAATTGATTTAAACCCAAAGTGAATTAAATAGATTGAACAAAAGGGTCTTGCAATTGCTCATACTCCCCAATTAAATCCTAACTTCCTCATTTACCAAGTCCGATCACACTATGATCAAAGATTCATCATAGGAACCCCTGTGTTGTCCGTTCAAAAAATTTGGAATGCAATTAGGTATCTAAAGTTTTCTCCCCTCTGATTAGGGCTTCTTTGAAAGTTCCCATCAAAGGTTGTGAGCAACCGCTGTTTCGTTTCAAAATTTTAGAACAACAAATATATGATACGCACATAAAAGTAAATGTGATGTTGGGCAAAGTTGGTGTCATAGGATCACCTATGAGAATGATACATACACTGTAAGAAAATAGAGTTTTAACAAGGAAATTTTGGTAAGGACCAAATATTTTCTTGCCAAAAGGGGATATAAGGCAAGGACAAAATATTGTCCTAGCCAAAAGAACTAAAAATACCTGAATGGGTAAACAAACCTACAATTTTTAGTGAGGACCATAAAATTTCCTTACCAAAGCTAACTTTTTGGTGAGAACCCAAAATTTTTCTCACAAATACAAGTTTTTTATAGGGACAAAATCAGTTATTGTCGAAATCAAAACTACGTAGTTTTCATTTTTTGTGTCAATCCTTCACTAAAGCTAATTGTTTAGTAAGGACCCAAAATTGTTTCCTTACCAAAAGGGAGTCTAAGATTAGGACAAAATATTGTCCTCACCTAAGCTACTAAAGATTAACTCGACTGCCTAAAATTCTCGAAAAAAAGTACACTTTTTTGGAAGGATCCTATTATTGCCTCACCAAAAGTCACTATTTGGTAAAGATTCGTAAATGTCCTTGCCTAAACAATACCTCCCTTTTTCTAATTTTTTCTACCCTAACTCTTGATTACTCTCTTTTCTATTTCTATTTCTCTCTCCAGATAAAAGTCGTTAGCATTCCATCTCTCTTGCTCCAGAACCATGTTTGCTCTTTCTCTCTCTCCCTTCTGTTTCTTTCTCTCTATCTTTCTAATTCTCACTCTCCCTGCATCTCTCGATCTACCCACAGGTTTGCATTTTCTCTCTCTCATTATTTCTATCTATATTTCATACTTTCTCTCTTGTTCTTTCACTTGTTCTATTTCTCTCTTACATAATTGAATTTCGTCCATGATTGTTGGGTGTTCCTTAATTTTGAACTAATTTTTATTTTGATTTATGTTAATTTCATTAATTTTTATGTAGAGATGGTCTCTCGCATAATTCTTTTCACTTAAATACTTTCTCATAGCTCAGTCTCAAATTCAAGTCAGGGGTAATAGAACAAGCTAGAAGAAACAAAGAAACCTCTGGTGCACCTGGTAGTTTTCGAAGGTACAGTTATGCAATTCTCTCATAAATTGTTCTTTTTTTTCACATATATCATTGAAAATTTAGTTATAGTGAACCCTAGATATGTTAACAGGTACTTTTAGGGTTCATCCTAGATATATTAAAAGCTATATTTAGAGTTCGCTCCATGATTTGTGTTGATTTAGCTTCGTATTTATAATCTTTAAAATGTTCTGGATAGGTGTTTTAATTTTTTGATTAATGTTGGCTTTCTTGATTTGCAATTGAAATACAAAAGTTTTGCTCTTCGTGTATCTCAAATTTTTAGCCTCACCGATTGAAAAGAAAATCATTTAAGTAAAGCTCTTCTCGAGAATATTTCCACCTCTTTGTAGTATTACCTTTTTCATCAGTCAAGAACAAGACCAACAAATAATGATTGGGGTTATTTTATTCTCAGTTTTTTGGGTTAAGATTATCGTTTTTGCCCATTTTGATATTTTACATTGGTTGTTATACCCTCTAATCAATTATTGAACTACTCACTAAACAATCATCATCTTGGTCTTGTTCCCACACAAAATTAGTAATTTGGTACATATTGCTTTGTATCGAGGTGAGATTGTTCGGAAACTTTTTGATATGGTCTTACTTCTCATAGCCATGATAGTTCCTTAACTACTCAAATCAAATGACAGTGTGGCTAGAGATAAACCTGCCTTCTTTTAATTCTCATCCAACTTGAACCAATCCTCAAAAGGGTACCAGAAAAATCCTCTTCCATTTTCAAGGAGCCTTGATAACTGACTGTAGAAACCTCATGTCATTCTTTGACTTTATTAGTTATTACTTAATTATTTGCTAAATTATGGCCATAATCATGATAAGAACCTTCCTTAATTGTGTGGCACACTGTTAGGATTGAATTTAAGATCATCAAGGTAGTTGCTTTGTTGTCTACTAATTATTGTTTCCTTGGCTGGTTCCAGACTCATATCTTGACTTTGCCACTATTTACTTATACATGCTTCCTCTTACAATTGGAATGCCAGCATGAATAAGTGGATAGAATTAGTGAAACAGATAACAATGACTTAATGAATGTTGTACTAACTTATTTAGACATTTTTTCTCTAAGATAAGTTGTGTATTAAATTCTGTACATTAGATACACATGATCACATTGAATGACCAAATATTTATCTATATTTGGTGCCATGGTTTTAGCCTAGAATTCATTCTAGAGAAGTTGTTTGAAATGGGTTTTGGATATCCAATATTCTAATTGTAGCTAAACATAATATAACTAATACATATCAATCTAAATGAAGTTATAATAGAAAGCACGTGTATCTACTTCTTTTAGATTGCATTATTACGCATAATTCTAATGATTTATTTGTTTTCCTTTTCGCAGAAAACTTGATCTTATCTGTAGACCACGCATTGCTTAATCTAGCAGATTTTGATTTTGCTAGAGAATAGTGATTCACAGAGATAATGACTGTTGAAACAGCGGTATAACGTTGGATGGCTCCAAAGGTACTTTGCTGAAAACTTCAAAAGTTCAAGTAACATATTTTGGTTCGGTTTTGGGGCCAAATTTTCATATTAGAGTATGTTTTTTTAACTTTCTTATTTGGTGACAACTTTATAGCACAATATCATTGAGGTGTGGAGAGAAAAATCATTAAACCATAAAGTAGATACTTACAACTTCGCAATTGTGTTATGGGAGCTCATCCACAACAAGTTGTTTTTGAACGCATATCAAATCTATAAGTAGCATATGCATCTACTTTTAAGGTAATCCATTGTATAATATTGACTATTTGTTGCTTTCAAGTAACTTGTTTACGTTTTTTTTTTAAAGTTTTAATTGCTATTGTTTTTATCATTTTGCAGGATGAAATTTGAGTACGCATAGATGATGTTATAGTTGGTGCATACTTTTGGGCCATGTACATGAGTTGGGCCAGGTTTTTTGCTTGGCAGTTTGGGCTTTGGCCTATGAAGAGTCGTAGTTCTGCAACAGAACGGAAACCTAATTAGACCTTAATTAGGACATCTTAAGTTACATATAAATACTCTATATGTACTGAGCATACATTGTAACAGAGAGATTTGTGAGGTTGATAATAAGAAACTTCTAGCAGGACGTAGCCCTATTCTTGGGTGAACCTGGGTAAATCTTGTCTTCTTTTTTCTTTCAGTTTAGAATTCGTGTGATTGATAGGTCTCGAATCATTTATATGAGTGGATGAATATTTCATTGAATGTAGTGAAGTTAAACTTTATTTTTCTTTTGATGTAGATCTTGAAAACTTGTTTAGTATCAAGTGTGTACCTGGCTAGCAATAAGGCTAGTTTTCAATTTTAATAAATTTATCTATGAAATTTTGCATTTTTTGATGTTTGATCAAAGTGTTACATTGATTCAATATATTATGGCTTTAGAAGATTGTCTTGGTGTGTATGGAATTGTAATAACAGAAATTATATTATGCATTGAAAGAACAAAAATAATGTATGAAAATATATAGTACAAGATTTGGTGAGGATAATCCTTGTTAAAAGTTAGTCTATGGCAAGGAATATCCTTGCAAAAAGGCTTACCTTGGGGAAGAACAAACCTGTTTTAGGTCAGGAAACTCCTTGCCAAAAGTCAGACTAAGGGGAGGATAATCCTTGTTGAAACTCAATTTAAAGCAAGGATTTCTCTCACCAAATGTCATCTTAATGTAAGGATACTCCTCACCATAAGTCACCCTAAGATAAGGAAACTCCTTGCCAAAATTCTCAACCTTCGACCAAAAAAGTAGTTTTGGCGAGGCTGAATGGGACTTTAGGTGAGGAAATATTTCCTTGCCGAAAAGGACATTTCGGTGAGGACATTCCTTACCAAAGATCAATCTAAGGTGAAGACAATCCTCATCGTAAGACAACCTAAAGCAAGGACTTTCTTCACCAAATGTCATCTTAAGGCAATGATACTTTTCACCATACATCACCCTAAGATAAGAAAAATCCTTTCCAAAAGTCTCAACCTTCGACCAAAGAGGCAATTTAGGTGAGGCTAAATGGTAGTTTAGGTGAGGATATATTTTCTTACCACAAAACACGTTTTGATGAGGGAGGTTTTTGTCCTTGCAAAAACCTTTAATCATGGAGGTATCAACAAGGATCTAGCAAGGAACTTTTTTCCTTGCCAAAGGTCTTTAGCAAGGAAAAATTCATTGTTGGCAAGGAAATATTTCCTTGCCAAAGGTGAAATCTCTTGCAGTAGTACCTGGAGTGACGGGGCTGGTGTCCGTTCACTCATACAATACTTTTAGATCGACTGGTGACTACTATGAGGACTTTGGTTTGCTTACTGACGAGGACTTTGAGTTTATGATTTTGCGTGCTAACGAGGACTTTGATTTTTCTACTAATGAGGACTTTGGTTTGTGATTTTTCTTGTTAATGAGGACTTAGGTTTGTTTGCTAACAAGGATTTTGGTTTATCTGCTAATGAGGACATTGGGTTACCTGCTATAAGGACTTTGTTTTACCTGCTGATGAGAACTTTGGTTTGTTTGCTGATGAGGACTTTGGTTTGCCTACTGACGAGGGCTTTGAGTTTCCTGTTAACGAGAACTTTGATGATTTTCCTGCTAATGAGGACTTATGTTTCTTGTTAATGAGGAATTTTGGGTAGATTCACTTATTAACGAGGACTTTTTAGTGTTTTTGCTTGTTGTGAGGGTTTTTGGTGATTTTTCCTACTGGTGAGGGCTTTTTAGTGATTCGCTTGTTGTGAGGGCTTTTTGGTGATTCTACAGAGTCTTTTTAGTTAAAAATAAAAATAAAGAAATCAAATTGGGTGAGCCGAGTCATGGTATTTATAATTTTGTTTTTTAGAGTTTGGAAAAACAATGTATACAAGAGATGACTTTTGAAGAATAAATACACTTAGTGACATTTTCTTTAGCAACTTATTTTATTTGACTCAAAACTTGTACTTAAACCCATCTTTCCTCCTAGTGGAGTCGAGATAAAAATATTTGACTCAAGACTTGTGTTTAAACCCATCTTTTCTCTTATTTGGTACACATCCTCTAGTAGATCTAAGAACAAAGCTTCATAACTTGTCCACAATCTTTTTTTTTCTTCAACAGAAAGGCGATGGAAGCTATCTCAACTCAAATGATATGTGGGATTGACAACGTGAAGGGTATCTAGCTCCATAATTTCTCTTGTAAGGCATCAATGCGATCTTCTAACTCAATGGAATTGGGATCGAATGGAATTTCTTAAGGTCTATATTGGTAAAGTGGGATCTTGACACCAACATACTTGTTCCAATTTGCCCCCCATTGTTCTTGCTCAAAATCTGCCCCCATAGTTGAGCTTGAGGCTGAGTCAAAAGAAAAACTTAATGATGCCATGATTCTTCGTGTTTTTTATCTACTATTTACATTCTGAAATCCATTAAAAATGAATGATTGGCATGAGTCATTTTTAAAACAAATGTTTTCGTTAATTTGGATACTGAAACAATTCCATTTTGTTTTGTTCATGCAGTCGGGTCTTAATGATGTATTTGGATGGTTCTGACAAGAATAAAAGGGGAACTAAGGTTCTTTTGCAAGATTGGAGCTGCACCAAAGTGGTTGCCTACATACCCAAAGAGGATCAAGCCATACGTAGTTCGAGGGTTTCATCTCATATGTTGGACGAAAACAATCGATTGGCTTGGATGTAAGCTGGGATTTGAAGGAAACCTTTTGCAAGTGGTGTAAAAGTGAATGTTGGTTTGGCGAAGTCATTTTGGAGGGATAATCTTTCGCAAGTGGTTTCAATTTGGAAAAGCTAAGTTTCATCATCACCTAAAAATAGTTTGTGAGGCTAAGCGGTCTTCATCAATTTGAGAGGACTTTCTCAAGGTTTGAAACGTAGTCAATGATTTATAAGGCTAACGAAGGAAAAGATAATCGAAAGGCTTAAAATGTGTTTCAGGGTTCCTATAAGCTAAGGATTACCTTTTAATTTTTTGCCTTCTTTTTTCTCAACTTTCATCTCCTTCATCGATTATTCTTTTCATTTTTTCTTGCCTTTTGACTTGTATTTCCTTCATCAGTCATTCTCCTTATTTTTTCTTCTTTTTTTTTTCATCTCCTTCATCAATCATTCTTATCATTTTTTCCATTTTTTATCATCTCCTTCATCGATCGTTCTTTTCTCTTCTTTTTTTCTTGTTTTTGTCTCATTGTTTTGTTTGCCCCCTTGGCGTGGCTTGTTCTTTTGAAAATTTTCATCGTCAAATATGTTGACATAAGAAGGAAGTGGAATCTACTCGGGTATACCGAAGGGAAAAATCCACTTGGTTCAATCCACTTTAGTCAAAAAAACCGCGGTGGAAGAATCTGTTCGGGTTGAATCCGATTAGGACTGAATTCATTAGGATCCCTAAAGGCTTCCATGTGTCGGGCCTTGATTGGGTGGTGTGAATGCAATCCTTAGCGAAGGTTGTTTTGAAAGAAATTATAAAGAGAAAAATCTTGATGAATGGAAAAAAAAAATAGAATGATGGCTTCTCGTCGTCTCAAATCCAACTAGTTAGCCTTTCCAAACCAAATATTTTATAGGTTCAAGATTACAAATGAATTCCTAATGTTTCTTTTTTTAGGCTGAGGCGACATTTTGCTCAAATATTTAGGTATACAATGCATATACACCATGAAATATTTTTTTTAAAATTAAAATGGAACAAATTTAGCACCTATATTAATAGTCGGAGTTCATTTGTTTTAGTATTTTGTTTTCAAAATCAAATTCAATGAACATGATTTCTTATCACATATTGAAAACATAACACATTCAAAATCAGACATCTTTTCATTGACATAGGAAATGCATTTAAATAGGAGGCAAAGACAATATTCCCCTGCTCATTCTTCAAAAGAAAGGGTTCAAATTGGTACAGCCAACCATTCTAGTTCTTTATTGATGCTCTTAAACTAACTTACATCATTCACATGCGTTGAACCTGGCTGGCATTCTCAATTTTGATTTGTTTCTCAAACACATCCTTTTAATCCGATGTCTATCACATGCGCCTTTCAATATGTTTTTCATGCATTGTAATAAGGCTTACCATTGACATCACATTGCCTTCCTCATCCATTGCAATCTTCAAAGTCGAACCATCTAGATCCAAGAATTCTTCAATTAGGGCCATGAGCCCCGAAAATTTGACCCTACTAATCTCTCCGAAGTTGGGCTTAGAAGGGTTAGCGTTTGTGGTTGTTCTTTGGGTTGTGTTTGGGCTATGTTTATGGTGGAAGGGTCAAGTCTTGTGTTTTGGGTGAAGGGGTCAGGGGTTATGTTTAGGGTGGACGAGTCGGACATAGTGAGTAATTCTTTGATCATGCTAAGGAAGTTTGGTGAGGTGTAATTAACCATGGCAGCTAAATCGTCAGTAATTTTTTCCATTGAAGGTAAGATTGGACTTGTAGAAGACCTTTTCTTTAGACTTCCATTAGAGGATCGGTACCAAAATGAGGAGGGACTGCCCTTTGCCCCGGACCTATGACTCTTTTTTACAAAAAAAGAAAAGACACTTTTTGAGTTCTCAATTCAATGAATCATTTTTGCTATCCTCACTTATCCATAGTGTTACTTTAACTTTATCAATATGCTTTGGTTTTCGTCCAAAAGCCCACTGAATAAATTAAAATCCACTTGCGGATAAGTTCTCAATTAGCCCAATTAGGTGGAGACAAAAACATAAAGGAAAATTTTCTCTAATTAAATTACAATAAAACTTTATTGATTTTCTCATGGTCAAGTGTGGTGGATTTGACATCAACAAGCTTCCCAAGGGAGTCGGACATTAATGATGATTTAGGCTAAACCTAATAATCCCAAATGAAAAATGAAGATTGCCCCTTACATTGATCGTTCCACTGGACCCTTGGGCCTTCAGTCACTTTCATTTTAGATTTCTTGGGTTATGGCCTAATCGCAAATAGTGTCTTCTGATAGGTTTTCCAATGATGTCAAACTAACTTAATGAAGGGAAAATCCTATATTTTGAAACAAATTGAGCTCAATATTGGGCTTATTTCATTTGTTTGTAATTTAATCAAAGGAAATTTCCTCTGATTAAATTCCAATCAAAATTCTTTGGTTTGGCCCCCTTCAATCCCTTATGGGTTTTGTCATAGTTAAGTATTATAGGTTTTACATCGCCAAGTCTCTTAAGATATTTGGAACCTATTTGTGATTAGGGTTAAACTAAGAAGCCCAAACGAATGATGAAGTTTTCCCCTAACATGGATCTTTCCACCTGATCCTTGGGCCTTCATTGCATTCATTTTAGATTTCTTGGGTTAAGACCCAATCACCACTAGTTTCCTTTGTGGGCTCCTTAATGAGATCAAACTAACAAGACTTAACTAAGAGAAAATCCACTATTTTGGGCTAACCTAAGCCCAACATTGAGTTTAATTTATTTAATTGTGATTTAATCAAAGGAAACACTAAATTACCAAATATGTTATCAAACAAATTGATTTTATCTCTTTTTTAACATGTGAGGTGAAGGCAAACACTAAAGCAAGCGAAGAGATAGAAAGGGTTCTTTTCCTAGATAAAAAAGGTCATTGTCCTAGATGGAAAGGTTCTAGGATTTGCTTAAAAGAGGGTAGGCTCGCCTTATAACTTCGGTGGGCTCGGGTACCCCATGGCTAGAAGGATACTGTCATGTTCCTCTAGTGGCTTGAAAAGTGGACCATAAGAGTACAAACACTTTTGACAAACCTTCGTTACACGGACAAGAACCAAGAGGAAATTGTCCTACACCAAAGGCTGACAATAAGCAAATGGAGGTCACATAAGATACCATGAGGAAACGAGCTCCCCAATTTACTCTATCGAGAGCAAATAGTAAGTGCTAATATGCAAAGTGAAGTATGAAATAATAACTACAATTAAAATTTCAAAAGATTTCCAAAAAAAACACTTTAAGGTTAAATCTCCCCAGTGGAGTCACCAACTGTAGTTACCACTCTTTCCGCGAGAGAACCATACATCTGGCTTATCTCCCCAGTGATGATAAGTAAATTAATGTGCATACATTTAAACTATGTAGATTAATTATGTAAGTTAAACTAGATGGATTGAGACTAAATTATTTCAAACTAGATGAATTAAACTTGAAAACTAAATTGAATAAATTAACATAAGCTACTTTAAACTATACGAGTTAAAAAAAAGGAATTAAGTTAAATACATTTAAACTAAACTATCTTAAAGATAGGATTCAAAATAACTAGTAACTAATAACATTTTTAGTGGGCCAAAGAGGGCCCAAAATTAACAAGGACCAAGGGGGCCCAAAAATCTTCTTAAAGAATTCAAGTTCACATGTAATTAATGACAACTTAAAATAAAACTTCTAACTTAGAGAACATAAAAATTCTTAAGGTACTAAACTAAAGGAAAGAACTTTAAAACCACCATTAACTCAACATTGCATTTAACGAATAGACTACATATGACTAGTAGCTAACTAAAGAAAGACATATAACTAGTGAAAGATAAAATGCTAAGAAACTTGTAAGTAACTTAAGATGAAACTTTCTAAGTGAGCTAAATTAATCTAATCTAATTTCAAGGTGGTTTAAACACATGAATCATGCTAGCAATTTATTTTGCAAAAAAAGTAGAAGCTTAACCAACCTTATTTGGCTAAGGAAAATTTCCACGTGTGTGGATTATCCTCAAAGATCCTTGTGCTCTTGTGGACTTAATGAAGTTGGAATAAAGATTTGAATGAAGATTAGAAGACCAAACAACAAAGGGTGGCTGAAAATGATGAAGAACTCTCACTAATTCTTCTTTTGTGCTTTACTCTTTGCTCTTTTTTCACCTTCCTTGGACATTCTCTTCTTTTTTTTATATTTCTCTCTTTGATCTTCCTATTTTCCTCTCTTTTCTCACTTCTTTCTTTCTCTCTAAACTTTCCCTCTTTTCTCTCTTTTTTGCATTACTTTGCCTTAGTGTTGTGTTGTTCCCCCGTGTTAGCAAAAGGGGAGGGGTATTTATAAGAGGAGTAAGGGTTGTCCAAGAGATTGAAAAAAAAAGTAAAATAATGGGTGAAAAGAAGGTGCATGGCTGGTCATATAGGGAAGGGGAAAAGTAGCTTCAACTTTTGAGATGAAAAAAGTATTTCACTTTTGGGGTCTAAAGATAGGGCTAGAGAAGCGAGGTGTGGTAAACCAAGTGAAATGTGATAGGGAAGATTTAGGTGATTGGCTATAGGGAAGAAGAAGGGGTTTCTTTGAGGTAAAAAAATGTGAAGAATAAGGTTTGTAAAAAGGTGAACAACAAGGGACATTTTAGAGTGTTTTCAATAAAGCAAAACAAAAGCAAAATAGTTGAGGGGAAACTCTCATTTTTTTGGATGACCAATGGGGGGTGGAAAAAACACAATTTTCTTTGGTTTTTGATATATAATAAATTGGAAAAGCTGAAGAAAAAAATTAGTGCAATTACAAAGCAAAGGAGAAAAAAGCTTCACATTCTAAAAAGAACTGTTTTTTAGGTCTTGTTTTGGGGTATAAAATGTGAATTTTTTTGGTAGAAAAATATGAAATTTGACATTTAGAAAAGGGTTGAAGATTAATAAGGTAATGTTCAATTAATTAAGGAAAGGAGAAGAAGAGAAACTCTCTCTTTTTGGTATAAATAGTTATCCAAAGAGGGAGAAAAGTCAGCTATTTTATAAGTGAATTGTTATTGTTTTTAAAGTGAAAAAAGTTTTAATTTTTGTGAAAAAATGTAACATTTGGTACAAAAAAAGATGAGAGAACCTAGGAGGGAGAGGTTAGTTCAAAAAACAAAAAGGAGGAGTGAAAATCCTCATTATAGCCAGCCACATAGGGAGAGGAGAGAGACATCTTTTTTGTTGTAAAAAAGTAACTTTTACTTTGAGAAAAGTGAATCAATCAAGGAGTTCCAAGGAAGTTCACCATTCAAAATTAGAAGTTTTATTGGGCTTGAAATTTGGACCAAATGTGTTTGGACTTAGGAAAGATCAATGAGCTTTAGTGGGTTTTGAATTTGGTCAAAATTTAAATGAAAACTTTGGTATTGGATTAGTTGAATAAAATAAAGCTCAATTGATTTAAACCAAAAGTGAATTAAATAGATTGAACAAAGGAGTCTTGCAATTGCTCATACTCTCCAATTAAATCCAAACTTCCTCATTTACTAAGTTCGAGAACACTAGCATCAAAGATTCGTCATAGGAACTCACGCGTGGTCTATTAAAAAATTTTGAAAAGAAATTGGGTGTTTACAGCATGGCTTGCTTCAACTGTTACTTTTAAAATCTATTAATTGAGATGATTTGCATAAATTAAGATTTAAAAAAAAAACAAGGTGTGCCAAACAACCTTTTTAGTGATATAAAGATAATTTTGGCTTTTGAGTCTCTCTCACGTTTTTGGTAATTGAAAGTTCAATTATTTAATAGATGGATGTCACGTTATTCACAAATGTCACATTTTTTATTTTTTTATATATATTAGAGAATAATGAATATAGTATAACCTTGACTGCTATTTCTACTAGTTTTTTTTTATTATATATAATATAAAACACTGACATAAATACGATGTTATCTATATATATGTATAATTATTAATAATTTATTAAGTAAATAAAAGTTTGTTATTCAATCGATTCGGGTAAGAATTATTTTGTCCACCAATCGATTCAATTTACCGATTTATAAATACGAAATATCCTATTTTTTATGTTTAACTTAGTTAACCGAATCGAGTTTATTTAATCGATTCGAAACGAGTTGGACAATTGAAATTGTCCGTTTGATTCTCAGCCCTACTGAAACAACTGCGCTAAAGGCCAGGGGACAATTATACATGATTCGAAAAACTTAAAATAATATATTGATAGAATATGAAATTTATAAATAACAACAAAGTTCAAGCTTATATATATATATATACACACACTTTTAACACAATAATTTGTGTTCTAATCATATCATATAAAAATATTTGATATATATATATTCTAAACGCAAAGCTGCAACATTGTCTTCATTCCACAGAAACAAATTATAATGTAACCACATATTCATGTGTGCCCATTAATCATCACAACAAAACAACCCACCACATATATACATTAACCTGCTCCTGACTTTATCTGTTGCCCTAGCTCCAATATTTCACTCTTCTTAGTGCTTTAGGGGTCTAGCTAGATGCTATTAATTTGATTCATGACAATTATTTGCTTAATTTATACTAGTATTTATTTTAGTATGAATTGTGTACGTACTCAAAGTTTAAATTTTCATTTCACTGCATAATAATTAAAAAAAAAAGTTTAATTGTCATTTAATTCAATATATACACAATCTTGACATTAAATTTTTTGTAATGAAATGATTCTATACATGCAAGTACGATCTTGAGATTAATTACCATACACTACTAATAATTACTTTACTGAAAATCAACATTGCGCAATTTCCAAATTGAAATCGTGCCATGCACACAACGTGGGTGATAACTGAAAATTTATTTCCATTTTCATAAGCATAGTCTACTGCAATATATATATATATATATATATATATATATATATATTAAAACTTTTATTCAAACAGAGGCATTCGAAGAAAGTTGTGTAGAAAGAAATTGGAGAGGAACCCCCTCCCAACTCCTATTGTTTATTACAAATAAAACTTGTCGAGTTAGCAAATGGGCAGCACCATCAGCTAATCTAGGAATCTAACTGTTAATCTCGGAAATCCGCCAAGTAGACGAAAGGCTGGAATGTAGTACCTACGCATATGAAACAAGAGAAAAACTGAAGGAATTAGAGAGTTGTGAGTAAAGTTAAATGTACCTATTGATGGTGAGAGTCCCATTTATATAGTGTGTGGAGCAAAGTCCAACTGAGAGAGTGACTAATCACTAAGTATCATGATGAGATCGAGATTCTCGTAGGTTGAGATATTCTTATAAGATTGGATTATCTATGAGCATGACTGTTTAAATGATATTTTTTCCATAAGCTGGAGTGTCATAGTAGTATTAGGATATTTGTGTGAATTTACCATTATGTCATTTTCAGGTGTAGCCATTTGATTGGTTGATTTGTTTTAGTCATCAAATTACTTTCTCGCCCTTAGAGGTTGCCATGTGTCACAATATTGTTAGATGGGGAATTTTCCTCTACATTAGATGCCCCCATTTCCTTAGCCGCAGTTATGCGGTCGAGGAAGTAGGTTGTTTGGAGTATGATTCATTTTTGTGCAGTTTGGATCAGGCTTCACTTTGTTTAGTTACCCGGGTACTGAGAAGGTAAAGAATAGAGGCTCGAACTTGTTTGAGCGAACTAAGGGATAGCTCGTGACTACCTTTTAAATGTCCCATGCTCGAGGAGGATTAACAGCTCGGTGCTACCTCCTTGGGAGATAAATATGTGTTCTAGGGAGGTATAATAGCTCGGCACTACCTCCTCAGAAGAGAAATGTGTGTTCCAAAGAGGCATAATAACTTGATGCTACCTCCTTAGACGAGTATGTATACTTCGAGGAGGCCTAACAACTTGGCCCTAACTCCTTAAAAGAGATTTGAAGTATTCTCCTCGTAACTAGGAGAATAGATGAGTCTGAGAAGCTCCTAATTTAGAATAAATTCTTCTAAGTGAGGAGTGTCTTGATCTGAGAAGGTCAGATTTGGAGTTAATCCTTTGTATCTAGGAGAGAGGTCTGAGGAATCGAACTTGGAGTGAACTCCTCGGAGTTTTGGAGATATGTCCGAGGAGGATGACTTGGATCGAACTCCTCGGAGTTTTGAAGGTAGGTTCGAGGAGGATGAACTCCTCGGAGTTTTAGAGATAGGTTCAATGAGGATGACTTGGATCGAACTCCTTGGAGTTTTGGAGATAGGTTCGAGGAGGATATACTTGAAGTTTTACAAAATTCTTTCAAATAGGCTTGCTTGCAGTTATGGGTGTTGGACCCATTTGCTGATCCATGAAGTCAATCTTAGGGGGCCCATTGATTAGGCCAGGATTTTTGGCCCATAAGCTAGACCAGGCTTTGGATAAGGGGCTCAATAGCTTCGCCAGGCTTTGGATAAAAGGGCCCATTAGCTGGGCCAGGCTTTGGATAAGAGGCCTATTAGTTGGGCCAGGTTTTTGGATGTAGGGCCCAATAACTGGGCCATACTTTTTCTGTTGAGCTTGCTTTAAGGTTTCTAGAATGTTTCTAGAATTAATGGGGGCGTGCCGAGCCATTTTCTGTCCTCGGTTATCTGAAAAGGCATCACATCGTTTAAATCAATTACAATTGTTTGTAGTACTTTACAACTATTAGGAGTTCTTTATAAGGGAGTGAGGGATCTCACATAATCTTTACTTCACTTTCTTCTATTCAAACAAGAGATTTTGTGAGAGCCTTCGGAGCTGGAGTGATATAAAGAGCTCGGAGTTTTTGGGAGCGAAGTTCTTTGGAGTTTTCTTAAGCACAAATTTTTAGAATTTTTTGGTGAGTTTCTATTCCTTCGATGTCTCAACGATGATGCTTGTAGTCCTATAGAGGATGAGACAGGTAGTACCTAGTTCGAATCTCAGGCGTTGGTGCCATTTAAGGGAGAGTATGCCACGTCATCCTCGGAGGGTAACCACACCTTAACTGAATTCCAAGATGAGATGGGTGAAGACTCTAGGGATTTTGATTTTAGTGATTTCTCGGAACCAAATGAGTTGTAAGAGACCTTAAAGTACTTAGGGTTATGTATAGAATCCTAGAAGAGTATCGACTTAGGAATGCTAGGATAGGAGAAAGCTTGTGATGATCTTAGGGAGGAGACACCCTTTGAAATTTGTGTCTACACCCCCTGAAGGTTGGCCTTAGGTTCTCTCTACATCACTTTTTTTATTTTTTATTTTAAATCACTATGGTATAGCCCTGTGCCAACTAGTACCTAACTTTGTACGTATACTTGTAGCGCTCATATATATTTGTAGGAAGGTGCAGGGGTTAATGAATATTAATGTCTTTAAGGACCTTTTCCAAGTCAGTCATTACTTGGAATATGACTGGGTAGTAATTAGTTCGAGGGTAAATAAGGAGTTATTAGAAAAGAAGCCTACTTCCATTAAGCTATAAAAGAAGTTCTTTTATGTTCCAAGTGATAAGAGCTTTGGAGTTTCGACTAAATGGGACTTGGACATTTTGACACTCAATAAGAAACCACATCTCTTGAGGCTTGAAGAGAAAACACTAATGGATATGGTGGTTGAGGCCATAGACGTTGCTATTTTAAGTGACAACTCAGAGTTAGCTAGTCTTGGACTTTGCCCAAAAGGCTCGGAGGGGGGTATAAGCTCAAACTTTTTTGCTTTTCTCCTCTTTTTTTTTTCATTTGTTTACTGGTCGAACTTATGTCTTCTTTGACTTTGTGAAGATATAGATGCTGCTGTTGAAGCTCGAAGAGAGACGAAGAGGGCCAAAAGGAGAAGGCTCGTAGAAAATCTCAAAGAAGATGGGCTTTTGGAGAAGAAGGGGGCCACTGAAGAGTAGCCTTAAGACATTCATTTTCCTCTTCCTCTACCTTCAGTACCTAAGAATTCCGTTCCTCCTTCCAGGCTCCAATCTTTGTCTGCTTAGCACACACCTCCAAAGATTCTAAGGCCTAACTGGTGCTTAATGACCATGGACTCGGCCTACAAAAGTGCGAGAGTCACACGGGAGCATCTGGTTAGAGGTATCCCTCTTTGGAATATGGAGATGTTAAGTAGGAAGCCTATAGAGGCCCTTATTGGGATAGTGGAGGAGTTAGACCCCAAGGTAATTCTTCAATCTTCCCCTCTTTAATTTGATTCGCCTAAGGCTGAAGGATACTGACTTGGGTTTTTTTCAGGTGAGCATAGCTTCGACTGTCTTGTCACTGCCTCAGTACTAATAAGAGGTTGGAGGATCATTATAACCTCATCTAGAAGTAGCACGAGCTCCTCATAGAGAACACTACTGAGATCACGAGCCTCAAAACATCATTGATCGAGGAGGAGCAATCTAAAGCCCTCTTTATTGCTGAAATAACCATAGTCAAAGCTAAGAGAGATGTGGCTAAGGTTGAGGCTGAAAGGCTAGTGGTGGAGAAGGATGTTGCTGAGAATGAGGTCGTGGAGGTCTTTAAGAGGTTTTCTAACTTCAAGAAAGCCTTGAAGGAACCTGCAGGGCATTTCTAACTCGATGGCTTTGAGGAGGCTAAGAAGAAGACTATCGCGGTCTTCTTGGATTTAGACTTTTTGGTGCTTCATCTCTTCAAAGATGAGGCCATGGTTTCAATGGAGGTCGACAGGACTGAGGAGGACAGGGAAGAGGTGCAGACCCGAGCTTGTTTTGTAGAGAAGGAAAAGGAGGCCGATGCTTAGGGCCTTTGTTACTGTTTTTTCTTTTAGTCATATGTCAAGTCATTAGTGCCTTTATCTCTTGTAAAAAAAATTCTAAGTTAATGAAATATTCCTTTCTTTTATCGTTCATCCTCTTGCAATTTTACTTGTTTACTTGTGTTAAATTTATAATAAAAGTGGAATCCGATCAGTGAGAGCTTGGGGCCTTCTCCTCGATCTTTTAACTTAATGGAGGTAGTTCAAGGCCCCTAGTCTCGAAAGAAGTGATCCGGAAGGAAAGAGCTCAGAGCCTTCTCCTCGGTATCCAACTAGGTAGAAAGAGTTTAGGGTCCTTTTCTTGACCAAATGATTGAACTAGTTTCTTATTGATAATAAAAGTGGAATCCAATGTGTGAGAGCTTGGGGCCTTCTCCTCGATCTTTTAACTTAATGGAGGTAGTTCAAGGCCCCTAGTCTCGAAAGAAGTGATCCGAAAGGAAAGAACTCAAGGCCTTCTCCTCGGTATCCAACTAAGTAGAAAGAGCTCAGGGTCCTTTTCTTGAAAAAATTATTGAACTAGCTTCTTATTGATAATATCTAGGAATTATGTATCTCGAGCAAAAAGAAATAAAACAATTGAATTCTACTGATAGTATTTTTGAATATTTTCAGCATTCTAAGTCTGAAGTATAAGAATGACATTGAGGTATTCCAATTTGAAGGTCCCAGGTCGACAGACCCTTTTGATACGGTAGGGCCCTTCCTAGTTTGGGAGGAGTTTTCTTGTCCCTTGAGGGTGAGATACTTTATTCCTTCTGAGCACTAGATCATGTAACATGAATGTTCTTCCTCGAACCTTGGAGTTGTAGTAGTACTTCGACACCCTTTGATGGTAGGCAACAAATTTGATTTGAGCTTGGTCTCTTACTTCATCAACTAGATCGATA
This sequence comes from Bretschneidera sinensis, assembly GCA_023935145.1. Lineage (NCBI taxonomy): Eukaryota > Viridiplantae > Streptophyta > Magnoliopsida > Brassicales > Akaniaceae > Bretschneidera > Bretschneidera sinensis. Next base: position 61,450,560 of record CM043700.1, on the reverse strand, counting down.
TTCATCATAAGGGATTCTTTATTGGAACCTCATCAAAGTGTTGTACTTGTAGTGAAGGGACTCTTATCTCGAGTGCGATAACGACCTCTGAACCATAGGCAAAAAAGAAAGTAGTCTCCCCAGTAGGAGTTCGTCTAGTCGTCCAATAGGCCCATAAGATATTTGGTAAGTGTTTGACCCACTGTCTATCATCATCCCTAAGTCTCTTCTTAATGCCTTGCAAGAGAGTCCTATTGGTTACTTCAACTTCCCCGTTAGCCTAGAGGTAGCCTACTAAGGAGAATCCATTTCAATCTTGAGATCCTGGAACAAAAAAAAAAGACTTGAATTGGGAGCTAGAAAACTACTTACCGTTGTCGGTGATGAGTATCCTTGGTATACCAAATCAATAAATAATTAATTTCCACATAAACTCTCGGGTCTGATAGTCAGTGATGCTAAGCCTTCGTCCACTTAGTGAAGTAATCGATGGCTACTATTAAATACTTCTTCTTCCTTAGAGCTTCCTAGAAGATGGAAGGATTCGAACCTCCGAATAGCGGGACCAAAACCCGTTGCCTTACCACTTGGCTACGCCCCATTTATATTTCTATTCAAGACTAATAAACACTAATATTGGTATTGATTGTTCGTCAATTCCAGTCCAAATATCTATGAAATAGATTAGATTGGTGATAGGATTTTGATAAATCCTTTTAAGCCTGAGTTTTGAGAGAAACATGTAGAGAGATTATTTGGTACTTTACCAGTGACTAGCAAGCAGAGGGTCAATTTTGCTTCATTTGAGTTAGAAGGAGAAGCTTTAGAATGATGAGAGGATACTCTTCCTAAGGTAAGTGCATATGTTGATAGACCCTTTAACCTGGAATAGGTTTAAGGAGGTTTTCCTTGATAAATACTTTCCTTATACCTTTAGAGCCCAACTAGATAGAGATTTTATTTGAGGCAAAATGTATTGACTATGACTCAGTATGATAAGAGATTTATGGCTTTGTCGAGTTTTGTACCTGAAATGGTAGACCTAGAGGAGAAGAAGTGTAAGAGGTTCATAGATGAACTATGTTTTAAGATTTGATCAAAACTATCTTACATGAGGCATATAAATTATGTCAAGTTGGTGGATATAACACTTCAGATTGAGAAGGATGTGATTGAATTTAGAGGATAGAGGAATTGGCGAAAGAAGTCTAGAATTGAGGAACCCAGAGATGGTACTAGTATGAGTGTATAGGATGGGAGACCACCCAGAGGAGGTGTTACTTGTCACAGGGAACTGAAGTATAGAGTCAGAGGCAAGCAGGATTTATTACTTCTGTAGCTCAGAATACTATCGGTGGGACCCTTAGATTTGAGAGACAGGTTATGGGAACTGGGAGTCATGGCAGAAGAAATAAGTATGCCAGCAAGGGGAAGTGGAAATCTGATGTATGATCGAGAGACAGAAGTTTGTTATAGATATATTCAGATAAGATATTTATCCCAAAATTGTCAAAATTTGAAGTGCTTTGTATGTAGAGAAAGTTGACATAACAATGTTGGTTGATCCTGGTACAACTCATTCCTCTTCATCCAGTATTTAGGAAGTCTACTGAAGAATGTATTAGTACTTGGATGCATAATGTTACTGTTGAAGTTCCCACTAGAGATAAAGTGATAATCATAAATGTTTGCAAGGGTTGTATGATTCATATCAGTGATAGAGAATCTGAAGTTGATTTATTACCTTTGAATATGATAGATTTTCATTTAATTTTGGGAATGAATTGGTTGTCGATGTATTACGCCTGGGTTGATTGTTCTAGAAAGAACGTAGTGTTAAAGATATGGACATTAGGAGTTTATCTTTCAGGAAGAACATAAGATACTCTCGAACTATCGCTCTAACCACTAGGAGATGGTTGAAGAAGGATTGTGAGGAGCATTTGGCATACATAATAAATTCTAAAAAGAAAAATAAGAAGTTAGAAGAAATCTTAGTAGTGAAAGATTATTCTAATGTATTTCTTGATGAGTTGTCTAATTTACCTCATAGTAGAGAGATTGAGTTTTTCATGGATGTGATTCTAGTTTCTGAACTTATTTTAGTAGCACTCTACAGAATATGACCTATTGAATTGAGAGAACTGAAGGTTCAACCTTAAGAATTGTTAGACAAATAATTTATTCAACCAAGTGTGTTACCATGGGGAGCCTTTGTATTGTTTGTGAAGAAGAAATATGAAACGATAAGGTTATGTATAGATTACAGACAACTGAATAAAATAACCATTAAGAACAAATATCCTTTATCCATGATAAATGATTTATTTGAAGAAGTTGTATGGAGCAAGGGTATTTCAAAAATAGACCTGAGATTTGGTTATCATTAATTGAGGATAGAAAAGGGAGACGTGTCTAAGACTGCTTTTAGGACACGTTATGGTCATAAGTTTCTTGTGATGTCATTTGGATTGACAAATGCTCTAGCAACATTCATGGATTTGATGAATATAGTTCTTAAACTATTCTTGACAAATTGTGGTTATAATTATTGATAAAATTTTCTTATATTCTAACAATGAGGAAGAAGAGGTGAAACATTAGAGAGTGTGTTGGAGATTCTTAGGAGAGAGAGATTGTGTGCTATAATTTTCTAAATGTGAATTTTAGCTAAATAAAATAACTTTCTTGGGGCGTGTAATATCTGGAGATGGCATAACAGTTGATCCACAAAAGGTAGAGACAATGTTAAGTTGGGAGAGACCAACTAATGTGACTGAGATTAGAATCTTCTTGGGGTTAGCTTATTATAGATGATGCCTTCAGAAATTTTCTATTATTGTAGTATTATTGACTAGACTGACCAGGAAAGAGGTAAAGAAGAAATTGACTACAGCTCCAATATTGGTGTTTCCTTTTGGTCTTTTGGTGATGAAGGATTTGTTGTGTATAGTGATGTGTCGCATAAATGATTGGGATGTGTGTAACATTGGAAAGCTGTGGCCTATACTTCTAGGCAATTGAAGATTCATGATAGAAATTACCCCACTCATAGCTTAAAGTTAGCTGCCATAGTGTTTACTTTAAAAATTGGAGACGTCATCTGTATGGAGCACTTGTAAGATATTCATGGGTTATAAGAGTTTAACATACTTACCTACCTAGAGAGAGTTGAATTTGAGGCAAAGATGGTAGATGGAGTTGATTAGTGACTATGATTGTACAATTCACTATCATCTAGAAAATATGAAGGTGATAGCTGATGCATTGAGTAGAAAATCTACAAGAAGATTGGCTACTATTAGAAGTCATGATGTGTAATTGATGATAGTTAAGAGAGATAAGAATGAAGTGGAATATCAGTTATAGAGGATCATTGTTAACAAATATGGTTATACAGTCATCCATAGTAAAATGCTTGTTAGAGATGCAAGGTAAAGATAAAGAGATAGAGAAGATTAAGTAGGAAGTGCTTAATAGAAGGTAATATAAGTTCAAAAATTTGAAATTATGGCATTCTAGTCTCGGAACATAGAATTTTTGTTCCCAATAATGCGGAGTTGAGAAATGAGATAATGAGAAAGGCACATGATGATGTAGATTCGATGCAACCAAGTAACAATAAGATGTATAGAGGATTGAGAAAGAATTTTTAGTGGTCAGGATTGAAGAGGGATATAGCTGAGATTGTGAGGTTGTATGGAGTACCATTGAGCATAATGCCAAATAGAGATGCTAGATTTAAATCTTGGTTTTGGAGAGGTTTTCAGAAAGCCACGGGTACACAGTTACAATTTAATATAGCTTTTCAATCTCAACAGATGGGTAGAAGGTGCAGAACTCCAGTATGTTGGGAAGAAGTGAGAGAGAAATATATTTGGTTAATAAATTATTAAGTTAACAACTAAGATGATCAAACTGGTTAGAGGAAACCTTAAAACAGCACAGAGTAGACTGAATAGCTATGCTGATAATAAAAGATGACCTCTCGAGTTTCAAGTTGGTGACTGGATATTTTTGAAGATATCCCTATGGAAAGCTGTGTTGAGGTTTATAAAGAAAGGAAAGTTGAGCCCAAGATTTGTGGGGCCATATGAGGTGATTGAGAGAGTTGGACTAGTAGCATATCTATTGGATCTACCCCCAGAGTTAAAGCGATTACATAATGTGTTTCATGTGTCACTTTTGAGAAAGTACTTACACGATGAATCTCATTGTATCTCGAATCAGGCGATAGAACTTCAAGAAGATTTGACCTTTATGCAAGTACCGGTTAGAATTCTAAACAGAAAGGAACAAGTCTTGCGTAATAAAGTTATTCATTTGATTCAAATATTATGGCGGAACAAAGATGTCGAAGAAGTCATATGGGATCATGAAGCAAGAATGAGGAAGGGATACCCCCAACTCTTTCATGAATTAGGTAAGGAAATTTTGAGGACAAATTTTTTTTAAGGTGGGTAGAATTGTAATACACATATTTGTAAAGTAAGGGTAAAGAAATAGTTTGATAAATATGATATGAAATTAAAATAAAATAATATATACGTGAAAGGGCTATTATTTGAATAAAATAATTTTTTTTTTAAAAAAATCTAGAGTCTAGAAGAAGAAAGAAAAAAAAAAATCTAGCGTAGTCCAGAAGAAGAAAAAAAAAATATTTCTGGCATCCAGAAGAAGATGAAAAAAAAAAATTTGGCAACAGGTGGCAACACTTGTTGCTAAGGGAACAAGGCCAAGCTGCATGTAAGGCAGCAAGGCCTCTGCATGGAGTAAAATTGGGAGGAGCTGCTGAGTTGCAAATTTTTTTGCTTATATATATATAAGCAAAAAAATTCATGGATTGTCAGTGACAAAAATACGTCATTTTGTTTTTGTTGCGTAAGTATATATATCATATACAGTGACAGAAATTTTTATTTGTCAATATAGATTATATCTATAGTGACACAATATTTAATTCGTCCGTGAAAATTACTTTTTTATTAATAGATTATAAAATCCGTCAGTATAGCCATTATATTTTTTTAATGGATTATCGTACGGATAATGTGGTACAACTATCCTAACTAATAATTTATCGTGTGTGAAATATGTATATGCATATAAATATACGAATGTATATACATATGTGTGTGTGTGTGTGTGTGTGTGTGTGCGTGTACATATGAACATATCTATACATGTATCATGTATGTATGTACATATGTATTAAAAGATACTATATTTGATCAAATAAAAAATAATCAAAATTGAATTAAATGTCACTTTAAAATTCTTAATTTCATCCCATATAATTACCATATTAATAATTTCTTATAACTTTTTTTAGGACAACAGTTAACAAAATCCTTTAAAGAATTATAATCAAATAACACGTGTTTTTTTTTATTTGATGTGCATAATAATAAGTTCAATAGCATTTATTGTGGTGAAATTGATTTAATTTCTTCTTTTCTGAGAAGAACTTTGATGAGAGTTAGAAAATGCATCTTAATAGTGGTTATTTATTAGCATTTAGGGTTGATTTAGGGCTGGATTACACATTTATGTTTTAATAATTCTTAAGTGTCATTATTGGTATATTGATTTATTTCGATGCATTTTCAGGTATTTTGGGTTTAAAAGAGATGGAAAAGCTAATGTTGATCAAAGCACGAAGATTCTATGCATGTTCACAAGCATTTGGAAAGGAATTTCACTAAAATGTCAGAATTACCCGTAAAGATCAATCATTTTTGTGGATTAAACTGTATTGATTTAGGAAGAACTAGGAGATGAGCTATGCTTGGAAAGATCCGGATGTCTATTTTCTGTAGAATTTTACAACTCATAAATATGATTTTTCTAGCGAAAGTTATGGCAGTTTTAGTAGACAAAGGTCAGGCTGTGCGTGATTTCAGCGTGACAAATTAGTCAATTTTGCGGATTAAACTGTATTGATTCAGGAAGAACCAGGAGATGATCCATATATTCTTGGAAAGATCCGGATGTCTATTTTCTGGATAATTTTACAGATCATAAATATGATTTTTCTAGAGAAACTTATGGCAGTTTTAGTCGACAAAGGTCAGGCAGAATCGGGCCTGGATAGCAGCAGAAGCATACGGCCTGAACAGAAACCCTAGGGTGACTTTTCTGTCTACAAAGCTGTTTCCATATAGCTATATATAAGAATTTAGACTCAGAGAACAGGAGAGGAGAGTTTTTGAAGAGATCTTCCATCTTCTTCTTCCTCAAGGTGATCAAGGATGAACTCCATGTCCAACTAAACTCCAAGCAAGGCGAAAGGATGAGTTTCTAGGTGTAGTTGTTCTTATTTCTATCTTTGATTCAGTTGTATGGATTGATTGTTAAACATTGTTTATGATTTACTCTTTGATTAAATAAGAAGGATTTGAATTCATGTGACAGCTGCAATTTATGTTCTTCTTCTCTTAGATTTTCTTAATCCAGTGATCGCATTCTTCTTCTCCATATAAGTCTAGTCAAGCTTTTCTTATTTCAAAGTTGTTAAATGCAATTGATTTCGGTAGATCTATTTTATAGGTTTGTCCATTACTACAGTATTATTATTGAAATATATTGTCGCTTCTTGATAATTTACAAGATAGATCTTGTGTGTTTGAATTGGAATTAAGGAGTAATTTATGGCAATTACATTAGGGTATTTATATACTTTGATTGAATATTTACCAATTACTTGTTTGGGATGTGAAACTAGTAATTGAGATAAAATATTTGAGTCAAGATAGAAATAAGGCAATGAACTTAGGAAGGATTCTTGGAACTTTGTTATTTCTTTATTGAATTCTTCATCATATTTTCATAACTCTCTTATATAATTTCATTCGTAAAACTCAGATTTTCTTATTTGAACTTTATCGTTTAGTGTTACGGTTTACACTTTCTCTTGTAGTTCGCCTTCCTCGTGGGATCGATACCTCAGTTATACACAATAATCGCGTGTTAGTTTAAGCGTTATCAAATTTTGGCGCTGTTGCCGGGAAACTGCGCTTAATTACAAGGAAGATTGTCAACTTTGAGACAAGAATGTAACATTATTCTTTGCTCTTTGTTTTGATTTTCTGTTTTGATTTTATTTTGTTTTCTTTATTCGTCTCCCCTCTAATTCCTTTGGTGTATGCGTAGACTTAGAGATAAGTGAGGTAGATTCATTAAAAGACCTAAAATAGAGTTACTCTCTCCTTCTTTGTCCGATAGTGAAAGCTCACCTAGATCAAATCATAGTGCACACCCAAACGAGAATTTAGATAATTTTGTTAACATGGCCAACAATAACAATGAGAATGTTGCTAGGACACTGAAGGACTACTTGCACCCTAGTCAGACGGCCACACCATCTTATATCATGTTCCCCCCTAATGTTCAACAACCTGAGTTTAAGTCGGGCATGATCCAATTGCTACCAACTTTCCATGGATTAGAGAATGCAAACCCCTATGTTCATATTAGGGAATTTGAGGAAGTAGTAGCAACCTTTCAAAGTAGGGCTGATATGTTGGACACTGTCAAACTTAGGTTTTTCCCCTTTTAACTTATGGATAAGGCCAAGGTTTGGTTGTACTCATTAAGGCCTAGGTCTATAGGTAGTTGGGATGAGATGACCCAAGCCTTCTTCCAAAAGTATTTCGCAACCCATAAGATCAATAACCTCAAGAGACAAATCTCAAACTTTGCACAAAAAGAGAGTGAAACCTTATATCAAGTTTGGGAACGTTTCAAAGACCTTTTGAATTCTTGTCCACACCACGGGTATGAGAGTTGGCGGGTAGTTAGCTATTTCTATGATGGACTTCTAAGTAGGGAAAGGAAATTTATAGAAATGATGTGTAATGGAGATTTTCTTCAAAAAGATCCCAACGAAGCCATAGATTTTCTAGATGATTTATCGGAAAAAGCCCACACTTGGATGGGACCCAATGCCATAGAAGTACTAAGAGAAACCAAACCACTGGAATTTATCAACTTAAGGAAGAGGATAGCCTTAAGTCCCATTTAGAGATCCTAACTAAGGAAATTGAGGTTTTAAAAACCAAGGACGCTAGAGCCCCCAAACTGGTTGCCAGGGTAGAGTCCCACGAACCTTATTTTCTGTGTAATGGGGTAGATCATGTACCTAGGGATTGTCTAACCTATTTTGAGATGAAGGAAAAGTGTAATGCTTTAGGTATACCCTTTAGGAAAACATACTCACCCTAATCTAGCATCTTCAATCCCGGTTGGAAGAATCACCCTAATTTTAGTTGGAGATCCGATACATAACCTTCTACCCAATCTAGTACCCAATGGAGACCGGAAGCAACTTCATCTAATGCACCATGATAGACCGTTTATTTCGGTCATCAACAAACCCTGCAGAAGATTGTAGTAAAGTGATTAGTAGGGTATCGTTATTGGCCGGGGATTGCGGGTACTCTATACTAAAAAGTCATAAAAATAATAAAAAATGATTTGATTGGTTTAATTAGCAGTTTATAAACAAATATAAATCTACATCTATTAACATTACACAAGATTAGGGGGTTTTCATGATCTGATTTTTCTTTTTACTAATTTTACTAAGGAAATTAAAGAACAATTATTTACAATCGATCATTTTCTCTCACAATTCAGAAAATCAAGTTTGTTAAATGACTAATCAAATTGTTTCAATGTAGACAACGAATTCGTGCCTCAATCGCATATCAGAATTGAATCAAAGTGCAAGCCTAAAGAGATCATGCACTTTATAAATTCCTTCTTAGATAATTACTAAGCTTAGGAAAAGTCCATCAGCTAGTTATTTTGTTTAAGCAATCAAGTTAATACTCAGCGCATCCTTACAATTACTTAAACAAATCATTAAGATCAAAAGCAATTATGATTCAATAACATGTTCCTTATTCCTATGAAAAAGTCCATGGATAAAGAACATGCAATTTCCAGAACATTGGCTATTGTTCATAGCTTTTACCACTTTAAATCGTACTCCAGATCAATTAGGTGATCGAAAGTGCGATTATGGCTTCAATGATTTGCAATATCAAAGTTTTCAATATAACAGAACTGAAAATTCAACATATGTAATGAATTAATATGTCTACATATCATGAACAATTCAAAAACATTAAAGAATAAATCTGAAAATTAACCAACTCATTGAATTAATAATAATCTCTAACATAAGAATTCAAGGCTGAAACAATTAAAAAGAATAGCCGTAAGGGGTACACTTCTTGAACACACTCAAGGAAGCTTAAGATGTTAATGGTGATGAACCTCACGGCTATAATGATAGATGAAGGAGAACACATTTTGGAAAAGTCCTAATGTGCTCACAATTGGAGATGGAATGGTGGAGTGTTTCAGCCTTTTGCTTCTTGAATTTTGAGTAGAGATGGTTCCAAGAGAAAAGATGATATCTTTCAGCTTACAAACACCCTATTTATAGAGCTTAGAACAACCCTTTAAGCTTAGGAAAAGCAAGAAAACAATGCTAAAAACAAGCCATGAAACATGCAAGGAAACAATCCCTAAAACATGCAAGGAAACAATCCCTAAAACATGCAAAGAATCAAGGAATGGCCAAAAGTAAGAAAGAGGAATACAATCCCGAAATTTCAGGAGGACCCAACTAGTAGAATTCAAACGGTTATATCTTCTTCCACACATCTCCAAATGAGCTGAAACTTGTTGGGCTGGAAAGAAGACGTCTTGAACTTCAATTTGGACCTAAGAAAGTCTCAAAAATGATATTGTTTGGGCCTGTTATGATGGGCCAAAATCCAGTGGGTTGTTGCATCCGAATCTTCCTCCACTTTGGGCTTGGACCTTGCACCTTGCTTAGTTGACAAGAGATTATGTAATCTTTTGTTGGGCAAGCCCATGTTAGGTTGGACATACCCATGTCACTAATGGACTCCAATATTCTCTTGTGTTTTGACACATCATCCAAATAATTCCAAGGTGGAACCCTACAAAGAAATCAGAAAATAATAGATAAGGAAAGTTTCCATAATTAGAAAAGTTTCTTAGAATGATAAGACTATTTTCTTAATCCACTTAGATTTCCTAAAATAACTAGGAAAACTCATTTTAGCACCATATTTTACCATTCCCACGTTCACAAGCTTTCTAAATACTAAGAAAAGAAACTAAGCTCAAAATAACAAAGTTAAGAGAATTACAAAGCCAAATAGGGTAGGAAAGGCATTAAAAACGTAACACAAAGTGTTCCTATCAAATTCCCCCACACTTAGCTTTGGCTAGTCCCTTAGCAAAACAACAGTATGTAACCTAGTAGAATCTCAAGAGAAACAACATAAACTAAATGACACCACAATGACATAACACAAATTAAATGACTCTAATCCTTCCAACTTACGTCTCAGAGATCCCTTAGGCAATATGGCATAATAAAGTATGGAGAGCACAAGTTTACCTCAAATAAACAAGCTACGGAGTTATTAAGATTATATAACATTCGAACTTTGAGTGTGTGTGTTTGAATAATCAGCCAAGAGTAAGAGTAATATGCCACCCTCGAGTTAATGCACAAATGGTATCAAATTTTACTTCTCACAATGCATCACTCTGGTTTTCACTCATTTAAATGTGGTGCTAGCTATACTAATTACTCAATCACTTGTGAAAACAGTTTAAACCATAGGCTTGCTTGTGCACCCACTCTCCACATCAAAAACAGAACATCAAAGGATCAGGAGGTCTTTGAAAGGGTTGTAATGGGGCTAAAGGGTCAAGGTTTCATAAGAAAGAAGAGAAAGTATGTCACAAAATTTCCTTAGAACTAGAAAGCATTCAATAACGTCATAAATAGATCATCATTATTAAGTACCACGTTTCCATCACAATAGGGTGGATTTAATCACTTTGGCTTTCAACTTGCTTTAAAGACTCATAATTCTCCCAATTCTTCAGAACTTGTATTGTTTGAATCACAACAGTTTTTTTTTTTTTTTCCAAAACAACCACCTTAGAACCACATGAAATTCCCCCACACTTATGCTTTTCCACCATCTCCACATTACAAATCAATATAAACAAGATCCAAGCTCCCTAGTTCCAAGGAAAAATGGTAGGTAAAGTGTTTAAGTTCGTAAGGGTAAATGAATGTGGGTTAATGAAGAAAATAAGCTAATTCAGGCTCAAAATGCTATCTAGGGGTCAAATCATGATCAGGTTAAAGGCTATTTAGTCATAATGGTAAAATCCTAATTTGCCTCCGTCTTCTCCAAATCTGAACATGTACGATCGTCTCAAGTGGTTTAAAAGCAAGTTCTAGAAAACATTATATTCACAAGATGCACTCAGAAGAGAATTTGAATTGATATGCATAATGAATCAATTATAAGGCTCGAAAAACTCACAAATATTGTGAGATTATGCAAGTATCATTCAATATGTCTCCATGCTTCACTCTAAGGCAACAGATTACTCAAATCAAGGCTAATGTGCATCAAAATTTCAATTTCCAAGTATGACTATAATATAAGCAAATTAACTCCATTTCTTGTTTTATCTTTAAAAGTATGCTCAAACTCTTTAAAAACTATTAAGAATCAGTTTCATCATTGAGTTGGAAGAGGTCCTAAAACCTAAAAAGCAATGATATGACTCAAAAAGATGTAAATCCCTCTCCCACACTTAAATCGTACATTGTCCTCAATGTATATCAGAATAAGTATGTAATATAGAATATAAACATGGGTAAGGTATTTACGAAAATCTTACAAAGCAAATAACATATAAAGATCAACCAACGTAAATGGAAGAGAGAAAGAGAATGCAAATCTATGTTAATGACTCTTCCACAGCTTCGGTTGAATTGGGTTGCCTCCCAAGCAGCGCTTTAATGTTTACAGTCTTTCAGCCTAGACTTTGTACCTCATTTTTAGTCCTTTGTGAGTGGCACCTCTAGGGGGGGTACATCCTCCACAGTATGCTCCTCAAAAGCCTCATAGTAAGGTTTCAAGCGATGACCATTCACCTTGAATTCATTTCCAGTTTTGTCACTTTTTATCTGCATAGCACCATGAGGAAAAATATTAGTGACAATGAATGGACCCACCCATCTAGAACGTAACTTACCAGGAAAAAGTTTAAGTCTAGAATGGAAAAGAAGAACTTTTTGGCCCACAACAAAGGCCTTGCCACGGATCATCTTATCATGAAAAGCTCTAGTTTTCTCCTTGTAGATCCATGCACTATCATATGCCTCGTTTATGATTTCCTCAAGTTCATTCAGTTGGAGTTTTCTATGTAAACCAGCCTCATCAATGTCCATGTTGAAAGACTTAACAGCCCACCATGCCCTATGCTCAAGCTCAACTGGTAAGTGACACGCTTTACCATAGACAAGTCTGAATGGAAACATCCCAATTGGCGTCTTGTAAGCTGTCCTATAAGCCCAAAGTGCATCATCAAGTCTTTTGCTCCAATTCTTGCGTGTAGGGCCCACAGTCTTCTCCAAAATCCCTTTAATCTCACGATTTGAGACCTCTGCTTGTCCACTCGTCTGAGGATGATAAGGTGTTGCCACCTTATGAGTCACTTTGTACTTCTTGAGCAGGGCCTCAATTGTACGGTTGCAGAAGTGTAATCCACCATCACTAATAATCACACGAGGCATTCCAAACCTAGCAAATATGTTAGATCTCAAGAAATCTACAATAACTTTAGAGTCGTTAGTTCTGGTGGCTTTAGCCTCCACCCACTTAGACACATAATCAACAGCCAAAAGAATGTAAAGAAACCCGTTAGATGAAGGAAACGGCCCCATGAAATCAATGCCCCAAACATCGAAAATCTCAACAGTTATAATATGGGCCATGGGCATCTGATCCCTAGAGCCTAAATTACCTGTCCTCTGGCACCTGTCACAAGTCATGCAATACAAGTATGCATCCTTAAAAATAGAAGGCCAGAAAAAACCACAATCTAAATACCTTACGGGTTGTCTTACGAGCACCAAAGTGTCAACCACAAGACTCAGAATGACAAAAGGCAAGTATCGATTTACGCTCAGATTCAGGGACACACCTCCTAATGATTTGATAGACCGTTTATTTCGGTCATCAACAAACCCTGCAGAAGATTGTAGTAAAGTGATTAGTAGGGTATCGTTATTGGCCGGGGATTGCGGGTACTCTATACTAAAGAGTCATAAAAATAATAAAAAATGATTTGATTGGTTTAATTAGCAGTTTATAAACAAATATAAATCTACATCTATTAACATTACACAAAATTAGGGGGTTTTCATGATCTGATTTTTCTTTTTACAAATTTTTCTAAGGAAATTAAAGAACAATTATTTACAATCGATCATTTTCTCTCACAATTCAGAAAATCTAGTTTGTTAAATGACTAATCAAATTGTTTCAATGTAGACAACGAATTTGTGCCTCAATCACATATCAAAATTGAATCAAAGTGCAAGCCTAAAGAGATCATGCACTTTATAAATTCCTTCTTAGATAATCACTAAGCTTAGGAAAAGTCCATCAGCTAGTTATTTTGTTTAAGCAATCAAGTTAATACAAAGCGCATCCTTACAATTACTTAAACAAATCATTAAGATCAAAAGCAATTATGATTCAATAACATGTTCCTTATTCCTATGAAAAAGTCCATGGATAAAGAACATGCAATTTCCAGAACATTGGCTATTGTTCATAGCCTTTACCACTTTAAATCGTACTACAGATCGATTAGGTGATCGAAAGTGCGATTATGGCTTCAATGATTTGCAATATCAAAGTTTTCAATATAACAGAACTAAAAATTCAACATATGTAATGAATTAATATGTCTACATATCATGAACAATTCAAAAACATTAAAGAATAAATCTGAAAATTAACCAACTCATTGAATTAATAATAATCTCTAACATAAGAATTCAAGGCTGAAACAATTAAAAAGAATAGCCGTAAGGGGTACACTTCTTGAACACACACAAGGAAGCTTGAGATGTTAATGGTGATGAACCTCACGGCTATGATGATAGATGAAGAAGAACACATTTTGGAAAAGTCCTAATGTGCTCACAATTGGAGATGGAATGGTGGAGTGTTTCAGCCTTTTGCTTCTTGAATTTTGAGTAGAGATGGTTCCAAGAGAAAAGATGATATCTTTCAGCTTACAAACACCCTATTTATAGAGCTTAGAACAACCCTCTAAGCTTAGGAAAAGCAAGAAAACAATGCTAAAAACAAGCCATGAAACATGCAAGGAAACAATCCCTAAAACATGCAAAGAATCAAGGAATGGCCAAAAGTAAGAAAGAGGAATACAATCCCGAAATTTCAGGAAGACCCAACTAGTAGAATTCAAACGGTTATATCTTCTTCCACACATCTCCAAATGAGCTGAAACTTGTTGGGCTGGAAAGAAGACGTCTTGAACTTCAATTTGGATCTAAGAAAGTCTCAAAAATGATATTGTTTGGGCCTGTTATGATGGGCCAAAATCCAGTGGGCTGTTGCATCCGAATCTTCCTCCACTTTGGGCTTGGACCTTGCACCTTGCTTAGTTGACAAGAGATTATGTGATCTTTTGTTGGGCAAGCCCATGTTAGGTTGGACGTACCCATGTCACTAATGGACTCCAATATTCTCTTGTGTTTTAACACATCATCCAAATAATTCCAAGGTGGAACCCTACAAAGAAATCAGAAAATAATAGATAAGAAAAGTTTCCATAATTAGAAAAGTTTCTTAGAATGATAAGACTATTTTCTTAATCCACTTAGATTTCCTAAAATAACTAGAAAAACTCATTTTAGCACCTTATTTTACCATTCACATGTTCACAAGCTTTCTAAATACTAAGAAAAGAAACTAAGCTCAAAATAACAAAGTTAAGAGAATTACAAAGCCAAATAGGGTAGGAAAGGCATTAAAAACGTAACACAAAGTGTTCCTATCACACCACAACAATCTTTACCTTTGGAAGATGCTTTTAAGTCATTTATACAGGTATATGCCCAGAGTGTGGAAGAGCAAGACATGATAAATCAATGGTTGCTAGAGGAGCAACAAGGGGTCAAAGAGGAACAAAATGTGATAAAGAGCCAACTCACCAAGTTGACTAATTTATTGACGGTTCAAGAGCAAAGTTATTTTCCTTCGCAGCCACAACCTAATCCAAGGGGACAACATATGGCACAAACCACCAATCCCGATAATCAAAATGTTAAAGAGGTTAATGCCATGACTACTCGCAGCGGTAATGAAATCGATGGACCCACTCTACCATCAAACTTGATTCCTAACACCATGAGTAACAAGGATGAAGCCCCCAAGGAACAAGATGCCCATAGTGATTCCATACCAGTGCCTTTCCCTCAAGCAATCCGTAAACCTAAGGAGAGAAATTCGACATTAAAAAGTGAGATTCTTGAACAACTTAAGTAAGTTAAAATTAACTTTTCTTTTCTTCATGTCATAAAACAGGTTCCTAACTATGCTAAAGTCATTAAGGATCTATGCACACTCAAGAGGGAGCATAACGTGCAGAAGACAACATTCTTAATGGAGCAAGTAAGTGCAGTAATTGATAGCAAGACACCACCCAAGTATAAAGATCCGGGCTGTCCTACGGTGGCTTGCCAAATTGGAAACAAAGCTTGTGGCCAAGCATTGCTAGATTTGGGGGCTAGTCTGAATCTCATGCCCTACTCCGTTTACTTACAACTCGGTCTAGGTGAGATCAAACCAACTTTCGTGGTACTTCAACTAGCGGATCAATCAGTAAGAAAACCAAGAGGTATTGTGGAAGATGTTTTAGTGCAAATTGACAAATTCTATTATCTCGTTGACTTTTTGGTGTTAGATACCATTTCTATTGTGAACACAGAGTCAAAAATTCCTTTGATACTTGGAAGACCATTCCTTGCCACTACCAATGCCCTCATTAATTGTAGGAATGGTCTAATAACATTATTATTTGGAAATATTATTCTAGAGGTGAATGTTTTTCGAGTCTCAAGGAAGCCACATGAAGAGGATGAGTGTTTCGACACTTACATGATCGATGAGCTTATTTTGGAGGATGAGTACATTAAAGATAATTCTATTTCTTTGGAATTCCTTCTTAATAATTTCGATTTTGATGATTCTTCAATTTATCCCCATGTTGTTGATGTTTTTGATAAGTTACAAGGATTTATTAAGAAATCATGGCAACCATGCTTTGAAGAGTTGCCTAAAGAGAGAGAGCACCCAAACCATCTTCAGAGGAGTTACCAATGCTTAATTTAGCTTCGCTACACAAAGGGCTCAAACATGCCTTCTTAGGCCCAGATGATACATTTCTGGTTATTATTTCGTCCGAACTTTGTGATGTGCAATGTGATAAATTGTTGAATTTGTTAAGAGAGCATAAATCTGCATTAGGTTGGACTATAGCTGACATAAAAGGTATTACCCCTTTAATTTGTTCCCATAGGATTTATCTAGAAGAATGAGCTAATCCTCGTAGAGACCCATAAAGAAGATTAAATCCAGCTATGAAAGAGGTAGTTAAAAAAGAAGTCTTAAAGCTATTAGATGTGGGAATTATATATCCAATATCTGATAGTAAGTGGATTAGTCCAACTCAAGTAGTTCCTAAGAAAGCCGAGGTGACCATGGTAGAAAATGAAAATGGGGTGTTACTACCAACTAAGGTAGTGACCGGGTGGCGTATGTGCATTGATTATAGGAAACTTAATTCGACTACTCGGAAAGACCATTTTCCCCTCCCATTCATAAATCAAATCTTAGAACGTGTGGCTGGTTATCCTTTCTATTGCTTTTTAGATGGGTATTTGGGATACTACCAAATAGGAGTTGCCTTAGATGATCAAGAGAATACCACCCTTACTTGTCCTTTTGGTACTTTTTCTTTTCATAGAATGCCCTTTGGTTTGTGTAATGCACCTGCTACTTTTCAAAGATACATGATGAGTATTTTTAGTGACAGGGTTGAAAAATGTATGGAAGTGTTTATGGATGATTTAACCGTGTTTGGAACTCCTTTTGATTCATATTTATCTAACTTGAAAAACGTTTTGTGTAGGTGTGAAGAAAAGAGGCTTGTGCTTAATTGGGAGAAGTGTCATTTTATGGTGTCTTCCAGAATAGTTTTGGGCCATATAGTGTCCGAAAAGGGGATAAAAGTGGATAAATCAAAAATTGAATTAATCTCTAAACTACCCACTCCTAAGAATATTAAAGATGTTAGGTCTTTTCTAGGGCATGGCGGGTTTTATAGAAGGTTTATTCAAAATTTTAGTGCTATCTCTAAACCTTTATGTAACCTTTTGTTGAAGGATACAGAGTTTAAGTGGATCCCCGAATGTGATAAAGCCTTTAGAACACTTGTCTCTAAGCTTACAAACACCCCTATTATGCAATCACCTGATTTTACCTTGCCTTTTGAAATTATGTGTGATGCTAGTGACTATGCTTTAGGGGCTGTTTTAGGACAAAGAAGAGAGGGAAAATCATTTGTTGTTTATTATGCTAGTAGAACCTTGAATCATTCTCAAATGATGTACTAACTGAGAAAGAATTACTAGTCGTAGTATTTGCATTGGATAAATTTCGCTATTATTTAATTGGTTCACCTATTGCTATATTCACGGATCACTCTACCCTTAAATTTCTTTTCTCAAAAATGGATACTAAGGCCCGTTTGATACGTTCGATTTTGCTTTTGCAGGAATTTGACTTGACCATCAAAGACAAGAAAGGGGTGAAAAATGTTGTGGCGAACCATCTATCTCGGAATTTAAGAATGATACCGACATTTTGCCCATTCACGAAGCCTTTCCGGATGAGAATTTATTTGTTGTCCTTCGTCACACACCATGGTATGCCAACATTGCAAATTACTTGGTTTCCTGTCAAGTTCCATCTACATAGAGTGCACAAGATAAGCGCAAGTTGTTGGCTGAGGTAAAGAATTTTTATTGGAATGATCTTTATCTTTTAAATATTGCCCTGATCAAATAATAAGAAGATGCATTCCGGATATAAAAATTGATAGTGTGTTAACTTTTTGTCATACCTATGCTTGTGGTGGTCATTTTTCTCTTAAAAAGATAGCTGCAAAAATTTTTGCAATGTGGTTTTTATTGGCCTAATTTATTCAAGGATACTAATGAGTTTTGTCGTTCATGTGAAAGATATCAAAAGCTAGGTTCATTATCCCACCGTCATATGATGCCTCTCAACCCGATCTTAGTGGTGGAAATCTTTGATTGTTGGGGGATCGATTTTATGGGACCATTCCCACCTTCTTTGAGGTATCTTTACATTTTGCTTGCCATTGATTATGTTTCTAAATGGGTTGAAGCTATACCTTGCCGCACTAATGATAATAAAGTTGTTGTTAAATTTCTTAAAGATCATATTTTATCTAGGTACGGTACTCCACGTGTTATAATTAGTGATCAAGGGTCACATTTTTGTAACCGTTCTTTTGAGGCTTTGATGCGCAGGTATGGAGTCACCTATAAGGTTTCTACAGCTTACCATCCATAAACCAATGGTCAAGCAAAACTAGCAAATAGGGAGATTAAGTGAATACTTGAAAAAACAGTAAATCCAAATTGAAATGATTAGTCTTTGCGCCTATCGGATGCGCTTTGGGCATACTGGACAACATACAAGATAGTTCTTAGAGCATCTCCTTTTCGGTTGGTATTCGGCAAAGCATGTCACTTACTGGTACAACTTGAGCATAGAACATAGTGGGCCATTCGAAATTTTAATTATGACTTGAAGATGTCCGGTGAGGAGAGGAAAATGCAACTTTGTGAACTTGCAGAGTTGAGGGATGATGCATATGATAATGCTAAGGACTTAAAGTCAAGAATGAAAACAGTACATTATCAGAAAATACTCTAGAAAAATTTTGAACAAGGTAATCAAGTTTTTCTTTATGATTCTCGGTTACACTTCCATATGGAAAAATTACGATCAGGATGGAAGGGACCTTATGTTGTGAAGAGTGTTTTTCCAAATGGAGTGGTAGAAGTTGAAGATCCCTCTGATGGTCGTGCATTTCGAGTTAATGACCAAAGGTTGAAGCTCTACTTGGAACATGAACGTGTTGAAGATAGGCCCGAAGAGATCTATTTGGTGCCCCCAGTTTATCGTTCTTAATCGAGTACTTTTCTTCCATTGTACATTAGTTTTAATTTTGTTGAGTTTTTGTTTTTTTTATTTTATTTTCGGATGACTATTATTTTTTATGTCGTACTCTTTTTCGTTATCTTTATTTTTTGTACTTCATTTTTCATTTTTATTTATTTATTTAGTTTTCTTTACTTTTTTTTTCTTTCTTTCTCTCGACTTTTTTCTTTCACATTTGGGACAATGCAAGTCTTAGGTTGGAGGTGGAGAAAACACATTTCCTATTTCATACTATTGAATTGTTTGGTGTCACTTTCCTTTTTTTTAGTTTTAATTCGTTTGTTAGGATAAATTGTTAGAAAAAAAATATTTGAAAAATTGAATTTTTTTTTAAAATTAGGTTTATTTTTATTTGTTTTTAGTATGTTTTGTGTTAGTTTTGGAGTTAATTTACATGTCAATGATATGAATATAATTGAGATAGCATATAGCTTTTAAAAGAAGTTAAATCTTGCTTCAGTTTGAGAATAATTTTAAGTGTCGATCTTCATTTAGTTTGAGACTCTGGTTTGCGGTAAGATTGCATGATTAGTCTAAAACATTTAGAGAAGTTTTATGTGCGAATGTTTTATGAATACTTTTGTGGTCTCGACAAGCTCTAGAACTTCTTTGATAAACACTTAAGGCGAAATCCTAGAATGCACACTACTTAGGATATGATGTAGGCCATCTTTGGACCATTTGAGCCTTTCAAGCTTATCTTTGTTATATTTATTGCTAGTTACCTGTTTGAGCCTTTTTTTTAAATAAAATAAAATAAAAATTAGTCTTGTTTCTTTTGATAGCCCATTTACTTACATTTATGAGCCTAAAAATATTTTATCCTTACCTTTCTTTTAAGAGAACTTAGTTTATACACATTTGTTGAGAAGCACTTAAGAGGAGTAAAGGTGGAAATACGAAGAAAAAAAAATATTACTGCCATAACCCAAGTACATTAAAGGAGATAGGTTCAGGGTTGTGGAAAAGAGTAAAGAATGAAAACGGAGGTGAATGGTTATGTGCAAGAAAAGAAGAATACAAAAAGGAGAGAAATTATGTGTTGTTAAAAAAAGAAGTGAATTATGACAAAAAAAGAAGAAAAAAAAAGTGTTGAATTAATGAGAGAAATGCTCAAAAAATAGTTGAATGAGTTGGGTGTTGGAGTAAGGTTATTTAGTGCTTAAAAATGTTGTATTTAAAATTAAGAGACTGAGTTCTTTTACTTGTTTAATCCTTCCCGTTCTTTCTTGACCTTTACCTTAGCCTAACGTTCCAAGCCTATTAAAGACCTAGTGATCCGATGTAGTGTGATTTTTCTACATTAGTGGAGAGTGATTTGAAAAGTGAGCCTATTGAGTTTGATTTGTGATTGATGTCATGTGATTCAATATGTTTTTAGAGGCCAAGACTTGTATTCATGAATGTTGTGCATAAAATCATCAAGGTGTTTGGATTAATGGTTTGTGGTAAGATGGATGTTTAAGAGTTGATAACGAATATGAGGTTGATGTTTGGTTTGTTTTTGGACTTAGGTGGTATTTAATGGTTCTATGTGTTGTGTGTTATGTGCAATGTTTGAGATAAAAAGTTGAATTACTCTTGGATTAATGCTAAGATTGCTTTGTTTCGTTTTTAGGATTTTAGGTTTTGTTTTGATTTCTAGTATAGAATTCATTTCATTTTTCTTTCGCTTGAATTGCTAGGGATTAGCAATAAACTAGTTGGGGGTTATGATGAGAGTCAGAAAATGCATCTTAATAGTATTTATTTGTTAGCATTTAGGGTTGATTTAGGGCTGGATTACACATTTATGCCTTAATAATTCTTAAGTTTCATTCTTGGTATATTGATTTATTTCGATCCATTTTCAGGTATTTTGGGTTTAAAAGAGATGGAAAAGCTAACATTGATTAAAGCATGAAGATTCTATGCATGGTCACAAGCATTTGGAAAGGAGTTTCACTAAATTGCCAGAATTGCGCGTACAGATTAGTCATTTTTGCGGATTAAAATGTATTGACTCAAGAAGAACCAGTAGATAAGCTATATATGCTTGGAAAGATCCGAATGTTTGTTTTCTGAAGAATTTTACGGCTCATAAATATGATTTTTCTAGAGAAAGTTATGGCAGTTTTAGTAGACAAAGGTCAGGTTGTGCATGATTTCAGCGTGGCAAATCAGTCAATTTTTCGAATTAAACTGTATTAATTCAGGAAGAACCAGGAGATGAGCCATATATTATTGGAAAGATCTGAATGTCTATTTTCTAAAGAATTTCACGGCTCGTAAATATGATTTTTCTTGAGAAAGTTATGACAGTTTTAGTAGACAAAGGTCAGGCAGAACCGGGCCTGGACAGCAGTAGAACCGAGCATGGACAGCAGCAGAAGCACACGGCCTGAACAGAAACCCTAGGGTGACTTTTTTGCCTACAAAGCTATCTCTATACAGGTATATATAGGAATTTAGACTCAGAGAACAGAGGAGGAGAGTTTTTGAAGAGAGCTTCCAACTTCTTCTTCCTCAAGGTGATCAAGGATGAACTCCATGTCCAACTAAACTCTAAGCAAGGTGAAATGATGAGTTTCTAGGTGTAGTTGTTCTTATTTCTATCTTTGATTCAGTTGTATGGATTGATTGTTAAATATTGTTTATGATTTACTCTTTGATTAAATAAGAAGGATTTGAATTCATATGACAGTTGCAATTTATATGTTTTTTCTCTTAGATTTTCTTAATTCGGTGATCGCATTCTTTTTCTCCATATAAGTCTAGTCAAACTTTTCTTATGTCAAAGTTGTTAGATGCAATTGATTTCTATAGATCTATCTTATAGGTTTGTCCATTACTGTAGTGTTATTACTGAAATATATTGTCGCTTCTTGATAATTTATAAGATAGATCTTGTGTGTTTGAATTGGAATTAAGGAGTAATTTATGGCAATTATATTAGGGTATTTATGTGCTTTGATTGAATATTTACTAATTGCTTGTTTGGGATGTAAAACTAGTAATTGAGATAAAATATTTAAGTCAAGATAGGAATAAGGCAACGAACTTAGGAAGGATTCCTAGAACCTTGTTATTTCTTTATTGAATTCTTCATCATATTTTCACAACTCTCTTATATAATTTCATTCGTAAAACTCATATTTTCTTATTTGAACTTTATCGCTTAGTGTTAAGGTTTACACTATCTCTTGTAGTTCACTTTCCTTATGGGATCTGATAGACCGTTTATTTCGGTCATCAACAAACCCTGCAGAAGATTGTAGTAAAGTGATTAGTAGGGTATCGTTATTGACCAGGGATTGTGGGTACTCTATACTAAAGAGTCATAAAAATAAAAAAATGATTTGATTGGTTTAATTAGCAGTTTATAAACAAATATAAATCTACATCTATTAACATTACACAAGATTAGGGGGTTTTCATGATCTGATTTTTCTTTTTACTAACTTTACTAAGGAAATTAATGAACAATTACTTACAATTGATCATTTTCTCTCACAATTCAGAAAATCAAGTTTGTTAAATGACTAATCAAATTGTTTCAATGTAGACAACGAATTCGTGCCTCAATCACATATCAGAATTGAATCAAAGTGCAAGCCTAAAGAGATCATGCACTTTATAAATTCCTTCTTAGATAATCACTAAGCTTAGGAAAAGTCCATCATCTAGTTATTTTGTTTAAGCAATCAAGTTAATACTCAGCGCATCCTTACAATTACTTAAACAAATCATTAAGATCAAAAGCAATTATGATTTAATAACATGTTCCTTATTCCTATGAAAAAGTCCATGGATAAAGAACATGCAATTTCCAGAACATTGGCTATTGTTCATAGCTTTTACTACTTTAAATCGTACTCCAGATCAATTAGGTGATCGAAAGTGCGATTATGGCTTCAATGATTTGCAATATCAAAGTTTTCAATATAACAGAACTGAAAATTCAACATATGTAATGAATTAATATGTCTACATATCATGAACAATTCAAAAAAATTAAAGAATAAATATGAAAATTAACCAACTCATTGAATTAATAATAATATCTAACATAAGAATCCAAGGCTAAAACAATTAAAAAGAATAGCCATAAGGGGTACACTTCTTGAACACACTCAAGGAAGCTTGAGATGTTAATGGTGATGAACCTCACGGCTATGATGATAGATGAAGGAGAACACATTTTGGAAAAGTCCTAATGTGCTCACAATTGGAGATGGAATGGTGGAGTGTTTCAGCCTTTTGCTTCTTGAATTTTGAGTAGAGATGGTTCCAAGAGAAAAGATGATCTCTTTCAGCTTACAAACACTCTATTTATAGAGCTTAGAACAACCCTCTAAGCTTAGGAAAAGCAAGAAAACAATGCTAAAAACAAGCCATGAAACATGCAAGGAAATAATCCCTAAAACATGCAAAGAATCAAGGAATGGCCAAAAGTAAGAAAGAGGAATACAATCCCGAAATTTCAAGAGGACCCAACTAGTAGAATTCAAACGGTCATATCTTCTTATACACATATCCAAATGAGCTGAAACTTGTTGGGCTGGAAAGAAGACGTCTTGAACTTCAATTTGGACTTAAGAAAGTCTCAAAAATGATATTGTTTGGGCCTGTTATGATGGGCCAAAATCCAGTAGGCTGTTGCATCCGAATCTTCCTCCACTTTGGGCTTGGACCTTGCGCCTTGCTTAGTTGACAAGAGATTATGTGATTTTTTGTTGGGTAAGCCCATGTTAGGTTGGACATACCCATGTCACTAATGAACTCCAATATTCTCTTGTGTTTTGACACATCATCCAAATAATTCCAAGGTGGAACCCTACAAAGAAATCAGAAAATAATAGATAAGGAAAGTTTCCATAATTAGAAAAGTTTCTTAGAATGATAAGACTATTTTCTTAATCCACTTAGATTTCCTAAAGTAACTAGGAAAACTCATTTTAGCACCTTATTTTACCATTCCCACGTTCACAAGCTTTCTAAATACTAAGAAAAGAAACTAAGCTCAAAATAACAAAGTTAAAAGAATTACAAAGCCAAATAGGGTAGGAAAGGCATTAAAAACGTAACACAAAGTGTTCCTATCAAATTCCCCCACACTTAGCTTTGGCTAGTCCCTTAGCAAAACAACAGTATGTAACCTAGTAGAATCTCAAGAGAAACAATATAAACTAAATGACACCATAATGACATAACACAAATTAAATGACTCTAATCCTTCCAACTTACGTCTCAGAGATCCCTTAGGCAATATGGCATAATAAAGTATGGAGAGCACAAGTTTACCTCAAATAAACAAGCTACGGAGTTATTAAGATTATATAACATTCGAACTTTGAGTGTGTGTGTTTGAATAATCAGCCAAGAGTAAGAGTAATATGCCACCCTCGAGTTAATGCACAAATGGTATCAAATTTTACTTCTCATAATGCATCACTCTGGTTTTCACTCATTTAAATGTGGTGCTAGCTATACTAATTACTCAATCACTTGTGAAAACAGTTTAAACCGTAGGCTTGCTTGTGCACCCACTCTCCACATCAAAAATAGAACATCAAAGGATCAGGAGGTCTTTGAAAGGGTTGTAATGGGGCTAAAGGGTCAAGGTTTCATAAGAAAGAAGAGAAAGGATGTCACAAAATTTCCTTAGAACTAGAAAGCATTCAATAACGTCATAAATAGATCATCATTATTAAGTACCATGTTTCCATCACAATAGGGTGGATTTAATCACTTTGGCTTTCAACTTGCTTTAAAGACTCATAATACTCCCAATTCTTCAGAACTTGTATTCTTTGAATCACAACAGTTTTTTTTTTTTTTTTCCTATTACACCTTTTATTATTTTTTTTTTCCGAAACAACCACCTTAGAACCACATGAAATTCCCCCACACTTATGCTTTTCCACCATCTCCACATTACAAATCAATATAAACAAGATCCAAGTTCCCTAGTTCCAAGGAAAAAGGGTAGGTAAAGTGTTTAAGTTCGTAAGGGTAAATGAATGTGGGTTAATGAAGAAAATAAGCTAATTCAGGCTCAAAATGCTATCTAGGGGTCAAATCATGATCAGGTTAAAGACTATTTAGCCATGGTGGTAAAATCCTAATTTGCCTCCGTGTTATCCAAATCTGAACATGTACGATCGTCTCAAATGGTTTAAAAGCAAGTTCTAGAAAACATTATATTCACAAGATGCACTCAGAAGAGAATTTGAATTGATATGCATAATGAATCAATTTTAAGGCTCGAAAAACTCACAAATATTGTGGGATTATGCAAGTATCATTCAATATGTCTCCATGCTTCACTCTAAGGCAACAGATTGCACAAATCAAGGCTAATGTGCATCAAAATTTCAATTTCCAAGTATGACTACAATATAAGCAAATTAACTCCATTTCTTGTTTTATCTTTAAAAGTATGCTCAAACTCTTTAAAAACCATTAAGAATCAGTTTCATCATTGAGTTGGAAGAGGTCCTAAAACCTAAAAAGCAATGATATGACTCAAAAAGATGTAAATCCCTCTCCCAATCTTAAATCGTACATTGTCCTCAATGTATATCAGAATAAGCATGTAATATAGAATATAAACATGGGTAAGGTATTTACGAAAATCACACAAAACAAATAACATATAAAGATCAACCAACTAAAATGGAAGAGAGAAAGAGAATGCAAATCTGTGTTAATGACTCATCCACAGCTTCGGTTGAATTGGGTATCCTCCCAAGCAACGCTTTAATGTTTACAGTCTTTCAGCCTAGACATTGTACCTCGTTTTTAGTCCTTTGTGAGTGGCACCTCTAGGAGGGGTACATCCTCCACAATGTGCTCCTCAAAAGCCTCATAGTAAGGTTTCAAGCGATGACCATTCACCTTGAATTCATTTCCAGTTTTGTCACTTTTTATCTGCATAGCACCATGAGGAAAAATATTAGTGACAATGAATGGACCCACCCATCTAGAACATAACTTACCAGGAAAAAGTTTAAGTCTAAAATGGAAGAGAAGAAATTTTTGGCCCACAACAAAGGCCTTGCCACGGATCATCTTATCATGAAAAGCTCTAGTTTTCTCCTTGTAGATCCATACACTATCATATGCCTCGTTTATGATTTCCTCAAGTTCATTTAGTTGGAATTTTCTATGTAAACCAGCCTTATCAATGTCCATGTTGAAAGACTTAACAGCCCACCATGCCCTATGCTCCAGCTCAACTGGTAAGTGACACGCTTTACCATAGACAAGTATGAATGGAGACATCCCAATTGGCGTCTTGTAAGCTGTCCTATAAGCCCAAAGTGCATCATCAAGTCTTTTGCTCCAATCCTTGCGTGTAGGGCCCACAGTCTTCTCCAAAATCCCCTTAATCTCACGATTTGAGACCTCTGCTTGTCCACTCGTCTGAGGATGATAAGGTGTTGCCACCTTATGAGTCACTTTGTACTTCTTGAGCAGGGCCTCAATTGTACGGTTGCAGAAGTGTAATCCACCATCACTAATAATCACACGAGGCATTCCAAACCTAGCAAATATGTTAGACCTCAAGAAATCTACAACAACTTTAGAGTCATTAGTTCTGGTGGCTTTAGCCTCCACCCACTTAGACACATAATCAACAGCCAAAAGAATGTAAAGAAACCCGTTAGATGAAGGAAACGGCCCCATGAAATCAATGCCCCAAACATCGAAAATCTCAACAGTTATAATATGGGCTATGGGCATCTGATCCCTATAGCCTAAATTACCTGTCCTCTGGCACCTGTCACAAGTCATGCAATACAAGTATGCATCCTTAAAAATAGAAGGCCAGAAAAAACCACAATCTAAATACCTTACGGGCTGTCTTACGAGCACCAAAGTGTCCACCACAAGACTCAGAATGACAAAAGGCAAGTATCGATTTATGCTCAGATTCAGGGACACACCTCCTAATGATTTGATCACTACAATGCTTCCAAAAATAAGGTTCATCCCATATGTAATGCCTAGCCATATACTTAAGTTTTTCTTTATTAGAACGAGGTAAAGTGTCAGGAAATTGCCTAGTAACTAAATTATTCACAATATCAGCATACTAAGGCTCACTTACCTCAATCCCAAAAAGCTGCTCATCTGGGAATGATTCTTGCAAGGGTAGGGCGTCCTCCTCATGAACAAGTCTGCTCAAATGGTCAGCTACCAAGTTTTCACTCCCCTTCTTGTCGTTGATCTCCAAATCAAATTCTTGAAGCAAAAGCACCCATCTAATCAGTCTTGGTTTGGCCTCCTTCTTTGTCATCAGATACTTCAAAGCTGCATGATCAGTATAAACAACAACTTTAGTTAGAAGTAAATAAGAGCGAAATTTATCTAAGGAAAAAACAACAACAATGAGCTCTTTTCAGTTGTGGAATAGTTTAGTTGAGCATCATTGAGTGTCCTAAAGGCATAGTAGATGGCATAGGGCTTCTTGTCCATTCTTTGTCCCAAAACAGCCCCAACGGCGTAATCTGAGGCGTCACACATCAATTCAAAAGGTAAGGACCAATTAGATGAAGACATGATGGGAGCAGTAGTCAATAACTCCTTCAGCTTCTCAAAAGCTTTCTTGCACTCCTCATCAAACTCAAAGAGAGTGTCCTTCTGAAGTAAACGGCACAAGGGCCTTGATACATTGGAGAAATCCTTGATAAACCTCCTGTAAAATCCTGCATGACCAAGAAATGAACGAACCTCTCTCACACAAGTGGGAGAGGTGATAGACCGTTTATTTCGGTCATCAACAAACCCTGCAGAAGATTGTAGTAAAGTGATTAGTAGGGTATCGTTATTGGCCGGGGAATGCGGGTACTCTATACTAAAGAGTCATAAAAATAATAATAAATGATTTGATTGGTTTAATTAGCAGTTTATAAACAAATATAAATCTACATCTATTAACATTACATAAGATTAGGGGGTTTTCATGATCTGATTTTTCTTTTTACTAATTTTACTAAGGAAATTAAAGAACAATTATTTACAATTGATCATTTTCTCTCACAATTCAGAAAATCAAGTTTGTTAAATGACTAATCAAATTGTTTCAATGTAGACAACGAATTCGTGCCTCAATCACATATCAGAATTGAATCAAAGTGCAAGCCTAAAGAGATCATGCACTTTATAAATTCCTTCTTAGATAATCACTAAGCTTAGGAAAAGTCCATCAGCTAGTTATTTTGTTTAAGCAATCAAGTTAATACTCAGCGCATCCTTACAATTACTTAAACAAATCATTAAGATCAAAAGGAATTATGATTCAATAACATGTTCCTTATTCCTATGAAAAAGTCCATGGATAAAGAACATGCAATTTCCAGAACATTGGCTATTGTTCATAGCTTTTACCACTTTAAATCGTACTCCAGATCAATTAGGTGATCGAAAGTGCGATTATGGCTTCAATGATTTGCAATATCAAAGTTTTCAATATAACAGAACTGAAAATTCAACATATGTAATGAATTAATATGTCTACATATCATGAACAATTCAAAAACATTAAAGAATAAATCTGAAAATTAACCAACTCATTGAATTAATAATAATATCTAACATAAGAATCCAAGGCTGGAACAATTAAAAAGAATAGCCGTAAGGGGTACACTTCTTGAACACACTCAAGGAAGCTTGAGATGTTAATGGTGATGAACCTCACGGCTATGATGATAGATGAAGGAGAACACATTTTGGAAAAGTCCTAATGTGCTCACAATTGGAGAAGGAATGGTGGAGTGTTTCAGCCTTTTGCTTCTTGAATTTTGAGTAGAGATGGTTCCAAGAGAAAAGATGATCTCTTTCAGCTTACAAACACCCTATTTATAGAGCTTAGAACAACCCTCTAAGCTTAGGAAAAGCAAGAAAATAATGCTAAAAACAAGCCATGAAACATGCAAGGAAACAATCCCTAAAACATGCAAGGAAACAATCCCTAAAACATACAAAGAATCAAGGAATGGCCAAAAGTAAGAAAGAGGAATACAATCCCGAAATTTCAGGAGGACCCAACTAGTAGAATTCAAACGGTCATATCTTCTTCCACACATCTCCAAATGAGCTGAAACTTGTTGGGCTGGAAAGAAGACGTCTTGAACTTCAATTTTGACCTAAGAAAGTCTCAAAAATGATATTGTTTGGGCCTGTTATGATGGGCCAAAATCCAGTAGGCTGTTGCATCCGAATCTTCCTCCACTTTGGGCTTGGACCTTGCACCTTGCTTAGTTGACAAGAGATTATGTGATCTTTTGTTGTGCAAGCCCATGTTAGGTTGGACATACCCATGTCACTAATGGACTCCAATATTCTCTTGTGTTTTGACACATCATCCAAATAATTCCAAGGTGGAACCCTACAAAGAAATCAGCAAATAATAGATAAGGAAAGTTTCCATAATTAGAAAAGTTTCTTAGAATGATAAGACTATTTTCTTAATCCACTTAGATTTCCTAAAGTAACTAGGAAAACTCATTTTAGCGCCTTATTTTACCATTCCCACGTTCACAAGCTTTTTAAATACTAAGAAAAGAAACTAAGCTCAAAATAACAAAGTTAAGAGAATTGCAAAGCCAAATAGGGTAGGAAAGGCATTAAAAACGTAACACAAAGTGTTCCTATCAAATTCCCCCACACTTAGCTTTGGCTAGTCCCTTAGCAAAACAACAGTATGTAACCTAGTAGAATCTCAAGAGAAACAACATAAACTAAATGACACCACAATGACATAACACAAATTAAATGACTCTAATCCTTCCAACTTATGTCTCAGAGATCCCTTAGGCAATATGGCATAATAAAGTACGGAGAGCACAAGTTTACCTCAAATAAACAAGCTACGGAGTTATTAAGATTATATAACATTCGTACTTTGAGCGTGTGTGTGTGAATAATCAGCAAAGAGTAAGTGTAATATGCCACCCTCGAGTTAATGCACAAATAGTATCAAATTTTACTTCTCACAATGCATCACTCTGGTTTTCACTCATTTAAATGTGGTGCTAGCTATACTAATTACTCAATCACTTGTGAAAACAGTTTAAACCATAGGCTTGCTTGTGCACCCACTCTCCACATCAAAAACAGAACATCAAAGGATCAGGAGGTCTTTGAAAGGGTTGTAATGGGGCTAAAGGGTCAAGGTTTCATAAGAAAGAAGAGAAAGGATGTCACAAAATTTCCTTAGAACTAGAAAGCATTCAATAACGTCATAAATAGATCATCATTATTAAGTACCACGTTTCCATCACAATAGGGTGGATTTAATCACTTTGGCTTTCAACTTGCTTTAAAGACTCATAATACTCCCAATTCTTCAGAACTTGTATTTTTTTGAAACACAGCAATTTTTTTTTTCCTATTACTCCTTTTATCCTTTTTTTTTTTTTTTTTTTTTTCCGAAACAACCACCTTAGAACCATATGAAATTCCCCCACACTTATGCTTTTCCACCATCTCCACATTACAAATCAATTATACAAGATCCAAGCTCCCTAGTTCTAAGGAAAAAGGGTAGGTAAAGTGTTTAAGTTCGTAATGGTAAATGAATGTGGGTTAATGAAGAAAATAAGCTAATTCAGGCTCAAAATGGTATCTAGGGGTCAAATCATGATCAGGTTAAAGGCTATTTAGTCATGGTGGTAAAATCCTAATTTGCCTCCGTCTTCTCCAAATCTGAACATGTACGATCGTCTCAAGTGGTTTAAAAGCAAGTTCTAGAAAACATTATATTCACAAGATGCACTCAGAAGAGAATTTGAATTGATATGCATAATGAATCAATTATAAGGCTCAAAAAAACTCACAAATATTGTGGGATTATGCAAGTATCATTCAATATGTCTCCATGCTTCACTCTAAGGCAACAGATTACTCAAATCAAGGCTAATGTGCATCAAAATTTCAATTTCCAAGTATGACTACAATATAAGCAAATTAACTCCATTTCTTGTTTTATCTTTAAAAGTATGCTCAAACTCTTTAAAAACCATTTAAGAATCAGTTTCATCATCGAAGTTGGAAGAGGTCCTAAAACCTAAAAAGCAATGATATGACTCAAAAAGATGTAAATCCCTCTCCCACACTTAAATCGTACATTGTCCTCAATGTATATCAAAATAAGCATGTAATATAGAATATAAACATGGGTAAGATTTTTACGAAAATCACACAAAACAAATAACATATAAAGATCAACCAACGTAAATGGAAGAGAGAAAGAGAATGCAAATCTGTGTTAATGACTCCTCCACAGCTTCGGTTGAATTGGGTTGCCTCCCAAGCAGCGCTTTAATGTTTACAGTCTTTCAGCCTAGACTTTGTACCTTGTTTTTAGTCCTTTGTGAGTGGCACCTCTAGGAGGGGTACATCCTCCACAGTATGCTCCTCAAAAGCCTCATAGTAAGGTTTCAAGCGATGACCATTCACCTTGAATTCATTTCCAGTTTTGTCACTTTTTATCTGCATAGCACCATGAGGAAAAATATTAGTGACAATGAATGGACCCACCCATCTAGAACGTAACTTACCAGGAAAAAGTTTAAGTCTAGAATGGAAGAGAAGAACTTTTTGGCCCATAACAAAGGCCTTGCCACAGATCATCTTATCATGAAAAGCTCTAGTTTTCTCCTTGTAGATCCATGCACTATCATATGCCTCGTTTCTGATTTCCTCAAGTTCATTTAGTTGGAGTTTTATATGTAAACCAGCCTCATCAATGTCCATGTTGAAAGACTTAACAGCCCACCATGCCCTATGCTCAAGCTCAACTGGTAAGTGACACGCTTTACCATAGACAAGTCTGAATGGAGACATCCCAATTGGCGTCTTGTAAGCTGTCCTATAAGCCCAAAGTGCATCGTCAAGTCTTTAACTCCAATCCTTGCGTGTAGGGCCCACAGTCTTCTCCAAAATCCCCATAATCTCACGATTTGAGACCTCTGCTTGTCCACTCGTCTGAGGATGATAAGGTGTTGCCACCTTATGAGTCACTTTGTACTTCTTGAGCAAGGCCTCAATTGTACGGTTGCAGAAGTGTAATCCACCATCACTAATAATCACACGAGGCATTCCAAACCTAGCAAATATGTTAGATCTCAAGAAATCTACAACAACTTTAGAGTCATTAGTTCTGGTGGCTTTAGCCTCCACCCACTTAGACACATAATCAACAGCCAAAAGAATGTAAAGAAACCCGTTAGATGAAGGAAACGGCCCCATGAAATCAATGCCCCAAACATCGAAAATCTCAACAGTTATAATATGGGCCATGGGCATCTGATCCCTAGAGCCTAAATTACCTGTCCTCTGGCACCTGTCACAAGTCATGCAATACAAGTATGCATCCTTAAAAATAGAAGGCCAGAAAAAACCACAATCTAATACCTTACGAGCTGTCCTACGAGCACCAAAGTGTCCACCACAAGACTCAGAATGACAAAAGGCAAGTATCGATTTATGCTCAGATTCAGGGACACACCTCCTAATGATTTGATCACTACAATGCTTCCACAAATAAGGTTCATCCCATATGTAATGCCTAGCCATATGCTTAAGTTTTTCTTTATTAGAACGAGGTAAAGTGTCAGGAAATTGCCTAGTAACTAAATAATTCACAATATCAGCATACCAAGGCTCACTTACCTCAATCCCAAAGAGCTGCTCATTTGGGAATGATTCTTGCAGGGGTAGGACGTCCTCCTCATGAACAAGTCTGCTCAAATGGTCAGCTACCAAGTTTTCACTCCCCTTCTTGTCCTTGATCTCCAAATCAAATTCTTGAAGCAAAAGCACCCATCTAATCAGTCTCGGTTTGGCCTCCTTCTTTGTCATCAGATACTTCAAAGCTGCATGATCAGTATAAACAACAACTTTAGTTTGAAGTAAATAAGAGCGAAATTTATCTAAGGCAAAAACAACAGCAAGGAGCTCTTTTTCAGTTGTGGAATAGTTTAGTTGAGCATCATTGAGTGTCCTAGAGGCATAGTAGATGGCATAGGGCTTCTTGTCCATTCTTTGTCCCAAAACAGCCCCAACGGCGTAATCTGAGGCGTCACACATCAATTCAAAAGGTAAGGACCAATTAGGTGGAGACATGATGGGAGCAGTAGTCAATAACTCCTTCAGCTTCTCAAAAGCTTTCTTGCACTCCTCATCAAACTCAAAGAGAGTGTCCTTCTGAAGTAAACAGCACAAGGGCCTTGATACATTGGAGAAATCCTTGATAAACCTCCTGTAAAATCCTGCATGACCAAGAAATGAACGAATCTCTCTCACACAAGTGGGAGAGGGTAAGTAACGCACAAGATCTACCTTAGATTTATCAACCTCAATCCCCCTAGCAGATATGATATGTCCTAAAACAATCCCTTGAGTCACCATGAAGTGACATTTTTCCCAATTTAGAACCAAGTTTGTTTCAACACAACGTTTCAGAATAAGTTCCAAATTTCCTAAGCATGCATCAAAATCTCTACCAAAGACACTAAAATCATCCATAAAGACCTCAATGATATTCTCGATGTATTCAGAGAAAATGGAGAGCATACAACGTTGAAACGTACCTGGTGCATTGCACAATCCGAATGGCATACGTCTGTAGGCATAAGTGCCAAAAGGGCAAGTGAAGGTGGTCTTCTCTTGGTCCTCTTGCGCTATATAGATCTGGTTGTACCCACTATATCCATCCAAAAAACAATAAAAAGGATAACCAGCTAACCTCTCGAGCATCTGATCGATGAAGGGCAGAGGGAAATGGTCCTTTCTTGTTGAAGCATTGAGCTTCCTATAGTCTATGCAAACTCGATAACCAGTTACCACTCTTTGAGGTACAAGCTCATTCTCCTCATTCTTTACCACAGTAACTCCTGACTTCTTTGGCACAACTTGAACAGGAGACACCCACTTGCTATCTGAAATAGGGTAAATAACGCCACAATCAAGTAACTTAATTACCTCATCTTGCACAACCTTCATCATAGGTGGATGTAGGCGTCTCTGGGCATCTCTGGTGGGTTTGGCACCATCCTCCAACAGGATCCTATGGACGCACATGGTTGGGCTAATTCCCTTGATATCTGCCAAAGTCCAACCAATGGCGGTCTTGTACTTCTTCAGAACGTCCACAAGCTTCTTTTCTTGGTCCTCCTCCAACTTCGAGGATATAATAACAGGCAGCGTCTCATTGTCCCCCAAAAAGACAAACTTCAAGTGATCTGGCAAAACCTTAAGCTCAAGTGTAGGGGCCTGTATCACTGAAGGTAAAAATTTGTTAGTGGAAATAGGAAAGGACAAAGGAGGAATAGACCTTGGTAATATGGGTCGGGCCTCAAGGGAGGCTACGGTTTTGATCACAATGGGCTCTTCAGCCTTCTCTAACTCAGCCCTAGAAATGGATTCTCCATTCTCAGTATAACCAACTCCTTGAGAAAGTGTTACTTTCAACTCATCCTCTTCTATTGCTTCCAAAAATCTCTGCGCAAGTGAGTTAATATCATCAATAGAAAAACAGGGTTTAATGTCAGTCAATGGATACCTCATGGCTTCAAAGATGTTGAAGCGTATAACTTCATTATCAAATTCCATGGTTAGAGTTCCCTCATAAACATCGATCTTTGTTCTTGCGGTCCTCATGAATGGGCGCCCTAAAAGCAACGGAGTAGAATTTAGGGGAGAATCTTCCTCCACTTTGGGCTTGGACCTTGCACCTTGCTTAGTTGACAAGAGATTATGTGATCTTTTGTTGTGCAAGCCCATGTTAGGTTGGACATACCCATGTCACTAATGGACTCCAATATTCTCTTGTGTTTTGACACATCATCCAAATAATTCCAAGGTGGAACCCTACAAAGAAATCAGCAAATAATAGATAAGGAAAGTTTCCATAATTAGAAAAGTTTCTTAGAATGATAAGACTATTTTCTTAATCCACTTAGATTTCCTAAAGTAACTAGGAAAACTCATTTTAGCGCCTTATTTTACCATTCCCACGTTCACAAGCTTTTTAAATACTAAGAAAAGAAACTAAGCTCAAAATAACAAAGTTAAGAGAATTGCAAAGCCAAATAGGGTAGGAAAGGCATTAAAAACGTAACACAAAGTGTTCCTATCAAATTCCCCCACACTTAGCTTTGGCTAGTCCCTTAGCAAAACAACAGTATGTAACCTAGTAGAATCTCAAGAGAAACAACATAAACTAAATGACACCACAATGACATAACACAAATTAAATGACTCTAATCCTTCCAACTTATGTCTCAGAGATCCCTTAGGCAATATGGCATAATAAAGTACGGAGAGCACAAGTTTACCTCAAATAAACAAGCTACGGAGTTATTAAGATTATATAACATTCGTACTTTGAGCGTGTGTGTGTGAATAATCAGCAAAGAGTAAGTGTAATATGCCACCCTCGAGTTAATGCACAAATAGTATCAAATTTTACTTCTCACAATGCATCACTCTGGTTTTCACTTATTTAAATGTGGTGCTAGCTATACTAATTACTCAATCACTTGTGAAAACAGTTTAAACCATAGGCTTGCTTGTGCACCCACTCTCCACATCAAAAACAGAACATCAAAGGATCAGGAGGTCTTTGAAAGGGTTGTAATGGGGCTAAAGGGTCAAGGTTTCATAAGAAAGAAGAGAAAGGATGTCACAAAATTTCCTTAGAACTAGAAAGCATTCAATAACGTCATAAATAGATCATCATTATTAAGTACCACGTTTCCATCACAATATGGTGGATTTAATCACTTTGGCTTTCAACTTGCGGGTACTCTATACTAAAGAGTCATAAAAATAATAATAAATGATTTGATTGGTTTAATTAGCAGTTTATAAACAAATATAAATCTACATCTATTAACATTACATAAGATTAGGGGGTTTTCATGATCTGATTTTTCTTTTTACTAATTTTACTAAGGAAATTAAAGAACAATTATTTACAATTGATCATTTTCTCTCACAATTCAGAAAATCAAGTTTGTTAAATGACTAATCAAATTGTTTCAATGTAGACAACGAATTCGTGCCTCAATCACATATCAGAATTGAATCAAAGTGCAAGCCTAAAGAGATCATGCACTTTATAAATTCCTTCTTAGATAATCACTAAGCTTAGGAAAAGTCCATCAGCTAGTTATTTTGTTTAAGCAATCAAGTTAATACTCAGCGCATCCTTACAACTACTTAAACAAATCATTAAGATCAAAAGGAATTATGATTCAATAACATGTTCCTTATTCCTATGAAAAAGTCCATGGAT
This sequence comes from Bretschneidera sinensis, assembly GCA_023935145.1. Lineage (NCBI taxonomy): Eukaryota > Viridiplantae > Streptophyta > Magnoliopsida > Brassicales > Akaniaceae > Bretschneidera > Bretschneidera sinensis. The sequence continues at coordinate 61,414,083 of CM043700.1, read as the reverse complement.
AAAGAACATGCAATTTCCAGAACATTGGCTATTGTTCATAGCTTTTACCACTTTAAATCGTACTCCAGATCAATTAGGTGATCGAAAGTGCGATTATGGCTTCAATGATTTGCAATATCAAAGTTTTCAATATAACAGAACTGAAAATTCAACATATGTAATGAATTAATATGTCTACATATCATGAACAATTCAAAAACATTAAAGAATAAATCTGAAAATTAACCAACTCATTGAATTAATAATAATATCTAACATAAGAATCCAAGGCTGGAACAATTAAAAAGAATAGCCGTAAGGGGTACACTTCTTGAACACACTCAAGGAAGCTTGAGATGTTAATGGTGATGAACCTCACGGCTATGATGATAGATGAAGGAGAACACATTTTGGAAAAGTCCTAATGTGCTCACAATTGGAGAATGAATGGTGGAGTGTTTCAGCCTTTTGCTTCTTGAATTTTGAGTAGAGATGGTTCCAAGAGAAAAGATGATCTCTTTCAGCTTACAAACACCCTATTTATAGAGCTTAGAACAACCCTCTAAGCTTAGGAAAAGCAAGAAAACAATGCTAAAAACAAGCCATGAAACATGCAAGGAAACAATCCCTAAAACATGCAAGGAAACAAGGAATGGCCAAAAGTAAGAAAGAGGAATACAATCCCGAAATTTCAGGAGGACCCAACTAGTAGAATTCAAACGGTCATATCTTCTTCCACACATCTCCAAATGAGCTGAAACTTGTGGGCTGGAAAGAAGACGTCTTGAACTTCAATTTTGACCTAAGAAAGTCTCAAAAATGATATTGTTTGGGCCTGTTATGATGGGCCAAAATCCAGTAGGCTGTTGCATCCGAATCTTCCTCCACTTTGGGCTTGGACCTTGCACCTTGCTTAGTTGACAAGAGATTATGTGATCTTTTGTTGTGCAAGCCCATGTTAGGTTGGACATACCCATGTCACTAATGGACTCCAATATTCTCTTGTGTTTTGACACATCATCCAAATAATTCCAAGGTGGAACCCTACAAAGAAATCAGCAAATAATAGATAAGGAAAGTTTCCATAATTAGAAAAGTTTCTTAGAATGATAAGACTATTTTCTTAATCCACTTAGATTTCCTAAAGTAACTAGGAAAACTCATTTTAGCGCCTTATTTTACCATTCCCACGTTCACAAGCTTTTTAAATACTAAGAAAAGAAACTAAGCTCAAAATAACAAAGTTAAGAGAATTGCAAAGCCAAATAGGGTAGGAAAGGCATTAAAAACGTAACACAAAGTGTTCCTATCAAGATGGTAAGTAATGCACAAGATCTACCTTAGATTTATCAACCTCAATCCCCCTAGTAGATATGATATGTCCTAAAACAATCCCTTAAGTCACCATGAAGTGACATTTTTCCCAATTTAGAACCAAGTTTGTTTCAACACAACTGATAGACCGTTTATTTCGGTCATCAACAAACCCTGCAGAAGATTGTAGTAAAGTGATTAGTAGGGTATCGTTATTGGCCGGGGATTGCGGGTACTCTATACTAAAGAGTCATAAAAATAATAAAAAAAATGATTTGATTGGTTTAATTAGCAGTTTATAAACAAATATAAATCTACATCTATTAACATTACATAAGATTAGGGGGTTTTCATGATCTGATTTTTCTTTTTACTAATTTTACTAAGGAAATTAAAGAACAATTATTTACAATTGATCATTTTCTCTCACAATTCAGAAAATCAAGTTTGTTAAATGACTAATCAAATTGTTTCAATGTAGACAACGAATTCGTGCTTCAATCACATATCAGAATTGAATCAAAGTGCAAGCCTAAAGAGATCATGCACTTTATAAATTCCTTCTTAGATAATCACTAAGCTTAGGAAAAGTCCATTAGCTAGTTATTTTGTTTAAGCAATCAAGTTAATACTCAGCGCATCCTTACAATTACTTAAACAAATCATTAAGATCAAAAGCAATTATGATTCAATAACATATTCCTTATTCCTATGAAAAAGTCCATGGATAAAGAACATGCAATTTCCAGAACATTGGCTATTGTTCATAGCTTTTACCACTTTAAATCGTACTCCAGATCAATTAGGTGATCGAAAGTGCGATTATGGCTTCAATGATTTGCAATATCAAAGTTTTCAATATAACAGAACTGAAAATTCAACATATGTAATGAATTAATATGTCTACATATCATGAACAATTCAAAAACATTAAAGAATAAATCTGAAAATTAACCAACTCATTGAATTAATAATAATATCTAACATAAGAATCCAAGGCTGAAACAATTAAAAAGAATAGCCGTAAGGGGTACACTTCTTGAACACACTCAAGGAAGCTTGAGATGTTAATGGTGATGAACCTCACGGCTATGATGATAGATGAAGGAGAACACATTTTGGAAAAGTCCTAATGTGCTCACAATTGGAGAAGGAATGGTGGAGTGCTTCAGCCTTTTGCTTCTTGAATTTTGAGTAGAGATGGTTCCAAGAGAAAAGATGATCTCTTTCAGCTTACAAACACCCTATTTATAGAGCTTAGAACAACCCTCTAAGCTTAGGAAAAGCAAGAAAATAATGCTAAAAACAAGCCATGAAACATGCAAGGAAACAATCCCTAAAACATGCAAGGAAACAATCCCTAAAACATGCAAAGAATCAAGGAATGGCCAAAAGTAAGAAAGAGGAATACAATCCCGAAATTTCAGGAGGACCCAACTAGTAGAATTCAAACGGTCATATCTTCTTCCACACATCTCCAAATGAGCTGAAACTTGTTGGGCTGGAAAGAAGACGTCTTGAACTTCAATTTGGACCTAAGAAAGTCTCAAAAATGATATTGTTTGGGCCTGTTATGATGGGCCAAAATCTAGTAGGCTGTTGCATCCGAATCTTCCTCTACTTTGGGCTTGGACCTTGCACCTTGCTTAGTTGACAAGAGATTATGTGATTTTTTGTTGGGCAAGCCCATGTTAGGTTGGACATACCCATGTCACTAATGGACTCCAATATTCTCTTGTGTTTTGACACATCATCCAAATAATTCCAAGGTGGAACCCTACAAAGAAATCAGCAAATAATAGATAAGGAAAGTTTCCATAATTAGAAAAGTTTCTTAGAATGATAAGACTATTTTCTTAATCCACTTAGATTTCCTAAAGTAACTAGGAAAACTCATTTTAGCGCCTTATTTTACCATTCCCACGTTCACAAGCTTTTTAAATACTAAGAAAAGAAACTAAGCTCAAAATAACAAAGTTAAGAGAATTGCAAAGCCAAATAGGGTAGGAAAGGCATTAAAAACGTAACACAAAGTGTTCCTATCAAATTCCCCCACACTTAGCTTTGGCTAGTCCCTTAGCAAAACAACAGTATGTAACCTAGTAGAATCTCAAGAGAAACAACATAAACTAAATGACACCACAATGACATAACACAAATTAAATGACTCTAATCCTTCCAACTTATGTCTCAGAGATCCCTTAGGCAATATGGCATAATAAAGTACGGAGAGCACAAGTTTACCTCAAATAAACAAGCTACGGAGTTATTAAGATTATATAACATTCGTACTTTGAGCGTGTGTGTGTGAATAATCAGCAAAGAGTAAGTGTAATATGCCACCCTCGAGTTAATGCACAAATAGTATCAAATTTTACTTCTCACAATGCATCACTCTGGTTTTCACTCATTTAAATGTGGTGCTAGCTATACTAATTACTCAATCACTTGTGAAAACAGTTTAAACCATAGGCTTGCTTGTGCACCCACTCTCCACATCAAAAACAGAACATCAAAGGATCAGGAGGTCTTTGAAAGGGTTGTAATGGGGCTAAAGGGTCAAGGTTTCATAAGAAAGAAGAGAACGGATGTCACAAAATTTCCTTAGAACTAGAAAGCATTCAATAACGTCATAAATAGATCATCATTATTAAGTACCACGTTTCCATCACAATAGGGTGGATTTAATTACTTTGGCTTTCAACTTGCTTTAAAAACTCATAATTCTCCCAATTCTTCAGAACTTGTATTTTTTTGAAACACAACAAATTTTTTTTTCCTATTACTCCTTTTATCTTCTTTTTTTTTTTCCCGAAACAACCACCTTAGAACCATATGAAATTCCCCCACACTTATGCTTTTCCACCATCTCCACATTACAAATCAATTATACAAGATCCAAGCTCCCTAGTTCTAAGGAAAAAGGGTAGGTAAAGTGTTTAAGTTCGTAAGGGTAAATGAATGTGGTTTAATGAAGAAAATAAGCTAATTCAGGCTCAAAATGGTATCTAGGGGTCAAATCATGATCAGGTTAAAGGCTATTTAGTCATGGTGGTAAAATCTTAATTTGCCTCCGTCTTCTCCAAATCTGAACATGTACGATCGTCTCAAGTGGTTTAAAAGCAAGTTCTAGAAAACATTATATTCACAAGATGCACTCAGAAGAGAATTTGAATTGATATGCATAATGAATCAATTATAAGGCTAAAAAAACTCACAAATATTGTGGGATTATGCAAGTATCATTCAATATGTCTCCATGCTTCACTCTAAGGCAACAGATTACTCAAATCAAGGCTAATGTGCATCAAAATTTCAATTTCCAAGTATGACTACAATATAAGCAAATTAACTCCATTTCTTGTTTTATCTTTAAAAGTATGCTCAAACTCTTTAAAAACCATTAAGAATCAGTTTCATCATTGAAGTTGGAAGAGGTCCTAAAACCTAAAAAGCAATGATATGACTCAAAAAGATGTAAATCCCTCTCCGACACTTAAATCATACATTGTCCTCAATGTATATCAAAATAAGCATGTAATATAGAATATAAACATGGGTAAGGTATTTATGAAAATCACACAAAACAAATAACATATAAAGATCAACCAACGTAAATGGAAGAGAGAAAGAGAATGCAAATCTGTGTTAATGACTCCTCCACAGCTTCGGTTGAATTGGGTTGCCTCCCAAGCAGCGCTTTAATGTTTACAGTCTTTCAGCCTAGACTTTGTACCTCGTTTTTAGTCCTTTGTGAGTGGCACCTCTAGGAGGGGTACATCCTCCACAGTGTGCTCCTCAAAAGCCTCATAGTAAGGTTTCAAGCGATGACCATTCACCTTGAATTCATTTCCAGTTTTTTCACTTTTTATCTGCATAGCACCATGAGGAAAAATATTAGTGACAATGAATGGACCCACCCATCTAGAACGTAACTTACCAGGAAAAAGTTTAAGTCTAGAATGGAAGAGAAGAACTTTTTGGCCCACAACAAAGGCCTTGCCACGGATCATCTTATCATGAAAAGCTCTAGTTTTCTCCTTGTAGATCCATGCACTATCATATGCCTCGTTTCTGATTTCCTCAAGTTCATTCAGTTGGAGTTTTCTATGTAAACCAGCCTCATCAATGTCCATGTTGAAAGACTTAACAGCCCACCATGCCCTATGCTCAAGCTCAACTGGTAAGTGACACGCTTTACCATAGACAAGTCTGAATGGAGACATCCCAATTGGTGTCTTATAAGCTGTCCTATAAGCCCAAAGTGCATCATCAAGTCTTTTGCTCCAATCCTTTAGTGTAGGGCCCACAGTCTTCTCCAAAATCCCCTTAATCTCACGATTTGAGACCTCTGCTTGTCCACTCGTCTGAGGATGATAAGGTGTTGCCACCTTATGAGTCACTTTGTACTTCTTGAGCAGGGCCTCAATTGTACGGTTGCAGAAGTGTAATCCACCATCACTAATAATCACACGAGGCATTCCAAACCTAGCAAATATGTTAGATCTCAAGAAATCTACAACAACTTTAGAGTCATTAGTTCTGGTGGCTTTAGCCTCCACCCACTTAGACACATAATCAACAGCCAAAAGAATGTAAAGAAACCCGTTAGATGAAGGAAACGGCCCCATGAAATCAACGCCCCAAACATCGAAAATCTCAACAGTTATAATATGGGCCATGGGCATCTGATCCCTAGAGCCTAAATTACCTGTCCTCTGGCACCTGTCACAAGTCATGCAATACAAGTATGCATCCTTAAAAATAGAAGGCCAGAAAAAACCACAATCTAATACCTTACGGGCTGTCCTACGAGCACCAAAGTGTCCACCACAAGACTCAGAATGACAAAAGGCAAGTATCGATTTATGCTCAGATTCAGGGACACACCTCCTAATGATTTGATCACTACAATGTTTCCACAAATAAGGTTCATCCTATATGTAATGCCTAGCCATATGCTTAAGTTTTTCTTTATTAGAACGAGGTAAAGTGTCAGGAAATTGCCTAGTAACTAAATAATTCACAATATCAGCATACCAAGGCTCACTTACCTCAATCCCAAAGAGCTGCTCATCTGGGAATGATTCTTGCAGGGGTAGGACGTCCTCCTCATGAACAAGTCTGCTCAAATGGTCAGCTACCAAGTTTTCACTCCCCTTCTTGTCCTTGATCTCCAAATCAAATTCTTGAAGCAAAAGTACCCATCTAATCAGTCTCGGTTTGGCCTCCTTCTTTGTCATCAGATACTTCAAAGCTGCATGATCAGTATAAACAACAACTTTAGTTTGAAGTAAATAAGAGCGAAATTTATCTAAGGCAAAAACAACAGCAAGGAGCTCTTTTTCAATTGTGGAATAGTTTAGTTGAGCATCATTGAGTGTCCTAGAGGCATAGTAGATGGCATAGGGCTTCTTGTCCATTCTTTGTCCCAAAACAGCCCCAACGGCGTAATCTGAGGCGTCACACATCAATTCAAAAGGTAAGGACCAATTAGGTGGAGACATGATGGGAGCAGTAGTCAATAACTCCTTCAGCTTCTCAAAAGCTTTCTTGCACTCCTCATCAAACTCAAAGAGAGTGTCCTTCTGAAGTAAACAGCACAAGGGCCTTGATACATTGGAGAAATCCTTGATAAACCTCCTGTAAAATCCTGCATGACCAAGAAATGAACGAACCTCTCTCACACAAGTGGGAGAGGGTAAGTAACGCACAAGATCTACCTTAGATTTATCAACCTCAATCCCCCTAGCAGATATGATATGTCCTAAAACAATCCCTTGAGTCACCATGAAGTGACATTTTTCCCAATTTAGAACCAAGTTTGTTTCAACACAACGTTTCAGAATAAGTTCCAAATTTCCTAAGCATGCATCAAAATCTCTACCAAAGACACTAAAATCATCCATAAAGACCTCAATGATATTCTCGATGTATTCAGAGAAAATGGAGAGCATACAACGTTGAAACGTACCTGGTGCATTGCACAATCCGAATGGCATACGTCTGTAGGCATAAGTGCCAAAAGGGCAAGTGAAGGTGGTCTTCTCTTGGTCCTCTTGCGCTATATAGATCTGGTTGTACCCACTATATCCATCCAAAAAACAATAAAAAGGATAACCAGCTAACCTCTCGAGCATCTGATCGATGAAGGGCAGAGGGAAATGGTCATTTCTTGTTGAAGCATTGAGCTTCCTATAGTCTATGCAAACTCGATAACCAGTTACCACTCTTTGAGGTACAAGCTCATTCTCCTCATTCTTTACCACAGTAACTCCTGACTTCTTTGGCACAACTTGAACAGGAGACACCCACTTGCTATCTGAAATAGGGTAAATAACGCCACAATCAAGTAACTTAATTACCTCATCTTGCACAACCTTCATCATAGGTGGATGTAGGCGTCTCTGGGCATCTCTGGTGGGTTTGGCACCATCCTCCAACAGGATCCTATGGACGCACATGGTTGGGCTAATTCCCTTGATATCTGCCAAAGTCCAACCAATGGCGGTCTTGTACTTCTTTAGAACGTCCACAAGCTTCTTTTCTTGGTCCTCCTCCAACTTCGAGGATATAATAACAGGTAGCGTCTCCTTGTCCCCCAAAAAGACATACTTCAAGTGATCTGGCAAAACCTTAAGCTCAAGTGTAGGGGCCTGTATCACTGAAGGTAAAATTTTGTTAGTGGAAATAGGAAAGGACAAAGGAGGAATAGACCTTGGTAATATGGGTCGGGCCTCAAGGGAGGCTACGGTTTTGATCACAATGGGCTCTTCAGCCTTTTCTAACTCAGCCCTAGAAATGGATTCTCCATTCTCAGTATAACCAACTCCTTGAGAGAGTGTTACTTTCAACTCATCCTCTTCCATTGCTTCCAAAAATTTCTGCGCAAGTGAGTTAATATCATCAATAGAAAAACAGGGTTTAATGTCAGTCAATGGATACCTCATGGCTTCAAAGATGTTGAAGCGTATAACTTCATTATCAAATTCCATGGTTAGAGTTCCCTCATAAACATCGATCTTTGTTCTTGCGGTCCTCATGAATGGGCGCCCTAAAAGCAACGGAGTAGAATTTAGGGGAGAATCTTCCATATCAATGATATAGAAGTCTGCAGGAAAAATGAGTTGATTTACTTGCACAAGAACATCTTCAACGTATCCTTTAGGATACTTATTAGATCGATCAGCCAATTGGATAACAACATTATCACTTTTAAGTGCACCTAGCTCTAAAGAAGCATAAAGACTATAAGGCATCACATTAATTGAAGCTCCTAAGTCTAGCATGACATTATCAAATTTGTTGGTACCAATCACACAAGGAACAGAAAAACTCCCTGGATCCTTAAGCTTTGGTGGCAATTTCCTTTGGATGACAGCAGAGACTGTCTCATTCAACTTCACCACCTCCTTCTCACGAGTCTGCCTCCTTGTAGTGCAAAGCTCCTTTAGAAACTTGGCATATCTTGGCACTTGCTTCAAGCACTCAATCAAAGGCATGTTGACTTGTACCTTCTTAAAAATCTCTAAGATGGCCTGATCAGATTCATCCTTCTTGGTTTTGGCAAACCTACTAGGAAAAGGTACACGAGCAAAAGGATTAGAATCAAAAGAGTGTTTAGGGTTTTGTTCATTACCTTGAGGTTTTAAAGCATTCTCAGATGATGGAGGACCAATCATTTCCGCCATTGTGGTGGTGGGATATTTCTGTATTTCGTTCTTGGTGCTCACAACATCCTCTTCCTCATGGTGGGTCACTTTGGCTTTCTTCTGAGTTTTAAGAACATCCACAATGGTCTTGCCACTCCTTGTGGTAACAACTTTAGCTTGCTCGATAATTGGGTTGGGAACAGTGTTGCTAGGCAATTTTCCACTCTCCGTTATCTTCCCCATGAAGTCCACCACTTGTCCCAATTGCTTCTTCAGCTCTGCAATATCCTTAGTGTGAGCCTGTTGACCTGTAACAAGAGCTTGAGTAGCAGTAGTTAAATTCTGTTGCCCTTGAGCAAGGGACTTTAAAATTTCATCATAATTAGAAGCAACAGAATTTGTAGGTACAATAGGATTAGGGACAAAGTTTTGAGGTACCTGAGGCCTCATAAACAAACCTGGAGGGCGTGGAAACACTTGCCCTTGACCTTGAGGGTTCTGAACATTATCATTGTTGGCCCAACGAAAATTGGGGTGATCTCTAAGCCCAGGGTTATATGTGTTAGAGAAAGGGTTGTACCTTTGTCCACCTTGATTACCTTGAAACCCAACAGCGTTAAGAGACTCCCATCCTCCATTGTTGATCAGTTGGGGACATTGGTCAGTTGGATGCCCTTGAGTACAACACACACCACAGATTTGAGCAACTTGTTGTACTTGTGCTCCATTCACGTTCAGTACCTGAGACAGAAGAGTAGACATTTTATTAACTTTTTCCTCAAGAGCAGAGTTAGAAGATACCTCATTCACCCCATGAGTGGAGTTTAACACTCCCTCGTATTGTTGATAATTAAGAGCACGTTGGGCGAGTAACTCCTTAGCAACATCAGGTGTCTTATCGACAAAAGAACCTCCGGCAGCAGCATCTAACAATTGACGTTCGAGGGGGGAGAAGTCCTTCATAAAAGTAAGTGAGAAGATTCCCTTCTTTCATCCCATGTGAAGGACATGATGCAATTAAGCTCTTGAATCTCTCATAGTAGGCATAGAACGCCTCTTCCTTCCTTTGCTCAATTCCAGTTATCTGCTTCCTCAAGACAGTAATCCTTGAGGCAGAGAAGTACTTAGTCAGAAACTCAGTCATCAGCTTCTCCCATGTGTTGATGTAACCCGAGGGTAGATCAAACAACCAAGTCTTTGCCCTATCTTCAAGTGAAAAAGGGAATGACTTTAGCTTCAGAACGTTGAGATCCGCATTTTGTGGGCACATACTTGAACACACAAACTGGAACTCCTTGAGATGTTTGTGAGGATCTTCGTTAGTAAGCCCATGGAATTTGGGCAAATGGTGCAAGAACCCACTCTTCAGTTCGAACTCAGCTATCTTGCCAACTGCTGGTTCTGGATAAGTAATACAAGTTGGTGCAGCTCCCCCATCAGTTGAAGAAGACATTTGCCTAATAGTTTCAGCCATTGGTACTTCGTCTTCCTTACTTGCGTCTTCTAAGTCAGGTATGTCTTCTTCCTCGTCTGACAAGTGATGTGAAAAATTGTCTGACTCCTCCGACTCTAGCCTCCCTTCTTGGTGAGGTGGGGGTTGATTTGTAGAAAGTGCAACTTCTTTTAGTAAAGCCAAGCGTTTTCTAAGTTCTTGAGTCTTTCTACTAACTGCTGACATTCATGGACCTAAATAACAAAAGCAAAGGAATCAATATATAAGTTAAAGTTTGAAATACAAATAATAATGAGCTTCCCTTACAAACGTTATAAATGGTTTTAAGGAAGTCACATGCTAAAATTGCAATCAAGTAAAACACAAGTTATATTATATGTTAAGAAGAATATTAACAAGTTAAATGACACTAAAATATAGAGATTTTGCAATCCCCGGCAACGGCGCCATTTGATAGACCGTTTATTTCGGTCATCAACAAACCCTGCAGAAGATTGTAGTAAAGTGATTAGTAGGGTATCGTTATTGGCCGGGGATTGCGGGTACTCTATACTAAAGAGTCATAAAAATAATAAAAAAAATGATTTGATTGGTTTAATTAGCAGTTTATAAACAAATATAAATCTACATCTATTAACATTACATAAGATTAGGGGGTTTTCATGATCTGATTTTTCTTTTTACTAATTTTACTAAGGAAATTAAAGAACAATTATTTACAATTGACCATTTTCTCTCACAATTCAGAAAATCAAGTTTGTTAAATGACTAATCAAATTGTTTCAATGTAGACAACGAATTCGTGCTTCAATCACATATCAGAATGGAATCAAAGTGCAAGCCTAAAGAGATCATGCACTTTATAAATTCCTTCTTAGATAATCACTAAGCTTAGGAAAAGTCCATTAGCTAGTTATTTTGTTTAAGCAATCAAGTTAATACTCAGCGCATCCTTACAATTACTTAAACAAATCATTAAGATCAAAAGCAATTATGATTCAATAACATATTCCTTATTCCTATGAAAAAATCCATGGATAAAGAACATGCAATTTCCAGAACATTGGCTATTGTTCATAGCTTTTACCACTTTAAATCGTACTCCAGATCAATTAGGTGATCGAAAGTGCGATTATGGCTTCAATGATTTGCAATATCAAAGTTTTCAATATAACAGAACTGAAAATTCAACATATGTAATGAATTAATATGTCTACATATCATGAACAATTCAAAAACATTAAAGAATAAATCTGAAAATTAACCAACTCATTGAATTAATAATAATATCTAACATAAGAATCCAAGGCTGAAACAATTAAAAAGAATAGCCGTAAGGGGTACACTTCTTGAACACACTCAAGGAAGCTTGAGATGTTAATGGTGATGAACCTCACGGCTATGATGATAGATGAAGGAGAACACATTTTGGAAAAGTCCTAATGTGCTCACAATTGGAGAAGGAATGGTGGAGTGTTTCAGCCTTTCGCTTCTTGAATTTTGAGTAGAGATGGTTCCAAGAGAAAAGATGATCTCTTTCAGCTTACAAACACCCTATTTATAGAGCTTAGAACAACCCTCTAAGCTTAGGAAAAGCAAGAAAATAATGCTAAAAACAAGCCATGAAACATGCAAGGAAACAATCCCTAAAACATGCAAGGAAACAATCCCTAAAACATGCAAAGAATCAAGGAATGGCCAAAAGTAAGAAAGAGGAATACACTCCCGAAATTTCAGGAGGACCCAACTAGTAGAATTCAAACGGTCATATCTTCTTCCACACATCTCCAAATGAGCTGAAACTTGTTGGGCTGGAAAGAAGACGTCTTGAACTTCAATTTGGACCTAAGAAAGTCTCAAAAATGATATTGTTTGGGCCTGTTATGATGGGCCAAAATCCAGTAGGCTGTTGCATCCGAATCTTCCTCTACTTTGGGCTTGGACCTTGCACCTTGCTTAGTTGACAAGAGATTATGTGATTTTTTGTTGGGCAAGCCCATGTTAGGTTGGACATACCCATGTCACTAATGGACTCCAATATTCTCTTGTGTTTTGACACATCATCCAAATAATTCCAAGGTGGAACCCTACAAAGAAATCAGCAAATAATAGATAAGGAAAGTTTCCATAATTAGAAAAGTTTCTTAGAATGATAAGACTATTTTCTTAATCCACTTAAATTTCCTAAAGTAACTAGGAAAACTCATTTTAGCGCCTTATTTTACCATTCCCACGTTCACAAGCTTTTTAAATACTAAGAAAAGAAACTAAGCTCAAAATAACAAAGTTAAGAGAATTGCAAAGCCAAATAGGGTAGGAAAGGCATTAAAAACGTAACACAAAGTGTTCCTATCAACAACGTTTCAGAATAAGTTCCAAATTTCCTAAGCATGCATCAAAATCTCTACCAAAGACACTAAAATCATCCATAAAGACCTCAATGATATTCTCGATGTATTCAGAGAAAATGGAGAGCATACAACGTTGAAACGTACCTGGTGCAATGCACAATCCGAATGGCATACGTCTGTGGGCATAAGTGCCAAAAGGGCAAGTGAAGGTGGTATTCTCTTGGTCCTCTTGCGCTATACAGATCTGGTTGTACCCACTATATCCATCCAAAAAACAATAAAAAGGATAACCAGCTAACCTCTCGAGCATCTGATCGATGAAGGGCAGAGGGAAATGGTCCTTTCTTGTTGAAGCATTGAGCTTCCTATAGTCTATGCAAACTCGATAACCAGTTACCACTCTTTGAGGTACAAGCTCATTCTCCTCATTCTTTACCACAGTAACTCCTGACTTCTTTGGCACAACTTGAACAGGAGACACCCACTTGCTATCTGAAATAGGGTAAATAACGCCACAATCAAGTAACTTAATTACCTCATCTTGCACAACCTTCATCATAGGTGGATGTAGGCGTCTCTGGGCATCTCTGGTGGGTTTGGCACCATCCTCTAACAGGATCCTATGGACGCACATGGTTGGGCTAATTCCCTTGATATCTGCTAAAGTCCAACCAATGGCGGTCTTGTACTTCTTCAGAACGTCCACAAGCTTATTTTCTTGGTCCTCCTCCAACTTCGAGGATATAATAACAGGCAGCATCTCCTTGTCCCCCAAAAAGACATACTTCAAGTGATCTGGCAAAACCTTAAGCTCAAGTGTAGGGGCCTGTATCACTGAAGGTAACATTTTGTTAGTAGAAATAGGAAAGGAAAAATGAGGAATAGACCTTGGTAATATGGGTCGGACCTCAAGGGAGGCTACGGTTTTGATCACAATGGGCTCTTCAGCCTTTTCTAACTCAGCCCTAGAAATGGATTCTCCATTCTCAGTATAACCAACTCCTTGAGAGAGTGTTACTTTCAACTCATCCTCTTCCATTGCTTCCAAAAATCTCTGCGCAAGTGAGTTAATATCATCAATAGAAAAACAGGGTTTAATGTCAGTCAATGGATACCTCATGGCTTCAAAGATGTTGAAGCGTATAACTTCATTATCAAATTCCATGGTTAGAGTTCCCTCATAAACATCAATCTTTGTTCTTGCGGTCCTCATGAATGGGCGCCTTGCACAAGAACATCTTCAACGTATCCTTTAGGATACTTATTAGATCGATCAGCCAATTGGATAACAACATTATCACTTTTAAGTGCATCTAGCTCTAAAGAAGCATAAAGACTATAAGGCATCACATTAATTGAAGCTCCTAAGTCTAGCATGACATTATCAAATTTATTGGTACCAATCACACAAGGAACAGAAAAACTCCCTGGATCCTTAAGCTTTGGTGGCAATTTCATTTGGATGACAGCAGAAACTGTCTCATTCAATTTCACCACCTCCTTCTCACGAGTCTGCCTCCTTGTAGTGCAAAGCTCCTTCAGAAACTTGGCATATCTTGGCACTTGCTTCAAGCACTCAATCAAAGGCATGTTGACTTGTACCTTCTTAAAAATCTCCAAGATGGCCTGATCAGATTCATCCTTCTTGGTTTTGGCAAACCTACTAGGAAAAGGTATACGAGCAAAAGGATTAGAATCAAAAGAGTGTTTAGGGTTTTGTTCATTACCTTGAGGTTTTAAAGCATTCTCAGATGATGGAGGACCAATCATTTCCGCCATTGTGGTGGTAGGATCTTTCTGTATTTCCTTCTTGGTGCTCACAACGTCCTCTTCCTCATGGTGGGTCACTTTAGCTTTCTTCTGAGTTTTAAGAACATCCACAAGGGTCTTGCCACTCCTTGTGGTAACAACTTTAGCTTGCTCGATAATTGGGTTGGGAACAGTGTTGCTAGGCAATTTTCCACTCTCCGTTATCTTCCCCATGAAGTCCACCACTTGTCCCAATTGCTTCTTCAGCTCTGCAATATTCTTAGTGTGAGCTTGTTGACCTGTAACAAGAGCTTGAGTAGCAGTAGTTAAATTCTGTTGCCCTTGAGCAAGGGACTTTAAAATTTCATCATAATTAGAAGCAATAGAATTTGTAGGTACAATAGGATTAGGGACAAAGTTTTGAGGTACCTGAGGCCTCATAAACAAACCTTGAGGGCGTGGAAACACTTGCCCTTGACCTTGAGGGTTCTGAACATTATCATTGTTGGCCCAACAAAAATTGGGGTGATCTCTAAGCCCAGGGTTATATGTGTTAGAGAAAGGGTTGTACCTTTGTCCACCTTGATTACCTTGAAACCCAACAGCGTTAAGAGACTCCTATCCTCCATTGTTGATCAGTTGGGGACATTGGTCAGTCGGATGCCCTTGAGTACAACACACACCACAGATTTGAGCAACTTGTTGTACTTGTGCTCCATTCACGTTCAGTACCTGAGACAGAAAAGTAGACATTTTATTAACTTTTTCCTCAAGAGCAGAGTTAGAAGATACCTTATTCACCCCATGAGTGGAGTTTAACACTCCCTCGTATTGTTGATAATTAAGAGCACGTTGGGCGAGTAACTCCTTAGCAACATCAGGTGTCTTATCGACAAAAGAACCTCCGGCAGCAGCATCTAACAATTAACGTTCGAGGGGGAGAAGTCCCTCATAAAAGTAAGTGAGAAGATTCCCTTCTTTCATCCCATGTGAAGGACATGATGCAATTAAGCTCTTGAATCTCTCATAGTAGGCATAGAATGCCTCATCCTTCCTTTGCTCAATTCCAGTTATCTGCTACCTCAAGACAGTAATCCTTGAGGCAGGGAAGTACTTAGTCAGAAACTCAGTCATCAGCTTCTCCCATGTGTTGATGTAACCCGAGGGTAGATCAAACAACAAAGTCTTTGCCCTATCTTCAAGTGAAAAAGAGAATGACTTCAGCTTCAGAACGTTGAGATCCGCATTTTGTGGGCACATACTTGAACACACAAACTGGAACTCCTTGATATGTTTGTGAGGATCTTCGTTAGTAAGCCCATAGAATTTGGGCAAAGGGTGCAAGAACCCACTCTTCAGTTCGAACTCAGCTATCTTGCCAACTGCTGGTTCTGGATAAGTAATACAAGTTGGTGCAGCTCCCCCATCAGTTGAAGAAGACATTTGCCTAATAGTTTCAGCCATTGGTATTTCGTCTTCCTTACTTGCGTCTTCTAAGTCAGGTATGTCTTCTTCCTCGTCTGACAAGTGATGTGAAAAATTATCTGACTCCTCCGACTCTAGCCTCCCTTCTTGGTGAGGTGGGGGTTGATTTGTAGAAAGTGCAACTTCTTTTAGTAAAGCCAAACTTTTTCTAAGTTCTTGAGTCTTTCTACTAACTGCTGACATTCATGGACCTAAATAACAAAAGCAAAGGAATCAATATATAAGTTAAAGATTGAAATACAAATAATAATGAGCTTCCCTTACAAATGTTACAAATGGTTTTAAGGAAGTCACATGCTAAAATTTCAATCAAGTAAAACACAAGTTATATTATATGCTAAGAAGAATATTAACAAGTTAAATGACACTAAAATATAGAGATTTTGCAATCCCCCGGCAGCGGCGCCATTTGATAGACCGTTTATTTCGGTCGTCAACAAACCCTGCAGAAGATTGTAGTAAAGTGATTAGTAGGGTATCGTTATTGGCCGGGGATTGCGGGTACTCTATACTAAAGAGTCATAAAAATAAAAAATGATTTGATTGATTTAATTAGCAGTTTATAAACAAATATAAATCTACATCTATTAACATTACACAAGATTATGGGGTTTTCATGATCTGATTTTTCTTTTTACTAACTTTACTAAGGAAATTAAAGAACAATTATTTACAATTGATCATTTTCTCTCACAATTCAGAAAATCAAGTTTGTTAAATGACTAATCAAATTGTTTCAATGTAGACAACGAATTCGTGCCTCATTCACATATCAGAATTGAATCAAAGTGCAAGCCTAAAGAGATCATGCACTTTATAAATTCATTCTTAGATAATCACTAAGCTTAGGAAAAGTCCATCAGCTAGTTATTTTGTTTAAGCAATCAAGTTAATACTCAGTGCATCCTTACAATTACTTAAACAAATCATTAAAATCAAAAGAAATTATGATTTAATAACATGTTCCTTATTCCTATGAAAAAGTCCATGGATAAAGAACATGCAATTTCCAGAACATTGGCTATTGTTCATAGCTTTTACCACTTTAAATCGTACTCCAGATCAATTAGGTGATCGAAAGTGCGATTATGGCTTCAATGATTTGCAATATCAAAGTTTTCAATATAACAGAACTAAAAATTCAACATATGTAATGAATTAATATGTCTACATATCATGAACAATTCAAAAACATTAAAGAATAAATCTGAAAATTAACCAACTCATTGAATTAATAATAATATCTAACATAAGAATTCAAGGCTGAAACAATTAAAAAGAATAGCCGTAAGGGGTACACTTCTTGAACACACTCAAGGAAGCTTGAGATGTTAATGGTGATGAACCTCACGGCTATGATGATAGATGAAGGAGAACACATTTTGGAAAAGTCCTAATGTGCTCACAATTGGAGATGGAATGGTGGAGTGTTTCAGCCTTTTGCTTCTTGAATTTTGAGTAGAGATGGTTCCAAGAGAAAAGATGATCTCTTTCAGCATACAAACACCCTATTTATAGAGCTTAGAACAACCCTCTAAGCTTAGGAAAAGCAAGAAAACAATTCTAAAAACAAGCCATGAAACATGCAAGGAAACAATCCCTAAAACATGCAAGGAAACAATTCCTAAAACATGCAAAGAATCAAGGAATGGCCAAAAGTAAGAAAGATGAATACAATCCCGAAATTTCAGGAGGACCCAACTAGTAGAATTCAAACGGTCATATCTTCTTCCACACAGATCCAAATGAGCTAAAACTTATTGGGCTGGAAAGAAGACGTCTTGAACTTCAATTTGGACTGAAGAAAGTCTCAAAAATGATATTGTTTGGGCCTGTTATGATGGGCCAAAATCCAGTAGGCTGTTGCATCCGAATCTTCCTCCACTTTACGTTGTGTTACGTTTATATTGTGGAAGCCCAAAGTGGAGGCCCAAAGTGGAAGAAGATTCGGATGCAACAGCCTGCTAGATTTAGGCCCATCATAACAAGCCCAAATGATATCCTTTCTGAAACTTTCTTAGGTCTAAATTGAAGTTCAAGACATCATCTTTCCACCCCAACAAATTTCATCCCATTTGGAGTTGCGGTCAAGAAGACATGACCATTTTAATTCTGGTCGTTAGGTCCTCCCGAAATTTCAAAATGGAAGTTCCCTTGGATCATGGAAACTCATCCTTGTGGATCATGTATAGCATCATCCTTGGGCCCCCAAAGATGGTTCTTTGCCCCAATGTGTTGCATTGAGAGTTTTCTTAAACAGTTTAGCTCGGGCCCTTGTAACTGGACCAATTGGAACTTGAATAAACCATTTAGCTCGGGCCCTTGTAACTTGACCAATTGGAACTTGAATAAACTCTGCCTCCTATTTGTTAGCCGTGTCCTTATCATTCCCATTCTCTTGAAAATGATTTGTCATCAAATCATCACCTACATCAAAAGGGCGTAAATCAGAAACATTAAAAGTGGTATTAACATTGTACTCACTTGGTAAATCCAATTTGTATGTATTGTTATTGATGCGCTCCATGACTTGAAAAGGAGCATTAGTTAATTTTTCTTTGATCAATTGGAATCCCTTCTCTTGTTCGTCTCCCCATTTGAATCCAACATTTTTCTTGATGACTTCGATAAGCAGTGCGGTAATACTGCTAAAGTCTTTCATGAACCTCTTGTAAAAACTAGCAAGTCCATGAAAACTACAAACTTGACCTATACTCGTAGGACTTGGCCATTCTTTAATTGCACAGATCTTCTTATCATCAACATGTATTCCTTGTGCACTCACAACAAAACCAAGAAACACAAGCTTATCGAAAAGTGCACTTCTTCAAGTTAGCAAACAACTTTTCTTTTCTAAACAGATCCAAAACTGATTTGAAGTGTACAACATGATCATCTAAGTTTGTGCTATAAACGAGAATATTATCAAAGTAAACAACAACGAATCTGCCTATAAAAGCTCGCAAAACATGGTTCATTAATCTCATGAAGGTACTTGGTGCATTTGTTAGTCCAAATGGCATAACTAACCACTCATATAAACCATATTTTGTTTTAAAAGCAGTTTTTCATTCATCACCCTCTTTCATTCTTATTTGGTGATATCCACTTTTTAAATCAATTTTAGAGAATACACATGCACCATGTAGTTCATCTAGCATATCATTTAAACGAGGAATAGGATGTTGATACTTTACTGTTATATTGTTGATTGCTCGGCAATCAACGCACATTCTCCACGTCCCATCCTTTTTAGGAACCAAAATCACTGGAACAACGCACGGGCTCATGCTTTCTCCTACGTACCCAGTTTCCATTAATTCACTAACCTGCCTTTGTCTCTTCGGGATTGCTTTGATAGGCTGATCAGTTTGGAATTGTAGCACCGGGCACGAAATCAATTTGATGTTCAATTCCTCGAATAGGAGCTAAGCCATGTGGAGTCTCCTCGGGAAATATATCATTAAACTCAAACGAATATTTGTTGGGGAAGCCATTATGCTTAACACACCGATCGAATTGCCATGGCCGGCCTAGTAACAAGTGTCCAGCTTGCATCGGAACTACATCACACAAAACTTCGTCTTCATATTTTCCAATACGGAAGGAAACTAACACCTGTTTGTTCACCCTCAGTTCACCACTATTATTGAGCCATTGTAACTTGTAAGGCCGAGGATGTTCAATTGTTAACAGCCCTAATTTCTCAACCATTGTAGTGCTAGCAACGTTAGTACAACTACCTCCATCAATAATCACACTACATACCTTGTTTTGCACGTGGCATCTAGTATGAAAGATGTTTTCTCGCTGTACTTCGTCATCCTCTTTGATTGGCACACTTAGAGCTCTCCTTGCAACCAACAATTCTCCTTGGGTAGTGCATTCCTCATCACTCGCATCCTCCAATGGTGCCATAGATTCGGTATCTTCTTCGCCCTCGGTTTCAATTTCACCATTATCTCGCAATACCATAACTCTTTTGTTCGAACATTGGCTTGCTATGTGACCCCTGCCTTGGCATTTAAAACACTTAATATCACGATTTCTAGTGGTGGAATAGTCAGTTTTACCTTGATTTCCAAGGCTGGTACTTTCTTGCTTTTGCTCGGTTTTGGGCTTAACCGTGGCTTGCTTCACAAAATTCGGCCTCCAAGATGAACCTGAGTTAGGGTTTTGCCATGTATTGTTGCCCCTTCTCTTGAGTTGGTTTTCAATTTTGACAGCCATGTGCACCATATCTTCCAACTCCACTTAATGACGCAACTCCACCGAATTAGCAATTTCCAGGTTCAAACCAGCCAAGAACCTAGCCATAGTAGCCTCTCGATCCTCCTTTACATTTGCTTGTAACATAGCTACTTCCATCTCTTTATAATAATCCTCCACACTCCGACTACCTTATGTAAGACTTTGCAATTTTTGGTACAACTCAGGGTAGTAATGGCTTGGAACAAACCATTTCCTCATCATGGTTTTCATCTCCTCCCAAGTCTCTATTGGACGCTCTCTATTTCTCTTCCTGTTTAACACTAGTTGATCCCACCAAACAATCGCATAGTCAAAAAATTCAATGGCCGCAAGTTTAACCTTTTTAAGCTTGGAATAATTATGACAATCAAATACTAATTCTATCTTCTTCTCCCACTCAAGGTAAGCTTCAGGATCGTTTTTGCCTTGAAACGATGGAATCTTTATCTTAATACTACCTAAGTTATTATCTTTCCGATTCCTAGTCTCTCTACCTTGACCTCCAAATCTCCTATGGTTAACAACTGATTCCCGATCATCTTCTTCATCAAATATATTCCCATAATACTCTTCATCTTCAACTCTCTTTCCCCTAGGTTGAACTCTCTCCTTCCTATGCACATTAGGAGCGTTTTGTTGCTGTCCCACACGTGCATTCTCTACCTGATCTATCCGTTCATGAACCTGTTCCATCTCTGTTCTTAATACTCTTCTCATCTCACTCCCCTCTCCCGACGTATCTCCGAAATTATTTTTGGTTCTTGTCGTCTGACATGTTTGCTGCAAAAACAATGTTAGAAAAACATAAAGACCTCGCACACTCCCTCACACGTTTCACTTAAAGAATGAGTCACTCAATTTCACTCGTGTTTTCACACAAAAATCAAATTGGCTTTTCCCCTTCTATCACCACTCTTGCCTTTTTCCACTTGTAATAATCCTCTATAGATTCTTATCAAACTAATTGAAAATGTATCAATGTTTCCAGCAACAATTCACCAATAACTCACAAAGAAATTCGGATTTAAAGGCTAGAATACAAGGAAACAAAGATGAGAAATTGAACTAAGAATTGAAAGGATTAAATATAAATATTACGCACTCTCTTTTTTTATGTTTTTTTTTCACGTTTTTTTTCTAAACCGGAAATTTGTTCTTTTTTTTTTCAATTTCGTTTTATTTCTTGGTTTTTTTTTTTTTTATGAATCAAAACAAAAGATAAGCAAACCTGCAACTAGAAGGCTCTGATACCAACTGATATGATCCACGCCAAGAACTAAGAAATTTATGGATCAAGAAGACCTCCAAGATCGTCTAGAAGCAGATTTATGTGAGACCGCGACCCGTTGCTTATATTGAAGCAAGAACCTTGGTATAATGAAGACGCCACAATCAATTATGGAATGATTGATTGATAAGTCGAAGATGAACGCCATAGAAACTCTGATGACTTCAGAAGTTCTAAAAGAACCAAAGAGAAATTTCTCTCGAAAAGTAAGAATCAAATCTGAATTGTGTTATTCCAAAAGCCAATGGCTATTTAAATACATGAGAATTTGTAACCAATTAGAAAAAGGAAAACTAAGAAATAGAAAATAATACTAAACAGAATTCTGGTAGGAATAGGAAACTATGAAATCGGAAAAAAAAACCTAACTAGAATTCTGGTAACCTAAAATCCAAATAAAGAAAGTACCTAACTTGGCATGCAAGCCTTATAATGCAACAATTAAATTCAGAAGGAAACAATTAAGAAAAGGTGCAAGGTGCAAGCCCAAAGTGGAAGAAGATTCGGATGCAACAGCCTGCTGGATTTAGGCCCATCATAACAAGTACAAACGATATCCTTTATGAAACTTTCTTAGATGTAAATTGAAGTTCAAGACATCATCTTTCCACCCCAACAAATTTAAGCCCATTTGGAGTTGCGGTCAAGAAGACATGACCATTTTAATTCTGGTCGTTAGGTCCTCCCGAAATTTCAAAATGGAAGTTCCCTTGGATCATGGAAACTCATCCTTGTGGATCATGTATAGCATCATCCTTGGGCCCCCAAAGATGGTTCTTTGCCCCAATGTGTTGAATAATCCCATTGAGAGTTTTCTTGAACAGTTTAGCTCGGGCCCTTGTAACTGGACCAATTGGAACTTGAATAAACCGTTTAGCTCGGGCCCTTGTAACTTGACTAATTGGAACTTGAATAGGATCCGCCTCCTATTTGTTAGCCGTGTCCTCATCATGTTACGATACCTCCAAAAAGCAGTATGAGAAGGACCGACAAGAAAGCAGCATGCTCCGCTCGTATCCAGGGCACGACCTGCAGCCAACAATCTAGACCCAGATTTCCTACAATCCCTGAACATGCAACCCTCGGGTCAAGTAGACGACCCCCCGTCAGAGAGCAGCGCCCCCATCTCTCCGGAATCGACTTGGCAACTCAAGTTCGGGGTGAAGGTCAGCAACCTTCCTTCTCTCCCCACCAAGCTTCCGAGCAAGCAAAGTCATCTGACAGAGATGATCCAACCTATAATCAACCCCCTACCGAGCCTTCGCTGCGTGGCAGCCGGTCCGAGGAAAGCTCCTCTTCGAAGAGCAACTTTGACCTAGATAGACAGTTCGAAGAGATGGAAGAAAAAAATAGATTTAGCCCTGAAACACAGAAGTCTAAGTATCCTGGATGAGCTTAGCATCCAAGACCCTTCGTTCACAGAAGATGTTCTCGAGACCCCACTCCCCCTTAACTTCAAAATGCCATAGGTCAGAATGTACGACGGCTCGGGTGATCCCCTAGACCATTTACAGCACTACAAGACGACCGTGATGCTACACCGACATTCTAACCCTATCATGTGTAGTGCATTCCCCTTGACCCTCGAGAAGGCCGCAGGTACTTGGTATTCGCATCTAAGGCCGGAGAGCATTAGCAATTTTAGAGAACTCAGCTATGCCTTTGGTTCGCACTTTCTCAGCAGCAAGGGATCAAAGAAGACCTCAGAGAGCTTGTTCAACATTATCCAACATCGTGGAGAGAGGCTTCGGGCCTACATATCCAGGTTCAAAACAGCCGCTTGGGAAATCCTAGACCTCGACCCAAATGTCCAGATGATGGCGTTTAAGAATGGGCTGAGGTCCGGGATTTTTAGCTCCAAGCTCACCCGAAACCCACCCAATAACATGAACGAGGTTTTGGCCCGAGCAGAGAAGTATATACTGGCAGAAGATGACTAGGCATTCAGAAGAAAAAGAGAAGGAGAAATAGAGAAGAAGAGAAATGACGTTGATCCACAGAGAGGGGTAGCTAAGAGACCCCACCAAGACAACAGGTATAAGCTACACCTCCGGTTCGACGATTTCACCCCCCTCAATGTATCCAAGACCAACGTCCTCATGCAGCTTCAAAACAAGTCACTCTTCTAATGGCCGACCAAGACGCTACACCTTGGTGGGGATCGAAGATAATGGTACTGTTTCCACAAAAACTACGGCCATGATACTGAAGAGTGCCATGCCCTAAAGGAACAAATCGAGGCCCTCATCAACCGAGGGCACTTGAAGGAATTTACAAGGCCTCAAAGAAGGGAGAAGCCCACTCAGCCAAGAAGAGACTCTAAGCTACTCCACCCTCGACAGCAAGAGCGGAGGTATCCCCGGAGGGATTCTAGGATCGGGTAGGAAGGGTCCAATCAAAAGAAATAAGAGGTGGCAACTACCACCCGAATCATCAAGACAATTTACGGAGAACCAGCCTTCGGAAGAGGTTCAGGAAAAAGTAGTAAGTCCTACGCTAGAATTGTGGCCTCTATCAACGGACCACATAAGCGAAGAAAGTTAAAGCTGGTGATCTCTTTCACGGAGGATGACCTAAAAGATGTACAAACTCCTCATAATGACGCAGTAGTGGTCTCCCTCCTAGTGGGCAATCATGAAGTGCGACGTGTTTTGATTGAAAATGGAAGCTCCGTAGATATATTATTCTATGACGCCTTCTAGCACATGGAGATTAAGGATGAGCGTCTAGAGCCAGCCCCGACCCCTCTTTATGGTTTCGACGGATCTCTAGTCTTCACCGAAGGAGGCATAATCTTCTCTGTTACCGTAGGGACAACACCACAGACCTCCACTGTGCAAACCACTTTCTTAGTGGTAAAGCAACCCTCCTCTTATAACATGATCATCGGGTGACCCACCGTCAAAAAACTGAAAGTTGTTATCTCCATGTACCATCTGAAGGTCAAGTTTCCCACCAGTGAGGGAGTGGGAGTAATCAGAGGTGATTAGAGGGCCTCTCGATCCTGCTATCTGAATGCTATCAAAGAAAGAAAGAAGATGGAAGCCTGCCCTTCAAGATGGAAGACCTCAGAGATGAAATGAAAACCCCAAGAGAGCGACCAGCGAAAGAGCTGACTTTAGTGCCCTTGGGGGAAAACCCCGTTCGAACGTTCCTGATAGGATCAAACCTCTTTGAAAAGCATAGGGAAGGGCTCATCTTCCTCCTCCAGAAGAACCGGGACTTGTTCACCTGGTCCGCGTCAGACTTGCCGGGGGTCGACCCCAGAACCGTTGAGCATCGCCTAAACGCAGACCTGAAGTACAAATCAGTTGTCTAGAAGAAAAAACCTTTCGCCTCCGAACGCCAGGTTGCCATCCACACTAAGGTAGAGAAACTACTTAAGGCTGGCTTTATCCGAGAGGCAAAATACCTCGAGTGGGTGTCTAACGTAGTGATGGTCCGGAAGGCATATGGTAAATGGCGGATCTGCATCGACTTTACCAACCTAAACAAAGCTTGTCTAAAAGATAACTTTCCTCTCCTTCATGGACGTGTACTCCGGTTACAATTAAATTTTCATGTAAGGGCCAGACCGAGAGAAGACCGCCTTTATCACTGATCGAGGGCTGTATTGCTATAAGGTCATACCCTTCGTACTCAAGAATGCCAGCGCAACCTATCAAAGGCTGGTGAATAAAATCATTAAAGGGTAGATAGGGCGAAACATGGAGGTCTACATGGATGATATGCTAGTTAAGAGTATGAAGGCACGAAACCACGGATCTGATTTAGAAGAAGCATTTGGAGTGCTACGCAAGCACAACATGAGATTGAATCCAACAAAGTGAGCGTTCGGAGTAACAGGAGGAAAGTTCCTCGGGTTCATGGTCACCCAAAGGGGTATAGAAGTCAACACTAAAAAGATAAAGGTCATTCTCGATATGGCCCCTCCTAAGTCTGTGAAAGAAGTACAGCGACTCACTGGGAGAATCGCCGCCCTAAGTCGCTTTATATCCAAGTCTGCGAAAAGGTGCCTACTCTTCTTCAAGGCCATTAGGAGGACCAAAGATTTCACTTGGACAGAGGATTGCCAAGAAGCATTTAAAGAGTTAAAAAAGTATCTGTGCTCGCCCCTACTCTTAACCAAACCACTCCTTGGTGAAGAGCTGTTTCTGTATTTATCAGCTGGGCAACCCACTGTGGCCTCTGTCATGATCAGAGAAGAAGAAGGCATTCAGAGACCCATGTACTATGTCAGTATGATCCTCCATGAAGTAGAAGTGAGGTATCCCCCTATTGAGAAGATGGCTTATGCTCTGGTGATTGCCACACGAAAACTCCGACCGTAATTCAGGCGCACACGATCATTCTCCTGACTGATCAGCCTCTAAGGCAGATCCTGCATAACCCAAGTGTTTCCAGGAGAATGGTAAAGTGGGCGGTGGAGCTAAGGGAATTCGATATCCGATTCCATCCACGGAAAGCAATAAAGGGCTAAGCCTTGGCCGACTTCATAGTCGAAACGACCCTATCCACAAATCCAGGCGAAGTAATGAAAATAGAATCCGACGAACCCCCTCCTAGGTGGACCCTCAATGTGGATGGATCTTCGAATGCGACAAGAAGCAGAGAAGGACTCATCCTTTGCAGCCCTGACTGCTTCACGGTTGAGTACGCCTTGAGATTTGAATTCAAGACTTCCAACAACGAGGCATAATACGAAGCCCTGTTAGCTGGACTAAGATTGGCCAAGGTAGTCGATGTGTTTAGTGACTCCCAACTGGTAGTAAGTCAGGTAACAGGGAAATTAAAGGCCCAGGGAGAGAAACTCGCCCGACATCTCCAAAAAGTGAAGGAGCTCACAGTAAAGTTTTAGGTTTTCCAAATAACTCAAATTTCACGGGCCAAAAACTCCGAGGCAGATGCTCTGGCCAACCTGGCCTCCTCTAGGCACCTGGAAACAACCAAAGCTGTCTACCTGGAAACCCTCTCTGCTCCTAGCATAGATGAAGCCTCAATCATACCAGTAGAAAGGGAAGGAACGTGGAAGGACCCGATCCTCCGGTATTTGAGGAATAGAGAAGTCCCTGAATAGAAGGGAGAAGCAAGAAAACTAATCTCCCGCGCATCCCACTACACGGTTATAGACGGACAGTTATATAAGAGGGCTCTGACTATGCCTTACTTGAGATGCCTCAACCTTGTTAAGGCCGATTATGCTCTTCGAGAAGTCCATAAAGGCATATGTGAGAATCACCTAGGAGCTTGAGCCTTCGCCTTCAAAGTTCTTCGCCATGGGTATTATTGGCCCAAAATGAAAGAAGACGCAGCTAACCTAGTTAAAAAATGCAGAAACTGTCAACAGTACTCTCCAGTGCCGCACCAGCCCGCTAACCCCCTCACATCGATCATTAACCCTCTCCCCTTCGTTATGTGGAGGATGTATATTCTTGGCCCGTTCATCGCAACAACTGGACAAAAGAAACATCTCATTGTGGCCATCGATTATTTCACCAAGTGGGTCGAGGTAGAACCACTGGCCAGTATCACAGATCACCAAACCCGAAACTTTGTTTGGAAATAGATCGTGTATCGGTTCGGGATTCCTAGGGTGTTGGTCACCGATAACGGAAAGCAGTTCAATAGCACCCAGTTTAAAACATTCTGTGAAGATCTCCACATCGAGCATCGATTCTCGTCCGTTGGATATCCACAGGCCAATGGTCAGGCCGAAGTTACCAACAAAACCCTCCTTTAAGGAATCAAGAAAAGACTGGACGAAGAGGATAGGTAATGGGTTGATCAACTCCCCAATGTTCTTTGGGCTTATCGCACAACTGTACGTACACCAACGAGAGAAACTCCATTCTTCATGACGTACAGTTCGGAAGCTGTCATCCCCCCCAAAATTAGAGTACCATCGATATGCGTGCAACTCTTTGAACCAAGTAACAATGAAGAAGGCTTACAGATGAATGCAGACTTAGTTGACGAAGCTCGAGACAGAGCCCAAATTTGTTTAGTTGCGTACCAACAGAGAACAGCCCGATACTACAACTCCAGAGTTCGGAATAGGACTTCAAGCTCCATGATCTCGCCCTTTAGAAAAGCGAATTGTCTCGTCCTCGGCACACGAGAAAGCTTGTTCCAAATTGAGAAGGCCCATACAGAATCTGAAGAGTTTACCGAACGGGCACTTTCGAGCTCGAGGAATTGGATGGCAAGACAGTTCCTCGTACTTGGAACGCGGAGAACCTTCGCAAATTCTATCAGTGAAATGTAATAGCAGAAAGTAAAGAATTAATAAAGTTCAAATTTTGAAGAAAAATTCTGAAATTTCATTAAGTCAAGAATAGAGGTACAAAATTAGGCACTATCGGCCTTGGATATGAAAGACAAAAAAAAAATCTATCCTAAGAAGCAAGGGCCTCATGGGCCTCGTCCTCGCCCCCTGCAATCGCTACGCCCTAGCCCCTTTCAACCTCCTGGGCCTCGCCTTCTGTAACATCCTGGACGCCACCAGGAGTGGTATCCTTTACGTCTCATTCAGCAGCAGCGACACCTGATTCCCCTGAGCCCCCAGGTCAAAGCAAAAGAAATCAACTTCTGGGTAAAGGGACTCAGCTTTCCTCCTGGTCTCATTAAAGCCCATCAAGAACTGAGCCCTAAGCTCTTCCAATAAGGCCTCTTCTCTCTCGACGGCCTTAGCCACCACCTCCTCTCTCTCAGCAGCCTTGGCAACCACCTTCTTCATGTCAGCACGAATTAGGTCTCTCTTCTTCCTGAGGGAATCCTCAGCCTTGAGCCGGTGATCTCCCTCAAAGATGGCGTCCTCCTTGGCTTTTTCGGTCTTCCTCTAAGGAGGAGGACAGGGCCTGGACCAACTCCTAAGTCTCCTCCAGCTTGTACTCGATTTTCGCTAAGCACTCGGCCATATCAGTACTTCGCCTAGTGAGGACCCCACCAAGGACTCTAGCCTGAAACAAAAGCATTGTTAAAAGAAAAACAAACAGATTAAAGAACCAGGACGAAGGAAAAAAACCATACCTGGGAGAAAGTGGTATCCGCGGCCGAGTAAAGCGCCTCGAAGGGCTTCGCTGATATCTTCAACATATCATGGGCAAGGATCTCCATGATAGGGTGTTCGCGGACAGCCTTCGGATGCGTGAACACTGAATTATCCACCCTCAGTGCCTATCATGGCACGAAGATGATGGCTACCCCAGGCTCCTCCCTGGATGAAGACGGTCCTGGGGGAAGAGTGGATGCGGCAGGATCTGACCTCTCCTTAGAAACTGGAGGCCTCGAAAGGTTCTCCACTATAATGGGCACTGGGGTTGAGGCCCGGACCTTCTTCTTCTGCTCCTGTCTAGAGCTACCTGCCTCCGTAGCCCTCTTCTTCTTTCGGACCATACATCTGGCCCTCTCCCTTGCCTGAGCAACTATCTCCATCTCTGCACAAAGAACGATCATTAACGACTTGGAATAAAAAAAATCAAAATTACTATAAGCTAAAAGACTAAGGGCTACCGTGCTCGAGATTCGGTGGGAGGCTGGGAGGGCAAGGTCGTGCCTGTGGAGTTCTTCGTTATCTCCAAGCACCCCAATATCCAAGGGCGTGGCCAGTATGGCCTTCAATGTCTCATGCTCTCGGTGTAGGAGGTGCGACCTCTTGCACTTTCCAACACGTTCCAAGCTCCAAGTGAGGGGGATGTCAAAACCCTCAACACTCTGAATGAAGAAAAAGTCCTCTCCCACCTCTTTATGGAAAAAGATTTATTCTTCAATACCCTTTTCCATCTCCTCGAGCTTACGATAATCCAACCCGAATGACCAAGTCGGGCTAGTTGGAAGTGGGCTTTGAACATGTTAAGGTTCATTACCCCTCTCACCTCCTGGCACATGGTGATGAATGCCAGGATCAGCCGGATTGAGTTGGGCACTAGCTGACTCAATGCGATATCAAAGTATCTAAGCACCGAGTAGAAGAATGGATGGAGAAGGAGCCTGAGCCCAGCCTTTGGCTGCTGTTCGTAAACGCACAGCTCATAAGGCACTTAGCTCGGGAGGGGATCGTAAGCCCTCTCTCCTCCTTCTAGTGCCCTCAAGTGGTACTCCATGGGGATTCTATACTTAATCCTCATCCCCACGAGTTTAGTCTCCTCCACCACACTTGAAATGGAGTTCGCTTCGAACGTCCACTCATCTCTCTCAGTATCTATGGCGTCGTCCCTAACGATCATCGACGTCCGGACATCCTCCTCTCTAAATGACTCTCCATCCTAGTCCTCCTCTCTATCTCCTCCCTCTGGAATATAAAGAACAAGAGTTAGGGCCCCATCCCGAGGAGCAACCTCTAAGGAAGAGATTTCATCATTGGAGGAAACACACATTGCTTCTTCCAACTCCTTCGACAGATCCTCGCTAACTTCACTCCCGTCAGACATCCCACTATTGGAAATCACCTTGACAAGATGCCCAGGTGGTGATCTTCCAAACACCCAAGTCTAGAATGACTTGTAATGAAATGAAACAGCAAACAAAAGCAAGAAATAAAAAAAGACAAGCGATT
Organism: Bretschneidera sinensis; assembly: GCA_023935145.1. Lineage (NCBI taxonomy): Eukaryota > Viridiplantae > Streptophyta > Magnoliopsida > Brassicales > Akaniaceae > Bretschneidera > Bretschneidera sinensis. The sequence goes on along the minus strand of CM043700.1, from coordinate 61,384,007 downwards.
TGTTATCGAGGTTTGGCAATAGCCTACGTCCCCGTGAGTTCCTCTAAACTCTCTGCACTAAATCTCAATGGTTCTTACAAGTTACAGCAACCCTCTTCAAGAAGCTAAGGTTCTTGAAGGAACAAAGAAGAGAATAAGAAAGACCTATTCACTTTCTATACTAATCTCTCTCTTTACAACATACACTCGGCCAAATTTCTCCAAGTCCGAGCGTATGAGCTGCTTGTCATACACTCGGCCAGATTTCTCCAAGTCCGAGCGTATGAGCTACTTTGCATACGCTCAGCCAAATTTCTCCAAGTCCGAGCGTATGACCTGCTTGTCATATGCTCGGCCAAATTTCTCCAAGTCCGAGCTTATGAGCTGCTTTGTATACACTCGGTCAGATTTCTCTAAGTCTAAGCGTATGAACTGCTTTGCATGTGCTCGGCCTGATTTCTCTAAGTCCGAGCGTATGAGCTATTTGTCATACACTCGGCCAGATTTCTCTGAGTCCGAGCGTATGAGCTGCTTGTCATATGCTGGCCCAGATTTCTCCAAATCCGAGCGTTTGAGCTGCTTTGCATATGCTCGGCCAAATTTCTCCAAGTCCGAGCGTATGAGCTGCTTGTTATATGATCGGCCAGATTTTTCCAAGTCTGAGCGTATAAACTGCTTTGCATACACTCGGCCAGATTTGGCCAAAACCGAGCGTTCGAACTGTTCCTCAAACACTCGGTCAAGGTTCGCCAAGACCGAGCATTTGAACTGTTCCTCGAACGCTCGACCAGATTTCACCAAAACCAAGCGTTTGAACTGTTCCTCAAACACTCGGCCAAAGTTTGCCAAGATCGAGCGTTTAAACTGTTCCTCGAACGCTCGGCCAAGATTCGCCAAGACTGAGTGTTTGAACTGTTCCTCAAACACTCGGCCAAAGTTCACCGAGACCGATTGTTTGAATTGTTTCTCAAACGCTCGGCCAAGATTCGCCAAGACCGAGCGTACGAACTGCTCATCATACGCTCGGCCCAGATTCTCCAAGTCCGAGCGTATGAACTGCTTTGCATACCCTCGACCTAATCTCCCCAAGCCCAAGCTCTCGTCTTGCTTGAAGGAAGAAACGACAAAGTATAAAAGCAGGAAAACAGTATATGCAAAGCAAAGTTTGAAGGAAGGACATTTTATTAATTTGTTAAAAGGATTACAACAGAAACTCTAACGACCTCGAAGTACAAGCAAAAGAGGACCCTAACGACCTCGAAGTACAAAGAAAAAAGCAGCAATTCTAATCCAGGACAGTCCAGGATAGGAGCTGCCTCAACTTTTTTGTCTTGTTGCCTCAACCTCTCTGTCTTGAGGCTGCACTCATCCTGAGCCTGGATTCTCCTCCCCCATGGCGAGCTGCCCTGCGCTTGGATGTCCTTCTTGCCAAACCGACTGCCCCCGCTCGGAATCTGAATGAGGTCCTTGCTCCTCGGGCTGCTCCCCCCTCCAAAACAAGCTGCTCCTCATCCTCCTTTGACTCCAGTAGATCAAGGCCCGAGAAGTCCGTCTTCGGATACCTGACCTCGACCTTCCTCTTGGCTTCCATAAACCCCTCAAGGAATTGCTGGCCCCTCCCCCTCCAAGGCCACGACTGTCCGGTAGGCCTCTGAGCCCTAGGATTCAGGCTCTAAAATTCTAAGACTCTCAATGACCATGGTATAATGACGAAAACTCAAAAATAATGGGACGAGGTCGAAGGCTCTCAACTTTTCTCTCCTAAAGCAAAGTCACTTTGATCTGAAATGAGAAAGAAAGGAAACAGAAACCTCCTTATATATGAGTGAAAAACGCATCCAATAAGGACATTAAATGCAAACACAGAAAAAGAGGTGACTTTTCAGATCCCAAAGCCACTCTCACACTCACCTAGGGGACGTTTCGTGCCCCTAGACATCGACCAACTCCCCAGGAGGCCTCTCGCTTCCCAAAGGCAAAAACTCATTTCCGAGGGCCGCCATTTTCCTGAAAACAGCTGCTCACATTTAATACAGAATTGACTTACGCCACGTGTCACATCAGCCACAATTTCCCTAGGATCGGACACCCAGAGCTCTAAGGCTGAGCATTTGGATCGCTCCTTGTGCCCAGAGCTACTCGTCATACGCTCAGCCCAGTTTCTCCAAGTCCGAGCGTATGAGTTGCTTGTCATACGCTCAGTCTAGATCCACCAACCCTAGGGCCTTATCTCACCCCTAAAAAATCATGAGTATAAACGCTCAGCCGCAACACATCACATCTTACTTCCTCGAGGCACAAGTGCTCAGGAAGTGGGGGGCTTGTGATGTAGCCCATAACACTCCAGCCTAATAAAGAACCCATTGATGCAGCCCATAACACCCTGGCCCAATAAAAAACGGCCCAATGAACCTACACATGGGCACGGATGTCACCTATAGGGCAGCGACACGTGTCAAGCCTCCTAGACACGGCTGAGCACACGTGGAACGGTCAGGTCATACGATCGCCACGTCAAAGCATGGTTAGCAGACCTAACCCTCCTGCAACATGCGACCCTTGACACACGCCATCCACCAATCACGCAATTAAGGCCTAACTTCTGAAAGCAGAGATGGCATGGGCAAGGCCATACCCCCCCTCCTCCCACATAGGCAATACCTACTCAGGGGACTATAAGAAGACGAAGGTATGAAATTCATAATTCATTCACACTCGTCTAATTACACTTGATTTACTTTAGAGTTAACACTCGGCCTCGGCCTCGGCCTCTCCTAAGCCCTCGTGCTAACTTCTGTATCGGAGCACCCTTAGAGGTCTCCCCCTCCCCTCCTTCCGAGGGTCTTTAGTTCAACTCTGTTACTTGTGCAGGGCCACATCAGCGTCCAAGCCACGTCAGCACCCAAGCCACGTTAGCAACAACGGTTTTTGGCATCAACAAGATGTGCTGGTCATGAACTCGACAACCATTGTCAAGGACTTGAATCTTGCAATCGAGAAGAAAACGAACGCCGTGGAGCATTCCAATATGGGTATAATATATTCCACTATCTAAAAGAGCACTCTAATTAGTTTATTATAATACTGCAATTACTATTTCTTGTTTATGAATTGGGAGCCTGTTTTGAAATCATTATACGAAAACGACAAGGAATTTTTCTCCCAAAATCGAAAAGCGACTTTTATGAAGGCATTTAATGTGGGTGCTTAGCTAGATAGATAAATTTGGTTTCAGATCTTTTGAAAATCATTGAATGCCATTGCCTGATTCTGTGTTGCAATCACATTAGTGTGTTGAGAACCAATAATTATGTTTATTTGTAAATATAAACGGTAGAAGACCAGAAAATCCATTGCTGTCAAGAATTGTTGTCAGTACCCGATGAGTTCTTTCTTCTCTTTCGAAGAAAATAGTATGCAAGCCCAGCTAGAACAAGTAGAATTATGAAGCTATCAACCACTCCTACCAAGACCAAGACCCATTTTTTCACATTGGATTTGCCATGATTAACACGAGTTCCTTTAGGAACCTTAACCATGTAACTCAATCCAGTTCCCCTTTCGACCTGTTTAACACCCATTACCATTGCATAGAGAAAGCATTCTCTAGAGGAATATAATGCGGCAAGACATTCACAGTCATTGATGCACAAACTTGCACATGATTCCTTGCTAATATTAACCACTTTAGGAGCATCTTTAAGTACACTAGTCACACCGTTTAATTCGAGCATTTTTGCTACCTGACCTTCACCACCACAGAACCCTTTAGAGATCCCCTCACTGCAATTAGAACCAATCTTGCTTTCCTTCGTTAGAAGCTGGATACATGAACAAGAATTGGAGAAAGTACAAATACCATAAGGTTTACATGCTAGAGGAAGATTACAGGTTGTGTTGAGTGCTTGAAATGAGGCCTCAAACTTTTCCTTGTTAGGTGAGAAAAAATAGAGCCCCAAATTTCCTGTTCTATTCCCCAGTGCTAAAAATCTAAGGGGTTGAATTCTGTGAGATGATGATATCTGCGCAATTTTGTGATGTTTATCATTGAACAACTCCAACCCTTTTGAACCCAATTGAACAAATGTGATGTTTCTGTTCTCTGTGGGCATAAATTCCCAGTAAGAATACTTCAACTTACCTGCTGAGTTCAAGTACAAAGCGATTTTGTCGTGTTGTACTTCAAAAGAATAGAATGAACTTGAGTTGGTTGGAAATGAAGTCAAGCGAGTAGCCACATCTAATCTCTGGCCCCAGAGCATTACATCAGTTGGGAAATTGAAACTCTGCCATTTTATACTGTTCAAGGCATCAATTAGGACTAGATTACCTGCCCTAAGTATCTGTAATCTCTGTATCAGGAAGATAAATAGAAATACTAGTCACTTACTGAAATACATGCAGCCTACTAAGAGAAAATGATTTATGCATAATGAGGGTAGTTTTCTGATACTAGTTTTACCTCCACACCTTGCCCTGAGGTCCCAGTTCGCCATCCTACTCTTCCCTTTGAACCCTTCAACTGTAAATCTCCTTCTCGAGTCAGCTCAAGCACACACATAGCTGACACATAAAACCTTGAGTAATGGCCAGAGTTCCACACCTTTACATCTCCAAGAAAAACTTCCAAGGAACATGAGTATTTTTCTTCAATGGCTTCAACATTCAATGCAGCTCTGAAATTGGGTTCAAATTGGTCAATTCCAATAAGAAAAGCTCTGCCAATGAATCCCACGATATATCCCACTGGGACAGCAACTCTGAGTTTGTGACCGATACGAATATCTGATTTGCAATACCCATGAGGGAGTAAAAGGATGAGAAAGCTAAACAGAAAGAGCTTCATGGGTAAATTGCAATATTCACAAATTTTCCACTTTAAGACTGATATTTGATTTCTTCTGGCAGGTGGGTTTGCTGTGCATTAGGATTTTTTTCAAGCTAGAATGATGAAAAGAAAGTAAAGGAAAAGTTTGGCTTGAGTATTTGTAGCCCCACTCCACTTTCAAAAAGGGAAGCTTTCATTTTGCCTAGTTATTGTCTGTCATACAAAATGTTTTCTAATGTAGTGGGGTTACTGATAGCTAGTAGTTTATGGTTATTAATTTTTTTATAATATTTTCTGTTAATCTATTAGCTAATTTTCTTTTTCTGCTAAGCTATTAATTTTGTTTACTTAAAAGCTAAAGTATAAAAAAAGTAAGGCACTAGAAGGTTGTTGTGCACAGGTTGTTCATGTGAATTTGCATTACTTAGTACAAATCTCAGGTTTCATTGTGCACACCATAGGGTACAGATCTCAGGTTTTAAGAGGATTCTGAGGTGGGACCTAGATCGTCTAATTTGGTTGGATCAATTGAGTGCTGCTTTTTTTACTGGGCAGACCCCAGGCGTTCTTTTGAGTTTTGAGTGGATTTGTGAAAATTGTGTCTTGTCTGTAGCGTGACATATGTAGGGTGCCACCTGCACATAAGTTTTGCTGAAATTGCTCTCACGCTTGGATGACGTGTGATGTGCCATGTCAAGAAAGGCTATATACTACTCGTATGGGAAGTGATGATTCCACTAAATTAATTCGGTGGTAACTACTATGGAAGTGTGTAGATGTCGAAAATCTGCTTAATAATTGAATAGTTATAAAATGGAACTTGTACATGTGAAATAAAAAAATATATTTTTTATAAGTAAAATTGTATTAAAAGGTATTAAGAGGGTGCAACTTAAAACCAAAGTTAATTACAAAGAAAGAAATTTACAAAATTTAAGAGATCTATATCATTTACAAAAAAACTTCTTTTAAACAAAAATTAAGAGTGTTAAATCATCTATCTCTAATAACTTCAATAAGCCTCTCTATACCATCAGAAGCCCTATGATTTTTCTCATTCCACTTCATCTAAAAAATAGAGAATGAAATTAATGTCTTAGAAGTCCTCAAACCACTTCAAGCCCACGTTTCATTTTTCGCGGAGTCGACAATCACCCAAGATCTTACATACCATCTCTCACAAGCTTTTGGCTAATGAATACTCCACCAAAAGATAAAACACAAACTTGGCACAACCTTTGCAAATGTAACATCTATTAACAATCACCTTCTCATTTTTTTATAAGTCGTCAATAGTAAGAATTTTCTCCCAAGAGGCTTCCCACAAAAAAAAAAAAAAAAAACTTACTTTCTTGGGAGCACCAGAGCAACAAATGGCTTTCTAAGGAAAATTATAAGAACCTTCCGAGAGAGTCTCATAAAAAAAAACTTGTAAAAAGATTTTATCGCAAAACCTTTGTCCGGGTTAGGCCTCCAACCAGCCACATCCTCCCTATTCGCATCCAAGCTAGCACTATATAAAGTTTCTAAGAAATTTTGGACCATCTTTACCTCTAAATCATGGAAATTATGGATAAATGGCACATTCCAAGCAAGTCCATCATTAGTTAAGGATACACATGAACTAATGAGTGCATCTTGTTTCTCACAATATCATAGATATTAGAAAATTAGTCTTTTAAAGGGGTATTCCCAAACCATGTGTCATGCCAAAGCCGAGTTCTTCCCTCATTTCCAACCATCACTGAAACACAAGGGAGGAAATCCTCCCATCCTTGCCTAATCAATTTCCACACCCCTACATCGTAGCCCCCCTTAGGCTTCTTAGACATCCATCCGCTAGGATCTATAACAAACTTAGCTTCCACCACTCTCCACAAATGATGATCCCTCTCTTCAAGAAATCTACATAACTATTTTCGAAGGAGAGCTTTATTAAGTAAAGTAAGAGATTTAAGATCAAGCCCCCATTTTTCTATATGTTGTTTAACCACACCCCACCTTACCAAGTGATATTTATATTCCTCACCTATGTTGCCTTAAAGGAACCTTCTTTGGATATTCTCCAAACGATTAGCCATCGAGCTAGGGATAGGAAATAGAGACATAAAGTAAATAGGAAGGCTAGAAAGAGTTTTTTTTTTTTTTTTTATAAGAGTAAGTCTTCCCTCCTTTGAGAGAAATTGATTCTTTCACCTGGCTAATCGCTTTTCAAACCTTTCCACAATAAGATTCCAAACACTTTTGTTTTTGAACTTAACCCCAAGAGGAAGACCAAGATAAATAATAAGAAGCGACTCCACATTATAACCCAACAAGTTAGCAAGAAAGCAACCATTAATATTCTCACCAAGAGGAATTAAATCACTCTTATTAAAATTGACCTTAAGCCCCGACACCACCTCAAAACAAAGAAGTATGCATCGAATATGCAAAATTTGAGTGGCTTTTGCCCCACAAAAACAATTATGTCATCAGTAAAAAGGAGGTGGGACACACTCACACCACCCCCATTTCTTCCCAATTTGAAATCACTCAAGGAGAAATCTTAAAAAGTTGCCTAAGGACTAGAGAAGTTGTGCCTTCAGAGGACTCTCTTATGCCTAAGTTAGTATAGGGCTTAGGATAATATAGAAAGCTGTGGAAAGTAAAGAGTTGTGAGAAATGATTTGAATGTACCTTTTGATTATGAAAACCCTCTTATATAGTATTTCAGAGCAAAGTTCGATAAAGAGAGTGATTGATCACTAAGTATTATGATAGGAATAAGATTCCAATAAATTGATAAGATTAAGTTATCCATAAGCTTTGATTGTTTAAATGATATTTTATCCATAAGTTGGAGTGTTGCAATAGTACTAGAACATCGGTGTGAAATTACCATTATGCCATTTAGTGGGTGTAGCCTTTTGATTAATTTATCTGCATGGGTTGCGAGATTACCTTTCTATCCTTGAGGGTTTCCACATGTTATAATGTTATAAGATGGTTGTGAAATTACTCTTTTACCCTTGACGGGTGTCACGTGTCATCTTGTCATTGGATGAGGAATTTTTCCCTATATTAGATGCCTCTTACTTCCTTGAGTATAGCTATGCGATCAAGGAAGTATAATGTTTGGAGTATAATTTATTTCTATGTAATTTAGATCAAGTTTGAGATTGTGTAGGTACCCGAGTACTGAGGACTAAAGAGTGAATGCTCGATTGGCTCCGATAGACTGGGAAAAATCTTGGAGCTACTCTATTTTTGAATGATATGCGTTCGATAAGGGTTAGTAACTTAGTGCTACATTCCCAAAAAAGAATGTAAACTCTAGGGACACAGATCAAGCTTTGTTATGAACTCGTAAGAGTTTGAAAGATAAATCCAAGAAATCTACACTTGGTGAAAAATTCGTTGGAAATGACTTAGATCGAATTCCTCGGAGTTGTGGAGATAGGTCTAAGGAGAATGACTTGGATCAAACTCCTCAAAATCTTGGAGCTAGGTCCAAGGAGAACGACTTGGATCAAACTCCTCCGAGTGTTGGAGCTAAGTCCAAGGAGAATAACTTGGATCAAACTCATCGGAGTTTGGAGACAGGTCCGAGGAAAATGACTCGGATCAATCTCCTCGAAGTTTGGAGATAGATCCGAGAAGAATGACTTGGATCGAACTCTTCGGAGTTATGAAGATAGGTCCAAGGAGAATGACTTGAATCGAATTCCTCAGAGTTGTGGAGATAGGTCCAAAAAGAATGACTTGAATCGAACTCCTCGGAGTTGTGGAGACAGGTCCAAGAAGAATGACTTGGATCAAACTCCTCAAAATTTTAGAGACAGGTTCAAGGAGAATGACTTGGATCAAACTCCTCGGAGTTTGGAGATAGGTCCGAGGAGAATGACTTGGATCGAACTCCTTGGAGTTGTGGAGACAAGTACGAGGAGAATGACTTAGATAAAACTCCTCGGAGTTTGGAGACAGATCCGAAGCCGAAGAGAATAGACTTATTTGTTTGGAGCACAGATGCCTTTATGAAATAGATGTAGTAGAGAGCGTTTAGCCCTTTTGACGGCCCATGGGGCAAGTCTTCCTTAAGGCCCAAACTTGTGGAGGTGCATTGGGTGGGCCCAAGATTGTGACTTGGAAACTAGATCAGGCTTTGAGTATGGGGCTTATTAACTGGGCTCGGGACCTCAATCCATAAGCTAGAATAGACTTTTAAATGTAGGGCCTATAAGCTGGACCGTTCGTTTGGTCTTCACGACTCTCGAGCTTTTAAGGTTTTTGAATGTTCTTGGAATTAAATGGAGTACACCGAATCGTCCATTCGGTTATAAGCAAAGACACCCCTTGTTAAAGTTAATTACAGCTATTTTTGAATTAACTCTTCCTTATTTGAATGAATTATAGTTATAAGTAGTTCTTTATCAGAGAGTGGAATCCTTACTCAGTTCTCACTTCACTCATTTGCAAACAAGAAAAAATCCTTGAGAGCTTCAGAGTTTGAGAGATACAAAAAGCTTGGAGTTTCTAGGAACAGAGTTCTTCGGAGTTTGTGAGAGCCAAATCTCTCGGGGTTTAAAGCTTAAACTTTGGGTGAGTCTTTTCCTCTTCTTTCAATTTCTTCTAGTAGTGATTGTACTCGTAGTCTTATGTAGGTCGAGGTGAGTAGTGCCTCGACCGAGTCTCGTGCTTTGGTATTGTATGAGGGAAAGGATGACACTTTATCCTCAGATGGTAATCACACCCTAGATAAGTTTCAAGAGGAGATGGGTAAGGAAAAAAGGGAAAATCTAGTCTTTGCCGCTAATTTGGAACCAAACGAATTAGATGAGGAAGGTTTCCCAATTCTTAGGCTCGAATATAGGATTCTCGAGGAGTATAGAATTAGAAATGTTGGGATAGATAAGCGAGCTTGTGACAATCTCAGAGGGAAAACACCCTTTGATCTTTGTGTGTACACCCATTCTTTAAAAACATGCCTTAGGTTCTCCTTACCCCTTTCTTTTGCCTTATCCTGAACTACTAAGGTATATAGCCTTATGCCAGCTAGTACCAAATTTTGTGCTTAGGGAAAACACCCTAAGGGTTGATGAATCTCAATGTTTTTAAGGCCCTCTTCCAAAGTCAGCAAACACTTGGATTATGGTTGGGTAGTAATCAACTCGAGAGTAAAGAGGGGGCTATTAGAAAAGAAGCTCACTTCCATCAAAGAGTGGAAGAAGAAAATTTTCTTCGTCCAAAGCAACAGGAGCTTTGGAGTTCTACTTACATGGGACTTGGATTTTTTGAGGCCTAATAAAAAGACAAATCTCTTAAGGTGTGAGGCAGATACAGTGATCGATATGGTGGCCGGGACCATAGATATTGCTATTTTGTATAGTAATTCTGAGTTAGCTAGGCTCAGACTCTACCAGAATGGGGGTATAGGCTCGAAATTTTTACTTTTTATGCTTCATTCTTTGTCTAATACTTGAGCTTATGTTTTACTTGACTTGTTGCATAGATGGATGCAGTAAAGATCGCTTGGAAAGAGGCGAAGAAGGCAAAAAGGAAGAGAATTGCCGAGGCTAATGTAAAGGACCAGCCCTTGGAGAAAGGAGGGGCCACTAAAGGGCAGTCTCGAGACCTTCCTCCTCCTCCAACACCTATCCAAGTTGACTCCACTCATTTTTCTCCCAGACCTCTAGTGTGTGGGCTCCCATCTAGATCCCCACCTGCTCAGCCTGCACCTCCAGAGGTTCTGAGTATTAATTGGTACATGAAAGGTCACAGACTCAACCTTTGGGAACGCTAAGGTTGCCAATGAGCACTTTATTCGAGGCATCCCTCCTCAAGATTTAGTTAGACTTAGCCAAGAATCCATAGAGGCCTTTATTGAGATGGTTAAAGACTTGGCCTCCAAGGTAATTCCTTAACTCTTCACTTTTCTACTTTACTTTGCTTAAAGCACAGGGTTGTTGACTTATGTGTTTTTTAGTCGAGTGTGGTTTTGGGTGTGCTATCTCGTCGTTGCCTTAACCTCGACAAAAGGTTGGAAGAGAGTCAGAGCCTTAACAAGAGTCTTCAAGATCTCACCGAGATGAGGGGCCTGAAGGCATGTGTGATTGAGGAGGAGAAGGCAGGCCCTCACGATGGTCGAGCTTGAGGCAGTTAAGGTTGAGAGGGATACAACCAGAACTGAATTGAAGAGGCTTGTAGCGAAAAAAGGCTCTGATGGACTTCAAGAAGGTCGTGGAGCAGTCCTCCTTGAAGTTCTACCTTAACGACTATAAGGAGGCCAAGAAAAAGGCTAAGGCAGTCTTCCCAAGGCAAGACTTCTCGGTGCTTGAGCTGTTATCATCTAATGATGAAGCCACGATCGCGGAGGTCCTCAGCCAGACTGAAGAGGGAGAAGAGGTCCAAACCAAAGCTCGAGAGACCGAGGATTAAGAAGTTATAATTTTTCTTTGTTTTTGTATTTTAGGCCGTTAGTGCCTTTTCACTATGTAAAAAATTTGAAGTTTAATGAATTTTTTCTTTTTCTTTGTTTATCTTTGTGCAATGCATTAACTTTCTATTTTATTTTAAAAATGAAAGAGTCTAAGAAGGAAGAGCTCAGGGCCTTCTCCTCGGTCCTTATTCAAGTAGAAGAAACTCTGGGTCCTTATTCCAAAAACAAGGAGAAATTCCAAGGGAGAAAAGCTTTGGGGCTTTATATGAATGGAAGGAGCTTGGGGCCTTTGTTAAAGTAAATGCTGAAAAAATCAAACTAATTTCTTGTTGACAATACTCGAAAATTACATAGGCAAGATTGAAAAAAGATAGGAGAAATTTTATTGATATAACTTGCGAATCTTTTCAGCATTCCAAGTCCGAGGTATTGGTTTGCCATTGAGATCTTCAAGCTCGAATGTTCCATCGATAGAATTTTTTATTCGATAAGGTCCCTCCCAGTTTGGAAGGAGTTTTTTAATCTTTCAAGGGTAAGATACTTCATTTTTCCTGGGTACCAGATCATGTAATCTGAATGCTCTTTCTTGAAGTCGGGAGTTGTAATACTTTGACACCATCTGTTGGTAGGCAGCCAGCTTGATCTGGTTCTATCTCTCACTTCATCAATCAAGTCAGCATTCATCCTAGGGGTCATTGTGGACTTCGTTGAAGTGTTGAACTCAGAGGGAAGGCATCTCGATCTCAAGAGAGATGACTGTTTTGGACCTGTAGGCAAGAAAAAATAGGATTTCTCCCGTTGGAGCGCGAGTGGTCATCCGGTAGGCCTAGAGGACATTTGGCAGGTGCTTAACCCACTGTATGTTATCATCCTCGAGTTTTTTCATGATGCCTTGCAAGAGAGTTCTGTTAGTCACTTTGGCTTGCCCATTAGCCTGAAGGTAGCCTACCAAGGAGAATCGATGCATGATCTTGAGGTCTTAGCAAAAGGACTTGAACTGAGAGCTTTCAAATTGCTTACCATTATCAGTGATGAGTATCCTTGGTATGCCAAAGCGACATATAATTGACTTCCATATGAATTCTCGTGTTTCATAGTCTGTGATGTTGGCGAGAGGCTCGATCTCTGTCCACTTAATGAAATAATCAATAGCTACTATCAGACGCTTCTTTATCCTGGAACTTCTTGTACAGGACCGAAGATATCCATCCCTCACATAGCGAAGGAAAGTGGACTTGTGATTGATGTCAGTAGGTTAATAAGTCACTGGGACACGGAGGAATACTGCTAATACAACTTGCATTTCTAGACCATCTATATGGCATCATAGAGCATCTTCGACCAGTAATAGCTGTGTCAAATAAATCTTAGAGGCCATTGCTTAGCCTCCCAAGTGATTATCACATATGCACTCATGAACCTCTCAAAGGGCATAGTCCGTGTCAGTAGGTCCAAGGCATTTCATATAGGGGTTGTGAAGCCCTTTTTGTACAACTATCCTTCGATGATAGTATACCTCGAAGTGCGGGAAATGATCTTTTTGGCTTAATTCCTCTGACTAGGGAGTGTTCCATCTTTTAAGTATTAGAGGATCTGGTACATCTAGGTTCATTCCTCGGCCACAAGCATGACTAGTACTTCATCGATGCTGGACACAATGAGGGTCTCGAGGTAGACTGCTTGTATGAGATCGGACTGTCTGGTAAAGGCAAGTCGTGCCAAGGCATCTATATGCCTTTGAATTTTATGCTTCAGGCACTTGTATTATCTAAAACTTCTTAAAGGCTATAACGAGCTTAAAGGATTTCTCGAGATACCTAATGATTTTTGCACCTTTGGCTTCATACTAGTTGGTCATCTGATTGATCACTAGCTATGAATCACAGTATGATTCCAAGGCTTCGGCAACCAATGTATTTTTCAAATATTATCGGTGCGAGTAACACCTTATATTTAGCCTCATTGTTTAAGGTGTTGAATTCGAACTTGAGGGCATACTCTACAGTAAAGCCTTCAGGGTTGCTGAGGATAAGTCTGGCTCCGCTGGTGATGCTATTTGAAGATTCATAAACATGTAATGTCCAAGTCGGTGTTTATTCACCTTCCTTGGATTCTTGCCTTTCAGCAGGCATTTCAGGGAACGTGATTTCCACTATAAAATCTGCTAACACTTGTTCCTTAATAGTTGTTCGGAGTTTGTACCTAATGTCAAACTCTCTCGGTTCTATAGACTACTTTACTATTCTTCCGGAGATGTTTAGCTTATGGAGTACTTACCTTAGGGGCTAATTAGTTAGTAGAATGATAGTGTGAGGCTAGAAATATGGTCTGAGCTTTTGAGTTGTGATTAGAAGGGTGTATGGCATCTTTTAGATACCTAATCGTCATGTAGAAACTCGATTGACATAGTGAATGGGTTTCTGAATCCCACTTTCTTCTCAGAGCAAGACCAAGGTAACTACGTCTTGGCCAACTGATATGTAAAGGAATAGCTCATCCCTAGTGATCAGCTTAGTCAGGAGTGATGGTGAACTCAGATACTCATTCAATTCTTCAAAGACTTTTTGGTAGTCTTCAGTCCAAGTAAAGTCCTTTCTTTTCTGATTGCTTTAAAGAAAGGTAAGCATCTCTCAGCTGATTTGGACATAAAACAGTTGAGGGTGACTATGCATCTAGTTAGTCTCTGTACTTCTTTCATGTTTTGAGGATGGCTCATGTTTAAGATTGCCTTTATCTTTTCGAGATTAGCTTTGATCCCTCACTGTGTGACCAAAACGCTTAAGAACTTAACAAAGATGACTTTGAAAGTGCATTTTCCCGAGTTCCTCTTCATCTTATGGTGCTAAAGTATTCTGAATGCTTCATCTAGGTCAGATTAATAGTCTTCGGCTTTAACACTTTCGACCAGCATGTCATCAATGTACATTTCCATACTCTTCCCAATCTGTTCTTTGAAAATTTTATCAACTAGCCTATGGAAGGTTGCTCTTGCATTTTTTAGCCCGAAGGGCATTACCTTGTAACAGTATAACGTCGGTTAGTAACAAAGGTGGTCTTGAGCTGGTCCAGTTCATGCATGAAGATCTAATTGTAGCTTAAATAAGCATCCATGAAACCTAGCAATTCATGCCCTAAAGTGGCATTGACTAGCTGGTCTATCCGTGACAGAGGGAAGTTGTCATTCGTACATGCTTTATTAAGGTCGATGAAGTCTATGCAAATCCTCCACTTACCATTTTCCTTCTTCACCATGAACACATTAGCAACCCACTCCAGGTAGTTGACCTCTTAGTTAAAGTCTGCGATAAGGATTTTGTCCACTTCATCTTCTATGGCTTCTTGTCGCGCTTGAGCAAAAAATTTCTTCTTTTGGACAATAGGTATGTGGCTTGGATCCACATTCAATCTATAGACGATGACTTGGGGATCGATCCTGGGAATGTCGAAGGTCGACCATGCAAATAGGTCCTGGTTCCTTCGGAGGAAAGAGATTAACAACTCTTTGAGGTTCTCAAGAAGGTTAGACTCGATCTGTACCGTCTTGGAGTCTCCCTCGTTCAATGGAACAACTATTAGTTCTTCCAAAGGTTGGCCTCGTTGGGTCTTGAGTTCATCTCTCAGATCCTCGATTCTAAGGGTAGGGCCTCGGCCTTTCTATACCCCTTGATATAATTAAGATAGTATGATTGGGATGCTTGTTGATTTCCTCGGACTTACCCACCACCATGGTCAGTAGGGAATTTCATTTTCAGGTGATAAGTTGAAACTATTGCTTTCATCTCGTTCAGAGTCAGCTTTCTGAGGATCACGTTGTAGGAGGACGGATGCTTGACTACCAATAACATTATCATTACAGTGGTAAGTTGCGAAGATATTCCCGCAGTGACCGGAAGGACTATGCTACCTTCGGTAAACACTGATGTTCCCGAAAAGCCATACAGCGCAGATGAAATCGGTTTGAGATGATCATCCTTCAACTTCATCTTCTTGAAGGCGTCATAATAGAGAATATCGGTTGAGCTTTCATTATCCACCAAAACCCTCTCGACACTGTAATTCGAAATGAGGAGCGTGATGACCAATGCATCGTCATTGGAGGGGGGGTCTATAATCCTTCCAAATCATCATTTGCAAAGCAGATTTCCTGATCTATCTTGACCTGCTTATGAGGTCCACTAACTGATGCTACTAACCGGGCATAGACTTTTCTTGCGTATAAGGATTGTCCCCTTACCACAGGTCCCCCATAGATAGTTTTGATTGTCTCCGTCACTGTAGTTGTGCGACCTCGGTCACTCTGAGGATGTTTTTCCCTTCGATCATTTCTCCTCGTAATTGGCCTAGGGTTGTGCCTAAAGCTTTGGCGATTACTCCGTCTATGATTCAACCTTTCCACAAGCTGCCTATATGGAGGCATGGGGCTTCATTGAGTAGGTCTTCATTATCTCGAAATAAACGAGGCCTAGTGTACTCTTTTAAATACCTTTTGCGAATAAGGGATTCAATCTGATTCTTTAGGGCATAACACTCCTTGGTGTCCTGCCCATAATCTCTGTGAAAACAGCACCATCTAGTTCAATCTTTATTTTCACTGGTGTAGAGTGACTTTTGAGGTCAGTGGAGAATGTTATGATCCTAGACGTTCATGAGTACATTAGTTCTAGAGGCATTGAGTGAAGTGAAGTTTTCAAACAGATGAGTGGTCTTTGCATTGCCCTCTTGGCGAGGCTTTTCCTAAGGCTGTTATTCAACTCATTGGCATCATTCTTCCTTTTTTCTATTCCTTTTTTCTATTCCTCATTCTCTTTCTCTTCGGAACTTTTGGTCGTCTTCAACGATCATATACTTTTCATCCCAAGCAAGGATGTCATTCATGTCTTTGGGGGGCGTTTAGTAAGTTTAGAGCTAAAAGACCCTAACTTGAGTCTATTCTTGATTGCCAAGGTCTGCATTGTAAGATCAAGGTCCAGAATCTCCCAACCTGTGGTATTGAACTTAAAGATATACTTTCAGAGTTTTTTTTTTCTTGCATTGGATGATGCGGAAGAGACTTTCCGAGGTTTTACAGGGTCCCTTACTACTGAGAAAGTGTGTTGCAAAGGCATAACTCAGCTTTTTGAAAGAACAAATACTAGCGGCTTGAGGTGTGAATGCCAAGTACTAGCAGGCTTGAAGTGCGAATACCAAATGCTAGTGGCCTTTTCGAGACTCAAATTAAAGGCCTGGGACATCACTGCATCTTGGTGGCAGTGCAAGATCATAGTTGTCCTGTAGAGCTGGAGGTGATCCATGGGGTCTGTGGAGCCATCATAGGCCTTTATATTGGGCATTCAGATATGTTGTGGAAGAAGAGGATCGAGGATGTCCTGTGTGAAGGGAGGTGCCTAGGAGTTGAGCTCATTGAGGATGTTGATTTTTTTCCCTTGAAAGCTTACCTTATTCTCTTGTCCATTTCTTTCAGGTTTCTGTCCAGGTCAATGTAATTCTTAGAAGTGGAGAAACCTCTGGACTTCCACTCAGGGTAGGGAGAAGACCAGTGGTGGA
This sequence comes from Bretschneidera sinensis, assembly GCA_023935145.1. Taxonomy (NCBI): domain Eukaryota; kingdom Viridiplantae; phylum Streptophyta; class Magnoliopsida; order Brassicales; family Akaniaceae; genus Bretschneidera; species Bretschneidera sinensis. The sequence goes on along the minus strand of CM043700.1, from coordinate 61,367,238 downwards.
GTGGTTGTAGACTGCTTTGTTGAGGTTCAAGTGCCTCCTTGGCCGAAGGCTTTGCTGAGGTAGATGTAGGGGTGAATAATGATGAGTTTGCCCCCTGAGTTCTGCGGCTAGGCTTGACACCAACTGGGTAAGCTCCAGGAACTGTTCTTGGGTAACTAGTGCGGTCGAGTTTGGTGCGGTGGGTACTTTTGGGCTTTCTAGAATGTTAGGAGCAATTGGGTTGGAATGAAAGGCTTGTTCGTGCCTAGTACACCCATCAGATGGTTCGCTGTGGTTCTGTTCTGAGGTGGCATGCTCCCGAATAGAAGGGAGTTATGTGGCTTTTTGTTGACTAAGGTTAGAGACTCGAGCGATGACGGTAGGGCCGAGTTGCTTTTGGCATAATTATTAGGAGACATTGTAACAGATAAGTTCGTTTTCTTTTGAAAAATTTAAGAAGTTCCCATGGACGACATCAATCTGTTGATGTCGAAAATCTGCCTAAGTAGTCGAACAACCAAGAAGCGGAAGCTGGACACATGAAACAATTAGAAATCCTAAAAAGTTGCTGGAGGACTGGATGATTTGTGCCTGCGAGGATTCTCTGATGCCTAAGTTCGTATAGGGCTTTGAATAATATAAAGAATTGTGAAAAGTAAAGAGTTGTGAGTAATGATTTAAATGCACATTTTAATTGTGAGAGCCCTTTATATAGTGTTTCGGAGTAGAGTCCGATTAGAAGAGTGATTGATCACTAAGTATTATGATAGGAATGAAATTCTCATAGATTGATAAGATTGGGTTATCCATAGGCTTGAATTATTTAAATGATATTTTATCCATAAACTAGAGTGTTGCAGTTATACTAGGACATCAGTGTGAAATCACCATTATGCTATTTGTCAGGTGTAGTCTTTTGATTGGTTGATCTGTCTGAGTTGTGAGATTATATTTATGTCCTTGAGGGTTGCCACATGTTATAATATTATTGGATGATTGTGAAATTACCCTTTAACCCTTGGTGGGTTCCACGTGTCATCATGTTAATTGATGGAGAATTTTTCTCGTTATCACTGTGAAAGTTCATTAATAATTTTGATATTAAAATTTTTCTATTAAATGATTTTTAATACAAAATTTGATTTATGATATGTCATTACGGTTTAAAATCTTGTGGTCTCTTTGCAATCTATGAGCAAGACTAGAGAAATCTCGACATTTTTAACTCCTAACCCAGCAGTAAAATTCTAGGGCGTGTTTAAACATCAATTAAAACACAAAGAGTTGAACAATTAAGTTTGTTTAAAACGTAAGGCCTGTTGCACTTCTCGTAGTAATATTTCGGTTTTGATTATATATTATTATTTTAATAAAAAAAATCAAATTAAACCTTGCAGGCAATGGATTGGTAAAATTTGGGCCCAAAATTTACTTGGTTAACACACTTAAGAAATCATATTGACGTTGTTATAAAAGATTGGATATCAGCAAATTTATAAACTTAACAGAAAAGAATAGTGATTCAATTTACGATGAAAAAAGTGTTTGGAAAATTAGGATGCTTTTTGTTTTATCGGAAATAAATCTGTTTTTACAACAAATTTTTTATGTTAAAATTTTTTTATATTAAAAAATATCGTAAAAACAGAATTATCTCTCCCATAAAAAAAAAAAAAAAAAAAAAACCCAAATTGTAACATGTTTTCATAAGATACTAAAAGTACCATTTGTTAACATCTCATAGGCCAGAGAAGTGGGCCTTCAAAAGGTCTCAAACCTGGGCCTAGAAAGCATAAACAAAGACTATCGTCTCTTAACTACACTGAAAGTGTTTTATAATCCATTTAATTTCTTTACTAGTGATTTAGAGTGTGTTTAGAATAAATAAATTTTATAAATTTTATAAAACTTATTTGTAATTCTATATTTGTTATATTTGGAATAAAAAAAAAATTATGAAATTCATTTTGAAATAAATTCACTAGAATTGAGTTAGTTTATTACAAATTTTATCGAAATTGATAAAATTTACAAATAAATTCTACAACTCAATTATTTGGCACGTTAAAACAGAAAGACCACCATTTAATTCTTTAAGTTTTTTTAGGTGGGGGTGCATCTCTCTCCATACATTTCAATTCAAGTCATATCTGGTTTTTTTTGTGAGAAATCAAGTCTAACCATTTAAAGGTTATGGAAAATGACAACCATCACTTGTGTTTTCTTTTTACAAGTTCATTTTGTTGCCAGAATAGATATGATTCCTCTGTATTGTGTCAACAATTCATAACAGTGGGTGTGATTTTGTTTTGTTCTTCTTTTTGGTTTTAGATCATCTCGCTTTCAAGATTACCAAAGAAAGTGTTTATATATGGAGGGCTTTTAAGGCGTGATTTAGATAAAAATGTTTTAAATGGAAATTATAACAACTGTTCTTTAAAAAAAGTTGTTTTAAGTTCCACTTATAGCATTATCAAAACCACATCTAAGTGTCATTGCCACGTGGATCTAAGGGTATTGTGAATGATAAAAAAAAATAAGCGAAAGAAATAGAGAGAAAAGTGGCAATAGAGCGGGTTTAGGGTTAGGAATATTCGAGGAGGGGAATGTATAATCTTTGATCCACAACCCAACGGAAATTTAAGCACCCTGCAGCCATCTGTATCATGCCAAGATAAAATCTTACCTAAACCCACCTCAAATGGGATGAGGATTGTCAAGACCCCATCAGAACAATAATTTTTTTTTTTTTTTTTTTTTTTTGTCTTCTTAACAATCCAAATGGTCAAGTTATTTGAAAGAAATTTTTTTCCACCTAAAGCGAGGGTATTTAATATTTATAAGGTAATTAACATGTATGATCACTTTATATGTGTGTAAATGAACACGTGTTCAATTATAATTTTTAAGTCATTTAATAGGAATATATTCTCAACAAAAAAAAAAAAACTCAAAAAGCCCTCTTTTACTAGGGGTTTTAGGGTTTAGAGTCTTGTACATACACAGGTGGCGGTAGTCCAGGTTTTAGTGGTGTTTTCTTCTAGATTCTGGCCTTTTTCTGAGGCAGTTGTAAGAGGAGGCTCGTCGTACCAGGGTGGTTAGCAATGTAGGATTGCGGGTTCGGTTAACACCATGGCTGGTATTGAGAATTTACTATTTGAACACCTTATTCGGAGCAAGTGGAATTAGATATTGGGGAGGAAGTAAACGCAATATCGCAGGAGCAAGGTAAGTTTTGTTTGATTGGAAAACTGTTAACCCAATCATCGTACAATAAGGAGGCTCTAAAAAAAATGATGAGATCAATTTGGAAGTTGGATGATACAGTTTTTTTTACTAGTAGAGCAAGATATTTCGCTGTTTGATTTTTACAAAAAAGCAAGATAGAGATAGGGTTTTTGGCTGCGCACCATGGTTTTTTTATGAAGCTTTGTTAGTTCTCAAGGAGTATGATAGTACGTAGTCCGTCCTCTTTTGAGTTTCGTTAGTCACCTTTTTGGGTTCAGATTCATGACCTGCCCCTGTCAGGATTAACAAAGGAGGTGGGAAAGAAGATAGGGAACTCCATAAGGCGTGCCATGAAGATTGATGCTCCATCAAATAGAGTCAGATGGGGAAGGTTTCTACGTGTTTGTGTTTTATTAGATGTGTTGAATCCTCTTTGTCATGGGATGTACATCATGCTAGGTGGGAGAGGAAAGAATTGGATTAGTTTCAAGTATGAAAGGTTGCCACCTTTTTGTTTTGTATGTGGATTAATAATAAGGCACATGGCCAAAGGATGTGAGATGGCAAAGAGACGCAAAGAACAAGGCCTCATGGTGGATTATCAATATGGTATTTAGTTAAAAGTTGAGGTTGATCTACCTAGAGGAGGAGTTGGAAGAGAGAAGGAATAAAAGGAGAGAGTTGATTCACACGATGGCAAGAGAAAATTCCAGGGTAGAGATTTCTCACCAAGAGGCTCCCAAGATAGAAGCTGACAGGGATGAGCAGAATAAAGAGGATTCTCTAATAGTGGCAAAGTGTGTGGAAAGTTCCCTGTCTTCGTTACCGACTGTTAGGGCTAGTGATCACAAGGTGGAGTAGTATAAGTCAAAACTAGATGATTCATGAGAGATTATGGTTGTTTTAAGTTCCTCTTATTCAAAGGAGGAAAGTGAAAAATTGATTAATCAATAGAAGAATTCTTCCCAAGTTAAAACAATTGCTACATCGTTAGGAGAGCTTGTGGATATACCTGTGAATGTGGTAACAAACAATGAGGTTAAAACTAAGGAAGGCTTAGATAAAAGGGGTGATGTGTGAGAGGCAAAGAAAGATCTCACGAATAATATGCAAGCGATAGTGAGTAGCCGGCGTGGATGGTGGCATAGGTTACCGAAATCTGGAGGTGGTGGATCTAATCTCAATAATACAGGAAAAAGAAAATGAAAGATGGATTGCTTAGAGTCCGATTTGGAGGTGGGGGAGAAGAGATTTCATAATGATGTCAATATTGTTATAGCAATAGAGCAAGCTCATGAGAAGCCGATCCAATTGGCCAAATAAGGATTTTATGCTGGAATGTATGAGGGCTTGGGAACCCTTGTGCATTAAGGGCGTTAGAAGATGTTCTTTGACAAGAAGTTCCCGAAGTAGTATTTTTAAGCGAGACTAAATTATGAGTTAGTGAGGTGGAAAGGATAAAGAATCATTTTGGGTTTCAAAGGGTATTATTGGTAGGGCCCGAGGTCGAAATGGTGGGTTAATTGTTTTTTCGGAAAAATTCTACGAAGACTAAACCAAACTCGTACTCATATTCATATGTTGATATTACCATAACTAAAGGAGGGGAGAAAGCGCCATAGAGATTTACTGACTTTAACGGCCACCCTGTTACAAATAAGGGGAGGATTCTTGGGATTTGTTGAGGGCTTTAGTTGCAAGACCAGTTGGTGGGGGTTTGTAAGGGGGGATTTTAATGGGATCCTGGTTAATTCGGAGAAAGAAGGTGATGGGGAACACGAAGAAGATTAGGATTAGAGATTTTAATATAGGAATTGGGGATATAGAGATAATTATGTAATTGAAAATATTAAGAATTATTATCTTAGTTATCTTCCTTGATTAGGATTATGCTTATCTCCCATGGTTATCTGATTTGTTGGATTAGAATTAGGTTTATCTCTCATGATTATCTGATTTGTTGTTCTTATCTTCTTAGGATTTAGTCTTTATCTTTATGATAGGATTTTCCCAATATATATGGGATTCTCATTTGTTATTGAACAGATCATGAATGAAATCAGAATTAATATTATTTATTTTACTCTATGATTGAGTGTTGTGATGTCCATGTGATTTGGACTAATGTTCCATGTGATTTAGTTCAGTGTTCTCATGTGATTTGGATCATCTATGTTTAATTTTCCCGTCTCTTTTCGATTCTTCCTTACTGTATGACATCAAGTGGTATCAGAGCCCTAATTTCGTTCCCTTGTGAGGAAAAAAAAAACACCATTCGAAATATCCCTTGTATAGTAGCCAAACACATCTTCTTTTGTTGTTTGCTGTCAACCTCCACCACCAACTACCGCTGTCACGTGCCAGTGCCACCACTAGCTGTCATCACGTGCCAATGTCGCCACAAGCCGTGAACAGAGAGTCAGGTTGAATCGAGCCAGCTCAAAAAAAATTCCATCTTTTTTTACTGTAATTATTTGTAATTTTTATCCTGCAAAAAAACAGGAAAAAAAAACAAAAAAATATTAATTATATTTGAGGTATTTTAGTTTGATATCATGTCTTACCGTACTCGGATTCGTATTCGAAATCTACAAGCTCAACTATCAAGAGCTTATTCTTGCTTGGATGCGTTGAAATCCAAAGCAATCAAGTATGGTTGGTGTTATATTCCCCGACTTATGTATGAACAATATAGAGAACTTCAATATTGGGTTTATCGTGATGAGAGATGACTTGAAGAATTGCAGCACCAATATGAGTATGAGTGTGAGCAGAGTTCTCGAGATGTCCATGCTTTGAATGACAATGACGATTATATTTATGATGATGAAGGAGTAGCTTATAAAAATTATTATTATGCTCCTAAAGCTGCTTACCATGGTTGTGTTGAGTATGATCGTGCTTCCGAAAGTTATGATGGGTATGATGCCTATGACGAGCTTGTGATAGAACATAAGTCCAACCCATTAGCTTCCTCCCAAGTTCGAGAGAAGCTAATCCACCTACTAAAAGAATGTAAAGAATTGTGCAAACCCTTGGATAATGTGACAGTGAAAGATGATCCCGAACTTGATGTCTCAAAGCTCACTGATGGGAAAGACTCCACAGAGCAATAAGAGAATATTATGGAATTTAAGCCGGTTCCAACCCAAGATGAAGTCGATGAGACTGAAGATATTCCAGTGGAGGTTGCATCGGTTGAGCTAGTTTCTTGTGCAGTTGACTTTGCTGAGCACATTGAGGTGGTTGAAACGGTTCGAGAGGAAGATAAAGTTATTTGTAGAAGTGAGGCTCTTGTGGATCCACCTCCCTTGCTATTGAATTTATCCTCCCTACTTGGTTTCAAGTACCTCGGCAACAAACATTTTTTCACCTTCTAGTGTTTTCGCTTTCAGACTTTCATGATCATGTTTTGTTTCTCCACGCCTCAACGCTTTTGCTATTAGCACATTTTTCAACTCGAGGCCGAGTTCTTTCTAAATGGTGGAGAATGATGGGGAATACGAGAAAGATTAGAATTAGGGATTTTAATCTAAAAATTAAGGGATATGGGAATAACTATGTAATTGAAAATATTAAGAATTATTATCTTAGTTAGCTTCCTTGATTAGGATTATGCTTATCTCTCATGGTTATCTGATTTGTTGGATTAGGATTAGGTTTATCTCATGATTATATGATTTGTTGTTCTTATCTTCTTAGGATTTATTTTTTATCTTTATGATAGGATTTTCCTTATATATATGGGATTCTCATTTGTTATTGAACAGATCATGAATGAAATCAGACTTAATATTATTTATTCTACTATATGATTGAGTGTTGAGATGTTCATGTGATTTGGACTACTGTTTCATGTGATTTGGTTCAGTGTTCTCATGTGATTTGGATCATCTATCTTTAATTTACCTGTTTCTTTTCAATTCTTCCTACTGTATCAGAGGGTGGTGATGTGAGACCTAGTTACCAGATTGATGCGTTCAGGAGAGTGGTGGACGACTATTGTTTTAGTGATTTGGGTTATCATGGACCACCTTTTACATAGGCAAATAACTGGTCGGAGGGAGGTTATGTTTGGGAGAGGTTGGACCGGTTCTTGGCAACAAATGAGTGGAGGCAAATAAATCCTAACGAGTATGTCCACCATTCTAGTTCTTGTTATTTAGACCATGTACCGATTGTCCTAGATACTAACAGACCTTGGGGAGCTAGATATCGCATTAGACCAAAGTTGTTTCGGTTTGAGGAGTACTAGATACAGTATGATGCATGCACAGATATAATATCAAAATCTTGGTGGGAGCAGTTTTGGGAGAGGGATATGGGGTCTGTGTGTGGAAAAATTACAACGGTGGGACAAATGTTGGGGGAATAGAGTAGAGTACAGTTTTGAAATGCAAAGAACAGAAGCAACCAACTATCCTAACGTCTACAGTGGGTTCGCAAGTAGGCTATATCATATCAGATCATTGAGGAGGAAAAATCAATTCTTCGGAAACAAAATAAATTGTTACATGATGAGGAAATTTATTGGAAATAGAGATCTCAGGTTCAGTGGTTGCGAGAGGGGGATCGAAACATGTCGTTCTTCCATCAACGAGCTTCTCAACACTACAAGAAGGATTCAATTGATCAATTAAGAGATGATAATGGGGTTTGGTAATCTACACCTGATCAGATTGGTGCTTTAGCTTGCAATTTTTTTTACGTCTATTTTTACCTCGTCCAACCCACAACTAATTGATGAAGCTCTCCAAGCAATGGAGCCAATGGTACTATATGACATGAATTCGAAACTCACCATAGCCTTCTTGGCAGAGGAAGTACATGAGGCTCTTTTTCAAATACATCCAACATAGGCGTCGAGATCGGACGGTATGTGTGCTTTATTTTATCAAAAATATTGGAAGATTGTAAGAGATGATGTTACTCGTGTAGTGTTGGATTTTTTAAATAATAACCATTTTGATCCGATGGTCAATTATACTTATATTGTTCTCATCCCAAAAGTTAAAAATCCAGAAATGATGTCCCAGTTTAGACCAATCAGCTTATGTAATGTACTGTATAAGATTGTTGCTAAAGTATTAGCTAATAGGTTGAGAGGGGTATTGGATCAAATAATTTCTCCATAACAGAGTGCCTTTGTACCAACGCGTTTAATTACTGATAATGTTCTCATAGCTTATGAGTTGATTCATGCTCTTAGATGTCAGCGAAAGGGGAAAAAGGTTTTATGGGAATAAAGTTAGATATGAGTAAGGCCTAGGATTGAGTGGAATGGAAGTTTCTTGAGGAGGTGATGAATAAAATGGGTTTTAACCAGCAGTGGGTTAGTTTAATAATGACATATATTTCTTCAGTATCGTACTCAATTTTGTTGAATGGTGAGCCTACGGTGCGGGTAGTTCCTAGTGGAAGAGTTAGGCAAGGAGATCCACTATCCTATATTTGTTTTTATTATGTGCAAAAGGTCTATCAGCTTTGCTTCGGCATCGAGAGAGATAGGGTAAGATTGTTGATGTCCAAGCCAGCCTTAATGGTCCAGGAATATCTCATCTTTAATGAGATATTGCAATTATATGAGCATAGTTTGTGGCAAAAGGTGAATTTTGATAAGTCAACAGTGTTCTTTAATAAAAATTGTTTTGAAGAGATGAAAGATCTGGTCGCGAATTCACTTCAGATTTATGTTGTTGCTTATTATGAAAAATATTTAGGGTTACCATCGATTGTGGATCGATAAAAAAATAATGCTTTCAAGACAATTACAGATCGGGTCTCGAGCAAAGTTCAGGGATGGAAAGAAAAATTGTTGTCAAATGCTGGTAAGGAAATATTAATTAATGTTGTTATTAAGGTGATTCCCACATATACCATGAGTTGTTTCAAGCTTCCTCTACTGCTTTGTAATAAACTTGGGACATTGATGAGCAGATTCTGGTGTGGACAATAGAGGGGGGGATGATTGTAAAATTCATTGGGTAAGCTGGGATAAATTATGTCAACAAAAACAGAATAGTGGATTGGGGTTTAGGGATATCCATATTTTCAATTTGGCAGTGCTTGCTAAACAGGGATGGCGATTAATTCAAAACACTATATCTTTATGCTATGTCGTTTTGTTGGCAAAATACTTTCCTCAGTGCTCTTTACTATAGGCACCTCTTGGTAGGAATCCATCGTATGCATGGCTTAGTATCTGGGAAGGGCATTCAACACTACAAAAAGGTATTCGGTGGGGGATTGAGAATCGGGAAAATGTGAAAAATTGGAAAAATCCTTGGGTTCCGATACCTTGGTCTTTCAAGCCAGTGTCACCCACGATTGATGGGGTAGCTCATGTGAATGTCTCTATTTTGATAGACCACGAATCTATGACATGGAGAAGGGCCAATTGCAGATTTTGTTCATGCCACATAAGGTGGATTTGATTTTTCAGTAAAAAGTGCTTACAAAGTTGAACACGCTGGCAGGGCTCATCAATTGCCTTCTACAGCGGCTTCGTCCTCGCATGGTGGTGGTCCTACTAGTGCTACAGTTACAATCTTGAAATTTATTAAGAACAAACTGTTTCTTTGGCGGCTTTGTAATGAGTGTTCCCCAAGTATCAGCAACTTGAAAAGGCGTGGGGCTGTTGAGGAAGGCCGGTGCAAGCTTTGTAACCAGTAGGAGGAGACTGAGTTCCTCGCGGTGGTAGGCTGCCGGCGATGTGGGAGAGTTCTCTGGTAAAATATAATAAGCTACAGTGTGCTGGTCTGGGCTTTAAAAATTGGTTGGTATGGTGCAAACAGGAATGAGAGATAGACAAGGCAGTTAGATGGGGGATCATGGCGTGGTCGTAAAACTTAACACTCATGGGAGGCACCCATAACTTATCATTTTATTTTTATTATCTTTCATATTTACTGTTATTTGTTTACTTTTAGTACTTTTTGTTTTCCCGCATTACGTTAGTTTACTTTTTTTTTGGGACAATGTGTGCATCTGTTTAAGTTTGGGGGTGTGCTATGGCCCAGCTAGTTTTCTATCTCCCAGCTAAGATCTTTCCATATTATTCACGCATTGGGGACAATGTGTAATTTAAGTTTGGGGGTATGGGAGACACATTCACACACTTTATCCCAGTTTTTTTTTTAGTATTCTTGAAAAGATAAATACATGTTCATAATGTTCTAAAATTTTTGGGTGATCTAAACAAAACAATATGATTTGACTTCATAAGTGAGCTTAAAACCTTAAATATATGGGCTAATAATTAAGTTTTAAACCTTAATCACTTACTTTTAGGCATTTAAGGATTCACAAGTTTGGTCTAAACTAACACGAGCACATTAGCACATAATTGTGTGTGGTATGACATGTAATTGTAATATGTATGTTTCTTCGGCTTGACTGTGAACCGGATGACTTGTTAGAAGAACATCTTGGCATAGAAAAATAAAAAAAAAAAATTTATTGCTCAAAAAGAGAAAATAAAATGCTCATAATAATCATTAAATAAACTTCCCGCTGAGTAACTGGACCTCTTGCCTCAGTAAGCAGTGACTGTTCACGTCAAAAGGTAGAAATTTTGCTTATAATAATCATTAAATAAAGTTTCCACTGAGTAACTGGACATCTTGCCTCAGTAAGCAGTGAGTGTTCACGTCAAAAGGTGAGAATTTGCTTGGCAGCATTAAGACCAGTTAGTTTCGTAGCCTTTTTTACTTGAGTTAGTAAGTTCTTAGGGGTGTCTTTACACCTAATGCCCTAAAACCATCTGGTTTGGGAGTTATTGGCTAAACACTCACTACATAGGTCAATTAGAAAGCTTAAGGAAACTCAACATGGCAAAAAATCTCATAATCAAAGAAAAAAAAAACAAAACTATGCTATTATTGTTCATTCTAATAGGAAACTCGATGAACGTTAAGACACCAAAACACTATACATTGGAGTTATTTGGAAGCTTCATATTTTATATGTTAATTCACCACACACTAAGTCAGACTTGTGATGCCTTAACCTGCCTCATGAAAATGATTAGTGCTCACAAATGATATTCACACCAGATTCTTGGGTTAATCAACATGGGAAACCGGGAGTAGATACCATGCCCTAGGTCTCATGTGCTTGTCGATTTCCATAGATCTTATGCTCTCTTAAGGAACAACTCAGTATACACCATGCTGAATCCCTTAAGAAAGAAAAGAGTTAGAGTAGATACCATACCTAACTCGTTGCTTAGGGAAATCAATAGCTTAAGGAGTAGATACCATGCCCTTAGGTTGACAAACATTAGGTATTCATGACATGAGTAAAGCATTGGCATACTGTTGTGTTGAGGTAGCATGATTAGTGGTGGATATCAAGTCCCTATACCTTTCTCTTTATTATTTCAACTCAATATTTATTTCTTTTATTTTTATTTCATTATTTCGAAACTAATTCTAAAGTTAAATTTACCAATCCCTGTGGAGATGATCTTGCATTCACACACTATATTACTAAGTTGACCTTGTGCACTTGCAAGTAAAACAAGTACGATTATTTGCTTATTTATTTAGGTAGATAAACGCATAACAACAACATTGATACTATAGATAGTAAGATAATGCAAAAACAAACTTGTATACAAAAACTAGGCATTATTCGAAGCTGGGAAGACTTCCCGAGAAAAACTGAAAGTTTCCACACTAGCAGAAGTAGTTAAAGCATAACGCGGAATACAAATGACTTAAACCAAGTAATCATATAGCTTAAAAGTAAAGCAAGTATATGAACCACAAGCTAGACTATTGAAATATAGGCAAACATACACAAACATCCATACATCACAGGCTTCTAGAAGCCAAATATCGAATACAATAACATAGATGTATGATAAAGTAGTAAATGTTTGTGCTAAGATCAGCTAAAAACTATATATACACAAAAAAGGATAACATAGAAAACTCAGTGAGTGGAAGAATCAGAGCCATCTCAAATAAGATCTTGAAGCTCAGCTAAGGAGCCCTCTATGTACTCTCAGTGCAGCTCGAAGTCGTCTCGAAGTGAGCGAAGGTCATGATGCATGGAATTAACAGAAGAGCTCAAGCTCTAGAATCCTGATTGCATGGATAGTTGGAGGCTCGAAATAGCCTGGAGTAGATCATCATACCCAGCCTGACCAGTACTAGAACCACCATGCTGTGGTGCTCGGTCATCAGTGTCCACAGCAGTGGGAGGGGCTGCATCACTAGGACCCTCGTTGTCCTCCTCGCTGCTATCAGCCTCTCCAATCCTAATGTTCTTTTCAGCCTTGGAGTAGATCATCACATCTTGGATCGTGCACCCCATCTTCTTCAGAGAAGAGATTTTTAATGATGTCCTTGGGGCTAATTTCCTGAGCCTCAAAAGTGGGAAGAGAAACCCGAAAGTGCTGGAGGATGAGGGTGATGGGCATCTCATAAGGAAGGCACTCGAAGTCACTAGCTTCGTTGTTGATCATGTTGGCGAGCAGTAGGGGTAGATATTGAAGTGGTGCCCAGTTTTGAAACACCAAATCAATAAGACGTCTATCTTTGAGAGATAGCCCCGAATCTTAAGTCGTGGATGGATGGTCCAACTCACAATGAGATTGAACAACTTCGAATCGAGGGGCATGTCACTACATATGTGAAATGTAGTGGGCTGAAAGATATAGTTAGGGTCTCCCTTAAAGATCTGACATGCCTCCTCATTGTCAAAGTTGTCCAGCCATCTGTCCAGACTCCATTGGATCCCTCCCACTGGGATCCCCAAGATGCTCACTGATGAGAGTCATAAAATGCATCTAAACAATACTTAATTGTTAACATTTTAGGGTTGATCTCGGTCGTAATCGCACTTTTACATGTTGATAACTCTAATGTGATATTCATAAATCATTGACTTAATTCGATGCATTTTCAGGTGCTTTGAGTACAAAAGAGATAATAAAGCGATCCATGTTTAAAGCACCAAAAGATCTTGGGTGTCGGCGTTCGTTTTTGTCCAAGGTTTAGACGTGTCCAAACATGATTCAAAGATAGTTAAAGTCTAAACTAAGGCTGGAGTAATAAAGTACAGTAAGTTAAAAGACTGCACACAAGTGTGTGCATCACTTTGGAGCAAGTTAAGGGTAGGCACACTAGTGTGTGCACTTCTGCATACAAGCTGAAGGAGTTTCTCTGAATTGCCAGAATTTCCCGTACAGATCAATCATCTTCGTAAAAAGGATTTTTCTAGAGAAAGTTATGGCAGTTTTAGTGGAAACAGTTCAGGCCAGCACAGCAGGCCCAGACGCACAGCAGGCCCATGCGCACAGCACGGCCCACTCGCCTCTTGACCTGATTAGGGCGAGCAAATGACATTCTCCAAGACCAAAACACCCCCCTCATGCTCTATAAATATATCTTTATGGAGTGTGCAGCTGGGCATTGAAGAGAGAAAGCAAGGAAGAGAGAAAAAAAGTGAGGATTCAAGGGATCCAAATCCAGCATTCTTCCATTTTATTTCTAAGTTTTCTTTGGTTGCAAATCAAGGGGAGAACATCCATATTGTTCATCCACCTTGAACTCCATGGCCAAATCAAGGGGAGAGCATCCTTATTGTTCTTCCACCTTGTTTTCCATGGCCAACTAATCATTTTACAAGGGAAAGGGATGAATCTTTAGGGATTTCTTGTTCTTTATTTCCTGTTCTTGATTCAGTTGTATGGGTTTATTGTTAAATATTGTTTATGAATTATTTATTGATTAAGTAAGAAGATTTGAGTTCATGTGATAGGTGTACTTTTTATTCTTCTTCTTTTAGACTCTCTTAATCCGGTGATTGCATCATTCTCCTCCATTGAGGTTGCTTGGATGTGATTGATTCCGGTAGATTTATCTTATTGATTGTCCATTACTGCGATATTGTCCTTTAAGATATATTGTCGTTTCTTGATAATATTTAAGATCAGTCATGTGTGCATGAACCAAAATCAACGATTAATTCGTAGCAATTATATAAGAGTTGTAAATGTACTTGATTGAATATATTCCGATTGCTTGTTTGGGAGTTGAAACTTGCAATTGAGATAAAATCAATTGAATCAAGAGTGGAAATAGGGAACAAACCTAAGGAGGATTCTCGGAACCTTGTTATTTCTCATTTATATTTCATTTACATTTACGCAATTTTCCTTTACATTATTTCACCATCAAAGCTCAAAAATCTTGAGTTTAACTTTTATCGTTCGTTTTAAGGTTCACACATTTTCCTTTGCACTTAACTTGTTTCCCTGTGGAATCGACACCCCAAAACTATACTACAATAACCGCGTTATGTTTTGGGCGTAATCAAATTTTGGCGCCGTTGCAGGGGAAACGCGCTTAAGTATAAGGAAACTTGTCAACTTTCAGTGTGACGGTAAAAAATAAAAAATAAAAGAAATCATAAATATTTTTCTTTTCAGCAGTTTGTAAATACGGTAATATCATTCATTTACTTTTGTTTTGATTTTCTAATTTTCTTTTAATATTCTGTTTTTATTTATCTGTTTATTATTTTATTCTGTTTTTATTTATCTGTTTATTATTCTGTTTTATTATTCTGTCTATTATTCTTTTTTTATTTATTTGTTTATTATTTGTTTTATTTATCTGTTTATTATTCTGTTTTTATTTATCTGTTTATTATTTTGTTTTTATTTATTTGTTTATTATTCTGTTTTATTTATCTGTTTATTATTCTGTTTTTATTTATCTGTTTATTATTTTGTTTTTAGTTATTTGTTTATTATTCTGTTTTATTTATTTTTTTATTATTTTGTTTTATTTATTTATTCCTCCTCTAAATTAATTGGTGCATGCTTAGACCGAGAGATTCGCGAGGTAGATTCATTAGAGGACCCGAATTAGAGTTACCCTCTCCTTCCACCTCCATTGGTGAAACCTCGCCTAGATCAAACCATAGTGCACCCCCATAAGAGAATTTAGAGGATTTTGTTAACATGGCTGAAAATCCTAATGAGAATGGTGCTAGGACACTTAAAGATTACCTACATCCTAGCTGGACAGCCATACCATCGTGCATTATGTTTCCAGCCAATACCCGTCATCAAGATTTTAAAACAGGGATGATACAACTTCTCCCTACTTTTCATGGCATGGAAAACAAGAACCCCTATGTGCACATTAGAGAATTTGAGGAAGTAGTTGCGACTTTCCATAGTCACGATGCAACTGATGATATCGTGAGACTTAAGTTTTTTCCTTTCTCCTTAAAGGATAAAGCTAAGAGTTGGTTATACTCGCTGAGACCACGATCAATTGGGTCATGGAATGAGATGACCCAAGTCTTTTTTAACAAGTACTTCCCTCAACATAAGACTAACGCTTTGAAAAGACAAATCTCCACCTTTGCATGAAAGGAAAATGAGACTTTGTATCAGTCTTGGGAGAAATTTAAAGAGCTGTTAAGTATGCGTCCACATCATGGGTATGAAAATTGGCGTTTAGTGAGCTATTTCTATGAGGGTCTTACCTATAGAGAACGCCAATTTGTCGAGATGATGTGTAATGGAGAGTTTCTGCAAAAAGACCCTGATGAGGCTATTGAGTACCTCAATGAGCTTGCTGAGAAAGCTCACACATGGACTGGACCTAGTGCTACTGAGAGCACAAATAGGTCACGACCTAGTGGTGGAGGAATTTACCATCTTAGGGAAGAGGATAACCTTAAGGCCAAGGTCGAAATGCTAACTAGGGAGTTGGAGGCATTAAACGAAAAAACCAACACACATGGTTAATCAGGCCGAACCTTTAGAATCATGTTTTGTGTGTGGCAGGGTTGATCATCCCGCCCAAGATTGTCCCACTTTTGTTGACATGAGAGGGCTGTACGAGGAACAATGCAATACCTTAGACATGTACAAGAAGCCCTCAGCACCCTTCTCTAACACTTATAATCCGGGGTGGCGAAATCACCCCAACTTCAGTTGAAAATCTGAAAATCAGCAGCATGTGCAGCCCCCTAGATCGTACCCAGCACCTTATCATGCACCCTCATCTTCTAGGAACTCTTTAGAAGACTCCTTACATACTTTTATAGAAGCACAAGGCAAGATAAACCAAAAGTGTGAGGCATTAATTACACAGTTGGTTGAGGAAAACAAAGAAATAAGGAGCCAAGTGTCTAAATTGATGAGCTCCTTGAGTGTGACTGAGCGAGGTAAGTTCCCTGCCCAAGCTCAGTCCATACCTCACGGACATATGGCACAAGAAAATGTGAAAAATGTAAATGCCATTGTGACCTGAAGAGGTAAGTCACTACACATTCCACCAGAGAATAAACCCGAGAATGTGAAGGGTCAAACCAGTAGTGAGACTAAGTTGCCTAAAGACCCTGAAGTGACCCAAAGTCCTGTTAAGGCCCCATTCCCCCAAGCCTTAAAATCCAACAAGAAAAATATGGAAATGAATGATGAAATCCTTGAGAACTTAAGGCAAGTGAAACTTAATCTTCCCCTTTTGCAGGTGATTAAACAAGTCCTCACCTATGCAAAAGTTCTCAAAGATTTATGCACAATTAAGAGGAAATATCATGTCAAGAAAACAGTTTTCCTAACTGAGCAAGTTAGTGCACTAATTGAGCAAAGAATTCCCCCGAAATACAAAGATCCGGGCTGTCCTACCATTGCTTGCAGCATTGGAAATCATGAGGTTGGACAAGCCTTACTAGATCTGGGAGCTAGTGTAAACCTAATGCCATTTTCCATTTACTTACAGCTGGGGTTAGGAGAAATCAAACCAACCGGTGTGGTATTACAATTGGCTGATCGCTCAGTCAAGGTACCCCGAGGTGTGGTTGAGGATGTTTTGATTCAAATTGATAAATTTTATTATCCTGTTGATTTCTTAATTCTTGATACTACTTCTGTTGTAGACACTAACTCTAAAATCCCTTTGATTTTGGGTAGACCTTTTCTTGCTACTGCGAATGCTCTAATAAATTGTAGGAATGGTCTCATGAAACTGTCTTTTGGCAACATGACCCTTGAAGTAAATATTTTCAATGCAACAAAACAACCCGAAGATGAGGACGAAAACCACCAGCTTTACATGATCGAGTCACTCGTCAATGAGGGAGTTTTCTTAACTAATGATTATGACCCTCTTGAAAATTTTCTTGTTAATTCTGAGATAGATTTATTTGATGATAAAACTGATATAATTGATATATGTGCTGTTTTTGACAAATCTCAGGATTATGGAAATCGAGCGTGGCAACCAGGGTTTGACGAGTTGCCCGAAAGAAGCAAGACTCAAGTCCCCTCAAGTGTGGAAACACCTAAAGTCGAATTGAAGCCACTACCTAAGGGTCTAAAACATGCCTTTCTCGGTCCAGGTGATACCTTTCCTGTTATAATTTCTTCTGAATTAACTGAGACCCAAGGTAAGAGATTAATTCAAACTTTAAATGAACACAAATCAGCCTTGGGATGGAGCATGGGTGATTTAAAGGGAATTAGTCCCCTAATCTGCTCCCATAAAATAAATCTGGATGAAGGAACCAGTCCTCGTAGAGACCCTCAACGTAGGCTTAACCCCACTATGAAAGAAGTAGTGAAAAATGAAGTACTGAAACTATTAGATGCGGGAATTATATATCTCATAGCTGATAGTAAGTGGGTAAGCCCTACACAAGTCGTCCCGAAAAAGTCTGCAGTCACTGTGATAAAAAATGACCTAGGAGAGTTAGTCCTTACCAAACTTGTGAACGGGTGGCGTGTGTGCATCGATTACAGAAAATTAAATGCTGCCACCAAGAAAAACCACTTCCCACTCTTTTTTATTGATCAAATTCTTGAGCGTGTAGCTGGTCATCCCTTCTACTGTTTTCTAGATGGTTATTCTGGTTACTATCAAATAGAAATTGCATTAGAAGACCAAGAAAAGACCACCTTTACTTGTCCCTTTGGCACCTATGCTTTTCATAGAATGCCATTTGGATTATGTAACGCCCCTGTTACTTTTCAACGCTGCATGATGAGCATTTTTAGTGACATGGTTGAAAATTGCATGGAGGTTTTTATGGATGACCTAACTGCTTTTGGATCTTCATTTGAAACATGCTTAATGAATTTAGAAAGAGTATTAATTCGCTGTGAGGAAAAAGAATTGGTTTTAAATTGAGAAAAGTGTCATTTCATGGTATCATCCGGTATTGTCTTAGGGCATATTGTCTCTTCTAAAGGAATAGAAGTTGATCAATCTAAGATTGAGTTAATCTCTAAGTTGCCTGCCCCTAAGACAATAAAGGATGTGAGATCTTTCCTTGGTCATGCTGGTTTTTATAGGAGGTTCATACAAAATTTTTCAAAAATATCTAGACAGCTATGCGCCCTCCTAGTTAAAGATACCCCCTTTGAGTGGAGTCAAGCTTGTCAAGAGGCCTTTAAAACGTTGATTGGCAAGCTTACTTCCACACCTATAATGCAGTCGCCAGATTGGACTTTACCTTTTGAAATGATATGCGATGCTAGTGATTACACTGTAGGTGCTGTTCTTGGACAGCGAAGGGAAGGTAAACCTTTTGTCATTTACTATGCTAGTAATACTTTAAATAGTGCTCAAATGAATTACTGTATAACTGAAAAAGAGTTGTTAGCTGTAGTATTTGCTTTAGATAAATTTCGTGCTCATCTAATTGGTTCTCCTATCCTTATTTTTACAGATCATACAGCCCTCAAGTATCTTCTTACGAAGAAGGATGCTAAGGCACGACTAATCCGATGGATCCTCCTCTTGCAAGAATTTGATATCACCATCAAGGATAAAAAATGAGTGGAGAACGTAGTAACTGACCATTTATCCAGACTCACTTTTGAGGACACTTGTGATGACATGCCAATCAAAGATGATTTTCCCGATGAGCAATTACTCTCCATTACTTCTCTACCATGGTTTGCTCACATCGTAAATTATTTGGCTACAGGTAAGATACCTATGGATTGGAGCGCTCAAGACAAGAGGAAATTCTTATATGAGGTACGTAATTTTTATTGGGATGACCCCTGTCTTTTCAAGTACTGCCCTAACAAAATTCTAAGGCGTTGCATCCTTAATGAAAAGATTTCGAGTGTCTTAGAATTTTGTCACTCCCAAGCTTGTGGAGGCCACTTTTCGATGAAAAAAACCGCTTCAAAAATTTTGCAGTGTGGATTTTATTGGCATACTTTGTTTAAAGATACAAACACCTATTGTCGCTCTTGTGAAAGATGTCAAAAGTTAGGAGCTGTGTCTCGCCGAAATATGATGCCCCTGAACCCTATTTTAGTGATTGAAATCTTTGATTGTTGGGGCATCGATTTCATGGGACCCTTCCCTCCTTCCTTCGGGTACCAGTATATCATTGTAGCAAAAGATTATGTATCCAAATGGGTAGAGGCAGCAGCTTGTCGAAACAATGATAATGGAACGGTGATTAAATTCCTTAAAGAAAAGGTGTCATCTCGATTTGGTACACCACGTGCTATAATTAGTGATCGAGGTACACATTTTTGCAACCGTTCATTTGAAGCTTTAATGAAAAAATTTGGGGTATTACATAAAATCTCTACTGCCTATCATCCTCAGACTAGTGGACAAGTAGAGCTTGCTAATAGGGAGATTAAACAAATTTTAGAAAAAACGGTTAACCCCGATCGCAAAGATTGGTCTTTGAGACTAACTGATGCGCTTTGGGCTTACCGTACAGCCTTTAAAACTCCCTTAGGTATGTCACCCTATCGGCTTGTTTTTGGAAAGCCCTGCCACTTACCCGTGGAGCTCGAGCATCGAGCTTATTGGGCCATCAAGTCTTTCAATTTTGACATGGGCGAAGCGGGTAAACTTCGAAAATATCAGCTGACCGAGTTAGAAGAATTAAGAAACGATGCTTATGAAAATTTTAGAATCTATAAGGCTAAGATGAAAGTATTCCATGACAAAAACATTTTGAGAAAAACATTTAAACCCAATGATCGGGTATTCTTATACGACTCTAGGCTTCATAAGCATCCTGGAAAACATCGGTCAAGATGGACCAGCCCTTTTATAGTAAAAAAAGTTTTTGAAAATGGGGCAGTAGAAATTGAGGATACTAGAGATGGTCGGGTCTTTAAAGTAAACGGTCAACGACTTAAGATCTTAATTGATAGACATGATCTGGAGATGGAAGACATTCCGCTTATGGATCCGGTCTATTCACCTTGACCACACAACAAAGGTACGTTATTCCTTTTAATTTTTGTTCTGTTTTTAGTTAGTTTTCATTCAATCTTAATTGTTAGTTTTTAATTTAGTTCAAATTTAAAAAAATAATAAAATAAAAATAAAAAAATATATTAATATTTCGTTGTCAAGTCTTTATTAACTTAGAATTTTGGTTGTGTTAAGTCTATTTTAATTTTTAGTTTCTAGTTGATTTCAGCGAAAAGAACGTATGCAGTTCAATTGGTGGTGAGCAATTTTCAGCTTCTGTGCATTTTTGGCCACACAGAGAGTTTCCTTTCCTTTTTCTTTTACATTGAGGTCAATGCAATGTTTATGTTGGGGGTGGAGGAAACATATTTCTTTTCTTTTTTTTCATTGAACTGCTTGGTGTCACTTTCTTTCTTTTCGTTGTTAGGATAAAAAAAAAATGTTTGTTTGTTTTTAGCATGCTTTGTGTTAGCCTTGGAGTTAATTCACATGTCAATGATATGAGCTTAATCGAGATAGTATATAGCATTTAGAAGAAGTTAAATCTTGCTTCGCTTTGAGAATAAATTAAGTGTCAATTTTTCTTTGGTTTGAGACTCTGGTTTGTGGTAAGATTGCATGATTAGTCTAAAGCATTTGGAGAAGTTTTATGCGCGGTTGTTTTGTGAATACTTTTGCGGTATCTACAAGCTCTAGAACTTATTTGATAATCACTTGAGGCGAAAATCATAGAATGCACACTACTTAGGATATGATGTAAGCCATTTTTGGACTGTTTGAGCCTTTTTAAACTTACCCTTGTTATATTTACGCTAGTCACCTATTTGAGCCTTTTTTGAAAAGAAAAATTGAGCCTTGTTTCTTTCGATAAACCATTTACTTACCTTTATGAGCCTAAAAATATTTTATCCTTACCTCTCTTTTAAAAGAACTTAGTTATACACATGTTGTGAGAAGCACTTAAAAGGAGTAAGGGTGGAAATATGAGAAAATATTACTACCATAACCCAAGTACATTAAAAGAGATAAGTTGGGGGTTGTGGAAAAGAAAAGAAAAGAATGAAAGAGGAGGTGAATGGTCTTATGCCAAAATAAAAAATAAAAAATAAAAAATGAATTATGGCAAAGAAAGAAGAAAAAAAAATGGTAATTTATTACGAGAAATGCTCAAAAAATGGTTGAAAGAGTTGGGTGTTGAAGTAAGGTTATCTTGTGCTTAAAGTGGTTGTGTTTAAATTAAGAGACTTAGTTCTTTTATTTGTTTAAACTTTCCCGTTCTTTCTTGACCTTTACCCTAGCCTAACGTTGCAAGCTTATTAAAGACCTATTGATCCGATGAAGTGTGATTTTTCTACATAGTGGAGAGTGATTTGAAAAGTGAGCATTTGGAGCTTGATTTGTGATTGATGTCACGCAAATTAATATGTTTTTAGAGGCCAAGACTTGTATTCATGCTATGTTGTGCATAAAATCATCCGGGTGTTCGAACTAATGTATTGTGGTAAGATGGATGGTAAGAGTCGCTAACGATTTTAAGGTTGACATTTGGATTATTCTTGGACCTGAGTGATATTTAATGATTCTATGTGCTATATATTATGCATGATTTTTGAGACAGATTTTTGAATCACTCTTGGTTAACGCCAGCATTGCTGTATTTTGTTTTGATTTCTAAATAAAGAATTCATTTCATGCCTTTCGCTTGAATTGCTAGGGACTACCAATAAGCTAGTTGGGGGTTGTGATGAGAGTCATAAAATGCATCTAAACAATACTTAATTGTTAACATTTTAGGGTTGATCTCGGTCGTAATCGCACTTTTACATGTTGATAACTCTAAAGTGATATTCATAAATCATTGACTTAATTCAATGCATTTTCAGGTGCTTTGAGTACAAAAGAGATAATAAAGCGATCCATGTTTAAAGCACCAAAAGATCTTGGGTGTCGGTGCTCGTTTTTGTCCAAGGTTTAGACGTGTCCAAACATGATTCAAAGATGGTTAAAGTCTAAACTAAGGCTGGAATAATAAAGCAACTATGGTTTTAATCCAGATTCTCTTAGATATTTTGAAAAAAAAAAGTGTTTTTAGGGAGATCTGAGAGATTTTTAGGAAAAAATGAAGTTTCAACCGTGGAAAGTTGAAATGAAGATGATGGGGGATGAGATTAAGGTTTCTATGGAGTGTTTTTGTGAGAATTTGGACAGAAAATGGAGATTTTCTAGAGAGAGAAAGCTTTAGGGTTTTGAAAATGGTGTGAAATTTCTGAAAAACTAAAGCAACTATTTATAAAATCGCAATACCAGTCGACTGAGTTAGGGCACCAGTCAACTGGATCCTTCACTGATTTGGGAATTTTTGACATACCAGTTAACTGGGTTGGGATACCAGTCGACAAGGTAAATTTGTAGAGAAATATCAGTCGACTGGGTTATTCATACTAGTCAACTAGGTAGTTACCAGAAATTCAAAATTTTGGCTCCAAACAGGGTCTTGTTCTACCAGTCGACTGGGTACTTGGATCAGTTGACTGGGTGAAAAAGTAGTGTACTACCAGTCGACTGAACCCTTAAAAGAAAGCTCCTGCTTAGAGTTTTAGCACGAAATTTGTTTATCTATACCATCTTGAGTGAGGGAAATATTAAATAAGGTTTAATACTTATTCACTAGATGTCAAATATGCATATGATGAATGATAATGCAATCAAACATGCAGTTTATCATGGTCTATTAAGCCCATTGATAGTCTAATGTTACAAAAACTAGCTTCACTTAAGGGTTTTATAAGAATATCAGCTATTTGATCTTCTGAATGAATGAATTCTAGGTATCACCTTTTTGAGCATGATCTCTTATGAAATGATATCTAATTTCTATGTGCTTGGTTCTAGAATGATGAATATGGTTTTTGGTTAAGTTGATAGCACTGGTGTTATCACAATGAACTGGAATATCTTTAAAGTTCATGCCATAGTCTTCTAGTTGTTGTTTCATCCAAAAATACATGTGCACAACAACTTCCATCTAGTACGTATTCCACCTCGGCAGTTGATAGCGCAACCAAGTTTTGTTTCTTGAAAAACCAAGAGGTTAGCATTGCACTTACGAATTGGCATGTTCCACTAGTGCTTTTTCCATCTAGCCTACACTCCACAAAATCTGCATATGAATATCCTACAAGCTCAAAAGATGAATCTCTATAGTACCATTATCCTAGGTCTTGAGTCTCTTGTAGATATCTAAGAATTCCTTTTACTACAATTACATGTGATTCATTAGAATTAGCTTGAAATCTAGCACACATGCATACACTGAACACTATATCAGGTCTACTTGCAGTTAAATAAAGTAAAGCTCCTATCATACTTCTATAAGTTTTAGTGTCTACACACTTACCTCCTTCGTCAAGGTCAAGTTTTGTAAAAGTGCTCATAGGAGTGCCAAGTGGCTTTGAGCTTTCCATCCTTAACCTTTTTAGTAGGTCCTTAGTGTATTTTGATTAATTGATGAAGATACCTCCTTTTAATTATTTGATTTGAAGTCCAAGGAAGTAGGTAAGCTCTCCCATCATGCTCATTTCAAATTCACCTTGCATGCACTTAGCAAACTTTTGCCACATAGATTCATTAGTAGCACCAAATATGATATCATCAATATGTATTTGGACTAGTAATATGCCATTTTTGTGAGTCTTTGTGAAAAAGATTGTATCTATTTTTCCTCTTATAAAATTATTTTTAATCAAAAACTTACTTAGTCTTTCATACCATGCCCTTGGAGCTTGCTTCAACCTATATATGGCTTTAGAAATCTTGTAGACATGATTTGGAAGATTAGGATTTTCAAAACTAAGAGGTTGTTTAACATATACATCTTCTTCTATATACCCATTTAAAAATGCACTTTTTACATCCATTTGAAATAATTTAAACTTGTTAAAGCATGCAAAGGCTAATAACATTCGAATAGCTTCTAATCTTGCTATAGGAGCATAGGTCTCATCAAAGTCTATTCCTTCTTCTTGATTATTTCCTTTAGCAACTAGTCTAGCCTTATTCCTAGTTACTATTCCATTTTCATCCATCTTATTCCTAAATTCCCATTTAGTTCCTATTATTGTATGATTCTTTGGTCTAGGAACTAGATTCCATACATTGCTTCTTTCAAATTGATTTATTTCTTCTTGCATGGCATTTATCCAATCAACATCTTTCTCGGCTTCTACAAATATTTTAGGTTCTATTTGAGATAGATAGGCTACACAATTTCAAATATTTCTAATAGAGAAACGAGTTCTTACCCCTTGTGAAGGATCACTAATCACTTGATCGATTGGGTGATAATTTACATACCTTCAATCTTTGGGAAGACTATCCTCTTGTTGACTTGTAGATGGTTGGTCAAGTTTAAGAGCTTCTATCTCTTGATTTGTTTGAGGTGGGCTCTCCTTTGGTCAACAATGGGAGTAGGTGTTTCCATTCTTGGAATGAAATCTGCATCATCATTGAAAGAAACTACTCTACTACTAATTGGGTTAGACTCATCAAAGGCTATATGTACGGATTCTTCTACCACTAGTGTTCTCTGTTTGAAGACTCTATAAGCTTTACTAGAGGTTGAATATCTTAAGAATATCCCCTCATCGGTCTTTGAATCAAATTTACCCAAGTTAGTTTTATTGTTATCTAGGATAAAGCATTTACAACCAACAGCACAAAAATAGGAGATATTAGGATTTCTACCTTTCTATAATTCATATGGAGTTTTGTTAAGCATAGGCCTAATTAAAATTCTATTTAAGATATAGCAAGAGGTGTTTACGGCTTCTGCCCAAAATTATTTTGGCAAGCTATTTTCACAAAGCATTGTTCTTGCAAATTCTTCTATAACTCTATTTTTCCTTTCAATAACTCCATTCTGTTAAGGACTTCTAGGAGCCAAAAAGTTGTGATCAATTCTATTTTCATCACAAAATTTTGAAAAGCTTTGGTTTTCAAATTCTTTTCCATGATCACTTCTAATGGTTACCTTTTAACAAAAGTTTTCAAATCCTTTGTAAGTTTTATCCTTGTAAGCAATAAAGATAACAAAGGTATATCTTGAATAGTCATCAACAATAATAAGAATATATTGATGGCCACCTAGACTAATGGTACTTATTGGACCAAATAAGTCCATATGCAAAAGTTCCAATGGTCTAGTAGTTAAGACTACATTTTTTTATTTAAAATAAATTTTAGTTTGTTTTCCCATTTATTAAGTTTCACTCACCTTGTCTTTTTCAAATTTGATTTTCGGAAGTCTAATGACTAAATCTTTTCTTGAAATGATTTTTAGCAAATCCATATTCACATGACCAAGTCTTCTATGCCATAGCCATGAATTTTCACTAAAAGCGGGAAAACGTTTTTCGTTTTCCGAATGCAAGGATTTTAAATCCACTATGTAGATATTTTCGCGTTTATGGCCAACAAACTTGATCTTGTTACTCTTGATGTCTACAACTAAACAATGAAAGGTTTCAAATATGACTTTGTTGCCTTTGTCACATAGTTGGCTAATACTTAGTAAGTTTGGCTTAAGGCCTTGCATATATAATACATGATCAATGGTTGAAAAATCATTACCAACTTTTCCATGCCTGATGATCTTTATCTTTGTGTTGTCTCCAATTGTGACATGTCCACCATCTCTTAGAGTTAGCTCTTTGAATACACTTCGATCACCGGTCATGTGCTTTGAGCATCCACTATCAAGGTACCAACAGTTAACTTTTTCTTTGGTGTGAAGACATATCTACATCACATCTGGATACACAATTGCACTCTTAGGTACCCAAAATTTCTTGGGTCCTTTGGGGTTAGTCCTAGAAAATACGGTTCCTTTAGGGACCCATACTTTCTTAACATTGTAAGGCATTCTATATCTATAAACATGTTAATGATGCACAATCCTAGGATAATAGTTATTGAAATTTCTTGAATTTTTTAGTTATGCATGTCATTTTTAGGAAATGTATGATGGTGATTTCTAGGATGTATACTTGCATTATTGTGAACAGGCATTTTATTTCTATGATACACATGATGGTAATTCCTAGGATATGCATGTGTAGTGTGCAAGTTTTGAGTATACATATTATCTCTAGGATTCATATAGTGGTTACTCCTATGATGTGTATATGCCTTTCTTGAATGATTGTTCCTAGCATTTGCATTTCTTGAATGAGAATACATATATGCATGAGTATTTCTAGGATGCTTAATTCTATATATGCATTAGAATTAGTATTTTTAGACCTACTAGCATTCATTGAATGAGTGTTTTTAACCTTGCTAGTGGTCTTTGAAGTAGAGGCTTCATTCACACATGATACTTTCATGAATAAGGTCTCTTTTGATTTTTTCTTGCCTAATGGAGAATAATCTAACCCAGATTTTCCTCCACTTAATCTTTGGTAAGATAGCACTTCATCTAGCTTTTCTTGTCCAAGCATAAGTCTTAATATAATGCCATTCAATTCTATTATTTTTATTTTTAAGTTTTCATTTTCATCTTTAAGAAAATCTTGAGAAGAATTATAAAGCAAGGAAGATAGTTTTTCTTTTTCTTCCTTTAAGCCTTCTATCTCTTTAGAAAAGGATGACACTTCCTTTTTGAGAATGGTGTTCCTAGAATCGAATTTCTTCAATTCTTCATGCATTTAATTTATAATCTATATTAATTCTTCACTACTACTAACAATGTTATTATTATTAGAAGTGGAAGAATTTGATACCTCATTTTTATCGTCGATTGCCATAAGACATAGGTTGGTAATCTCCTCATATCCGACCTTATTGTCCGAGGATTCTTCTTCTTCGTCATCACTCCAAGTGGTTGCAATCATAGCTTTCTTTTTAAAGCTCTTATATGGTTTGCTTGTCGCTGTACAATCGGCCTTGATGTGACCGGGCTTCTTGCAACCGTAACACACAAGTGGTTCCCTTTTTTAAGTGGGATCCTTTGTGAATGGTTTATTGCTCTTCTTCAAGAATCTGTGAAACCTCTTGGTGATTAGAGCCATCTCACCATCTTCTTTGTTGCTCGTAGAGGCTTTGAGAGCAATCACATTTTTCTTCTTCTCATCATCATTGACAATGAGATTCATTTTTTCCATCTCATAGGTCAATAGTGATCTAAGAAGTGTTTCGTCATCAACTTTGTCGAGATCTTTGGCCTCCATGATAGCCATCTTCTTTGCTTTCCAAGTGGATGGGAAATACCTTAAGATTTTCCTTATTAGTTCAAATTCCTCAATGTTCCTACCAAGAAGCTTCAAATCGTTAACAATAGTGGTGAAACATGAGTGCATTTGAGAAATTGTTTCATTAGAAGACATTTTTAAAGATTCATACTTGGACGCTAGCATGTAAATTTTTGATTTTTTAACTTCGCTAATTCCTTCATACGTAACTTGCAATTTATCTTAAATCTCTTTAGCCGAAACACAAGCATAAATTTTATTATATTCAGAAATATCTAAAGCACAATGTAAAATACTTGTGGATCTACTATTTAGAGACATAATTCTACAATCCTCTTCATTGAACTCGGTTTTGAGTTTAGGCATTGTATGATTGATTTCTCCAATTGTTATTTCTTTTGTAAGAATTCTAGGTCCTTCCTCAATGACTCTCCATAGATTGTAATCTTGTCCTTCGACAAAGATTTTCATCATGTTTTTCCAATAGTTATAGTTGGAGCCATTGAACAAGGGAGGCCTAGTGTAGGAATATCCTTCAGAATAGCTATTTGATGCCATCAGATCAACTCAAGGATTTTAAGCCTGAAATTGAGAATGAGGATCTGATACCAATTGTAGACTAGGGTTCTAACCCAATAGGGGGGTGAATTGGGTTTTTAAAAACTTTTGTTAATTATTGCAAGTTTATAAAAATAGCTAAATGCACACGCATACAAACAAGTCATGTGCTTTAAGTAAGAGAGTTTAAGGAAGAGAAAGTGCAAACTCAGTTTATAGTGGTTCAACAATATTGGATTCCTTCCGACCCTACGTCCACTCTCTTCAAGGAACCTCCTTAAAGTAATCCACTAAAACTTTTAGTCGTACAACTTCATGGATGTTGTACAAACCTTACAACCAATCCCTTTCTCTCGGAAGCTAATCCCTTCCTCATGGAAGCTTACCAAGAAGTGTTTAATTCTAAACACTCTAAGAGTTATTACAACTCTTTTCCCTTTACAATAAATGTGATTTGCTGTAAAGTAAATGGTAAAGAGATAGCAATGAATGCTTTTACAAATGAATAGTATCTCTCTTTCAAGAAAAAGCTTGAAGAATGGCTTAGCAATAAATTTTTCAAAGCTTTTGAGAATTAATGAGCAAACTTATGAATTGAATGTGTAATATTCTTCTTTTAAATGCTCATTGAAATGGGTTTATATATCCTTGAATCAATATGGCCGTTCGACACTGACTTGGTAGGTTTGGTGCATTAAATGCTCAAGTCCCGCATCTTAAATAGTCATATTTTCGAATTACCAGTCGACTGGGTCAACTGAGAAATCTCACTTTTAGGCTGTGGGGGAGTACTAGTCGACTGGGAACTCACTGTCCTAGATGCCAGTCAATTGGGTACTCAACACCAGTCGATTGGGGACATTCTGTCCTATACCCCAGTTGATTGGTACATTTGAGCTAGTCGACTGGGTTGCCTTGTAACCAAGTTTTTCATGTAATAAAACTGTTTTTGACATGGAAGTATTTGAATTAATAGTTTTGTCAAAATTCTTTTGTAAAAATATCCATATGACAAGCTATATACTTGAACATAAGAGATTTACAATTGGTTTCAATACCTTAATGCCTATTCTATATCTTTTGTCTTGTCTTGGCGTCTGATATGGGTTGAGTTCTTACATCTTGATTCTTTGCTGAAAGCTTTTATCGTTTAAACACTTAGATAAAACTGTTAGTACAATTAGAGTAGCTTTTTTGTCATTATTAAAATTAGATAAGGGTCAACAATTAGTTATGTAGATATTATAGACTAGAGATGAAAGACTTCTTACAAGTAAGTAGCATCTCTATTTACTGAGAGTAATTGATCACTTTATTTATGCTATTTTTAATAAAAATTCTAAACTTCATTTGTTTCCCCTGTATTTTCCTCTCTTCCCAATATCTCTGTTATCCCTTTTAGGTAAAAAAAAAAAAAAAAAAGTGCTTTATGCAACCAAAGAAACCTTAATTATGTTGCATGGAGATATATTGATCTTGGCCTTTTGGCCCTTTTCAATAGCGAGATGGATGTTGCAGGTCCTAATGATCATAAATTTGACCACTCTTATATGTAAATATCTACCTTTTAAAACTTAAATTTCACTTGGTATGTTTATTATTTGATGAAAAAATTAGACCTTATAACAAGACTGCCAATAAATGCAATAGAAGGGAAGCTGTAATGAACTTTGAGCCTAGGTCATATGGAGGAGAGATAACATTCGAGGTTGAAAATGGAGGTACTAACTTTAGTTATATTATATATAGTGTTAAGCATTTTTTTCGAAATTCAAGAAAATAATTCCCTAATTCCTCTTTGGTGTATTAGTATGAATTGAAATCTTAACATTTTAAATACAGATGGCAACCAAAATCTTTATCTGAACTTGGGAATTGTTTTCCCTCACATGAATGATACCTAAAAGGAGTAAATCAATCTATATGGTTTTTATTTCTAGAATAGCTAGGATGATATTCCCATTGACAAGGGATGAAGGGTAATTTTGAAATTTCCCTTTTTGTTCAATTGAATGCTGAGGTTTCCTAAGTTTACTTAATATTTCACTTTGTCTTAGATAATTTCCCCTTCAAACCCTTATCGTTCTTACAGGTTGAAAACTCAGCTATACCAGCAGTGGGGCTTCAACCACTACACAACCTTGTTATGGCATCTAAGCACCATTCAATCTAGGGTGGTAGGAGTTCCAGTTTCTTTCCCAACTATAAGGTTATCTCTATTAAGTCTAATTATTTAGTTATTAAGTGAGGTTGGTATCCTATGCATTTTATGTAGAATTTGGAGGATCTTGTTTTAACTCAGCTATATAGGGTAGCATGTTAGTTGATTTCTCAATTCTGCGATTCTTCAATTATGAACTTAGTTAAGAAAGAAGCCGTAAGTAACTACATTATAGGTGCATGATGGTTGAAAAAATTTCTTACATTAAAGGTGATAGTGTCATTGACTTCTCAATGGTTTCAATTAATATGAGAACTAACTAAACGACTTATAACTATCATTGAAACAAACATTACAACCATCATGTATCTATATATTTATGTAGGGTTTAATAACTATACAAGATTAAAAAAAAAAGGTGGCATTTGCTGTTTGGGTGCCTTCTTATCATTTTTGTTCCTGGATGATTATTAATCTTTTTTTTTTTTTGCTCTTTTCACTTTTGGTTGTAAGGTTCTAGATTATCCTAGGGAGAAAGACAAAGCATGTCTTCAAGTGACCTTATCTACCCACCTACTCAATTTATTCAAACAAACTTTTCTTTCAAGCCATCTTTCTTGCCATAGTAGTTATTGCATTGATCTGCTTTCTGATAATAAGTTTTGATATGTTTGAATTGTTTATTTTGATTCTTTCCCTTTGTATAAACTTCAAATTGAAAAGAACATATTGAAATTGATTATTTAAATACTTGAGCTTAATCAATTGGTTTCATTAAAAAAAAATTAACCTTCTCTTAAAATATATGCAGGTATAATAATGTCAATTAGCTCAAACCCGACACGACAAGATATGGTGGGCCTTTTTCTAATTGAATTAATATTGTCTTGGCATATATTTGCAGATCAGTGAAAATGAAATTTTAGTGCCTAAGTCTCTAATTAACATAATTCATGTTCTTCATAGAGTGAGATATAGTTTCCCTTCCCAATTGAAAGAGTAAACTTACTAGTGTGATATTATAGGTTGTTAATGAATCATTAAGGTTGGCAAGTGTTGCTCCTGATATAATTGGAAAGGCATGACATTCAAGTTTATTGTAAATTCAGAAGAATTAATATTGATTGATCTATATAGAGATCATATATACTAATCAAAGCTAATTAAGTCATTGTGAGCTGAAAATTTTGATCATCTTTTATATGGAAGGATAAACAATGCCCAAAGTTTGGACTATTATGGTTGTTCTTGTAACCCTTCAGTTAAATCAAAACACTTACAAAGGTTTCTTTCAATCTGTCACGATAGAAGGCAGGTCGATATACTTATATTTTTCAGTTGAATTGAATAACCAACTAATAGCATTTTTACTCTTTTGATGATATATATTGATATGTTACTAAATTTAAAACTCCTTAAGGATAATATTCTCCATTTATCCTCATAATATATAGTCTGTTAATTAATTGTTACTTTTCACCAAGCCCTAGATTAGAGTTTAGTAGGGTTTTCTTAGGATTATATATATATACATATATATATATATAGGTGTGTGTCTTTTTCCACTGTTGATTCCTTATCTGTTGCCATGTTTCAAGGAAAAGGGATCTATTTAATTGTCATTAATATGGGCTATGTTGGTGATATTTTATTTGTGAAAATGCATTTTTGCATCATGTTCAGATTATGATGAGAGCAGAGTCGAAGTTTATCATGATTTTTCTCTATGCAGATGATTCATGGCA
Organism: Bretschneidera sinensis; assembly: GCA_023935145.1. Lineage (NCBI taxonomy): Eukaryota > Viridiplantae > Streptophyta > Magnoliopsida > Brassicales > Akaniaceae > Bretschneidera > Bretschneidera sinensis. The sequence goes on along the minus strand of CM043700.1, from coordinate 61,335,110 downwards.
TGATAGCATAGAAATTTTTTGTTCTCTAACTGCTTATTTTGTGATAATGGTAGTGTATCAATTCATATTACCCGAGAAGTATCAGAATAAGTCTCACATGCTGGCTTTGCCATGAATCATATATTTTTATCTCTTATAACTTTAGGTGGACTTGCAACATATTTCCATTGTTCATTCTGAAAGAACTTTCTTTCTAAAGATGTCTACATTAAATTGAACATGTTATCTGGTTTGGTATAAGATTTTTAAGCACAGTCTTTCTAAGGCATGAGTACTAATACTAAGGCTGATTGTTTTGTTCTAATACTATAAAGCTTTGTTTATGAAGTTTTAAAATCTCTTTACTCTTTTTTTAATTCCAGTGTCACTTCTTAATGATTAATGATTCTTATTAAAACTAGGTGCAAGTACATTGTCAGAAATTTATTTCGTTAAAGAATGGGAGAAAAAGAAATCAACGTAGCAGATTTCCATCATTGCTATGCTCCAAGAATGATCATTATACATGGGAAATCAAGAGCTTTTGACCGAATTACATATTTCTCTATTGATCTGAAAACTCATAAGCTTCACTTTATGTTATATTCAGTTTAAAACTAGATAGGACAACTTGAACTCCCATCATTGGAAATTCTTGATGAATCAATTTTGCTTGCAACTCTTAAATAATATCTTGATCATGGTAGACAGGTTCATGTCCAGTTGGTGAGATTCCAGTTTGATCTTGATGTATATGTTGCCTCAGTTTTGCTAACAATGTATATCAAATAAAGCATCATGGTTTCATGGAACCATTAAATAAACTTACATTCATAGCCACAAATTGGGTGCCTTTGTTAGGTATTGCATTTGATCGATGAATCATGCTGACATGTATATGTTTACTTATTAATTTTATTACCTATCAAAAGAAGATGTGACATGTTCAGTACTTACTGTTGATGTTGGATAATGAAACATGCCATCTCTACATTGATTTTATAGCTATCAACAGTTTATATGTTTAATTTGATTGTGAATTCAAATTTGTTATCGAATATTGTGGTTAATAATAATATTGTTGCTAATAATATTTTATATTTAATATTGTATTTGGCTAATAATAATATTGTTTTCAATTTTTCCTTTGAAACATAATGTTCAAGGTTTTGGTAACAATTGTTTTTATCTTTTTCATATAGGTCGTGCAAGGGTTTTTGTATAAACTACAAATTGAAGATAAAAAATTAAATATACTAGCATCTCAACATGAGCTAACGTGCGTGTTGATCTACTCTTCTATCAAATTAAATCAAATACTAGCATCTCAACATCCTATCGGAGTAAACAAACTTAACATACATTACGCGTGTGTTGATCTGCTATTCAATTGGATGAAATGAAATAATAAGATTAACAGTATAAAAAATAATAAAAAAATTACTTTTAATCTTATGATCATATGTGTGCGTATGTTAAATAGTATCGCTAGCATCTTCCTTTGCAGTTAATTGAACCCAAAGATAAAATGTTATGAACTGCAGAGAAATATGCTAGCAATGCTATTTAACGCATGCACACATATGGTCATAAAATTAAAAGTATTTTTATTATTTTTTACACTATTAATCTCATTATTTCATTTCATCCAATTAAATAGCATATCAACATATGTGTAATGCATGTTAAATTCATTTAATCCGATAGAAGAATGGATCAGCATACGCGTTAATGCGTGTTGAGATGCTATTTGATTTTAAACAAGATCTAAATAAGAATTTCTCCATATAGACTATTAGGATTATCGTCGGACATCGAACTTCATCTATGCTTATTGCTTTCATAGGTAAGTTGCTTCTCTTATTTAATTATATATTGTTCCCATCTATTATTGCGATTGTCCTCCTAAATGGGACGTTAACTGCTAATTAGTTTCCTAGGAATCAATAAAAACAATTTCACATGAGATGGGGAAAGATGTGTGGAAATCCTCACGGCAAACATACAAGAACAATGATTCTGTCGGCTCGGATTTACATACGCTCGAGTGAATATAAAAATCAAATTGATATAATCTTTTTTCTAACATATAAATATACCATAGCAAAGGTGACATCTGATTAACATGGATGTTGAAAGCTGCTTTGTCCTAAAACTTTTATTTAATTATAGTGCTATGCTTTTCTTTGTACTTTAGTCATCTATTTTATCATTATCGTTAGAATTATTAAAGTTCATATAGTGCTAATTTCCAATCATGGCCATACCTTTCAATTGAAAAAAAGTTTTGTTTATATTCTTTAAACAATTTATGGCCTAAATTTAACCAGCGCAAATGCAGTATAGTCCACCACTAGTTCTAAAACATGGTTAGATACATCTAGTTCCCATCTGTCCCAAATTTCAATCCAGGTACATAAGGTCGATCTCCGGACTTTGTAGTTAGGCTTTGTTTGCTTGCTATATATAGATAATCAAAATCTAACGTCAATTTCTCTTTTAACCTAATTTTTTTATGAGAAAAACTCACTGAGCTTTGGTTATGTATCAGGCTTCAATTTTGATTTAAAAGTAACCAACATGTGGATCAACTCCTCTACTATAAAAATTGTAAAGTAAAACTTACAATGCACATAAATTTTTAAAGTAAAATTTGTATTGTAGGTTTTACTTCACAATTTTTTTTGACAGATGAATTGATCCCACCAACATGACACCAACTATATAGTTCATAAGAAATCGGTCTCTATCATGTCAATTGTAAATCTGATTTATCATCTTGTTCCATATCGATTAACTAAGTTTTTTTTTTCTCAATATGAGGTTCTTAAAATTCTTAATTCTTTAAATATGGTTGTTTTAATCTTATTTTTTTAAATGAAATTATTTTCGTCACATCATCAAATGTAAAATAAATAAATTACATCAATAATCCTTATAGTTTGACATAAAATTCAAATTAATTTTTACGAAACCTATATTTACATTACTTGCTACTAACTACCTCTTCTTCCATCTAAACCACGAGTTTTTGACTCAATATGAACCAACCTAACAGCAACAAAACCGATTCGAGATATGTACAAACAACCTTTTTAATTTCACTATTTATAATATTTCTGAAAAAATTAATACTTTTGGAAAATTAACTACTTGATCAACGTATCCAATTTCGTTATAGGCATCAAATTTCTTCAAGGTGCCTCCTCTTCTTTTTACCAATTCAAGGACAGCAAAAATTTTGCTCACCATTCCAGATGACTACTTCTTGGTAAAGCAAATGACTTCATACGATTTCTATAGAGACACTTTCATTGAAGCTCCTTCAATTAAAAATCAATAACAACCACAAAAAGAACAACACAAAAAAAAAATTCCACATAAACTATAATTAGCTAGGAGTTTCATTCAAAAAAGAATTGATACTTTCAAGATGAAATATTTTTGGAAGAAAATTAAAGAGATAAGAGAGATGAAAGAGAGGTATGGGAGAAATGACCTTTAAATGAAAAAAAATAAATATTTAGAGAAAAATAATTAAGATTTATGTCAGTCAACATATTAAAGGATAATTTTGGATTTTCAATTTTTATTGCTAATTTAAGTTTTTTATTTAATTTACTGATTTTAGTTTTTTTTATTTTTAAAACGAGTGTGATTAGAGGAAGAAAGTCAAGTTAATGAAGAGGAGGTTGTAAAGATAGGTTTTGTAGAAATTAATTTGAACCTTATGACAAACTACAAGGATTATTGATGTAATTTATTTGTTTTGCATTTGTTGATGTGATAAAAACAATCTCATTTAAAAAAAAATTAAAACAACTCTATTTAAAGAATTAAAAATTTAAAGAGCCCATATTAGGAAAAAACTCTCGATTAACTATTATATATATTTTTTACTCCAATTAACTAGGTAAAGATTAGTCCTGATTAAAAGATCATTTTAGTTAAACTATGCTTAGACATGTTATAATACGAAATGACAAGTTAGGTCTATTTTTAAAGAAAATAATAATAATAACGTTTAGAAAGTATTATAACCTGTTTTAATAGTTAAGTTATGTTGAGATTTTTCCTTTAAAATCCACCTACTCAAATTTTAGGGAAAAACACAACAACAACAATTAAATAGGCAAATAAAATAAAGAGTAATAACCTCTTTGTTTATATCCACCAACAAATTCATTGCTTTATTCATCTTTAACTACAATTTTAGGAAGAGCAAAGTTGTCAAACTCTCACTCCAAGTCTCAATATAATGAAAGCTCTTAATCTAGCTCTAGTTGTAAGTACCTTCTCTACTTGACAACCCAAAACCCCAATACATCCAAAACTCTCAACCTAGCTCTAGTAATAAACATCTCTAGTGTACAATGTATATGGGAATTATAAATGTGCCTCAAACCTTCTCTGAGACACTCTTTATAAAGAAGATATTTTCCTAATACTATTAGGAAAAAGAACAGCAACATCATAGTAGGCTACTACTACTTGTATAATCAACAACCTAATAGGAAATTACTACTATTCTTACTAGAATAAACAACTACAAAACAATTTTCACAAACCAATTAAAACTCTTCTTTGTGGGGAATAAAGCCAAAATCCTAACAAATCTCCACATTGGCTCAAATTCTCCACCTCATCATCAAATTTAACTTTCTTCTTTGGTTGGTGTGATCTTTCCTTTTGGTCTTCCCATCACATCTGCTTACTCTTCAAAGCAATCATCCTCTCATTCAACATGTACAAGCTTTCTTCATACATGACATCTCTCATCACTACCTTTGAAGTATCAAGAACTTGTATCTCATCATCCTTATTAGCCTTTCCATTATCACTCTGCTTCATTCTACTCAACTTCTCCAAGCCCTACGTTGTGTCCTTGCTTTGCAATTGTTTGTGTTCTTCTTCCCCATTGTAGATTCACTCCTTATTTGAAAAATCTAGAGACTTTGATCTTGATCTTTCCTCCACCTTCCTTGAAGTGCTCCACTCGCTCACTTTGTCTGGCTCTTCTCTTGATATAATCACGAACAATTCTTCAACCTCAAACACACTTGGCCTCTTCAACTTATCTCTCTCTGGAGGTACTGCGGGAACCTGCCTATCCATCTAAACTTCATTGCCCACCATTAACATCGTGATTATGTCATCTCCTTTCGACTACAAGTACTTCATCTCTGTCAATATACTACTCAAAAAATTAGTGATAATGGAATTGAAAAGGTTAATATTCATCATACATTCTTCCATCTTCAATTCATCAAATAGCTCAATATTACCTATTTTTTTTATTTTTGCCACAAGAACCACAACTCTGACACTATTTGTTGGGATTTTTCCTTTAAAACCCACCTACTCAAATTTTAGGCAAAAACACAACCACAACAATTAAATAGGCAAATAAAATAAAGAGTAATAACATCAATAATTAATGTGGTTCGGCAACCTCTTTACCTATCTCCACCAACAAATCCACTACTTTATTAATCTTCAACTACAATTTTAGGAAGAGTCTAAATACAACAAAAGCTCTTAACCTAGCTCTAGTTATAAGTACCTTCTCTACTTTAGAACCCGAAACCCCAATACACTTAAAGCTCTCAACTTAACTCTAGTAGTAAACCCCTATAGTTTACAATGACTATGAGAATTACGAGTGTGCCTCAATTCTTCTCTGGGACCCTATTTATAAAGAGGATATTTTCCTAATACTATCAGGAAAAGAACAACAACATCATAGTAGGCTACTACTACTTGTATAATCAACAATCTAATAAGGAAATTACTATTATTCCTACTAGAACAAGCAACTACAAAATAGGAAACAATTTTTCCCAAACCAATTAGAACTCTTCTTTGTGGGGAATTGAGCCAAATCCTAACAAGTCTGACTTAACTATAAAAAGTAATCAAAATGCAACAACATGTAGGAAATGATGTATGTTCACTTGTTATTCATACGTGTGGGTTTGATTTTCCTTTTTTAATGTGTGACATTAATTTTAACATTTAAACTCTTGCTTTGGTAGTGATATTGTAATACTAGTGTTCTTAAAGTATAGGTAAAGAAGTAATTTGATAAATATCACATGGAATTAAAATAATATATATACGTGAAAGAATTATTATTGAATAAAATAATTCTTTTGAAAAAAAATAGACGTGTGGTGGTGTAGTTACAAAGAAAAAAAAACAAAACCGGAAGCGTGGAGAAAGAAGAAAAAAAAAACGTACATGGACAACACCTGGAGTCCAGGTGTTGCCCAAGTAACATGCAAGTAATGCATGTTACCCAGCACAGCTTAACAAAAACGGTGGAGTAGATTATAATATATATATATATATATATATATATATATATATATACTAGTTTATTTATTTATTTATTACTTACCAAATCATGTTTGGTTTTCTCCTTATTTCAATTCAAATTTCTCTATTTCTTTAAACACTTAGGACTGAAAGAAAAGTTGAAAGAGTAAAATTTTGAAGAGGTTTATAGGAGAATTTTAAAGAGGGTCGAGGAAAGCTCTAAGAAAAACAAAAGGTAATAATATAAATTTTATTTTTTAAAGTTTAGCATACATAAAATTTCCCGGAACTCAATGTGGGAATTTTTAAAGGGGTATGAATTCTGGAAGAATTGAAGAATAAATTAGGAATTTAGTATAAATATTATGTCAGGTGTTGACGATCAACAATCAGGTGAAATTACTAAAAGGAGCAGGAAAGGCATGGAGGTGATCCACGAGTAGTTTTAACTGCTATGTGGTGAGTTAGATTTACTTTTAGTAATCGAGATAAATATGAAATATACAGTGATGAGATTTGAATTAATTATTAACCTATGATTTGATGATAGATGAAAGTTGGTTGATGGGTATGATAGGAATAAATGATATGTTAGAGATTTATTATATGAGAAGTAATATTATTGAAATAATGAGTTGATTAAATATATAATGAAGGATAAATTAAATTCTTGACAAGTTATGATTGATAATTTGATATGATATATGAGAAGAAAATTTAATGAATATGATCAATTAATAATTTTGAGAAAAAGCTGGATATTTAAATTGAATGTCTGAATGTATGCTTGTTTTTATATTATTGTTCATATGCATATTCCATATCATTGTTCATATGCATATGCATGAAATAAAAGAACCGAGAGGGGGATGGTCTAAATGAAAACCGTGATAGCTAGTATATGCTCGGGATAAATGAAAACTGTGACAGCTGGTATATGCTGGAGATAACTGGAGATAACTCTAAAGTAATATTCTTGGATCATTGACTTATTTCGGTGCATTTTCAAGTACTTTGAGTTCAAAAGAGATGGAAAGCTATCATAGCTTAAAGCACGATGCTTCGATGCACATTCGAGTGAGGCATTGGTTGCGGAAGGGCAAAATGAAGAGAAACCAAGTTTTAAGTGTCATGCTCTTCTTATGTCAAGATTGATTGAATGTGATTGAGTCCGGTAGATTTATCTTTTAGTTTTGTCCATTACTGCGATATTGTCATTATGATATATTGTCGTTTCTTGATAAATCTATAAGATAGGTCATGTGTGCTTAAATCAAAAGTAAAGAGTAACTCATATCAATTACATTAGGGTTTACATGTGCTTTCATTGAATATTTACCGATTGCTTGTTTGGGATGTGAAACTAGTAATCGAGATAAAAACAATTGAATCAAGATTTGAATAAGGCAACAAACCTAGGGAGGATTCCCGAACCCTTGTTGTTTCTCTATTATATTCTTCAATCTATTTACACAATTTTCTCATATTACTTCATTATCAAAACACAAATTTTCTCACTTGATCTTTATCGTTCGTGTTAAGGTTTACACTTTTCTTTGTAGTTCGCTTTTCCTCGTGGGATCGACACCTCAACTATACACAATAACCGCATATTAGTTTAAGTGTAATCAAATTTTTGTGTCGTTGTCAGGGAGACGCACTTAAGTACAAGGAAGATTGTCAACTTTGAGACAAGACGGTAATATTGTTCATTTCTCTAAGTTTTTGATTTTCTTTTATTATTCTGTTTTTAATTTCCCCTTTAACTCATTTGGTGTATGCTTAGACCAAGAGATTCGCGAGGTAGATTCATTAAAGGACCTGAAATAGAGTTACCCTCTCTTTCCTCGTCCGTTAGTGAAACTTCGCCTAGATCAAACCATAGTGTATCCCCAAACGAGAATTTAGAGGATTTTAACATGGCTAATAACCCCAATGAGAATGTTGCTAGGACACTTAAGGATTACTTGCATCTTAGCTGAACTGCCACACCATCATGCATCATGTTTCCAGCCAATACTCGCCATCAAGATTTTAAAACAAGGATGATACAATTACTCCCTACATTTCATAGCTTGGAAAATGAAAACTCATATGTACACATTAGGGAGTTTGAGGAAGTAGTTGCAACTTTTCATAGTCAAGATGCAACTGATGATATCGTGAGACTCAAGTTTTTTCCTTTTTTCTTGAAGGATAAAGCTAAGAGTTGGCTATACTCGCTGAGGCCACGATCTATTGGGTCATGGAATGAAATGGCTCAGGTCTTTTTTAACAAATACTTTCCTCAAACTAATGCTTTAAAAAGGCAAATCTCCACCTTTGCACAAAAGGATAATGAGACTTTGTATCAATCTTGGGAGAAATTTAAGGAGTTATTAAGTATGTATCCTCACCATGGGTATGAGAATTGGCGTTTAGCGAGTTATTTTTATGAAGGACTTACATATAGAGAGCGCAAATTTGTAGAGATGATGTGTAATGGTGAATTTTCACAAAACGATCCTGATGAGGCTATAGAGTACCTCAATGAGCTTATTGAAAAAGCTCACACTTGGACTGGACCTAGTGCTACTGAAAGCACAAATAGGTCACGACCTGTAGGAAACCCAAGTGGTAGTGGAATTTACCATCTTAGGGAAGAAGACAACCTAAAGGTTAAGGTTGAAATGCTCACTAGGGGGTTAGATACATTAAAGACTAAAGGCTTAAAGCCAACACACGTGGCTAATCATGCCGAATCTTTAGAACCATGTTTCGTGTGTGGCGGGGTAGGTCACCCAGCCCAAGAGTGTCCCACATTTGCTGATATGAGAGGGATGTATGAAGAACAATGTAATGCCTTAGGCATGTACAAGAAACTTCTTGCACCATTCTCTAATACCTATAATCCAGGGTGGTGCAATCACCCCAACTTCAGGTGGAAGTCTGAAAACCAGTAGCTTGCACAACCCTCTAGATCATACCCTACACCATATCATGCACCCTTATCCTTTAGGAGTTCTTTAGAAGACACTTTGCATGCTTTCAATGAGGCACAGGACAAACCAAAGGTGTGAAGCATTAATTACACAGGTTGTTGAAGAGAACAAGGAAATAAGGAGCCAAGTATCCAAATTGATGGGCTCCGTGAGTGTGAATGAGCGAGGTAAGTTCTTTTCCCAAGCTCAGTCCACACCCTATGGTCAACACATGGCACAAGCAAATCTGAAAGATGTGAATGCCATTGTGACAAGAAGTGGTGAGTCATTACACATCCCAACAACGAACAAATCAAAGAATGTGGAAAAGGGTCAAGGTAATAGTGATACCGAGCTACCCAAGGACCCTGAGGTTACCAAGAACCCTGTTAAGGCACCATTCCCTTAAGCCTTAAAATCAAACAAGAAAAATATATACCTAAATAATGAAATGTTAGAGAACCTAAGGCAAGTAAAACTTAATCTCCCTCTTTTGCATGTGATTAAACAAGTTCTTACTTATGCAAAAGTTGATATGATCCACGCCAAGAACTAAGAAATTTATGGATCAAGAAGACCTCCAAGATCGTCTAGAAGCAGATTTATGTGAGACCGCGACCTGTTGCTTATATTAAAGCAAGAACCTTGGTTTAATGAAGATTTAGACCGCGACCCGTTGCTTATGTCGAAGCAAGAACCTTGGTATAATGAAGACACCATAATCAATTATGGAAGGATTGATTGATAAGTCGAAGATGAACGCCACAGAAACTCCGATAAGTTCAGAAGTTCTAAAAGAACCAAAGAGAAATTTCTCTCCGAAAGTATGAATCAAATCTGAATTGTGTTATTCCAAAAGCCAATGGCTATTTAAATACATGAGAATTCGTAACCAAATAGAAAAAGGAAAACTAAAAAATAGGAAATAAACCTAAACAGAATTCTGGTAGGAATAGGAAACTACGAAATAGGAAATAAACCTAAATAGAATTTTGGTAATCTAAAATTCAAATAAGGAAAGTACCTAACTTGGCATGCAAGCCTTATAATGCAACAATTAAATTTAGAAGGAAACAATTAAGAAAAGGTGCAAGCCCAACGTAGATTCGGATGCAACAGCCTACTAGATTTTGGCCCATCATACCAGGCCCAAACGATATCCTTTTTGAAACTTTCTTAGGTCAAAATTGAGTGCCAAGACATCATCTTTCCATCCTAATAAGTTTCAGCCCATTTGGAGTTGTGGGCAAGAAGATATGACCATTTTAATTCTGTTCGTTGGGTCCTCCCAAAATTCCAAAGTGGAAATTCCCTTGAATCATGGAAAACCATCCTTGTGGATCATGTATAGCATTATCCTTGGGCCCCCAAAGTTGGTTCTTAGCCCAAATATGTTGAATAAGCCAATTGAGATTTTTCTTGAACCGTTTAGCTCGGGCCCTTGTAACTTGACTAATTGGAACTTGAATAGGATCTGCCTCCCATTTGTTAGTCGTGTCCTCATCAAAAGTTCTCAAGGATTTGTGTACAATTAAGAGGAAGCACCATATAAAGAAAACAGCATTCCTAATAGAGCAAGTTAGTGCTTTAATTGAGCAAAAGATTCCCCCCAAATACAAGGAGCCTGGCTGTCCAACCATTGCATGTAGCATTGGAAATCATGAGGTTGCACAAGCATTGCTAGATTTAGGAGCTAGTGTAAATATGATGCCATTTTCTATTTATTTGCAGCTGAGTTTGGGAGAAACCAAACAACCGCTGTGGTATTTCAATTGGCTGACCGATCAATCAAAGTACCCCGGGGTGTGGTAGAGGATGTTCTAATCCAAATTGATAAATTTTATTATCCTATTGATTTCCTAATCCTTGATACTACTTCTGCTATTAACACTAACTCTAAAATTCCTTTGATTTTGGGTAGACCTTTCCTTGCTACTGTAAATGCTCTTATTAATTGCAGGAATGGACTCATGAAACTGTCCTTTGGAAACATAATCCTCGAGGTGAACATTTTCAATGTTTCAAAACAGCCAGAAGATGAGGACGAAAACCACCAGTTATACATGATCGAGTCACTCATCGATAGGGAAGTTTTTATAGCTCATGATTTTGATCCTCTTGAGTATTTTCTTATTAATTCTGAGTGTGATGCTATTAATGATAAATCTGATATAATTGATATTTGTGCTATTTTTGATACATCTCAGGATTATAGCACTCGAGCATGGCAACCAAAGTTTGAGGAGTTGCCTAAAAGAAGCGAGAAACAAATCCCCTCAAGTGTGGAAGTGCCCAAAGTTGAATTGAAGCCGCTACGTAAGGGTTTGAAGCATGTTTTCCTCGGTCTAGGTGATACTTTTCCTGTTATTATCTCATATGAATTGCCTGAGTCTCAAGGTGAGAAATTAATTCGAACCTTAAATGCACATAAATCAGCCTTAGGTTAGAGCATGGCTGATTTAAAAGGTATTAGTCCCCTGATCTGTTCTCATAAGACAAATTTAGATGAAAGAACTAGTCCTCGTAGAAACCTCCAGCATAGGCTTAACCCCACTATGAAAGAAGTGGTGAAAAATAAAGTTTTTAAACTACTAGATGCGGGAATTATATATCTCATAGTTGAAAGTAAGTGGGTAAGCCCTACACAGGTCATTCCTAAAAAGTCTAGTGTCACTGTAGTGAAAAATGACCTAGGAGAGTTAGTCCCTACAAAACTTGTGACCGGGTGGTGAATGTGCATTGATTACAGAAAATTAAATGTTAACACCCGAAAAGACCATTTCCCACTCCTTTTTATCAATCAAATTCTTGAGCGTGCAGCTGGTCATCCTTTTTATTGTTTCTTGGATGGATATTTTGGTTATTATCAAATTGAAATTGCATTAAAAGACCAGGATAAAACCACTTTCACTTGACCCTTTGGTACTTATGCTTTTCGTAGAATGCCATTTGGATTGTGTAATGCACCTACTACTTTTCAACGTTGCATGATGAGCATTTTTAGTGATATGGTTGAAAATTGCATGGAAGTTTTTATCAATGACCTAACTGTTTTTGGATCTTCATTTGATGCATGCTTATTGAATTTAGAAAGAGTATTAATTCATTGTGAGGAGAAGGAATTAGTCTTAAATTGGGAAAAATGTCATTTCATGGTACCTTCGGGTATTGTCTTAGGGCATATTATTTCTTCTAAGAGGATAGAGGTCGATCAATCTAAGATTGAATTAATTTCTAAGTTTCCTACACCCAAGACAGTAAAGGATGTAAGATCATTTCTTGGTCATGCTAGATTTTATAGAAGGTTCATACAAAAATTTTCCAACATATCTAGACCCCTATGTGCTCTCCTAGTTAAAGATGCCCCATTTGAGTGGATACAAGCGTGTTAAGAGGCCTTTAAAATGTTGATTGGCAAGCTTACTTCAACACCCACAATGCAATCACCAGATTGGACATTACCTTTTGAGATCATGTGTGATGCTAGTGACTTTGCTGTAGGTGCTGTTCTTGGACAACGAAAGGAGGGGAAATGTTTTGTCATTTACTATGCTAGTAAAACCCTAAATAGTGCTCAAATGAACTACTCCACCACTGAAAAATAATTGCTAGCTGTAGTATTTGCTTTGGACAAGTTTTGTGCTTATTTAATTGGTTCTTCTATTCTTATTTTCACAGATCATGCAGCCCTCAAGTACCTTCTTACAAAGAAGGATGTTAAGGCACGACTAATACGGTGGATCTTACTCTTGCAAGAATTTGACATCACCATCAAAGACAAGAAAGGAGTAGAGAACGTAGTGGCTGACTATCTCTCGAGACTCACATTTGAGGACACCTCTGACGACATACCAATCAAGGATGATTTTCCCAATGAGCATTTACTCTTTGTTACTTCTCTGCCATGGTTTGCTCATATCGTGAATTATTTGGCTACCAGTGAGATACCGATGGATTGGAGCGCTCAAGACAAGAGAAAGTTCTTGAATGAGGTACATAATTTTTATTGGAATAACCTCTGTCTTTTCAAATACTTCCCTGACCAAATTTTAAGGTGTTGCATCCCCAATGAAGAGATTGTCAGCATCTTAGAATTTTGTCACTCTCAAGCTTGTGGGGGCCACTTTTCAATGAAAAAAACCGCTGCAAAAATTTTGCATTGTGGATTTTATTGGCCCACCCTGTTTAAAGATGCAAATATCTATTGTCGCTCATGTAAAAAGTGTCAGAAGTTAGGAGCTGTGTCTCGTTGTAATATGATACCCTTAAACCCAATTTTAGTAATTGAAATATTTGATTGTTGGGGCATTGATTTTATGGGACCATTTCCTCTTTTTTCGGATATCAATATATCATTGTGGTAATAGATTATGTGTCAAAATGGGTAGAGGCAACAACTTGCCGAAGCAATGATAATAGAACGGTAATTAAATTTCTCAAAGAAAATGTGTTATCTCGATTTGGTACACCACGTGCTATAATTAGTGATCGAGGTACACATTTTTGCAACCGTTCTTTTGAAGCTTTGATGAGAAAATATGGGGTGTTACATAAGATCTCTACTGCCTATCACCCTCAGACAAGTGGACAAGTAGAACTTTCAAATATGGAAATTAAACAAATTTTAGAAAAAACGGTCAACCCGGATCGCAAGGATTGGTCTTTGAGACTAGTTGATGCGCTTTGGGCCTACCGTACAGCTTTCAAAACTCCCTTAGGTATGTTACCTTATAGGCTTGTTTTTGGAAAGCCTTTTCCACTTACCTGTGGGGCTCGAGCATCGAGCTTATTGGGCCATCAAGTCTTTCAATTTTGACATAGGAGAAGCGGGTAAGCTTAGGAAATTTCAGTTGACCAAGTTAGAGGAGTTGAGAAATGATGCTTATGAGAACTCTAGAATCTATAAGGCAAAAATGAAAGTGTTTCATGATAAAAATATTTTGAGGAAAACATTTAAGCCTAATGATCAGGTGTTCTTATACGATTCTAGACTCCATAAGCATCCAGGAAAACTTCAGTCGAGGTGGACCGGTCCTTTTGTAGTGAGGAATGTTTTTGCAAATGGGCCGGTAGAAATAGAGGATACTAGAGATGGTCGGATCTTTAAAGTAAATGGTCAATACCTTAAAATCTTAATCGATAGGCAGGATCCGAAAGTAGACGACATTCCACTTATGGATCCGGTCTATTTACCTTGACCAAACCACACAGGTATGTTTTTTTTTTCTTTTGTTTTGTTTGTATTGTTTTTAATTAAGTTTATTTCAATTTTAATTTTTTAGTTTTTCTAGTTTGATTTAATCTAATTTTTAGTTTTAGGTGAAATTTTAGTAACTTTTTATACTTGTATGCCTTTTCTCTCTTTTTGTTTTGCTGTTTTTCAGCCCACTTACAGCAGCCCGTGTGCCTAGGCCCACCAGTAGCGAGCCTCGCCCCACAGTGCCCGGCCCAGGTCACCCCTCCTTCATGCCGCACCCCAGCCCCTTGCGCGCTGCAGTGCACAGCATCCACATATTTGGGCTTTAGGTCTTCCAGGTGTGGCGCACAGCAGCCCAAGTCGCGACGCCCACCCAAGAATTGGCAATTTTAAACACTAAAAATCTACACTTTTTTCTTCATTTCTCTTTTACAAACACACAGCACACTCATTTCTCTCTCAAAACCTCACTTACCCACTCACTTTTACTTAAAAAGTTTTGATTCTAACATCATTTCTTGGAGGATTTAGCACTAATATTGCAGATTTTGCTGGAAATTTCTCCACAAAGCTTGGTTCTAAGAGGATTTTGGGCTCTTCGAGAGGATTTCAAGTTGGTGGGTACTCTTTCTTTTCTCCAACTTTGGGCATCAAGTAAGACCAATTTCTCCTCTTTGTTGTTCATTTGTGCTATTTGAGTGGTTGATTTTGAATTAGTTCTATTGTTCTATACATTTGATTCAAATGGCCCCTAAGATTAAGAGATCAAGGGGGAAACAACCTCAAGAATTTGATAAGAGCAAATTTGTTAGTTTTGAGGCTAGTGAGAGATATGTTAGGATGATGCAAGCTAGAAAACCCATTCCTGAGAGTGGATTCACTATCATAGAGAGGGGAAACCCAACCTTGTTTTGAATGATTATTGATAGGCATTGGGGTACATTTGCTAGACAACAATCTCATTCCCTCACAAATATGGTTAGAGAATTCTATGCTAATGCAGAAGAACATAGGAATGGTAAAGTGAAGGTGAGAGGAAAAAAAATTTCTTTTAGCAGCACATCTATCAACGGATTCTATGGGCTACCTGACATAGAAAACAGTGAGTATACTACATATGCGTCTAATATTAATTATAAAGAGATTTCCAATACTCTCTGTATTCCGGACACTACATGGAAAATAATGGGTGATACCTCTATAACCTTGCCCGGTACTTATCTGACTGTCAATGCTCGAGCTTGGCAATATTTTGTATGTTGATTGATGCCTGCTACACACTATAGTAACCTTATGGTTGAGAGAGCTATTCTAATTTATACCATTTTGATGGGCATGACTATTGATGTGGGCCAAATCATATTTAATTCTAACATACACACTGTGCGGCAAAAGCTTGGATTGTACTTCCTGATGAGGGCACGACTAACAAATGGGAGGCAGATCCTATTCAAGTTCCAATTGGTCAAGTTACAAGAGTCCGAGCTAAGCGGTTTATTCAAGTTCCAATTGGTCCAGTTATAAGGGCCCGAGCTAAACGGTTCAAGAAAACTCTTAATTGGTTTATTCAACATATTTGGGCTAAGAACCATCTTTGGGGGCCCAAGGATAATGCTATACATGATCCACAAGGATGGGTTTCCATGATTCAAGGAAATTTCCACTTTGGAATTTTGGGAGGACCCAACGAACAGAATTAAAATGGTCATATCTTCTTGCCCACAACTCCAAATGTGCTGAAACTTATTAGGATGGAAAGATGACGTCTTGGCACTCAATTTTGACCTAAGAAAGTTTCAAAAAGGATATCGTTTGGGCCTGGTATGATGGGCCAAAATCTAGTAGGCTGTTGCATCCGAATCTACGTTGGGCTTGCACCTTTTCTTAATTGTTTCCTTCTAAATTTAATTGTTGCATTATAAGGCTTGCATGCCAAGTTAGGTACTTTCCTTATTTGAATTTTAGGTTACCAAAATTCTATTTAGGTTTATTTCCTATTTCGTAGTTTCCTATTCCTACCAGAATTCTGTTTAGGTTTATTTCCTATTTTTTAGTTTTCCTTTTTCTATTTGGTTACGAATTCTCATGTATTTAAATAGCCATTGGCTTTTGGAATAACACAATTCAGATTTGATTCATACTTTCGGAGAGAAATTTCTTTTTGGTTCTTTTAGAACTTCTGAACTTATCGGAGTTTCTATGGCGTTTATCTTCGACTTATCAATCAATCCTTCCATAATTGATTATGGTGTCTTCATTATACCAAGGTTCTTGCTTCGACATAAGCAACGGGTCGCGGTCTCAATCTTCATTATACCAAGGTTCTTGCTTTAATATAAGCAACAGGTCGCGGTCTCACATAAATCTGCTTCTAGACGATCTTGGAGGTCTTCTTGATCCATAAATTTCTTAGTTCTTGGCGTGGATCATATCAACTTTTGCATAAGTAAGAACTTGTTTAATCACATGCAAAAGAGGGAGATTAAGTTTTACTTGCCTTAGGTTCTCTAACATTTCATTATTTAGGTCTATATTTTTCTTGTTTGATTTTAAGGCTTAAGGGAATGGTGCCTTAACAGGGTTCTTGGTAACCTCAGGGTCCTTGGGTAGCTCGGTATCACTATTACCTTGACCCTTTTCCACATTCTTTGATTTGTTCGTTGTTGGGATGTGTAATGACTCACCACTTCTTGTCACAATGGCATTCACATCTTTCAGATTTGCTTGTGCCATGTGTTGACCATAGGGTGTGGAGTGAGCTTGGGAAGAGAACTTACCTCGCTCATTCACACTCAAGGAGCCCATCAATTTGGATACTTGGCTCCTTATTTCCTTGTTCTCTTCAACAACCTGTGTAATTAATGCTTCACACCTTTGGTTTGTCCTGTGCCTCAATGAAAGCATGCAAAGTGTCTTCTAAAGAACTCCTAGAGGATAAGGGTGCATGATATGGTGTAGGGTATGATCTAGAGGGTTGTGCAAGCTACTGGTTTTCAGACTTCCACCTGAAGTTGGGGTGATTGCACCACCCTGGATTATAGGTATTAGAGAATGGTGCAAGAGGCTTCTTGTACATGCCTAAGGCATTACATTGTTCTTCATACATCCCTCTCATATCAGCAAATGTGGGACACTCTTGGGCTGGGTGACCTACCCCGCCACACACGAAACATGGTTCTAAAGATTCGGCATGATTAGCCACGTGTGTTGGCTTTAAGCCTTTAGTCTTTAATGTATCTAACCCCCTAGTGAGCATTTCAACCTTAACCTTTAGGTTGTCTTCTTCCCTAAGATGGTAAATTCCACTACCACTTGGGTTTCCTACAGGTCGCGACCTATTTGTTTCCTTCTAAATTTAATTGTTGCATTATAAGGCTTGCATGCCAAGTTAGGTACTTTCCTTATTTGAATTTTAGGTTACCAAAATTCTATTTAGGTTTATTTCCTATTTCGTAGTTTCCTATTCCTACCAGAATTCTGTTTAGGTTTATTTCCTATTTTTTAGTTTTCCTTTTTCTATTTGGTTACGAATTCTCATGTATTTAAATAACCATTGGCTTTTGGAATAACACAATTCAGATTTGATTCATACTTTCGGAGAGAAATTTCTCTTTGGTTCTTTTAGAACTTCTGAACTTATCGGAGTTTCCGTGGCGTTCATCTTCGACTTATCAATCAATCCTTCCATAATTGATTGTGGTGTCTTCATTATACCAAGGTTCTTGCTTCGATATAAACAACGGGTCACGGTCTCCTTCATTATACCAAGGTTCTTGCTTCAATATAAGCAACAGGTCGCGGTCTCACATAAATCTGCTTCTAGACGATCTTGGAGGTCTTCTTGATCCATAAATTTCTTAGTTCTTGGCGTGGATCATATCAGTTGGTATCAGAGCCTTCTAGTTGCAGGTTTGCTTATCTTTTGTTTTAATTCATAAAAAAATAAGTAGTGAAAAAAAAAAGAAAATTGGAAAAAAAAAGAAGAATAAATTTCCAGTTTAGAAAAAAAAAACGTGAAAAAAAAAAGAAGAAAAGTGTGTAATATTTAGATTCAATCCTTATTTCTGAATTTCTTTGTGATTTATTGGTGAATTGTTGCTGGAAACTTTGATACTTATTCGGTTAGTTTGATAAGAATCTATAGAGGATTATTACTAGTGGAAAAAGGCAAGAGTGGTGAGCACATAAGAGGGGAAAAGCCAATATGATTTTTGTGTGAAAACACGAGTGAAATTGAGTGACTCATTCTTTTATTGAAACACGTAAAGGAGTGTGTGAGGTCTTTTTTTTTTTCTAACGTTATTTTCGCAGCAAACATGTCAGACGACAAGAACAAAAATAATTCCGGAGATACGTCGGGAGATGGTGATCCGAAGTTGCTCATGGAGGCTTTAATGAGTGAGATGAGAAGAGTATTGCGAACGGAGATGGAACAGGTTCATGAGCGGATTGATCGGGTAGAGAATACACGTATGGGGCAGCAACAAAACGCTCCTAATGTGCGTAGGAGGGAGAGAGTTCAACCTAGGTGAGAGAGAGTTGAAGATGAAGAGTATTATGGGAATGGATTTGATGAAGAAGATGATCGGGAATTAGTTGTTAGCCATAGGAGATTTGGTGGTCGAGGTAGAGAAGCTAGGAATCGGGAAGACAATAACTTGGGTAGTATTAAGATGAAGATTCCATCGTTTCAAGGCAAAAACGATCCTGAAGCTTACCTTGAGTGGGAGAAGAAGATAGAATTAGTGTTTGATTGTCATAATTATTCCGAGCTTAAAAAGATTAAACTTGCGGCCATTGAATTTTTTGACTATTCGATTGTTTGGTGGGATCAGCTAGTGTTAAATAGGAGGAGAAATAGAGAGCGTCCAATAGAGACTTGGGAGGAGATGAAAACCATGATGAGGAAACGGTTTGTTCCAAGCCATTACTACCGTGAGTTATACCAAAAATTGCAAAGTCTTACAAAAGGTAATCAGAGTGTGGAGGATTATTATAAAGAGATGGAAGTAGTTATGATTCGAGCAAATGTAGAGGAGGATCGAGAGGCTACTATGGCTAGGTTATTGGCTGGTTTGAACCTGGAAATTGCTAATTCGGTGGAGTTGCATCATTATGTGGAATTAGAAGATATTGTACACATGGCTGTCAAAATTGAGAACCAACTCAAGAGGAGGGGCAGTAATACACGACAAAACCCTAACTCGGGTTCATCTTGGAGGCCGAAATTTGTGAAGCAAGCCACGGCCAAGCCCAAAACCGAGCAAAAGCAAGAAAGTACCAGCCATGGAAATCAAGGTAAAACTGACTCTTCCACCATTAGAAATCGTGATATTAAGTGTTTTAAATGCCAAGGCAGGGGTCACATAGCAAGCCAATGTTCGAACAAAAGAGTTATGGTATTGCGAGATAATGGTGAAATTGAAACCGAGCGCAAAGAAGATACCGAATCTATGCCACCATTGGAGGATGCGAGTGATGAGGAATACGCTGCCCAAGGAGAATTGTTGGTTGCAATGAGAGCTCTAAGTGTGCAAATCAAAGAAGATGACAAAGTGCAGCGAGAAAACATCTTACATACTAGATGCCACGTGCAAAACAAGGTATGTAGTATGATTATTGATGGAGGTAGTTGTACTAACGTTGCTAGCACTACAATGATTGAGAAATTAGGGCTGCCAACGATTAAACATCCTCAGCCTTACAAGTTACAATGGCTCAATAATAGTGGTGAACTGAGGGTGAACAAACAGGTGTTAGTTTCCTTTCGTATTGGAAAATATGAAGATGAAGTTTTGTGTGATGTAGTTCCGATGCAAGCTGGACACTCGTTACTAGGCTGGCCATGGCAATTCGATCGGCGTGTTAAGCATGATGGCTTCACCAACAAATAGTCATTTGTTAAAAATCAAAGAACAATCACTCTAGTTCCTTTGACACCAAAGCAGGTTTATGAAGATCAAGTGAGGTTACAAAAAGAGAGTGAGCAAACGAAAGAGAGTGAGAAAAAGAGAATGAATGAAAACCAGAAAGAGAAAATGAGAGAGGTCAAAAAAATTGAGATAGAAAATAAGGGAGCTGATTCGGCCATTAAGAGAAAAACAAATTTCTATGCAAGAACAAGTGAAATAAATAGAACGATGATTTTAAATCAGCCAATGACTGTACTTTTGTACAAAGAGGCGTTAAACACTAACCAATTTGACTCATCTTTGCCTAGTTCTATTGTTTCTCTTTTACAGGAGTTTGATGATATCTTTCCCGAGGAGATTCCACATGGTATACCATGGCCAAGTCCCATGAGTGTAAGTCAAGTTCATAGTTTTCATGGACTTGCTAGTTTTTGCAAGAGGTTCATGAAAGACTTTAGCAGTATTGCCGCACCGCTTAGCGAAGTCATCAAGAAGATCGTTGAATTCAAATGGGGAGACGAGCAAGAGAAAGAGTTCTAATTGATCGAAGAAAAATTAACTAATGCTTCTTTTCAAGTCCTTGAGCACATCAATAACAATGCATACAAATTGGATTTACCAAGTGAGTACAATGATAATACCACTTTCAATATTTCTAATTTATGCCCTTTTGATGTAGGTGATGATTTGAGGACAAATCATTTTCAAGAGGAGGGGAATGATGAGGGCACGACTAACAAATGGGAGGCAGATCCTATTCAAGTTCCAATTAGTTAAGTTACAAGAGCCCGAGCTAAACGGTTTATTCAAGTTCCAATTGGTCCAATTATAAGGGCTCGAGCTAAACGGTTCAAAAAAACTCTCAATTGGCTTATTAAACATATTTGGGCTAAGAACCATCTTTGGGGGCCCAAGGATAATGCTATACATGATCCACAAGGATGGGTTTCCATGATTCAAAGGAATTTCCACTTTGGAATTTCGGGAGGACCCAACGAATAGAATTAAAATGGTCATATCTTCTTGCCCACAACTCCAAATGGGCTGAAACTTATTAGGATGGAAAGATGACGTCTTGGCACTCAATTTTGACCTAAGAAAGTTTCAAAAAGGATATCGTTTGGGCCTGGTATGATGGGCCGAAATCCAGTAGGCTGTTGCATCCGAATCTACGTTGGGCTTGCACCTTTTCTTAATTTTTTCCTTCTAAATTTAATTGTTGCATTATAAGGCTTACATGTCAAGTTAGGTACTTTCCTTATTTGAATTTTAGGTTACCAAAATTCTATTTAGGTTTATTTCCTATTTCGTAGTTTCCTATTCCTACCAGAATTCTGTTTAGGTTTATTTCCTATTTTTTAGTTTTCCTTTTTCCATTTGGTTACGAATTCTCATGTATTTAAATAACCATTGGCTTTTGGAATAACACAATTCAGATTTGATTCATACTTTCAGAGAGAAATTTCTCTTTGGTTCTTTTAGAACTTCTGAACTTATCGGAGTTTCTGTGGCGTTCATCTTCGACTTATCAATCAATCCTTCCATAATTGATTGTTGTGTCTTCATTATACCAAGGTTCTTGCTTCGATATAAGCAACGGGTCGCGGTCTCAGTCTCCATTATACCAAGGTTCTTGCTTCAATATAAGCAACAGGTCGCGGTCTCACATAAATTTGCTTCTAGACGATCTTGGAGGTCTTCTTGATCCATAAATTTCTTAGTTCTTGGCGTGGATCATATCACTTCCCTTCACTAATTAGCCAATTATGCATCCAAGTTGGCGTCCAGTACAGTTTTGATGAAGAGGCCCAGCAACCTAAGAAGCCTATCGATGATGGCATGCTCACTCTGATTAAAGCCTCAAGGCCGCCATCTCCGGGAGAGAGAGCAACGATTGCTGCCCCCCCTGCTCCTCCTAGGCATTTCACTGTTGCAGAATACTATGGGCCAAATCATATTTAATTCTATCATACACACCGTGCTGCAAAAGCTTGGATTGTACTTCCCTTCACTAATTACCCAATTATGCATCCAAGCCGGCGTCTAGTACAGTTCTGATGAAGAGGCCCAGCAACCTAAGAAGCCCATCGATGATGGCATGATCACTCTGATTAAAGTCTCAAGGCCGCCAACTCCGAGAGAGAGAGCAGCGATTGCTGCCCCCCCTTCCTCCTCCTAGGCATTTCATTGTTGCAGAATACCTTGAGCATTTAGAGATTCGTTTTGACGAGCATCAAAAACTGTTGCATGATAGGTTTGATCGTCAAGAACGATTCTTGGCTAGGCAAGCTGATTATCAAGCGGGGGTATACTCTTCTTTTGGTCAGATGTACCAACACCTAGCCTCCGCCACTGGTTGTGACATGGATCATTTCCCCACATTGCCACCCTATCCGGGTTCATCTTTTGATCCAACTCCAGAGGAAGATGAAGAGAATGAAGAAGAGGATGAAGACATAGAGGATTAGTTTTGGGTTATCTCTTGTTTGTC
Organism: Bretschneidera sinensis; assembly: GCA_023935145.1. Taxonomy (NCBI): domain Eukaryota; kingdom Viridiplantae; phylum Streptophyta; class Magnoliopsida; order Brassicales; family Akaniaceae; genus Bretschneidera; species Bretschneidera sinensis. The sequence continues at coordinate 61,312,253 of CM043700.1, read as the reverse complement.
TGCTTTTATTTTGTTTTTATTATCGAATGACTGTACTAACATACATTGTGTATTCCTTTTCGTTATTTTATTTTTCATACTTTATTTTCATTTTTAGTTATTTCCATTTCATGTGTTAACCTAACATACGGTGGGAATCTTAATGTTACACCGCAGTTGCTTTCTTTTTATTTGTTTTGTTCTATGTTATAGATCGAAATTTCAGCAAGAAGCACGACATGCAGTTCAAATGGTGGTGCACAATTTTCAGCTTCCGTGCACTTTTGCTTTCAAAGGGAGTTTCCTTTACCTTTTCTTTTACATTGAGGTCAATGCAATTTTTAAGTTGGGGGTAGAGGGAACGTATTTCTTTTTTCATTGAACTGCTTGGTGTCATTTTCCCTTTTTGTTTGTTTTTAGCATGCTTTGTGTTAAGCCTTAGAATTAATTCACATGTCAATGATATGAGCTTAATTGAGATAGCATACAACATTTAGAAGAAGTTAAATCTTGCTTCGATTTAAGAATAATTTAAGTGTCAATCTTCATTTAGTTTGAGACTCTGGTTTGCAGTAAGATTGCAAGATTAATCTAAAACATTTTGAGAAGTTTTATGTGTGATTGTTTTGTGAATACTTTTGTGGTCTCGACAAGCTCTAGAACTTATTTGATAATCACTTGAGGCGAATTCCTAGAATGCACATTACTTAGGATATGATATAGGCCATTTTTTTACCATTTGAGTCTTTCAAACTTACCCTTGCTATATTTATCGTTAGTCACCTGTTTAAGCCTTTTTCTTGAAAAAGAATTTGAGCCTTGTTTCTTTCGATAACCAATTTACTCACCTTTATGAGCCTAAAAATATTCTATTCTTATCTTTCTTTTAAGAGAACTTAGTCATACACATTTGTTAAGAAGCACTTGAGAGGAGTAAGGATGGAAATATGAAAAAATATTACTACCATAACCCAAGTACATTAAAGGAGATAAGTTGGGGGTTGTGGAAAAGAAAAGAAAAAAAATGAAAAAGAAGGTGAATGGTCCTATGCCAAAATAAATAAATAAAATGAAGTGAATTATGGCAAAGAAACAAGAAAAAAAAAGTGGTGATTTATTGAGAAAAATGCTCGAAAAATGGTTGAAAGAGTTGGGTGTTGAAGTAAGGTTATCCAGTGCTTAAAGTAGGTTGTGTTTAAAACTAAGAGATTAAATACTTTTATTTGTTGAAACCTTCTCGTTCTTTCTTAACCTTTACTTTAGCCTAACGTTACAAGCTTATTAAAGACCTATTGATCCAAGGTAGTGTGATTTTTCTACAATAGTGGAGAATGATTTGAAAAGTGAGCCTATGGAGCTTGTTTTTGTGATTGATGTCATGCAAATTAAATATTTTAGAGGCTAAGACTTGTATTCATGAATGTATGCATAAAATTATCTGAGTGTTCGGATTAACGGATTATGGTAAGATGGATGTTAAGAGTCGATAACAATTTTAAGATTGATGTTTGGATTACTTTTAGACTTGGGTGATATTTAATGATTCTATATGCTGTGTGTTATGTACTTTTTTTGAGACAAAAAGTGAATTACTCTTGGATTAACGCTAACATTGCTTTACTTTGTTTGATTCCTACCAAAGAATTTATTTTATATTCTCTTATTTTCGCTTGAATTGCTAGGGACTAGCAATAAGCTAGTTGGGGGTTATGATGAGAGTCATAAAATGCATCTTAACAGTACTTATTTGTTAGTATTTTAGGGTTGATTAAGGTTTGAATTACACTTTTATACCTTAATAACTCTAAAGTAATATTCTTGAATCATTGACTTATTTCGGTGCATTTTCAGGTACTTTGAGTTCAAAAGAGATGGAAAGCTATCATAGCTTAAAGTACGATGCTTCGATGCACATTCGAGTGAGGGTATGGTTGCGGAAGGACAAAATGAAAAGAAACCAAGTCTTAAGTGTGGGCACTGCGGCCTGAAGAAGTCTAAGCCTCAGCCTCCAGAACCAAGCCCAAAAGAGCAAGGAAGCCATCAGTGTGCGCCACGGCCTGGACCAGACAGAGCCGCGGCACCCAGAGTCTCCACAAGTCGGCACCATTTTGCGCCACGGCCTAGACCAGATAGAGCCACGGCACGAGTAAGTGAGAGCCGCGGCGCGCACATGAACCTCTGTTTTCCTAATTACGGTTTTAGTTGATTGTTTATACCCAAAACACCCTTGGACCTTTGTATTATAAATAGATCACTTAGAGTTTGATAAAACAGACATCATCAAGGCTGGAAAACTCAAGAAAGCTGCCACATTCTCCTCCATCAAAGTGTTCAAGCATGAACCCCATTGCCAATTAATCTCCAAGCAAGGCAAAAGGATGAATCCCTAGGTGTAGTTGTTCTTATTTTCCATTATTGATTCAGTTGTAGTTTGGATTTATTGTCAAAACATTGTTATGGTTTACTCTTTGATTTAATTAGAAGATTTTCTCTTAATCTGGTGAATGTATCTTTCTCCTTGACACAAGTCTAGTCATACTCTTCTTATGTCAAGATTGATTGAATGTGATTGAGTCCGATAGATTTATCTTTTAGTTTTGTCCATTACTGCGATATTGTCATTAAGATATATTGTCGTTTCTTGATAAATCTATAGGATAGGTCATGTGTGTTTAAATCAAAAGTAAAGAGTAACTCATATCAATTACATTAGGGTTTATATGTGCTTTCATTGAATATTTACCGATTACTTGTTTAGGATGTGAAACTAGTAATTGAGATAAAAACAATTGAATCAAGATTGGAATAAGGCAACGAACCTAGAGAGGCTTCCCGGACCCTTGTTGTTTCTCTATTATATTCTTTAATCTATTTACACAATTTTCTCATATTACTTCATTATCAAAACACAAATTTTCTCATTTGATCTTTATCGTTCGTGTTAAGGTTTACACTTTTCTTTGAAGTTCGCTTTTCCTCGTGGGATCGACACCTCAACTATACACAATAACTGCATATTAGTTTGAGTGTAATCATGTATTTTTTGATAAGTTGTCTAGCTTTCCTCCCAGTAAGGAGATTAAATTCTTTATTGATGTGATATCAGATTCATCACATATAGATCTATAGCACCCTACAGAATGGGCACCCACTGAGTTGGAAGAATTGAAAGTTCAGCTTCGAGAGTTATTAGATAAACAATTTATTTGACCAAGTGTGTCACCATGGGGAGCCCTTGTATTGTTTGTAAAGAAGAAAAGATAGAATGATGAGGTTGTGTATAGACTTTAGATAGATGAATAAGATCACTATTAAGAACAAATATCCTTTGTCCAGGATAGATGATTTGTTGGAACTATTTTAGAGAGCGAGGGTGTTTTTGAAGATAAACCTGAGATCAAGTTTATCACCAGTTAAGGATAAAGGAGGGAGACGTGCCTAAGATTGTTTTTAGGACATGTTATAGTCATAAGTTTCTTATGATGCCATTTGGATTGACTAATGCTCTAGCAACATTTATGGATTTGATGAATATAGTGTTTAAACTATTTCTTGAAAATTTTGTGGTTATAATTATTGATGACATGTTGGTATATTCTAAAACTGAAGAAAAACATGTGAAACATTTAGAGAGTGTGTTGAAGATTCTGAGGAGAGAAATTGTATGCAGAATTTTCTAAATATGAGTTTTGGTTGAATGAAGTAACTTTCTTGGGGCATGTAATATATGGAGATGATATAACAGTTGATCCACAAAAGGTAGAGACAATGTTGAGTTGGGAGAGACTAACTAATGTAACTGATAGACCGTTTATATCGGTCATCAACAAACCCTGCAGAAGATTGTAGTAAAGTGATTAGTAGGGTATCGTTATTGGCCGGGGATTGCGGGTACTCTATACTTCATAAAAATAATAATAAATGATTTGATTGGTTTAATTAGCAGTTTATAAACAAATATAAATCTACATCTATTAACATTACATAAGATTAGGGGGTTTTCATGATCTGATTTTTCTTTTTACTAATTTTACTAAGGAAATTAAAGAACAATTATTTACAATTGATCATTTTCTCTCACAATTCAGAAAATCAAGTTTGTTAAATGACTAATCAAATTGTTTCAATGTAGACAACGAATTCGTGCCTCAATCACATATCAGAATTGAATCAAAGTGCAAGCCTAAAGAGATCATGCACTTTATAAATTCCTTCTTAGATAATCACTAAGCTTAGGAAAAGTCCATCAGCTAGTTATTTTGTTTAAGCAATCAAGTTAATACTCAGCGCATCCTTACAATTACTTAAACAAATCATTAAGATCAAAAGCAATTATGATTCAATAACATGTTCCTTATTCCTATGAAAAAGTCCATGGATAAAGAACATGCAATTTCCAGAACATTGGCTATTGTTCATAGCTTTTACCACTTTAAATCGTACTCCAGATCAATTAGGTGATCGAAAGTGCGATTATGGCTTCAATGATTTGCAATATCAAAGTTTTCAATATAACAGAACTAAAAATTCAACATATGTAATGAATTAATATGTCTACATATCATGAACAATTAAAGAATAAATCTGAAAATTAACCAACTCATTGAATTAATAATAATATCTAACATAAGAATCCAAGGCTGAAACAATTAAAAAGAATAGCCATAAGGGGTACACTTCTTGAACACACTCAAGGAAGCTTGAGATGTTAATGGTGATGAACCTCACGGCTATAATGATAGATGAAGGAGAACACATTTTGGAAAAGTCCTAATGTGCTCACAATTGGAGAAGGAATGGTGGAGTGTTTCAGCCTTTTGCTTCTTGAATTTTGAGTAGAGATGGTTCCAAGAGAAAAGATGATCTCTTTCAGCTTACAAACACCCTATTTATAGAGCTTAGAACAACTCTCTAAGCTTAGGAAAAGCAAGAAAATAATGCTAAAAACAAGCCATGAAACATGCAAGGAAACAATCCCTAAAACATGCAAGGAAACAATCCCTAAAACATGCAAAGAATCAAGGAATGGCCAAAAGTAAGAAAGAGGAATACAATCCCGAAATTTCAGGAGGACCCAACTAGTAGAATTCAAACGGTCATATCTTCTTCCACACATCTCCAAATGAGCTGAAACTTGTTGGGCTGGAAAGAAGACGTCTTGAACTTCAATTTGGACCTAAGAAAGTCTAAAAAATGATATTGTTTGGGCCTGTTATGATGGGCCAAAATCCAGTAGGCTGTTGCATCCGAATCTTCCTCTACTTTGGGCTTGGACCTTGCACCTTACTTAGTTGACAAGAGATTATGTGATTTTTTTGTTTGGCAAGCCCATGTTAGGTTGGACATACCCATGTCACTAATGGACTCCAATATTCTCTTGTGTTTTGACACATCATCCAAATAATTCCAAGGTGGAACCCTACAAAGAAATCAGCAAATAATAGATAAGGAAAGTTTCCATAATTAGAAAAGTTTCTTAGAATGATAAGACTATTTTCTTAATCCACTTAGATTTCCTAAAGTAACTAGGAAAACTCATTTTAGCTCCTTATTTTACCATTCCCACGTTCACAAGCTTTCTAAATACTAAGAAAAGAAACTAAGCTCAAAATAACAAAGTTAAGAGAATTACAAAGCCAAATAGGGTAGGAAAGGCATTAAAAACGTAACACAAAGTGTTCCTATCAAATTCCCCCACACTTAGCTTTGGCTAGTCCCTTAGCAAAACAACAGTATGTAACCTAGTAGAATCTCAAGAGAAACAACATAAACTAAATGACACCACAATGACATAACACAAATTAAATGACTCTAATCCTTCCAACTTACGTCTCAGAGATCCCTTAGGTAATATGGCATAATAAAGTACGGAGAGCACAAGTTTACCTCAAATAAACAAGCTATGGAGTTAATAAGATTATATAACATTCGTACTTTGAGTGTGTGTGTGTGAATAATCAGCCAAGAGTAAGTGTAATATGCCACCCTTGAGTTAATGCACAAATAGAATCAAATTTTACTTCTCACAATGCATCACTCTGGTTTTCACTCATTTAAATGTGGTGCTAGCTATACTAATTACTCAATCACTTGTGAAAACAGTTTAAACCATAGGCTCGCTTGTGCACCCACTCTCCACATCAAAAACAGAACATCAAAGGATCAAGAAGTCTTTGAAAGGGTTGTAATGGGGCTAAAGGGTCAAGGTTTCATAAGAAAGAAGAGAAAGGATGTCACAAAATTTCCTTAGAACTAGAAAGCATTCAATAACGTCATAAATAGATCATCATTATTAAGTACCACGTTTCCATCACAATAGGGTGGATTTAATCACTTTGGCTTTCAACTTGCTTTAAAGACTCATAATACTCCCAATTCTTCAGAACTTGTATTTTTTTGAAACGCAGCAATTTTTTTTTTTCTATTACTCCTTTTATCTTCTTTTTTTTTTTTGTTTTGTTTTTTTTTTTCGAAACAACCACCTTAGAACCATATGAAATTCCCCCACACTTATGCTTTTCCACCATCTCCACATCACAAATCAATATAAACAAGATCCAAGCTCCCTAGTTCCAAGGAAAAATAGTAGGTAAAGTGTTTAAGTTCATAAGGGTAAATGAATGTGGGTTAATGAAGAAAATAAGCTAATTCAGGCTCAAAATGCTATCTAGGGGTCAAATCATGATCAGGTTAAAGGCTATTTAGTCATGGTGGTAAAATCTTAATTTGCCTCCGTCTTCTCCAAATCTGAACATGTACGATCGTCTCAAGTGGTTTAAAAGCAAGTTCTAGAAAACATTATATTCACAAGATGCACTCAGAAGAGAATTTGAATTGATATGCATAATGAATCAATTATAAGGCTCGAAAAACTCACAAATATTGTGGGATTATGCAAGTATCATTCAATATGTCTCCATGCTTCACTCTAAGGCAACATATTACTCAAATCAAGGCTAATGTGCACCAAAATTTCAATTTCCAAGTATGACTATAATATAAGCAAATTAACTCCATTTCTTGTTTTATCTTTAAAAGTATGCTCAAACTCTTTAAAAACCATTAAGAATCAGTTTCATCATTGAGTTGGAAGAGGTCCTAAAACCTAAAAAGCAATGATATGACTCAAAAAGATGTAAATCCCTCTCCCACACTTAAATGGTACATTGTCCTCAATGTATATCAGAATAAGCATGTAATATAGAATATAAACATGGGTAAGGTATTTACGAAAATCACACAAAACAAATAACATATAAAGATCAACCATCGTAAATGGAAGAGAGAAAGAAAATGCAAATCTGTGTTAATGACTCCTCCACAGCTTCGGTTGAATTGGGTTGCCTCCCAAGCAGCGCTTTAATGTTTACAGTCTTTCAGCCTAGACTTTGTACCTTGTTTTTAGTCCTTTGTGAGTGGCACCTCTAGGAGGGGAACATCCTCCACAGTATGCTCCTCAAAAGCCTCATAGTAAGGTTTCAAGCGATGACCATTCACCTTGAATTCATTTCCAGTTTTGTCACTTTTTATCTGCATAGCACCATGAGGAAAAATATTAGTGACAATGAATGGACCCACCCATCTAGAACGTAACTTACCAGGAAAAAGTTTAAGTCTAGAATGGAAGAGAAGAACTTTTTGGCCCACAACAAAGGCCTTGCCACGGATCATCTTATCATGAAAAGCTCTAGTTTTCTCCTTGTAGATCCATGCACTATCATATGCCTCGTTTCTGATTTCCTCAAGTTCATTCAGTTGGAGTTTTCTATGTAAACCAGCCTCATCAATGTCCATGTTGAAAGACTTAACAGCCCACCATGCCCTATGCTCAAGCTCAACTGGTAAGTGACACGCTTTACCATAGACAAGTCTGAATGGAGACATCCCAATTGGCGTCTTGTAAGCTGTCCTATAAGCCCAAAGTGCATCATCAAGTCTTTTGCTCCAATCCTTGTGTGTAGGGCCCACAATCTTCTCCAAAATCCCCTTAATCTCACGATTTGAGACCTCTGCTTGTCCACTCGTCTGAGGATGATAAGGTGTTGCCACCTTATGAGTCACATTGTACTTCTTGAGCAAGGCCTCAATTGTACGGTTGCAGAAGTGTAATCCACCATCACTAATAATCACACGAGGCATTCCAAACCTAGCAAATATGTTAGATCTCAAGAAATCTACAACAACTTTAGAGTCATTAGTTCTGGTGGCTTTAGCCTCCACCCACTTAGACACATAATCAACAACCAAAAGAATGTAAAGAAACCCGTTAGATGAAGGAAACGGCCCCATGAAATCAATGCCCCAAACATCGAAAATCTCAACAGTTATAATATGGGCCATGGGCATCTGATCCCTAGAGCCTAAATTACCTGTCCTCTGGCACCTGTCACAAGTCATGCAATACAAGTATGCATCCTTAAAAATAGAAGGCCAGAAAAAACCACAATCTAATACCTTACGAGCTGTCCTACGAGCACCAAAGTGTCCACCACAAGACTCAGAATTACAAAAGGCAAGTATCGATTTATGCTCAGATTCAGGGACACACCTCCTAATGATTTGATCACTACAATGCTTCCACAAATAAGGTTCATCCCATATGTAATGCCTAGCCATATGCTTAAGTTTTTCTTTATTAGAACGAGGTAAAGTGTCAGGAAATTGCCTAGTAACTAAATAATTCACAATATCAGCATACCAAGGCTCACTTACCTCAATCCCAAAGAGTTGCTCATCTGGGAATGATTCTTGCAGGGGTAGGGCGTCCTCCTCATGAACAAGTCTGCTCAAATGGTCAGCTACCAAGTTTTCACTCCCCTTCTTGTCCTTGATCTCCAAATCAAATTCTTGAAGCAAAAGCACCCATCTAATCAGTCTCGGTCTGGCCTCCTTCTTTGTCATCAGATACTTCAAAGCTGCATGATCAGTATAAACAACAACTTTAGTTTGAAGTAAATAAGAGCGAAATTTATCTAAGGCAAAAACAACAGCAAGGAGCTCTTTTTCAGTTGTGGAATAGTTTAGTTGAGCATCATTGAGTGTCCTAGAGGCATAGTAGATGGCATAGGGCTTCTTGTCCATTCTTTGTCCCAAAACAGCCCCAACAGCGTAATCTGAGGCGTCACACATCAATTCAAAAGGTAAGGACCAATTAGGTGGAGACATGATGGGAGCAGTAGTCAATAACTCCTTCAGCTTCTCAAAAGCTTTCTTGCACTCCTCATCAAACTCAAAGAGAGTGTCCTTCTGAAGTAAACAGCACAAGGGCCTTGATACATTGGAGAAATCCTTGATAAACCTCCTGTAAAATCCTGCATGACCAAGAAATGAACGAACCTCTCTCACACAAGTGGGAGAGGGTAAGTAACGCACAAGATCTACCTTAGATTTATCAACCTCAATCCCCCTAGCAGATATGATATGTCCTAAAACAATCCCTTGAGTCACCATGAAGTGACATTTTTCCCAATTTAGAACCAAGTTTGTTTCAACACAACGTTTCAGAATAAGTTCCAAATTTCCTAAGCATGCATCAAAATCTCTACCAAAGACACTAAAATCATCCATATAGACCTCAATGATATTCTCGATGTATTCAGAGAAAATGGAGAGCATACAACGTTGAAACGTACCTGGTGCATTACACAATCCGAATGGCATACGTCTGTAGGCATAAGTGCCAAAAGGGCAAGTGAAGGTGGTCTTCTCTTGGTCCTCTTGCGCTATACAGATCTGGTTGTACCCACTATATCCATCCAAAAAACAATAAAAAGGATAACCAGCTAACCTCTCGAGCATCTGATCGATGAAGGGCAGAGGGAAATGGTCCTTTCTTGTTGAAGCATTGAGCTTCCTATAGTCTATGCAAACTCGATAACCAGTTACCACTCTTTGAGGTACAAGCTCATTCTCCTCATTCTTTACCACAGTAACTCCTGACTTCTTTGGCACAACTTGAACAGGAGACACCCACTTGCTATCTGAAATAGGGTAAATAACGCCACAATCAAGTAACTTAATTACCTCATCTTGCACAACCTTCATCATAGGTGGATGTAGGCGTCTCTGGGCATCTCTGGTGGGTTTGGCACCATCCTCCAACAGGATCCTATGGACGCACATGGTTGGGCTAATTCCCTTGATATCTGTCAAAGTCCAACCAATGGCGGTCTTGTACTTCTTCAGAACGTCCACAAGCTTCTTTTCTTGGTCCTCCTCCAACTTCGAGGATATAATAACAGGCAGCGTCTCATTGTCCCCCAAAAAGACATACTTCAAGTGATCTGGCAAAACCTTAAGCTCAAGTGTAGGGGCCTGTATCACTGAAGGTAACATTTTGTTAGTGGAAATAGGAAAGGACAAATGAGGAATAGACCTTGGCAATATGGGTCGGGCCTCAAGGGAGGCTACGGTTTTGATCACAATGGGCTCTTCAGCCTTTTCTAACTCAGCCCTAGAAATGGATTCTCCATTCTCAGTATAACCAACTCCTTGAGAGAGTGTTACTTTCAACTCATCCTCTTCCATTGCTTCCAAAAATCTCTGCGCAAGTGAGTTAATATCATCAATAGAAAAACAGGGTTTAATGTCAGTCAATGGATACCTCATGGCTTCAAAGATGTTGAAGCGTATAACTTCATTATCAAATTCCATGGTTAGAGTTCCCTCATAAACATCGATCTTTGTTCTTGCGGTCCTCATGAATGGGCGCCCTAAAAGCAACGGAGTAGAATTTAGGGGCGAATATTCCATATCAATGATATAGAAGTCTGCAGGAAAAATGAGTTGATTTACTTGCACAAGAACATCTTCAACGTATCCTTTAGGATACTTATTAGATCGATCAGCCAATTGGATAACAACATTATCACTTTTAAGTGCACCTAGCTCTAAAGAAGCATAAAGACTATAAGGCATCACATTAATTGAAGCTCCTAAGTCTAGCATGACATTATCAAATTTGTTGGTACCAATCACACAAGGAACAGAAAAACTCCCTGGATCCTTAAGCTTTGGTGGCAATTTCCTTTGGATGACAGCAGAGACTGTCTCATTCAACTTCACCACCTCCTTCTCACGAGTCTGCCTCCTTGTAGTGCAAAGCTCCTTCAGAAACTTGGCATATCTTGGCACTTGCTTCAAGCACTCAATCAAAGGCATGTTGACTTGTACCTTCTTAAAAATCTTCAAGATGGCCTGATCAGATTCATCCTTCTTGGTTTTGGCAAACCTACTAGGAAAAGGTACACGAGCAAAAGGATTAGAATCAAAAGAGTGTTTAGGGTTTTGTTCATTACCTTGAGGTTTTAAAGCATTCTCAGATGATGGAGGACCAATCATTTCCGCCATTGTGGTGGTGGGATCTTTCAGTATTTCCTTCTTGGTGCTCACAACGTCCTCTTCCTCATGGTGGGTCACTTTGGATTTCTTCTGAGTTTTAAGAACATCCACAAGGGTCTTGCCACTCCTTGTGGTAACAACTTTAGCTTGCTCGATAATTGGGTTGGGAACAGTGTTGCTAGGCAATTTTCCACTCTCCGTTACCTTCCCCATGAAGTCCACCACTTGTCCCAATTGCTTCTTCAGCTCTGCAATATCCTTATTGTGAGCCTGTTGACCTGTAACAAGAGCTTGAGTAGCAGTAGTTAAATTCTGTTGCCCTTGAGTAAGGGACTTTAAAATTTCATCATAATTAGAAGCAACAGAATTTGTAGGTACAATAGGATTAGGGACAAAGTTTTGAGGTACCTGAGGCCTCATAAACAAACCTGGAGGGCGTGGAAACACTTGCCCTTGACCTTGAGGGTTCTGAACATTATCATTGTTGGCCCAACGAAAATTGGGGTGATCTCTAAGCCCAGGGTTATATGTGTTAGAGAAAGGGTTGTACCTTTGTCCACCTTGATTACCTTGAAACCCAACAGCGTTAAGAGACTCCCATCCTCCATTGTTGATCAGTTGGGGACATTGGTCAGTTGGATGCCCTTGAGTACAACACACACCACAGATTTGAGCAATTTGTTGTACTTGTGCTCCATTCACGTTCAGTACCTGAGACAGAAGAGTAGACATTTTATTAACTTTTTCCTCAAGAGCAGAGTTAGAAGATACCTCATTCACCCCATGAGTGGAGTTTAACACTCCCTCGTATTGTTGATAATTAAGAGCACGTTGGGCGAGTAACTCCTTAGCAACATCAGGTGTCTTATCGACAAAAGAACCTCCAGCAGCAGCATCTAACAATTGACGTTCGAGGGGGAGAAGTCCTTCATAAAAGTAAGTGAGAAGATTCCCTTCTTTCATCCCATGTGAAGGACATGATGCAATTAAGCTCTTGAATCTCTCATAGTAGGCATAGAACGCCTCTTCCTTCCTTTGCTCAATTCCAGTTATCTGCTTCCTCAAGACAGTAATCCTTGAGGCAGGGAAGTACTTAGTCAGAAACTCAGTCATCAGCTTCTCCCATGTGTTGATGTAACCCGAGGGTAGATCAAACAACCAAGTCTTTGCCCTATCTTCAAGTGAAAAAGGGAATGACTTTAGCTTCAGAACGTTGAGATCCGCATTTTGTGGGCACATACTTGAACACACAAACTGGAACTCCTTGAGATGTTTGTGAGGATCTTCGTTAGTAAGCCCATGGAATTTGGGCAAATGGTGCAAGAACCCACTCTTCAGTTCGAACTCAACTATCTTGCCAACCGCTGGTTCTGGATAAGTAATACAAGTTGGTGCAGCTCCCCCATCAGTTGAAGAAGACATTTGCCTAATAGTTTCAGCCATTGGTACTTCGTCTTCCTTACTTGCGTCTTCTAAGTCAGGTATGTCTTCTTCCTCATCTGACAAGTGATGTGAAAAATTATCTGACTCCTCCGACTCTAGCCTCCCTTCTTGGTGAGGTGGGGGTTGATTTGTAGAAAGTGCAACTTCTTTTAGTAAAGCCAAGCGTTTTCTAAGTTCTTGAGTCTTTCTACTAACTGCTGACATTCATGGACCTAAATAACAAAAGCAAAGGAATCAATATATAAGTTAAAGTTTGAAATACAAATAATAATGAGCTTCCCTTAAAAACGTTATAAATGGTTTTAAGGAAGTCACATGCTAAAATTGCAATCAAGTAAAACATAAGTTATATTATATGTTAAGAAGAATATTAACAAGTTAAATGACACTAAAATATAGAGATTTTGCAATCCCCGGCAACGGCGCCATTTGACAGACCGTTTATTTCGGTCATCAACAAACCCTGCAGAAGATTGTAGTAAAGTGATTAGTAGGGTATCGTTATTGGCCAGGGATTGCGGGTACTCTATACTTCATAAAAATAATAATAAATGATTTGATTGGTTTAATTAGCAGTTTATAAACAAATATAAATCTACATCTATTAACATTACATAAGATTAGGGGGTTTTCATGATATGATTTTTCTTTTTACTAATTTTACTAAGGAAATTAAAGAACAATTATTTACAATTGATCATTTTCTCTCACAATTCAGAAAATCAAGTTTGTTAAATGACTAATCAAATTGTTTCAATGTAGACAACGAATTCGTGCCTCAATCACATATCAGAATTGAATCAAAGTGCAAGCCTAAAGAGATCATGCACTTTATAAATTCCTTCTTAGATAATCACTAAGCTTAGGAAAAGTCCATCAGCTAGTTATTTTGTTTAAGCAATCAAGTTAATACTCAGCGCATCCTTACAATTACTTAAACAAATCATTAAGATCAAAAGCAATTATGATTCAATAACATGTTCCTTATTCCTATGAAAAAGTCCATGGATAAAGAACATGCAATTTCCAGAACATTGGCTATTGTTCATAGCTTTTACCACTTTAAATCGTACTCCAGATCAATTAGGCGATCGAAAGTGCGATTATGGCTTCAATGATTTGCAATATCAAAGTTTTCAATATAACAGAACTAAAAATTCAACATATGTAATGAATTAATATGTCTACATATCATGAACAATTAAAGAATAAATCTGAAAATTAACTAACTCATTGAATTAATAATAATATCTAACATAAGAATCCAAGGCTGAAACAATTAAAAAGAATAGCCGTAAGGGGTACACTTCTTGAACACACTCAAGGAAGCTTGAGATGTTAATGGTGATGAACCTCACGGCTATGATGATAGATAAAGGAGAACACATTTTGGAAAAGTCCTAATGTGCTCACAATTGGAGAAGGAATGGTGGAGTGTGATAGGAACACTTTGTGTTACGTTTTTAATGCATTTCCTACCCTATTTGGCTTTGCAATTCTCTTAACTTTGTTATTTTGAGCTTAGTTTCTTTTCTTAGTATTTAAAAAGCTTGTGAACATGGGAATGGTAAAATAAGGCGCTAAAATGAGTTTTCCTAGTTACTTTAGGAAATCTAAGTGGATTAAGAAAATAGTCTTATCATTCTAAGAAACTTTTCTAATTATAGAAACTTTCCTTATCTATTATTTGCTTATTTCTTTGTAGGGTTCCACCTTGGAATTATTTGGATGATGTGTCAAAACACAAGAGAATATTGGAGTCCATTAGTGACATGGGTATGTCCAACCTAACATGGGCTTGCCCAACAAAAAATCACATAATCTCTTGTCAACTAAGCAAGGTGCAAGGTCCAAGCCCAAAGTAGAGGAAGATTCGGATGCAACAGCCTACTGGATTTTGGCCCATCATAACAGGCCCAAACGATATCATTTTTGAGACTTTCTTAGGTCCAAATTGAAGTTCAAGACTTTCTGAGTCTTGTGGTGGACACTTTGGTGCTCGTAGGACAGCCCGTAAGGTATTAGATTGTGGTTTTTTCTGGCCTTCTATTTTTAAGGATGCATACTTGTATTGCATGACTTGTGACAGGTGCCAGAGGACAGGTAATTTAGGCTCTAGGGATCAGATGCCCATGGCCCATATTATAACTGTTGAGATTTTTGATGTTTGGGGCGTTGATTTCATGGGGCCGTTTCCTTCATCTAACGGGTTTCTTTACATTCTTTTGGCTGTTGATTATGTGTCTAAGTGGGTGGAGGCTAAAGTCACCAGAACTAATGACTCTAAAGTTGTTGTAGATTTCTTGAGATCTAACATATTTGCTAGGTTTGGAATGCCTCGTGTGATTATTAGTGATGGTGGATTACACTTCTGCAACCGTACAATTGAGGCCCTGCTCAAGAAGTACAAAGTGACTCATAAGGTGGCAACACCTTATCATCCTCAGATGAGTGGACAAGCAGAGGTCTCAAATCGTGAGATTAAGGGGATTTTGGAGAAGACTGTGGGCCCTACACGCAAGGATTGGAGCAAAAGACTTGATGATGCACTTTGGGCTTATAGGACAGCTTATAAGACGCCAAATGGGATGTCTCCATTCAGACTTGTCTATGGTAAAGCGTGTCACTTACCAGTTGAGCTTGAGCATAGGGCATGGTGGGCTGTTAAGTCTTTCAACATGGACATTGATGAGGCTGGTTTACATAGAAAACTCCAACTGAATGAACTTGAGGAAATCAGAAACGAGGCATATGATAGTGCATGGATCTACAAGGAGAAAACTAGAGCTTTTCATGATAAGTTGATCCGTGGCAAGGCCTTTGTTGTGGGCCAAAAAGTTCTTCTCTTCCATTCTAGACTTAAACTTTTTCCTGGTAAGTTACGTTCTAGATGGGTGGGTCCATTCATTGTCACTAATATTTTTCCTCATGGTGCTATGCAGATAAAAAGTGACAAAACTGGAAATGAATTCAAGGTGAATGGTCATCGCTTGAAACCTTACTATGAGGCTTTTGAGGAGCATACTGTGGAGGATGTACCCCTCCTAGAGGTGCCACTCACAAAGGACTAAAAACAAGGTACAAAGTCTAGGCTGAAAGACTGTAAACATTAAAGCGCTGCTTGGGAGGCAACCCAATTCAACCGAAGCTGTGGAGGAGTCATTAACACAGATTTGCATTTTCTTTCTCTCTTCCATTTACGTTGGTTGATCTTTATATGTTATTTGTTTTGTGTGATTTTCGTAAATACCTTACCCATGTTTATATTCTATATTACATGCTTATTCTGATATACATTGAGGACAATGTACCATTTAAGTGTGGGAGAGGGATTTACATCTTTTTGAGTCATATCATTGCTTTTTAGGTTTTAGGACCTCTTCCAACTCAATGATGAAACTGATTCTTAATGGTTTTTAAAGAGTTTGAGCATACTTTTAAAGATAAAACAAGAAATGGAGTTAATTTGCTTATATTGTAGTCATACTTGGAAATTGAAATTTTGATGCACATTAGCCTTGATTTGAGTAATCTGTTGCCTTAGAGTGAAGCATGGAGACATATTGAATGATACTTGCATAATCCCACAATATTTGTGAGTTTTTTGAGCCTTATAATTGATTCATTATGCATATCAATTCAAATTCTCTTCTGAGTGCATCTTGTGAATATAATGTTTTCTAGAACTTGCTTTTAAACCACTTGAGACGATCGTACATGTTCAGATTTGGAGAAGACGGAGGCAAATTAGGATTTTACCACCATGACTAAATAGCCTTTAACCTGATCATGATTTGACCCCTAGATACCATTTTGAGCCTGAATTAGCTTATTTTCTTCATTAACCCACATTCATTTACCCTTACGAACTTAAACACTTTACCTACCCTTTTTCCTTAGAACTAGGGAGCTTGGATCTTGTATAATTGATTTGTAATGTGGAGATGGTGGAAAAGCATAAGTGTGGGGGAATTTCGTATGGTTCTAAGGTGGTTGTTTCGGAAAAAAAAAACAAAAAAAAAAAAGAAGATAAAAGGAGTAATAGGAAAAAAAAAATTTGTTGTGTTTCAAAACAATACAAGTTCTGAAGAATTGGGAGAATTATGAGTCTTTAAAGCAAGTTGAAAGCCAAAGTGATTAAATCCACCCTATTGTGATGGAAACGTGGTACTTAATAATGATGATCTATTTATGACGTTATTGAATGCTTTCTAGTTCTAAGGAAATTTTGTGACATCCTTTCTCTTCTTTCTTATGAAACCTTGACCCTTTAGCCCCATTACAACCCTTTCAAAGACCTCCTGATCCTTTGATGTTCTGTTTTTGATGTGGAGAGTGGGTGCACAAGCAAGCCTATGGTTTAAACTGTTTTCACAAGTGATTGAGTAATTAGTATAGCTAGCACCACATTTAAATGAGTGAAAACCAGAGTGATGCATTGTGAGAAGTAAAATTTGATACTATTTGTGCATTAACTCGAGGGTGGCATATTACACTTACTCTTTGCTGATTATTCACACACACACGCTCAAAGTACGAATGTTATATAATCTTAATAACTCCGTAGCTTGTTTATTTGAGGTAAACTTGTGCTCTCCGTACTTTATTATGCCATATTGCCTAAAGGATCTCTGAGACATAAGTTGGAAGGATTAGAGTCATTTAATTTGTGTTATGTCATTGTGGTGTCATTTAGTTTATGTTGTTTCTCTTGAGATTCTACTAGGTTACATACTGTTGTTTTGCTAAGGGACTAGCCAAAGCTAAGTGTGGGGGAATTTGATAGGAACACTTTGTGTTACGTTTTTAATGCATTTCCTACCCTATTTGGCTTTGCAATTCTCTTAACTTTGTTATTTTGAGCTTAGTTTCTTTTCTTAGTATTTAAAAAGCTTGTGAACGTGGGAATGGTAAAATAAGGCGCTAAAATGAGTTTTCCTAGTTACTTTAGGAAATCTAAGTGGATTAAGAAAATAGTCTTATCATTCTAAGAAACTTTTCTAATTATGGAAACTTTCCTTATCTATTATTTGCTGATTTCTTTGTAGGGTTCCACCTTGGAATTATTTGGATGATGTGTCAAAACACAAGAGAATATTGGAGTCCATTAGTGACACGGGTATGTCCAACCTAACATAGGCTTGCCCAACAAAAAATCACATAATCTCTTGTCAACTAAGCAAGGTGCAAGGTCCAAGCCCAAAGTAGAGGAAGATTCGGATGCAACAGCCTACTGGATTTTGGCCCATCATAACAGGCCCAAACGATATCATTTTTGAGACTTTCTTAGGTCCAAATTGAAGTTCAAGACGTCTTCTTTCCAGCCCAACAAGTTTCAGCTCATTTGGAGATGTGTGGAAGAAGATATGACCGTTTGAATTCTACTAGTTGGTCCTCCTGAAATTTCGGGATTGTATTCCTCTTTCTTACTTTTGGCCATTCCTTGATTCTTTGCATGTTTTAGGGATTGTTTCCTTGCATGTTTTAGGGATTGTTTCCTTGCATGTTTCATGGCTTGTTTTTAGCATTATTTTCTTGCTTTTCCTAAGCTTAGAGGGTTGTTCTAAGCTCTATAAATAGGGTGTTTGTAAGCTGAAAGAGATCATCTTTTCTCTTGGAACCATCTCTACTCAAAATTCAAGAAGCAAAAGGCTGAAACACTCCACCATTCCTTCTCCAATTGTGAGCACATTAGGACTTTTCCAAAATGTGTTCTCCTTCATCTATCATCATAGCCGTGAGGTTCATCACCATTAACATCTCAAGCTTCCTTGAGTGTGTTCAAGAAGTGTACCCCTTACGGCTATTCTTTTTAATTGTTTCAGCCTTGGATTCTTATGTTAGAGATTATTATTAATTCAATGAGTTGGTTAATTTTCAGATTTATTCTTTAATGTTTTTGAATTGTTCATGATATGTAGACATATTAATTCATTACATATGTTGAATTTTCAGTTCTGTTATATTGAAAACTTTGATATTGCAAATCATTGAAGCCATAATCGCACTTTCGATCACCTAATTGATCTGGAGTACGATTTAAAGTGGTAAAAGCTATGAACAATAGCCAATGTTCTGGAAATTGCATGTTCTTTATCCATGGACTTTTTCATAGGAATAAGGAACATGTTATTAAATCATAATTGCTTTTGATCTTAATGATTTGTTTAAGTAATTGTAAGGATGCGCTGAGTATTAACTTGATTGCTTAAACAAAATAACTAGCTGATGGACTTTTCCTAAGCTTAGTGATTATCTAATAAGGAATTTATAAAGTGCATGATCTCTTTAGGCTTGCACTTTGATTCAATTCTGATATGTGATTGAGGCACGAATTCGTTGTCTACATTGAAACAATTTGATTAGTCATTTAACAAACTTGATTTTCTGAATTGTGAGAGAAAATGATCAATTGTAAATAATTGTTCTTTAATTTCCTTAGTAAAGTTAGTAAAAGAAAAATCAGATCATGAAAACCCCCTAATCTTGTGTAATGTTAATAGATGTAGATTTATATTTGTTTATAAACTGCTAATTAAACCAATCAAATCATTTATTATTATTTTTATGACTCTTTAGTATAGAGTACCCGCAATCCCCGGTCAATAACGATACCCTACTAATCACTTTACTACAATCTTCTGCAGGGTTTGTTGATGACCGAAATAAACGGTCTATCATTTCTCTTTGGTTCTTTTACAACTTCTGAACTTATCGGAGTTTCTGTGGCGTTCATCTTCGACTTATCAATCAATCCTTCCATAATTGATTGTGGTGTCTTCATTATACCAAGTTTTTAGTGGTTGAAGGATGAATTAGCTACTGCTCTAGTGTTGGTGCTTTCTTCTGGTGATAAAGGATTTGTGGTGTATAGTGATGCATCTCATCAAGAGTTGGGATGTGTGTTGATGCAACATGGGAAGGTAATGGCATGTGCTTCTAGGTAATTAAGGAATCATGAGAGAAATTACCCTACCCATGACTTGGCTGCCATAGCGATTGCTTTAAAGATTTGGAGGCATCATCTGTATAAAGCCATTTGTGAGATATTTACTGACCTTAAGAGGCTGACATACTTACCTGCCTAGAAAGAGTTGAATTTAAGCCAAAGATGGTGGATGGAGTTTATTAGTGACTATGATTGTACAATTCACTATCACCTAGAAAAGGCAAAGGTGGTAGCTGATTTATTGAGTAGAAAATCTACAAGAGGATTAATCGTTATTGAGAGTCATGAAGTGAAATTGATGATGGATTTAAAAAAGTTAAGAATGAAGTTGAATATCAATTATAGAGGATCATTGTTATCAAATATGGTAGTACAGTCATCTATAGTAAAATGCTTATTAGAAATGCAAGTAGAGATTAGGAGATATAGAAGATTAAGCAGGAAGTACTTAGTAGAAAGTAATATGAGTTCAAAAATTTGAAATGATGGTATTTTGGTACTGGAACATAAGATTTGTGTGCCTATTGATGTGGAATTGAGAACGGAGATATTGACTAAGGCACATAATCATATATATTCGATGCACCTGAGTAATAATAAGATGTATAGAGGATTGAGACAGAATTACTGGTGGTCAAAATTGAAGAGGGATGTAGCTGAATATATTTCTAGATGTTTGGTTTGTCAGCAAGTGAAGTTAGAGGATAAACATCTGAGAGGCTTACTACAGCCTCTTCCTGTGCTCGAATGACCATAGAAAAATGTGAGCAAGGATTTTTAATTCTGGATTTTTCCATACCCAGAGAGGTCACGATAGAGTGTAAGAGATAGTAAATAGACTTTCTAAGTCATCTCAATTTCTTCCAATTAAAACTAATTGGAGTTCTAAAAAGTTGGTTGAACTGTATGTAGCTAAGATTGTGAGGTTGTATTGAGTACTATTGAGCATGGTGTCAAGTAGAGATGCTAGAGTTACATCTTGGTTTTGGAGAGGCGTTTAGAAAGCCACGGGTATACAGTTACAATTTAGTATAACTCTTCATCCTCAAACAGATTAATAGACATAAAGGATTATTAAAGTACTAGAAAATATGTTGAGGCAAATGTGATGAGTTCTCAGTAAGTTGGGATGTTTACTTGTCATTGATTGAATTTGCTTATAATAATCAACATCAATCTAGCATTGGAATGGCCCCGTTTGAGGCATTGTTTAGTAGGAGGTGTAGAACTCCTATATGTTGGGAAGAAGTGGGAGAGAGAAATATATTTGGAACATAAATTATTAAGTAAACAATTGAGGGGATCAAACTGATTAGAGAGAACGTTAAAACAGCACAGAGTAGACCGAATAGCTATGTTGATAATAGAATAAGACCTTTTAAGTTTCAAGTAGGTGATTGGGTGTATTTAAAAATATCTCCATGGAAATGTGTGTTGGGGGTCAAAAGGAAAGGAAAGTTGAGTCCTATGTATGGGAGACTATATGAGGTTATTGAGAAAGTTAGGCTAGTTGTGAATAGCCTGGATTTGCCTCCAAAATTAAAAAAATTATATAATGTATTTCATGTTTCACTTTTGAGAAAGTGTTTACATGATGAATCTCATAATATTTTGAGCCAAGTTATAGAACTTCAGGAAGATTTGACCTTTATACAAGTATCAGTCAGAATTCTAGACAGAAAAGAACAAGTCTTGTGTAATAAAGTAATTCCATTAATTCAAATTATGTGGCGTAATAAAAATGTTAAAGAGATTACGTGAGAGTGTAAGGCAACTATGAAGAAATATTATCCACGATTGTTTCATGAGTTAAGTAAGGAAATTTCAGAGACGAAATTTTTATAAGGCGGGTAGAATTGTAATACCCATGTTCTTAAAGTATGGGTAAATAAATAATTTGATAAATATGACGTGGAATTAAAATAATATATACGCGTGAAAGAATTATTATTGAATAAAATAATTCTTTTGAAAAAAAAAAACTAGACGCGTGGTGGTGTAATTACAAAGAAAAAGAAGAAGAAGAAAAACTGGAAGTGTGGAGATAGAAGAAAAAGAAGGAAGGAAAAAAAAACGTACGTGGACAACACTTGGAGTCCATGTGTTGCCCAGGTAACATGCAAGTAATGCATGTTTACCTGTTGTGCAAAAATATACCTAAATTAATAAGCAAATATTTGAACAGTTTTACTTGCAAGTGGACAAGGTCAACAGAGTAGTATAGTGTGCAAATGCGAGATCATCTCCACAGGGATTAGTGAATTTCGCTTTAGAATTCCAAGTGTTGTCCACGTAACATGCAAGTAATGCATGTTTACCTGTTGTGCAAAAATATACCTAAATTAATAAGCAAATATTTGAACAGTTTTACTTGCAAGTGGACAAGGTCAACAGAGTAGTATAGTGTGCAAATGCGAGATCATCTCCACAGGGATTAGTGAATTTCGCTTTAGAATTAGTTTCGCAATATAAAATGATAGAAATAAATATTGAGTTGGAATCGATGATGATAAAAGCATATGGCTTTGATATCCACCACTAATCATACTTTCCCAATAAATAATGTGTCAAAGCTTTAACCATACTACGAATACGTAATGTTGTCAACCTATGGGTATGGTGTATACTCCTTAAGCTATTGATTTCCCTAAGCCATTAGTCAGGCATGATGTATACTCTAACTCTCTTCCTTCTTAAAGGATTTAGCATGGTGTATACTAAGTTGTTCTTTAAGAGAGTATAAGTTATGTGAAAATTGACAAACACACAAGACCTATGGCATATTATATACTCCCGATTTCTCATGTTGATTAACCCAAGAATCCGGTGTAGATTTCTTTTGTTACTATTATTAAACTCAGGACTCGGTCATCCAAATTGATTTAATTAACTAATCCATACCGCATGCATATGTTGATCAGGCAAACATATATGAGGAATTCGATAAAACATGCATTAATCAATTAAAACATCATAATACAGCTACTGCAAAGGCAACAATACTCATATATGGAAAAGCATAATTAGGGCTTCAATTGAGCCCTACTAGTAAGTTAGTTACACATGGTTTTGATGTTAAACATCTTCATAAAGTAAAAATAAAGGGAGAAGAATAAACTCGAAAATACTACAGAGAAGAGTCGTCAATTCGTCTCTACAGCCTCCTTCTCTAAAAACCAAAACTAAGAACTAAAAAGAAGACCCGGTTTCTGTGTTTACAGACCTATTTATAAAGTTTTGGGACATCTGGAAACCTTAACTCATAAAACAAAACCCTCCAAAAAAACTTTCCAAAACAGGTTATGCCATTTTACTGCTCATGTGCGCTCGCTCACATACTGGTGTGCTCGAGTGCAGGTTGCGCTCGAGCCTTCTTCTTGTGCGCACGAGTGCTGGTGCTCTCGATCACACACTTCTGTGCTCGATCGCACTATGCATCTGCTAATTCTTCCAATTTTTGTTTTCAAATCCAGATAATGCTCCCTTTTCTTCAATATCCTAGGAAAACATAAAAAACACAGAAAAGAAATAAAATAGCATGAAATAACACAACTAGTAACTCAACACATGTAAATTAAGGGGTTTAAATATGATATTTAAGCATTCATCATTACCCAGCACTGCTTAACAAAAACGATGGAGTAGTTTATAATATATATATATATATATATATATATATATATATATATATATACTAGCTTTTTTATTTATTTATTACTTACCAAATCCTGTTTGGTTTTCTCCTTATTTCACTTCAAATTTCTCTATTTCTTTAAACACTTTGGGACTGAAAGAAAAGTTGAAAGAGTAAAATTTTGAAGAGGTTTACGAGAGAATTTTAAAGAGAGTCGAGGAAAACTCTAAGAAAAACAAAAGGTAATAATATAAATTTTATTTTTTAAATTTACATACATAAAATTTCTCGAAACTCAATGTGGAAATTTTTAAAGGGGTGTGAATTCTGGAAGAATTAAAGAATAAATTAGAAATTTAATATAAATATTATGTCAGGTGTTGACGATCAACAATCGGGTGAAATTGCTTAAAAGAGCTAGAAAGGCAAGGAGGTGATCCACGGATAGCTTTAAGTGCCACTTGGTGCGTTAGATTTACTTTAGTAATTGAGATAAAAGTGAAATATACAGTGATGAGATTTGAATTAATTATTAACCTATGATTTGTTGAAAGATGAAAGTTGGTTGATGGGTATGATAGGAATAATTGATATGTTAGAGATTTATTATATGAGAAGTAATATTATTGAAATAATGAGTTGATTAAATATATAATGAAGGATAAATGAAATTCTTGACAAGTTATGATTGATAATTTGATATGATATATAAGAAGAAAATTTAATGAATATGATCAATTAATAATTTTGAGAAAAAGTTGGATAGCTAAATTGAATGTATGCTTGTTTTTATATCATTGTTCATATGCATATTCCATATCATTGTTCATATGCATATGCATGAAACAAAAGAACCGAAAGGGGTCCGGTGTAAACGAAAACCATGACAGCCGGTATATGCTGGAGATAAATGAAAACCGTGACAATCGGTATATGCTGTTGATAAATGAAAACCGTGACAGTCGGTATATGCTGGAGATAAATGAAAACCGTGATAGTCGGTATATGCTGGAAATAAATGAAAACTGTGACAGCCGGTATGTGCTGGAGATAAAAGAACCGAGAAGGTAGTCGGTCTAAGATAAAAATATGTCGACGTGTGGAAAGATGTTCCCAAATAATAATAATATTTAAATACATGCATCGCATTACTTTAAATATTGATTGTTACTGCTTGAAATACTAAAGTGTTATTCATGATTGTAAATTTATTGATAGACAAATGAGTCTCACATAGAGACAAATATGATGAGAAAGAAATATGAAAGCATGATATGATAAGAATTGTCTGAATAATTGATTATATGTTATGAACCTCATAACAAGGTAATTATGAGATATAATTGATAGTTTCAAGATGATTAAATATATGAGAAGAAGAGATTGATAAAGGATGAGGATTTTGATATGAGTAGTGGTAATAGAATGCTATTATCAAATTATATGAGATATAGATGAATGAATATTGGAAGAGATATAAATTGAATACTTCTAGTAAATTTAATTCACTGAGCTTGTGAAGCTCACCCCTCATTGTTAAATAATTTCAGGTAATAGACAGGACAGATAGATTGGTGAGCTGATATTCAGACTTAGTCATTTTTTGTAAGTCACGTGGTCCATATCCTCAGACTAATGAAAATAATATATATATATATATATATATATATATATATATATATATATATTTGTAAATATTCATGCATAATATGTTGTATAAAATGTTCAGTTGAGATCTGAATGATGTGACTCCCCTGTTGAGGGTTGAGGATTTATATATGTAGATAATTCAGTTGATGTTTTTATATTGTTACATATATATGTCGTGCTGAGATTTCAAAAAGTGACGACATCGTCTCGGAGGTGGTCAACCTGGGATGGGTCGTTACAGATATACCTATTTAATGAAAAATATTACTATATGCATGTTATCAACGATTCATTTTTCGATATATATATTTGTTTATATAAATTTACGACTGAAAATGAATTCAATTGAGGCGATAAATGAGATATATATTGGCTACAGATTCTTATAAGATCGATATAAATAAAACACTATCATGTTGGTTTTGTTAAACATTTTACTTAACAGATTTGAGAGTTGAGAGAAGCATAAAGATTTTTTGTGCACCTCCGATGGCATAGAGATGGGGATTGCTAACTTACCTTATAGTAGGTGTAAATTAGCATTGTTGTCACAACCTTGCTAACTTACCTTCTAGTAGGTGTAAGTTAGCATTGTTGTCACAACCTTTCTAGACTAAAATATCCTTAATTATCCCCTAAAATATAAATAAAGTAGGAACTTTTTAGTAATTTTACAAAAAAAATTGAAAAGTAAAAAAAAATTATATACCCATGAACAAAGCCCACTCGCAACTGTCGAAGTCCGTCGGAGAGTGTGATCCACCTCGTTCAGAAATTCAATTTTCAGCCTAGTGGTGGTGTTACTTTCCAGTAAAAGTCATCTAAAAGTACAAGATCTGACAGGGTTGCATGTGAGAGCGGAGGTTCGGCGAAAGGTGGTGAAACCAAGTCTCAAACTGTAGATGTCGGCAAGCTTTTTGCAACTTTATTGGTGGTGCATTTTTCTGACCTGCCACCGATTGGTTTGATATCGCAAAAAAAAATATCCAGAGGTTGAAAAAATTAAATCAATATATTTTGTAAATTACCTAATTATCCTTTTATTTGTGTTAGAGAAAATTGAATTCTTGCCATTTTGGTCCAAAAAGTTGAGGCACAATGGTAACTTACAGATATAATAGGGTAAGTTAACAATCCCATATATAAATAAAATAAAATAAAAAATTGTCTTAATTGGTTTCAATGTTTAATATTTTTTATGTACAAATAATACTATTATTTCATAAATCAAAAGACTCTTCTCTTATTTTTTTATATGATATTTGAAGGTCAAAAAATTATATAAAAAAGAAAAACATGATAACAATTATTTGAAAAAATAATAATTCTCATATAAAAAATTAATTTAAAAATAAACGGATAAAAAAACCTAGCTAGTATATAAATAATTAAATGAACAATCAGATCGAATAGGTAGCAATATGTATCAACATATAGGAAACTAGGATTAAAAGAATGATTCTTTTTTTAAAAAATAAATTTTGTGAAACTAACATATCAATTGATAAGTATCTCTCCAAAAAAAAAAAAATACTCTACAGACAAGTGAAATTTATCGATTATGGTGTGTTGACCTAGCGATCATTTTCATATCTTTTGTTTTAATTCCTCTTTCGTTAATGTATCAAAAAAAAATTATTACCCAATCAATTATGTAAGTAGTCTTCGCATGCTATGCAAATAACCAATTGTAATCAAAAGATAATATATATGCACAATTGTAATTGGATATTTACAATTGTGAGAAAATCTATATAAAAGAACTTCTTCTTCTATAGTTTAATGGAAGTAGGCTTCTTTTCTAATAACCTTTTATTTACCCTCGAACTAATTACTACCCAGTCGTATTCCGAGTAATGACTGACTTGGAAAAGGGCCTTAAAGAAATTAATATTCATTAACCTCTGCACCTTCCTACAAACATATATGAGCGCTACTAGCATACGTACAAAGTTAGGTACTAGCTGGCACAAAGCTATACCATAGTGATTTAAAATAAAACAAAACAAAAAGTGGTGTAGAGATAACTTAAGGCTAGCCTTCAGGGAGTGGGTGTAGACACAAATTTCAAAGGGTGCCTCCTCCCTAAGATCATCACAAGCTCTCTCTCTTATCCCAGCATTCCTAAGTCTATACTCTTCTAGGATTATATAAATAACCTTAGGTACTTTAAGGTCTTCCTTATATAACTCGTTTGGTTTCAAGAAATCACTAAAAACCAAATCCTTAGAGTCCTCACCCATCTCCTTTTAGAATTCAGTTAGGGTGTGTTTACCCTCCGAGGATGACGTGGCATTTTATCCTCATCCATCTCCTTTTGGAATTCAGTTAGGGTGTGGTTACCCTCTGAGGATGACGTGGCATACTCTCCCCTAAGCAGCACCAACGCCCTTAGATTCGACCGAGGTGCTACCCGCCTCGACCTCTATAAGACTACGAGCATCATCGCTGAGACATCGGAGGAATAGAAACTCACCAAAAAAAATTTAAAGATTTGTACTTCAGAAAACTCCAAAGAACTTTGCTCCCAAAAACTCTAAGCTCTTTATATCACTCTAGCTCCGAAAGCTCTCACAAGATCTCTTATTTGAATGGAAGAAAGTGACGTAAAGATTATGTGAGATCCCTCACTCCCTTATAAAGAACTCCTAACATTTTTAAAGTACTACAAGCAGTTTTAATTGATTTAAACGATGTGGTGCCTCTTCAGATAACCGAGGAAAGGAAATGGTTCGGCATGCCCCTATTAATTCTAGAAACATTCTAGAAACCTTAAAGAAAGCTCAACAGAAAAAGCCTAGCCTAGCTAAGATCCAAAAACTTGGCCCATCTAATGGCCCCTTATCCAAAGCCTGGCCAAGCCATTGAGCCCCTTATCCAAAGCCTGGTCCAGCTTGGCCACAACTCCTGGCCTAATCAATGGGCCTCCCAAGATTGACTTCATGGGCCACCAAATGGGTCCAACACCCATAACTGCAAGCAAGCCTAGTTGAAAGAATTTTGTAAAACTTCAAGTATATCCTCCTCGGACTTATCTCCAAAACTCCAAGGAGTTCGATCCAAGTCATCCTCCTCAGACTTATCTCCAAAACTCTGAGGAATTCGATCCAAGTTATTCTCCTCGAACCTATCTCCAACACTCCGAGGAGTTTGATCCAAGTCATCTTCCTAGAACCTATCTTCAAAACTCCAAGGAGTTCGATCCAAGTCTTTTATGTTCGATCCAGTTTGCCTATCCATCTAACAAAGAAATGTGTACAATATGCTTGTCATAAATTCTATTTATAACCCATATATATATATAGTTATGCCATGTAAGCGATCCCATTAATAATCCAATTAAATGTTTACAGATTATCACCTTTTGACCAGTGTTTTAAAAGGTGCCCATAGGCTAGGCGTTTTGAAAACGCCTCAAGACGTGAAAGGTTGGGCATTCTTTCTGTTGGGCGCTCGCCTTTTGCCTTGGGGCGTACACCTGGGCGCCCGGGGCATAATTTTTACTCACCGGGCATACGCTCCATGAAGTGTTTTTAAAAAGCTTAAAATTTAGGGAAAAAATGCACATTAAAGGCTCAAACCCATGACCTAATGAGTGTCATAGGACTTAACCACTAAGTTAGTATTCTTGTTGTGACATTATTACACTACATAAATATATAATACATGTTATCTAGTTTAATAATAATTACAAACTATAATAATTAATCACTTACAAGTTACAATAATATAGAAATATAAGTTTTACTTCATATAATTTATATATAAATATATATTAATATTTATAAAATTATAATTATCACACTATAAAGAGTTAGTAAAGTATTAAATTTTGATAATAATTAATTAATTAATTAAAATTATTTTTATTTTATTATTCTAATTAATTAATATTATTTTATTAAAATTTTAAAACGCCCCAACGGATTCAAAAGACTTATACCTTAACGTCTTGCCCAATACCTTCGCCTCTGAAAACACTTCTTTTGACTTAATAATAAATGCATTAATTTTTTTTCATCATTAATTACTTTCAATTTCAACTTGGTTTTCTCATTTACTCCGTTTCTTTCTTTCTCTTGAAAACAATACAAATAAAATGAAATTTGTCACACAATTAATTAACCCATCAAGTATTCTGAATAGGTTTTTTTCACCATCAATTTTGAGTTGAGATCATAGGACAATCAAATCGACTATATCATACCAAACACTACAATAAAAGATATTTCTGTAGCAAATACCTAGTTATCCGTCGCAATTACTTATCTGCGACAAAATTCTGCCGCAAATAAGTCTCGGTTTTTTTTTTAATTAAAAAATAATATTTTATTAAAAGTATTTGCGAAGGCAAAAATCCATCGCAGATAGACTACAACATAAAAATCATTTCCAACGACGAAACAATCCGTCACTGATAGTCCTTTGGTCCGTCGCTGATACTTAAATCTGAATTATAATGCAAACGATTAAAATGACCATTATTTTAGATTTTTAAAACCTATTGCTTATTCAACAATTATCGGATGGTCAATAAGTACAAAAAAGCAAGCATTAAGAATGGAGAGTAATAGACAAGATGCCTTTATCAGAAATGGACCTTTGAATCGTGAAAGAGTTTACATAAATGGGCTAAAACCCTTATCACTCGTAAGAAATAACCTGTGATATTGCCTATGCTTTTCCAGGACAAGAATTCCCTCCACAAAATCAGGTAAACAAAGCATAATGAAAATATTGGATCATATCATACATTTAGAGAGAGAAATGGAAGTGAAGAATATTGAAAATTACTCCCAAGGTACATCCCCAACCATCATCCAATCACCCTCTTTGTCTTCATATATTAACACATGACTTTTATCAAGATTCAATCCATCCTCCTCAGCCCATGTTCCAATTAAAACAATTCCCACTTGTTAATTATAATTTTTCATCAACAAACTCTCAGTTAAAATTACTAGAACATGTATGGACTTCATATGAAAAAATTTCCATTATCTGAATTAACATGATGATCAAATTATATTGCAAGTATTTTACTAAAAAACTGATTTTTATGCAAAATGTTCATTAATCTGCCAAATGTGAGATAATTTAATGTTCTCAAGTTCCCCTCTAAAAAATAATTTTTCCAACTTCTTTAATTTGTGAGCATATACCTCTAACCTTTAGACGTGAAACCACATAAAAAATTTTAAATATGTAATCCTATTGAAATTTTATATTAACCTCAAAGAACAACACCAACTGAATACACATTCTGATTCTTTACAACAAAAGTAAGATTCAACATGGGTTAAAAACTGCTGCCTAAAGGGAAAAAACTCTTGAGTGAGCCCATTATCTTCTCCCCAACACTCCTTAGACAACTCTCATTCCTCGTCAAAATCAACCGAATCAATTATTATCAAAATAAACCATGGCTCAATTCATTCATTTGGTAACTCAATCACCAAATGAAAATAGTGACACACGAAAAAAAAAAAAAAAAAAAAGAACTTTATCTCAAATCTTTCTTATTTTATGGTCTTTTTCTATATATGCATTATGATACATCAAAATTATCCTGATAATAAGCAAAAACAATAATTTGCATAGTATCAATAAGATTTCCTTAGCCACTATCTATGAGAGGCAACATCCATGATACTTAACACAGATAAATCAACAAAATGTTTAAAAGATACAATCTAACAAAGAATAAAGTGAAACCATTTGACTAGACTCCAACTTAGACATATAGATGATAAAGAATCGATATTTCTATGGA
Organism: Bretschneidera sinensis; assembly: GCA_023935145.1. Taxonomy (NCBI): domain Eukaryota; kingdom Viridiplantae; phylum Streptophyta; class Magnoliopsida; order Brassicales; family Akaniaceae; genus Bretschneidera; species Bretschneidera sinensis. Next base: position 61,281,485 of record CM043700.1, on the reverse strand, counting down.
AAAGAATTGTAAATTTGGAATTCCAAGTTAAGGCAAGTTAGCATTTGTATGTAAATGTAGAAAATGGAATTAAGAAAAAATGGAGACCTGGCAATACAATTCAAAGGGTATTAAAAACTAACACCATTCCATGCTGAACTTCTTTGACCTCATAATCTGATTGATTGTCTTCAATAAATATTGTCAAGCTGATTGAAATAATTGGTCAGATCAACTGGTAATTTTATTAGATATTATAAGAACCAAAATTATATATATATATATATATATATATATATATATATATATATATTTGAATCTAGAAAAGGATCAGTACAACAAGAGCCTGAGTACAGCGAAAAACACCAAAATATAACATTTTCGGACTGAGAAACGTACACAGGACTTTCCTCATTCATCTGGTGGGCAGTCCCTCTTCTTTTTTGGTTGTGGCAGTCCCCTTAGTTAAATATTTTTCTCTTACCAATACCTCAAAAAAAAAGATTATACATATCAAAACTGATGAAAAACGAATGCTTTCAGGATGAAATACAGGGAGAGAAATAAAACAGAGAAGCAAAAAGAGATGCAATTTATGCTCTTTTGCAAACTATCATCGGTTTTATCCATGTAATTGCCTAATTGGTTGAAGTTACTAGTGTGTGAATTACTAGTATTACTATGAGTTATTAATACATAATTCTGCATGTTAATTACTTGGAAATTATCTAAGATGATAAGAAAAAAATGGGTTTAATCAGGAGGAAGTAATAACATCACTTATAAATTTTACAGGTAATCAAGTAATCACTACAAATACCTCTTAAGTTCTAAAAAATTCAACATTAATATATGCACAGAAAAAAAAAAAAAAGGCTAGATTCAATTCTGTCGTAAAAAATACTTCCCACATATTCATTTTTCTTGTAGTGAAATTTTGTGCAATGATTCCTTCCAATTGTTGCATACTCTACTTTGAATACATTTGTGTATATATATAAATATCATGCTTAAATATATATGGGTGAAAATTATTTCTAAAATGAAGCATATATTTTATTGATTTCAACATAAATTTATAAAAGATGGTTTAAAAAACAATGCAACACGCACATCACACGTGTTGTAAGACTAGTGGAAAAAACATAAAGAAGTACTAAGAGACCTGATACATACTAAGGGCTTATTTAGTTGTAGATAATATTTTCTATTATCTATTTTTATTTTTCTTAATATTTTTTTCAATAATTTACATATTTTTAACATATTTTTGGAAAACATCACAAAATTTTTATTTTTCATCTTTTCAACATGATTTGAAAAATAATATATTTTTTATTTTTTATTTTTTTAATATTATGTTGAAAAAGATAAAAAAAACATTAAATCTTGTTTATTAAATTTTGTTAAAAATATGAAAATTGTTGAAGTAAATATTAGGACCATTAAAAAAATCTATTGATAATGTGACTAAATCTTAGCCCTTGATTCTTTAATATATGATGTGTCTTCTTAATAATATAAGAAAATGAGATCTCTCTTTTATAAAGGATAAATGATGGAAGCCAGACCCGGAAAATGCTAACTTGCTCTACTTGAGGCACAAATTAGTATTGTTGCCCCAACTAAGTTTGGTTCCATGGGGAGTTTAATATATCTTAGTTTATCCAAAGCAGTATTTAGGGATTCGTTCTCATCAATTTAATAATCTCTCAAATCTGCAATATCTCAATGTCTATGATTTCAATTTTCATATTGAAGAGATGAAGATGAAAAATAGATAGAAAATTAGAAAGAGAGAAAATGAGGAAAAATAGAACAAGCAGAATATGTGTTGCAGCGAATCAGTGATCGAGTAGAGGAGAGATCAAAACATTTATTTTTCGTATTTAGTAAATTACTTACATATCTTTAAATTACTTGCATGAAACAAGGAGTATTTTGGTCCAACTTAGTTAGGCACAATGCTAAGTTCTGTTTAAGTGGAGCACAAATTAACATTGTGCTCCAACTTTTTTGGATGAAAATACCTTAATTATACCATATAAAACCACATTAAAATAAATATTTTATTTTAGAGAATTTAATAAAACGAACTCAAAAAAATCAAACTATACATTAGCGGAGAACTGCACCCACTCATGCTCCAGTGGCACGTGACGCTTACTTCAACAGTGGTTTGTCGTCATATTTTTTATTTCCTGCTCGGTGGAGTAGGTGGTTCCAGCCAAATATTACTAGAACATTCCAAATCTAAAGGTGCTACTCCCTCCATCAGCACAGGCGACGTGTGGGGTGGTTTGGCCGTTAGAGAGCAACGAACTCGAGAATGTAATAATCTTATTGAGTCGATTCCAATGGTATTAGAGTACTTTTTTAACCACCAATTAATCCGATATCGTAAAAAAAATATTTATAAATTAAAAAAATATTAAATCAATAAGTTTATTGAATTATCTAATTACTTTTATGTTTGTTTAAAAGAACTTTAAATACCTATAAATATTTTGATCATAAACAGCACACACACAAATATGCACAAACATTGAAGTAACATAATTACAATATTCAAACTCTAGACCTAATAGAGGATATTTGCCTATCCTAAAAAATATATGGAGGTATTTGGGTTAAGTAATATTTTAAAGGAAAATAAAAATAATCTTAAATCATATGAGAATTTTAGTGAATTATACAAATGAGTAGTTTGGAGATTATTATTATTATTATTATTATTTGATAATAGTCTGGAGATTATTTTAAGAATACTTTGGGGGACAAATCAATTTATACGAATAAGATTAGCTTTCACTCAATCGCGAAATGTGAGATTATTATGTTTATTTCCTAATAAAAATCCAACAACCCTTTAAGACAACCATGCATCATGCAACTGTAATTTTCTGCAAGAGTAGGGGTGCTTTTATAACTTCAAGAGAATAACCATAAAAAAAAAAAAATAAATAATATAGCACGCTTAAGCAGAGTCTGCTTATGTAAGCTTTTCAACTTATGCCGTTTTTTAAGTTCCCCGTTTCCTTATTTCTCTCTCACACTACTTCTTTCTTCTAGCACAACACAAACAACTCGGTCCTGCATTCTTTGAAATATTTCCCCGATAAAAGAGAGAGAAACAGAAGGTCGAAAGAACAAAAAAAAAATGCAGAGATTCATGGCAAGAAGGGCATTATTGGAAAGGAACAATTATCCGCAATGGCAACGTTGCTTCTCTCAGGTGGCACAGAAGGAGGCCTCTGTCCATGAAAGTGAAGTCTTTGTTCCCAAAATGCCCCCCTTCGATTACTATCCTCCTCCCTACACCGGTCCCTCCTCCGATGAAATCCTTTCCAAGCGGAAGGAGTATCTCAGCCCCTCCATGTTCTGCTTCTACGATAAACCAGTGAGTCCGCGTCACACCCGATCATTTTCTCTCTCATACACATGCTTTTCACGCTTTTTAAAATTTCATGATTTTTCTTTCTTTTAATATTATTCACTCGATTGATATTTTGGTTAATTCTGAAATTAATTAACATTCCTTTAATCATGCTCAAATTTATCCCTTCTGAAAAAAATCTGTTCAGGTACTGCTCCATTTACGATTAATATTAAATTTTTATTTTAATATTAATGAATCCTGAATTCCTGATACTGGTTAAAAGATTCAATCTAAGCTTTTTTTCAGTTTTTTTGGGGAAGATTACATCATTTGATTCTTTACAGTGGCAAACACAGCTCGTGTAGACCATCAGATCCTAATACTTTTTAATCTCTAATTTTAACGGAATCTATTTTTGCGTTTTGTTGTGTCTGTATTTGACAGCTGAACGTGGTAGATGGGAAGATGCAGTACTTGTTCGATGAGAAAGGCCGTAGATACGTCGACGCTTTCGGGGGAATTGCTACGGTTAGCTGCGGCCACTGCCATCCCTATGTGGTCGAGTCAATAGTCAACCAGATCAAGCGCGTCCTGTTCTCTACCTCAACCACGCCATCGCTGATTTCGCCGAGGCTCTCGCTTCCAAACTTCCTGGCAACTTAAAGTCCTGATGATCACTTATTGATATTAACGATCAGAAGGGTCATATTAGTTTCTTGAAAACTGAATATAATCATGTACGTTATGGTATATGTGTAGGTGGTGTTCTTCACAAATTCAGGGACAGAAGCGAATGAGTTAGCGATGATGATGGCGAGATTATACACAGGTTCCCATGACATAATATCACTGAGGAACGCGTACCATGGGAACGCAGCTGGGACGATGGGGGCCACTGCACAGAGCAACTGGAAATTCAATGTCGTACAGGTAATTGAAATCCCTTCCTTTGGTGCTACTGGGTATTTCGGTGGAATACATTACTTTTTTTCACTTATGAATCATTTGTTAAACTTTAATTCATGATTAAAGTAGAGAATGATGAATATGGTTAAGTTAGGTAATGATTAAGACCAATTGAAATGAGAGGAATCATGTTTTGCAATTTGAATTTGAATTTGATTTGTTATCAATGCCTGTATTTGTGTGCCCTTTAATGAAAAAGGTTTTGATTCAATATTTAACGTCATTTTGTTACCAAACTAGTGTTAATGGAGCTACAAGACTTGTCCTTAAGATTTTATGTAAGCATATAATTAAACATTAACCCATTAGAAGAAAAGAAAAACGAAATTCTGAATCTTTGTAAATATGCTATTGATGCCAATTAGTCTTTTTGCAAGATTATAAGTAATATTATTATGCTCATGGAACTGACCCAGAAGTTGAATGGAATCACACTGGCAGAAAGTCTGGCAGTGTTGGGTGAGAACTCTGGCAGAAAGTGAGGTCCACATCATAGCTCAGCTACTGGAATAATGATGAACACGTTTTTTTTGGTTCTTGTTTGTAGAACGTGGCTTATCTGTACGTTGGAATTCGTTTTAGATCTAATAAAACACTCATTGGCACAATTTCTGAAATCTTTGTCAAATATGGTAAGCACCACAGTAATGAACAGATCAAGTCAGCATTAGAACATTCGATCATTCTTTGATCAACCATGAAACATGATGGCACCGTTCTTAAATTAGCTTGCTTAAATCTTTTTAAGATAATTTTTTGCCTTGAAAAGGATTTAGCAAGTTGATTTAAGCTTGCTTAATAAATCTCAACCAAACATCACCGATGTATTTACATAAGCAAATTTCATTAGAACTGTATGCTCTACTTTAAGGCTTCTAAGTCTTGCTAATCACCACTGAATCAAATCAGTAATGCTCTCTTTTGGATTCCTCAAGTATTATCATATTTAGCTATTTACTCAGTTATTACTCTTTTATGGAATCAGGTTCTAGCAATTATGAAATACAGAGTATAATTTGATATTTCTGGCATTAACGTAGTTAACCAATACTATTTTAATTTTTATTGGTTTGATCAATAGAGTGGAGTTCACCATGCCTTGAACCCAGACCCATATGGAGGTATGTTTGGTTCAGATGGGGAGAAGTATGCTAAAGATGTCCATGATCTTATACAATTTGGAACTACTGGCCATGTTGCCGGTTTTATTTCCGAAGCTATTCAGGTAATCATTATCTAGACATTTATTTCCCTTTTATTAACATTTCACTTTGTCTTAATTAAGGCAACATATTTATTCCTTCTTTGTGCGTTCCATGTGACAGGGAGTTGGTGGAATTGTAGAATTGGCTCCAGGTTACTTGCCTGCTGTTTATAGCAGTATAAAGAAAGCAGGAGGTCTCTGTATTGCAGATGAAGTTCAGTCTGGGTTTGCTCGTACTGGGTGATAGATCATTTATTTCGGTCATCAACAAACCCTATAGAAGATTGTAGTAAAGTGATTAGTATTGTAGTAAAGTGATTAGTAGGGTATCGTTATTGGCCGGGGATTGCGGGTACTCTATACTAAAGAGTCATAAAAATAATAAAAAATAATTTGATTGGTTTAATTAGTAGTTTATAAACAAATTAGGGGATTTTCATGATCTGATTTTTCTGTTTACTAATTTTATTAAGGAAATTAAAGAACAATTATTTAAAGTTGATCATTTTCTCTCACAATTCAGAAAATCAAGTTTGTTAAATGACTAATCAAATTGTTTCAATGTAGACAACGAATTCGTGCCTCAATCACATATCAGAATTGAATCAAAGTGCAAGCCTAAAGAGATCATGCACTTTATAAATTCTTTCTTAGATAATCACTAAGCTTAGGAAAAGTCCATCAGCTAGTTATTTTGTTTAAGCAATCAAGTTAATACTCAGCGCATCCTTACAATTACTTAAACAAATCATTAAGATCAAAAGGAATTATGATTCAATAACATGTTCCTTATTCCTATAAAAAAGTCCATGGATAAAGAACATGCAATTTCCAGAACATTGGCTATTGTTCATAGCTTTTACCACTTTAAATCGTACTCCATATCAATTAGGTGATCGAAAGTACGATTATGGCTTCAATGATTTGCAATATCAAAGTTTTCAATATAACAGAACTGAAAATTAAAGAATAAATCTGAAAATTAACCAACTTATTGAATTAATAATAATTTCTAACATAAGAATCCAAAGCTAAAACAATTAAAAAGAATAGCCGTAAGTGGTACACTTCTTGAACACACTCAAGGAAGCTTGAGATGTTAATGGTGATGAACCTCACGGCTATGATGATAGATGAAGGAGAACATATTTCAGAAAAGTCATAATGCGCTCACAATTGGAGATGGAATGGTGGAGTGTTTCAGCCTTTTGCTTCTTGAATTTTGAGTAGAGATGGTTCCAAGAGAAAAGATGATCTCTTTCAGCTTACAAACACCCTATTTATAGAGCTTAAAACAACCCTCTAAGCTTAGGAAAAACAAGAAAACAATGCTAAAAACAAGCCATGAAACATGCAAGGAAACAATCCCTAAAACATGCAAGGAAACAATCCCTAAAACATGCAAAGAATCAAGGAATGGCCAAAAGTAAGAAAGAGGAATACAATCCCGAAATTTCAGGAGGACCCAACTAGTAGAATTCAAACGGTCATATCTTCTTCCACACATCTCCAAATGAGCTGAAACTTGTTGGGCTGGAAAGAAGACGTCTTGAACTTCAATTTGGACCTAAGAAAGTCTCAAAAATGATATTGTTTGGGCCTGTTATGATGGGCTAAAATCCAGTAGGCTGTTGCATCCGAATCTTCCTCCACTTTGGGCTTGGACTTTGCACCTTGCTTAGTTGACAAGAGATTATGTGATTTTTTGTTGGGCAAGCCCATGTTAGGTTGGACATACCCATGTCACTAATGAACTCCAATATTCTCTTATGTTTTGACACATCATCCAAATAATTCCAAGGTGGAACCCTACAAAGAAATCAGAAAATAATAGATAAGAAAAGTTTCCATAATTAGAAAAGTTTCTTAGAATGATAAGACTATTTTCTTAATCCACTTAGATTTCTTAAAGTAACTAGAAAACCTCATTTTAGCACCTTATTTTACCATTCCCACGTTCACAAGCTTTCTAAATACTAAGAAAAGAAACTAAGCTCAAAATAACAAAGTTAAGAGAATTACAAAGCCAAATAGGGTAGGAAAGGCATTAAAAACATAACACAAAGTGTTCCTATCAAATTCCCCTACACTTAGCTTTGGCTAGTCCCTTAGCAAAACAACAGTATGTAACCTAGTAGAATCTAAAGAGAAACAACATAAACTAAATGACACCACAATGACATAACACAAATTAAATGACTCTAATCCTTCCAACTTACGTCTCAGAGATCCCTTAGGCAATATGGCATAATAAAGTACGGAGAGCACAAGTTTACCTCAAATAAACAAGCTACGGAGTTATTAAGATTATATAACATTCGTACTTTGAGTGTGTGTGTGTGAATAATCAGCCAAGAGTAAGTGTAATATGCCACCCTCGAGTTAATGCACAAATAGTATCAAATTTTACTTCTCACAATGCATCACTCTGGTTTTCACTCATTTAAATGTGGTGCTAGCTATACTAATTACTCAATCACTTGTGAAAACAGTTTAAACCATATGCTTGCTTGTGCACCCACTCTCCACATCAAAAACAGAACATCAAAGGATCAGGAGGTCTTTGAAAGGGTTGTAATGGGGCTAAAGGGTCAAGGTTTCATAAGAAAGAAGAGAAAGGATGTCACAAAATTTCCTTAGAACTAGAAAGCATTCAATAACGTCATAAATATATCATCATTATTAAGTACCACGTTTCCATCACAATAGGGTGGATTTAATCACTTTGGCTTTCAACTTGCTTTAAAAACTCATAATACTCCCAATTCTTCAGAACTTGTATTCTTTGAATCACAACATTTTTTTTTTCCTACTACACCTTTTATTATTATTATTTTTTTTTTCCGAAACAACCACCTTAGAACCACATGAAATTCCCCCACACTTATGCTTTTCCACCATCTCCACATTACAAATCAATATAAACAAGATCCAAGCTCCCTAGTTCCAAGGAAAAAGGGTAGGTAAAGTGTTTAAGTTCGTAAGGGTAAATGAATGTGGGTTAATGAAGAAAATAAGCTAATTCAGGCTCAAAATGCTATCTAGGGGTCAAATCATGATCAGGTTAAAGGCTATTTAGTCATGGTGGTAAAATCCTAATTTTTCTCCGTCTTCTCCAAATCTGAACATGTACGATCGTCTCAAGTGGTTTAAAAGCAAGTTCTAGAAAACATTATATTCACTAGATGCACTCAGAAGAGAATTTGAATTTATATGCATAATGAATCAATTATAAGGCTCGAAAAATTCACAAATATTTTAGGATTATGCAAGTATCATTCAATATGTCTCCATGCTTCACTCTAAGGCAACAGATTACTCAAATCAAGGCTAATGTGCATCAAAATTTCAATTTCCAAGTATGACTACAATATAAGCAAATTAACTTCATTTCTTGTTTTATCTTTAAAAGTATGCTCAAACTCTTTAAAAACCATTAAGAATCAGTTTCATCATTGAGTTGGAAGAGGTCCTAAAACCTAAAAAGCAATGATATGACTCAAAAAGATGTAAATCTCTCTCCCACACTTAAATCGTACATTGTCCTCAATGTATATCAGAATAAGCATGTAATATAGAATATAAACATGGGTAAGGTATTTACGAAAATCACACAAAACAAATAACATATAAAGATCAACCAACATAAATGGAAGAGAGAAAGAGAATGAAAATCTGTGTTAATGACTCCTCCACAGCTTCGGTTGAATTGGGTTGCCTCCCAAGCAGCGCTTTAATGTTTACAGTCTTTCAGCCTAGACTTTGTACCTCGTTTTTAGTCCTTTGTGAGTGGCATCTCTAGGAGGGGTACATCCTCCACAGTGTGCTCCTCAAAAGCCTCATAGTAAGGTTTCAAGCGATGACCATTCACCTTGAATTCATTTCCAGTTTTGTCACTTTTTATCTGCATAGCACCATGAGGAAAAATATTAGTGACAATGAATGGACCCATCCATCTAGAACGTAATTTACCAGGAAAAAGTTTAAGTCTAGAATGGAAGAGAAGAAATTTTTGGCCCACAACAAAGGCCTTGCCACGGATCATTTTATCATGAAAAGCTCTAGTTTTCTCCTTGTAGATCCATGCACTATCATATGCCTCATTTCTGATTTCCTCAAGTTCATTCAGTTGGAGTTTTCTATGTAAACCAGTCTCATCAATGTCCATGTTGAAAGACTTAACAGCCCACCATACCCTATGCTCAAGCTCAACTAGTAAGTGACACGCTTTACCATAGACAAGTCTGAATGGAGACATCCCAATTGGCATCTTGTAAGCTGTCCTATAAGCCCAAAGTGCATCATCAAGTCTTTTGCTCCAATCCTTGCGTGTAGGGCCCACAATATTCTCCAAAATCCCCTTAATCTCACAATTTGAGACCTCTGCTTGTCCACTCGTCTGAGGATGATAAGGTGTTGCCACCTTATGAGTCACTTTGTACTTCTTGAGCAGGGCCTCAATTGTACGGTTGCAGAAATGTAATCCACCATCACTAATAATCACACGAGGCATTCCAAACCTAGCAAATATGTTAGATCTCAAGAAATCTACAACAATTTTAGAGTCATTAGTTCTGGTGGCTTTAGCCTCCACCCACTTAGACACATAATCAACAGCCAAAAGAATGTAAAGAAACCCGTTAGATGAAGGAAACGGCCCCATGAAATCAATGCCCCAAACATCGAAAATCTCAACAGTTATAATATGGGTTATGGGCATCTGATCCCTAGAGCCTAAGTTACCTGTCATCTGGCACCTGTCACAAGTCATGCAATACAAGTATGCATCTTTAAAAATATAAGGCCAGAAAAAACCACAATCTAATACCTTACGGGCTGTCCTACGAGCACCAAAGTTTCCACCACAAGACTCAGAATGACAAAAGGCAAGTATCGATTTATGCTCAGATTCAGGGACACACCTCCTAATGATTTGATCACTACAATGCTTCCACAAATAAGGTTCATCCCATATGTAATGCCTAGCCATATGCTTAAGTTTTTCTTTATTAGAACGAGGTAAAGTGTCAGGAAATTGCCTAGTAACTAAATAATTCACAATATCAGCATACCAAGGCTCACTTACCTCAATCCCTAAGAGCTGCTCATCTGGGAATGATTCTTGCAAGGGTAGGACGTCCTCCTCATGAACAAGTCTGCTCAAATGGTCAGCTACCAAGTTTTCACTCCCCTTCTTGTCCTTGATCTCCAAATCAAATTCTTGAAGCAAAAGCACCCATCTAATCAATCTTGGTTTGGCCTCCTTCTTTGTCATCAGATACTTCAAAGCTGCATGATCAGTATAAACAACAACTTTAGTTTGAAGTAAATAAGAGCGAAATTTATCTAAGGCAAAAACAACAGCAATGAGCTCTTTTTCAGTTGTGGAATAGTTTAGTTGAGCATCATTGAGTGTCTTAGAGGCATAGTAGATGGCATAGGGCTTCTTGTCCATTCTTTGTCCCAAAACAGCCCCAACGGCGTAATCTGAGGCGTCACACATCAATTCAAAAGGTAAGGACCAATTAGGTGGAGACATGATGGGAGCAGTAGTCAATAACTCCTTTAGCTTCTCAAAAGCTTTCTTGCACTCCTCATCAAACTCAAAGAGAGTGTCCTTCTGAAGTAACCGGCATAAGGGCCTTGATACATTGGAGAAATCCTTGATAAACCTCCTGTAAAATCCTGTATGACCAAGAAATGAACGAACCTCTCTCACACAAGTGGGAGAGGGTAAGTAACGCACAAGATCTACCTTAGATTTATCAACCTCAATCCCCCTAGCAGATATGATATGTCCTAAAACAATCCCTTAAGTCACCATGAAGTGACATTTTTCCCAATTTAGAACCATGTTTGTTTCAACACAACGTTTCAGAATAAGTTCCAAATTTCCTAAGCATGCATCAAAATCTCTACCAAAGACACTAAAATCATCCATAAAGACCTCAATGATATTCTCGATGTATTCAGAGAAAATGGAGAGCATACAACGTTGAAACGTACCTGGTGCATTGCACAATCCGAATGGCGTACGTCTGTAGGCATAAGTGCCAAAAGGGCAAGTGAAGGTGGTCTTCTCTTGGTCCTCTTACGCTATACAGATCTGGTTGTACCCACTATATCCATCCAAAAAACAATAAAAAGGATAACCAGCTAACCTCTCGAGCATCTGATCGATGAAGGGCAGAGGGAAATGGTCCTTTCTTGTTGAAGCATTGAGCTTCCTATAGTCTATGCAAACTCGATAACCAGTTACCACTCTTTGAGGTACAAGCTTATTCTCCTCATTCTTTACCACAATAACTCCTGACTTCTTTGGCACAACTTGAACAGGAGACACCCACTTGCTATCTGAAATAGGGTAAATAACGCCACAATCAAGTAACTTAATTACCTCATCTTGCACAACCTTCATCATAGGTGGATGTAGGCGTCTTTGGGCATCTCTGGTGGGTTTGGCACCATCCTCCAACAGGATCCTATGGACGCACATGGTTGGGTTAATTCCCTTGATATCTGCCAAAGTCCAACCAATGGCGGTCTTGTACTTCTTCAGAACGTCCACAAGCTTCTTTTCTTGGTCCTCCTCCAACTTCGAGGATATAATAATAGGCAGTGTCTCCTTGTCCCCCAAAAAGACATACTTCAAGTGATCTGGCAAAACCTTAAGCTCAAGTGTAGGGGCCTGTATCACTGAAGGTAACATTTTGTTAGTGGAAATAAGAAAGGACAAAGGAGGAATAAACCTTGGTAATATGGGTCGGGCCTCAAGGGAGGCTACGGTTTTGATCACAATGGGCTCTTCAGCCTTCTCTAACGCAGCCCTAGAAATGAATTCTCCATTCTCAGTATAACCAACTCCTTGAGAGAGTGTTACTTTCAACTCATCCTCTTCCATTGCTTCCAAAAATCTCTGCGCAAGTGAGTTAATATCATCAATAGAAAAACAGGGTTTAATGTCAGTCAATGGATACCTCATGGCTTCAAAGATGTTGAAGTGTATAACTTCATTATCAAATTCCATGGTTAGAGTTCCCTCATAAACATCGATCTTTGTTCTTGCGGTCCTCATGAATGGGCGCCCTAAAAGCAACGGAGTAGAATTTAGGGGCGAATCTTCCATATCAATGATATAGAAGTCTGCAGGAAAAAATGAGTTGATTTACTTGCACAAGAACATCTTCAACGTATCCTTTAGGATACTTATTAGATCGATCAGCCAATTGGATAACAACATTATCACTTTTAAGTGCACCTAGCTCTAAAGAAGCATAAAGACTATAAGGCATCACATTAATTGAAGCTCCTAAGTCTAGCATGACATTATCAAATTTGTTGGTACCAATCACACAAGGAACAGAAAAACTCCCTGGATCCTTAAGCTTTGGTGGCAATTTCCTTTGGATGACAGCAGAGACTGTCTCATTCAACTTCACCACCTCCTTCTCACGAGTCTGCCTCATTGTAGTGGAAAGCTCCTTCAGAAACTTGGTATATCTTGGTACTTGCTTCAAGCACTCAATCAAAGGCATGTTGACTTGTACCTTCTTAAAAATCTCCAAGATGGCCTGATCAGATTCATCCTTCTTGGTTTTGGCAAACCTACTAGGAAAAGGTACAAGAGCAAAAGGATTAGAATCAAAAGAGTGTTTAGGGTTTTGTTCGTTACCTTGAGGTTTTAAAGCATTCTCAGATGATGGAGGACCAATCATTTCTGCCATTGTGGTGGTGGGATCTTTCTGTATTTCCTTCTTGGTGCTCTCAACATCCTCTTCCTCATGGTGGGTCACTTTGGCTTTCTTCTGAGTTTTAAGAACATCCACAAGGATCTTGCCACTCCTTGTGGTAACAACTTTAGCTTGCTCGATAATTGGGTTGGGAACAGTGTTGCTAGGCAATTTTCCACTCTCCGTTATCTTCACCACGAAGTCCACCACTTGTCCCAATTGCTTCTTCAGCTCTGCAATATCCTTAGTGTGAGCCTGTTGACCTGTAACAAGAGCTTGAGTAGCAGTAGTTAAATTCTGTTGCCCTTGAGCAAGGGACTTTAAAATTTCATCATAATTAGAAGCAACAGAATTTGTCGGTATAATAGGATTAGGGACAAAGTTTTGAGGTACCTGAGGCCTCATAAACAAACCTGGAAGGTGTGGAAACACTTGCCCTTGACCTTGAGGGTTCTGAACATTATCATTGTTGGTCCAACGAAAATTGGGGTGATCTCTAAGCCCAGGGTTATATGTGTTAGAGAAAGGGTTGTACCTTTGTCCACCTTGATTACCTTGAAACCCAATAGCGTTAAGAGACTCCCATCCTCCTTTGTTGATCAGTTGGGGACATTGGTCAGTTGGATGCCCTTGAGTACAACACACACCATAGATTTGAGCAACTTGTTGTACTTGTGCTCCATTCACGTTCAGTACCTGAGACAGAAGAGTAGATATTTTATTAACTTTTTCCTCAATAGCAGAGTTAGAAGATACCTCATTCACCCCATGAGTGGAGTTTAACACTCCCTCGTATTGTTGATAATTAAGAGCACGTTGGGCGAGTAACTCCTTAGCAACATCAGGTGTCTTATCGACAAAAAAGCCTCCGGCAGCAGCATCTAACAATTGACGTTCGAGGGGGAGAAGTCCCTCATAAAAGTAAATGAGAAGATTCCTTTCTTTCATCCCATGTGAAGGACATGATGCAATTAAGCTCTTGAATCTCTCGTAGTAGGCATAGAACGCCTCATCCTTCCTTTGCTCAATTCCAGTTATCTGCTTCCTCAAGACAGTAATCCTTGAGGCAGGGAAGTACTTAGTCAGAAACTCAGTCATTAGCTTCTCCCATGTGTTTATGTAATCCGAAGGTAGATTAAACAACCAAGTCTTTGCCCTATCTTCAAGTGAAAAAGGGAATGACTTCAGCTTCAGAACATTGAGATCCGCATTTTGTGGGCACATACTTGAACACACAAACTGGAACTCCTTGAGATGTTTGTGAGGATCTTCGTTAGTAAGTCCATGGAATTTGGGCAAATGGTACAAGAACCCACTCTTCAGTTCGAACTCAGCTATCTTGCCAACTGCTGGTTCTGGATAAGTAATACAAGTTGGTGCAGCTCCCCCATCAGTTGAAGAAGACATTTGCCTAATAGTTTCAGCCATTGGTACTTCGTCTTCCTTACTTGCGTCTTCTAAGTCAGGTATGTCTTCTTCCTCGTCTGACAAGTGATGTGAAAAATTATCTGACTCCTCCGACTCTAGCCTCCCTACTTGGTGAGGTGGGGGTTGATTTGTAGAAAGTGCAACTTCTTTTAGTAAAGCCAAGCGTTTTCTAAGTTCTTGAGTCTTTCTACTAACTGCTGACATTCATGGACCTAAATAACAAAAGCAAATGAATCAATATATAAGTTAAAGGTTGAAATACAAATAATAATGAGCTTCCCTTACAAACATTACAAATGGTTTTAAGGAAGTCACATGCTAAAATTGCAATCAAGTAAAACACAAGTTATATTATATGCTAAGCAGAATATTAACAAGTTAAATGACACTAAAATATAGAGATTTTGCAATCCCCGGTAACGGCGCCATTTGATAGACCATTTATTTCGGTCATCAACAAACCCTGCAGAAGATTGTAGTAAAGTGATTAGTAGGGTATCGTTATTGGCCGGGGATTGCGGGTACTCTATACTAAAGAGTCATAAAAATAATAAAAAATAATTTGATTGGTTTAATTAGTAGTTTATAAACAAATATAAATCTACATCTATTAACATTACACAAGATTATGGGGTTTTCATGATCTGATTTTTCTTTTTACTAATTTTACTAAGGAAATTAAAGAACAAGTATTTACAATTGATCATTTTCTCTCACAATTCAGAAAATCAAGTTTGTTAAATGACTAATCAAATTGTTTCAATGTAGACAACGAATTCGTGCCTTAATCACATATTAGAATTGAATCAAAGTGCAAGCCTAAAGAGATCATGCACTTTATAAATTCCTTCTTAGATAATCACTAAGCTTAGGAAAAGTCCATCAGCTAGTTATTTTGTTTAAGCAATCAAGTTAATACTCAGCGCATCCTTACAATTACTTAAACAAATCATTAAAATCAAAAGGAATTATGATTCAATAACATGTTCCTTATTCCTATGAAAAAGTCCATGGATAAAGAACATGCAATTTCCAGAACATTGGCTATTGTTCATAGCTTTTACCACTTTAAATCGTACTCCAGATCAATTAGGTGATCGAAAGTGCGATTATGGCTTCAATGATTTGCAATATCAAAGTTTTCAATATAACAGAACTGAAAATTCAACATACGTAATGAATTTATATGTCTACATATCATGAACAATTCAAAAACATTAAAGAATAAATCTGAAAATTAACCAACTCATTGAATTAATAATAATCTCTAACATAAGAATCCAAGGCTGAAACAATTAAAAAGAATAGCCGTAAGGGGTACATTTCTTGAACACACTCAAGGAAGCTTGAGATGTTAATGGTGATGAACCTCACGGCTATGATGATAGATGAAGGAGAACACATTTTGGAAAAGTCATAATGTGCTCACAATTGGAGATAGAATGGTGGAGTGTTTCAGCCTTTTGCTTCTTGAATTTTGAGCAGAGATGGTTCCAAGAGAAAAGATGATCTCTTTCAGCTTACAAACACCCTATTTATAGAGCTTAGAACAACCCTCTAAGCTTAGGAAAAGCAAGAAAACAATGCTAAAAACAAGCCATGAAACATGCAAGGAAACAATCCTAAAACATGCAAGGAAACAATCCCTAAAACATGCAAAGAATCAAGGAATGGCCAAAAGTAAGAAAGAGGAATACAATCCCGAAATTTCAGGAGGACCCAACTAGTAGAATTCAAACGGTCATATCTTCTTCCACACATCTCCAAATGAGCTGAAACTTGTTGGGCTGGAAAGAAGACGTCTTGAACTTCAATTTGGACCTAAGAAAGTCTCAAAAATGATATTGTTTGGGCCTGTTATGATGGGCCAAAATCCAGTAGGCTGTTGCATCCGAATCTTCCTCCACTTTGGGCCTAGACCTTGCACCTTGCTTAGTTGACAAGAGATTATGTGATTTTTTGTTGGGCAAGCCCATGTTAGGTTGGACATACCCATGTCACTAATGAACTCCAATATTCTCTTGTGTTTTGACATATCATCCAAATAATTTCAAGGTGGAACCCTACAAAGAAATCAGAAAATAATAGATAAGGAAAGTTTCCATAATTAGAAAAGTTTTTAGAATGATAAGACTATTTTCTTAATCCACTTAGATTTCCTAAAGTAACTAAAAAAACTCATTTTAGCACCTTATTTTACCATTTCCACGTTCACAAGCTTTCTAAATACTAAGAAAAGAAACTAAGCTCAAAATAACAAAGTTAAGAGAATTATAAAGCCAAATAGGGTAGGAAAGGCATTAAAAACGTAACACAAAGTGTTCCTATCATTGGGAGCCATTTCTGGGGATTTGAGGTTCATGGTGTTATTCCTGACATAGTGACAATGGCGAAGTTTAGTTTTCTTATTGTTTTTATTCTTGATACTCTTATAGCCTTACTAGAACCAGCTGACTATTATGGCATTATCTAGATTTTTGTACTTTCAATCTGGATTTTTGTCAAAGGTGCTCACTTATTCCCATCTTCCTTGCCCACCTGAAAATAGGATTCACAAACATGGAAAAAGTAGGACTCGTAGGCTGCAGAACTAAGGCTTATTCCTCCATATTGGCTTGGTTGTAATAGGCCTTTTACAGTTGCATGAATCTGAACTTTGCATAAAATGACAACAGAAATACCAATTATGATCACAAAGATCATTCATCCACCTGCAACAACCACCACTGTCAATATCCCCTTCTATGCGGTTTTGCCATGCAACGGAAGCTGACTTGTAAATGTTAATTTGTTTTCCTTCTGGTGTGGACAGGGCATTGGAAACGGCATTCCCCTTGGTGCTGTGGTAACCACCCCTGAGGTTGCAGAGGTCTTGACTCGACGTTCTTACTTCAACACCTTTGGGGGGAATCCCTTGTGCACTGCAGCAGGGTTTGCTGTTTTGAGAGTGATTGAAAAAGAAAAGCTCCAAGAGAATGCGTTTGTTGTTGGGTCCCTTCTCAAGGAGAGACTAACTACACTCAAAGATAAATATGAAAGTAAGTTTTCTTCCTTTCATTTTTTGTGCACTGTATATTCTGATGTATTTTCATGAGACAATTTTGTTTTGATGATTATGTCCATA
This sequence comes from Bretschneidera sinensis, assembly GCA_023935145.1. Taxonomy (NCBI): domain Eukaryota; kingdom Viridiplantae; phylum Streptophyta; class Magnoliopsida; order Brassicales; family Akaniaceae; genus Bretschneidera; species Bretschneidera sinensis. The sequence goes on along the minus strand of CM043700.1, from coordinate 61,263,675 downwards.
ATGATGAGCATTGGACCTCAACCAAGAAGCATCAATGCTCCCACTCCCTGCTGTGCTATACTTTGTCTGATCTATTCCTTTTAGCATGCATTTGATGGTTGCTGATTGTATTTGATATTGATCTGTGTAGTTATTGGGGATGTAAGGGGGAGAGGATTGATGCTTGGAGTTGAACTTGTCACTGATCGCCAACTGAAAACTCCTTGGAAGGCTGAAACTTTGCATGTAATGGATCAGATGAAAGGTTTGTGTTTTTCCACTGCCTATGTCAGAACAGTAATGCTTTCAGCTTACTTATAGTTACTAATAAACTTCTGTTATTGTAGAATTGGGAGTACTGGTTGGAAAAGGTGGATTTTATGGAAATGTTTTTAGAATTACACCTCCTCTCTGCTTTACTAAGGAAGATGCAGGTAGGTTTTTTCTCCAACATGCTTATTATCCAACAGTCAAAGAAATGAGCACATATTTTGAAAAGAAATTGAAGAAATTCACTGTTTCTTTCATTACAATTATATCTTTCATTAATTCGGATGCCCTTCTAATGTTGTGATTGCAGATTTCCTTGTAGATGCGATGGATTACACTATTTCCAAGATGTGAAGCAGCCATTTGAAATAAATGTGAATATAGATCTCCCTATTTGATCATTCACAAAATGATGTATCAAGTCGTTTCATCTGTTGTAAGTTAAAATTATAAATACATATAGGTTTCTTCGTGAATAAGTTGCAAACTTGCAATGGTCTTGGAAATTGATGAGTCAACAACTCGTTGTCTCTCAATCTATCTCTTGGTTTTTAGTTGATTGTTTGTGTAGCAGTAAACTTTTTCATGAATAGTTGTGTTTATTTAAAATTAATGGGATAAACTCTTTCTTCTCTTTTTCATCTGATTACTTCTGTAGCAGTAAGCATTAGCGTTTACATTTGGTTAAAAGAGTTCAGATAGAAGACAAAATTATTATTTTTTTTAATTTTTTTTTTGTGTGTGTGTGGGGTGATCTAACTCATCTAGACAATCACCGTGTTAACAAGGACAGACAAGGACGGATAAGGACGGCTTCTAATTGGTTTGGGAAAATTGATATTCTATTTTATAATTGTTTGTTTTAGTAAAACTAGTAGTAATTTTGATGGAGATCCTTAGTTGGGATTTATTTATGATATTTGAGATTTTATTTATTTTTTATTATGTTGGAATTTGTTTCTTATTGTGCTTAGGACTAGTGTCTATATAAACACATGTTTAAGTAGATTGTAAGGAGTATGAATTGAGACATTATTTCTTTGCTTTCTTTATATTGTCTCTTTTCCATCTGCCTTAGTTTCTCTTGTATCAGAGCTGAATCCCTTACTTCTTTCACAACAAATTTTCTCTTTAAACCATATCCCCATGTTGATTCAAAAAAAAAAAAAAAAACAACAACAACAACAACAATAGTGAACAGTAACAGGAGAGTGAAAGGTTAGACCCGTCCACATCCGTCGCCACCCAACGTGTAACCATCAGAACTGTTGTCCTGCAGCAATCAAAACCAGTGGCCATCGCTGCCGTCCGTCGTCACCTCCGACCTATCACATTCCGACCTCATAACATATCACCAAGATCAAAAAGAGTCGATCTGTCCATCCCCATCATTTTCCTATCGAAATTCGCCATAGAAAGGTTTGTTACCCATCCAGAGCCGCCGTCGTCGACTCATTGGATTCTGGGCATTTTCACGCCACGAGACTTACACCATTGGAATCGGAATATTTAGATGTACCTGACCATGAATTGAGACATGGTTATCTCTTTGCTTTCTTTGTATTGTTTCTTTTCCCTCTGCCCTAGTTTTTCTTCTACCTATTCAATTATATTCTTATGGTATTTTCTCTTGTTCTCTCTTCTTTCTCAATCTATTTCTCTTTCTATTTATCTGTTATACACCAAAATGGTATTAAAGCCGAATATCTCCCCTCTTTCACAACAAATTCTCTCCTTAAACCCATATCAGAATTTAAAAATAAAAATAAAAATAAAATAAATAGAAAAAAAATAAACAGGAACAAGAAAGTGAAAGGTTAGTTCCGTCCACATCTGTCGCCACCCACCATATACCGCTACCACCATCAGAACCTTCATCCTCCAGCAATCAAAACTGGTAACCGTCGTCGTCTCCGACCAGTCATGTTCCGACCTCAGAACACATCACCAAGATTGAAAAGACCTGATCAAAATTAGAGGGTTTACTATTAGAGTTAGGCTTTATTATAATTGAGATGGTTTACTACTAGAGCTAAGTTGAGAGTTTGAGTTGTGAGAGAGTACTTACTACTAGAGTTGAGCTTTGGTTGTATTGGGGTTTTTGGGTTGTTAGGTAGTGAAAGTTCAGCAACTTTTCTCTTTTTAAAGTTATAATTGAAGATTAATAAAGTAATATATTTGTTGATGGACGTAGGAAAAGAGGTTAACGAATCACAATAATTATTATTGTTTTAGCTTTTTGTTTATTTTACTTATTTAATTATTGTGGTTATATTTTTTATTTAAAATTTGAGTAGATAGATTTTAAAAATGAAATACCAACACAGACTGAATGATTCGAGACCTGTTAATCACACAAATAATAAACAGAAAGAAAATAATAAGACACAATATACTCAGGTTCACCCCAGAATATGGCTACGTCCTACTAGAAGTTTCACTATAATCAACCTCCCAAATCTCTCGTTACAATGTGCGTTTAGTACATAGAGTGTATTTATAAGCAACTTAAGACATCTTAATTAGGGTTTCTTCCCTATTGCAAAACTACGGCTAGTCATGAGCCCGAGCCCAAGCCCAAACCGTCAAGTAAAAAACCAAACCCAAAACGTGTATAGGGCCTGAAATTCTTGAGGGCACTGCCCCCTATCGCACCCCCCCCCCCTCCGCGCCCGCCCACTCACTGGGGAGTAGTACCCCCGTGGTCGTTGGGGGGTCTACAGATATGGACCTGTGAAGTATGCACCAACTATAACAATCTCCCACTTGGTAAATACTTCACACATATGGCAAACTTCCCAAAACTCTATTTCTTCAAGCCCATCTTAGTAGCATACCACTCAAACTTCGTTAGACTAACTGCCTTAGTCAAAAAAATCTATGTTGTTCACTGCTGTATCGATTTTCTCCAAGATTATCACCTTCTCTTCAATCTTTTCCTCGATGAAGTGATATTGGATATTAATGTGCTTCATCCATGAATAAAATGCAAGATTCTTTATTAAGAAGACACACCTTGATTGTAACATTTCGCCTTCACTACTTCTTGTTTAAACCCAAGCTCAGTATACAACTTTTGAAGCCAAACCGCTTCCTTTCTAGCATGAGTTATCCCCATATACTCTGCTTCTATAGATAAAAGAGCAACAACATTTTGCCTCTTACTCATCCATCCTATTGCCCCACCAAACAAATTGAACACATATCCGCTTGTAGACCTCATACTGTCAATATCTCCTCCCCAATCAGCATCAACCGATCCTACAATATCAAGATTCTTTTCGCCTCTCATACCTCCATAATACAATGCAAACTCTAACGTGCCACAAAGTTATCTAAGAACTCTCTTGGTTATAGTCCAATGCTCTTTCCTAAGATTAGACATACACTGTTCAATACTCCTATTACTTGGGCAATATCTGGTCTTGTACACACCATGGTGTACATCAAGCTTCCAATCGCACTAGCATAAGGTATGTTCACCATATCTTCAACTTTTTTCTCTGTTTTTGGACACTGTTCCACAGATAACTTGGTTCCCAATGGCATGGGAGTCCATACCGACTTACTGTTAGCCATGTTAAATTTCTTCAACACTTCTTCAATGTACTTCTTCTGACTTAGCCACAGTTTTCGCTTTTCACGATCCCTTTTTATCTGCATGCCCAAGATAAAGTTTGCTGGCCCCAGGTCTTTCATGTCAAACTGCCTTACAACTGATGCCTTCACAGTGCTAATTATCTTCCTGTTATTTCCAATCAACAGCATATCATCAACATACAAGGTTAAAATGACAAAATCAATCCATAACTTTTTCACATAGACGTAGTAATCAGCATAGCTAACCCAAGCCGAATGGCATATATGTCAAACTTCTGGTACCATATTCGTGGTGACTACTTTAGTCCATACAAGGACTTCTTCAATTTACAAATCAGCTCTTCCTTGCCTTTGCTCACAAAGCCTTCAGATTGTTTTATGTAAATTTCCTCCTCTAAGTCCCCATGAAAGAAATGTGTCTTCACATCTAGTTGATCGACCTCTAGATCATAAGAAGTTGCCTTGGATAGGATAAATTTGATAGATGTCAACTTTGCTACCGGGGAAAATATCTCACCATAGTTAATTCCCTCTATTTGCAAGTATCCCTTTGCAACCAGATGCGCCTTGTATTTTTCTACCATTCTATCTGCATTTGTTTTCTTATTGAAATCCCATTTGCACCTAATTTTCTTTCTATCCATGGGTTATTTCATAAGACTCCATATTTCATTCCTAACTCGTGTGGATCTCCTCATTACCGGCATGGTCTCCGTCCCCGAACCAGCCTCTGAATCTTCATCCTCCACATCAGAAACATGAATATCTTTCTTGTTCCCGACTGACTCGGAATATGAAATATCTAGTGTAGTCCATAGGGTAGTCTCCTACTCTCTATTTCCCGAGCTAAGATCAATCTGAACTTGCTTTGGCTGTTCCGGTAAATCTTAGACAGATACCACTTCCCTTTGTGTTTCTCTGAACACAACATCTTTGCTAAAAATTGTACTATTGTTTTCTAGATTCCATAGTGTTGACCCTTATTTGATTTTAATATGACAAAACATTACTTTAACTATGCTAACAGTTTTAACTAACTGTTTTTAACTAATTTAAAGCATCCAACTCAACAAGACAAAATTTAAGCATAAGGAAAAATAGATCATACTTAAGAGACACTCGAAAAAAGACCGAAGACCAAGTTTAGGTTCTAAGGTAGATTACTTTTATATGTAAATCTCTCCTTAAATTTCTTAGCTTGAACACATCTCAAAAACTCTTTTAGAAAATGTTTTGGTCATTTGAAAACTCATTTCTGTCAAAGCCTGATTTAAAAATCTAAGTTTTCTAAGAATGACAATCGACTATACATTTTGGACGATCGACTATCCAAGTCTCTATAACGACAATCGACTGTGGTCCATGGACAGTCGACTGTGAATGAGATAGAGAGTTTCATAGTCGACTACCCGTTTAGACAGTCATGATTGTTGGGCCAAGTGTTGGTAGCAACTGTCCCATGGCGGAGACCCAAGTAGGGCCAAGTTACAGTCAAAATATGGCGCTTGTGCTGCTATGCGGTTGAAGTGATTTGAGTTACACTCTGGCTATCAGGTATAACTTTTGGCGTAGTATCAAGCGCGCGATCCTAACAATTGGTATCAGAGCCATGTGCTCAATTTTAGGCTTAAAATCCTTGAGTTGATTCTATGGCTTCAAATGGTTATACCGAAATCAGAGCCATGTGCTCAATTTTAGTCTTAAAATCCTTGAGTTGATCATATGGCTTCAAATAGTTATACCAAAAGTCATTCCTACACTAGACTTCCTTTGTTCAATGGCACAAATTATAATTATTGAAAAAATAGAATGAAAATCTTTGTTAAAGGACAAGATTATAATTTGTGGAGAATCATTGAAGAATGACCTAGATTTCTTACTAAGGAAATAACTATTGGAGAAATCACTCGTACAATGCCTAAGCTCAAACTGAAGTTTGATAAAAGGGATTGTAGAATGATGTCTCTAAATAGTAAAGTTGCTAGTATACTACATTGTGCTTTAGATATAAATGAATATAATAAAATTTCAGCATGTGTTTCTGCTAAAGAAATATGGGACAAACTTCAAATTACTTATGAAGGCACTAGTGAAGTTAAAAAAAATCAAAGATGTATATGCTAGTGTCTGAGTATGAATCTTTTAAAATGTCTCCTAACGAAAACATTTCTTAAATTTACTCTCACTTCACCATTATTATTAATGGTTTAAAGCTTCTTGGTAAGAACATTGAGGAGTTTGAGCTAACAAGGAAGATATTAAGATCTTTGCCATCAACTTGGAAAGCAAAAAAGACAGTTATAACTTGGAAACCCTTCTCGGGTCATTATTGACATACAAGGTGGAAGAAATGAATCCTGGTGTTAATCATGATGAGATGAAGAAAAAGAAAGTAATTGCTCTCAAAGTTTCCACAAGCAAGAAAGCAGAAGAAAAAGATGAAGAGAAATGAGAGTAGTGAAGAAGATGGTGAATGACACTCATCACCAAAAAGTTTCATAAGTTCTTGAAGAAAAGCAAGAAACCTTACACAAAGGATTCCACTCTAAAAAGAGAACCTATTGTGTGCTATGGTTGCAAGAAGCCCAGACACATTAAGGTCGATTATCCAACAACGAACAAACCATACAAGAGCTTTAAAAAGAAAGTCATGGTTGCAACCACTTAGAGTGCTGATGAAGAAGAAGAACTTTCGGATAACAATGTCGGATATGAAAAAATTGCCAATCTTTACTTAATGGTGATTGATGATGAAGATGAGATAACAAATTCTTACCCCACTAACAATAATGATAATATTTTTAGTAGTAATGAAGAATTGATTTAGGTAATTAATAAAATGCATGAAGAATTGAAGAAATTTGATTCTAGAAATATTGCTCTAAAAAGGAAGTCTCATCTCTCTCTAAAGAGATGGAAAGTCTAAAAGAATAAAAAGAAAAACTATCTTCTATACTCTATAACTCATCACAAGATTTCTTGAAAAATGAAAATAATAATTTGAAAGAGAAAGTGATGGATTTAAATAACACTACATCTACACTTATTCTTGGAAAAGCAAAACTAGATGAAGTGCTATCTTTCCAAAGAATGAATGGAGAAAAATCTGGTTTGGCTTATTCTCCATTAGGAAAACAAAAATTAAAAGAGACTTCCTTTGTGAAAGCAACATATGTGGATGAACCGTCACTTCTAAGGCCTCTAGCAATGTTAAGAGCTTTCCTTTAAAAAAATGCTAGTAAGCCTAAGAATACAAATTTCAATTCAAATGCCTACGCTAGAAATAGAAATCCTAGAAACACTATGCATATATGGTATGCTCATCCTAGAAATACAAATACTAGGAATACACATCCTAAGAATAACTAGGAATGCTCATCCAAGGATATGCATGATAGTTATTCCTAAGAAATGCACATGCTAAGAATACATATCCTAAAAATAACTATCATGCATATCCTAGAGATAACATGCATGTTCATAACTCCTATACTAGAAACATGTATCCTAGGAATGCTCATCCAAGGAATAATAGGCATACATATTCAAGACATCCAAGAAACTTCTATATCTATCATCTTAGGATCATGCATCATCAACATGTCATGTCTACAACTATAGAGCACCTTATAATGTTAAGAAAGTATAGATCCCTAATGGAGCCATATTTTCTAGGACTAATCCCAAAGGACCTAAGAAATTTTGGGTACCTAAGAGTTCTATTGTGTATCCATGTATAATGTAGATATGTATCCACACCAAATAAAATGGTAACTATTGGTATCCTGATAATGGATGCTCAAAGCACACAACCGGTGATCAAAGTATGTTCAAGGAGCTCACTCTAAGGGATGGCAGACATGTCACCATTGGAGATAAGACCAAGATAAAGATTATTGGGCATAGAAAAGTGGGTAAAATTCTTCAACCATTGACTATGTTTTATATGTGCAAGGCCTTAAGCCAAATTTACTTAATATTAGTCAATTATGTGACAATGGCAACAAAGTCATATTTGAATCCTCTCATTGTCTAGTAATAGGCATCAAGAGTAACAAGATTAAGTTTGTTGGCCATAGACATGATAGTGCTATCTAGTTGATTTAAAATCTTTACCTTCGAAAAGATAGCACAAAGGTTTTTTCGCTTTTAATGAAAACTCATGGTTATGGTATAGAAGACTTGGCCATGTGAACATGGATTTACTTAAAATTCTTTCAAAAAAGATTTAGTTATTGGCCTTCCCAAAATTAAATTTGAAAAAGACAAAGTTTGTGTGATGATTGTCAAATAGGGAAACAAACAATAATATCTTTTAAATCCAAAAAGGTAATTTCAACTTCTAGACCATTAGAGCTTTTACATATGGACTTGTTTGGTCCAATAAGAACCATTAGTCTAGGTAGCCATTAATATACTCTTGTTATAGCTGATGATTATTCAAGATATAATTTTATTATTTTTATTGCTTAAAAGGATGAAGCCTTTAAAAGTTTTGTGAACTTTTGCAAGAAGGTTCAAAATGAAAAATGAATTTTTATTTCAAGTATTAGAAGTGATCATGGAAAAGAATTTGAAAACCAAAGTTTTTCAAAATTTTGTGATGAAAATGGAATTGATCACAATTTTTCAGCCTCTAGAACTCCTCAACAAAATAGTGTGGTTGAGAGGAAAAATAGAGTTCTATAAGAATTTGCAAGAACCATGTTTTGTAAAAATATTTTACCAAAATAATTTTGGACGGAAGCCGTAAATACTTCTTGTTATGTTTTAAATTGAGTATTAATTAGGTCTATGCTTGACAAAACTCCATATGAACTATAGAAAGTTAGAAGGCTTAATATCTCTTATTTCTGTGTTTTCGGTTGCAAGTGCTTCATCCTAAATAACAATAAAATTAATTTAAGTAAATTTGACTCTAAGATCGATGAAGGGATATTCTTAGGATATTCAACCTCTAGTAAAGCTTATAGAATCTTTAACAAAAGAACTCTAGCAGTTGAAGAATCCGTACATGTTACTTTTGTTGAATCTAACCCAATTAGTAGTAGAATAGTATCTCTTATTGATAATACATATTTTATTCCAAGAGTTGATACATCTACTCCCATTGTTGACCCTAAAGAAAGTCAACCTCAAAAAAATCAAGTGGTAGACACTCCCAATCTTGATCAACCCTCCCTAATTCATCAAAGAAATGAACTTCCCAAAAATTGGAGGTATATGAATTATCATTCAATCAATTAAGTGATTGGTGATCCTTTACAAGGGGTAAGAGCTTGATCTTTTATGAGAAATATTTGCAATTGTATAGCTTATTTATCCCAAGTATAACCTAAGACTTTTGTAGAAGCCGAAAATGATGTTGATTGGATAAATGCTATGCAAGAATAGTTAAATCAATTTGAAAGAAATAAAGTGTGGACTTTAGTTCCTAGACCAAAGAATCATACTATAATAGGAACTAAATGGGTTTATAGAAACAAAATGGATGAAAATGGAATTATAACTAGGAATAAGGCTAGACTTGTTGCTAAGGGTTACAATCAAGAAGAAATGAGTAGATTTTGATGAGACATATACTCCCATAGCTAGATTAAAAGCTATTTGTATGTTGCTAGCCTTTGCATCTTTAAAAAGTTTAAACTATTTCAAATGGATATGAAAAGTGCCTTTCTAAATGGCTTTATAGAAGAAGAGGCTTATGTTGAACAACCTCTTGGTTTTGAAGATCCTAACCTTCCAAGCCATGTTTATAAGCTTTCTAAAGCTTTCTATAGGTCGAAGCAAGCTCCAAGAGCATGGTATGAAAGATTAAGTAAATTTTTACTTGAAAATGGTTTTACAAGAGAAAAAATAGATACAACTCTTTTTACAAAAACTCATAAACATGATACACTCTTAGTCCAAATATATGTTGATGATATTATATTTGGTGTCTCTAATGAATCTATGTGTCAAGAATTTGCTAAGTGTATGCAAAGTGAATTTGATATGAGTATGATGGAAGAGCTTACATACTTCCTTGGACTTCAAATCAAACAATTGAAAACAGGCATCTTCATCAATCAATCCAAATACAATAAGGACTTGTTAAAGAGGTTTGGGATGGAGAACTCAAAGTCTCTTAGAACTCCCACGAGCACCTCTACAAAACTTGACTTGGATAAAGGAGTTAAGTGTGTAGACACTAAAACTTATAAGCATGATAGGGGCTTTACTGTATCTAACCGCAAGTAGACCCGATATAATGTTTAATATATGCATTTGTGCTAGATTCTAAGCTAATCCTAAGGAATCTTATATTATTGCTATGAAAAATAATTTTAAGATATTTGCAAAGTATTCAAAATCTAGGCTTATGGTATTATAGAAAATCAACTTTTGAGCTTGTTAGGTACTCGGATGCTAATTTTGCGGGTTGTAAGTTAGGTAGAAAAAGCACCGGTGGAACATGCCAATTTCTATGTGCTATGTTAACTTCTTAGTTTTCAAAGAAGCAAAATTTATTTGCACAATCAACCGCCGAAGCGGAATATGTAGCCGCCGGTAACTTGTTATGCATAAGTTTTATGGATGAAACAACAACTAGAAGATTATGGCATGAATTTTAAAAATATTTTAATTCATTGTGACAACACTAGTGCTATCAACTTGACAAAAAACCCAATTCAGCATTCTAGAACCAAATATATTGGCATAAGACATCATGCTCAAAAGGGTGATATTAAACTAGAATTCATTCCCTCTGAAGATCAAATTGCTAACATTCTTACCAAACTTTTGAATGAAGAAAGCTTTTATAAAATTAGACTGTTAATGGGATTGATAAACTATGAATGTGTGTGTGTTTAATTGCATTTACATTCATCATATGCATAATTGATATTGAATGAATGAGGACTAATTGTCAATTTAATGTTGCCTCACTCATAAATAGCATAGAGTAATCAATTCTTGCAAAAAATCTCTTAAAAATTCAAGTTATGGGCTCTGCACAGTCGACTGTGAATATTTGACAATTGACTATCCAAGAGACTGAGATTTTAACAGTCGATTGTCCTTTGGAACAATTTTCACAATCCATAATTAGACTTTCCATAGTCGATTATATATTTTAGACAACTGATTGTCTAAGGGACAGAGACTTCAACAGTCAATTGTCCCTATACAAAGTCGATTATCCCTTAAGTTTCCTTTACCCGGTCCTTTGAACTAAAAAGGATAGTTGACTGTCCATTTTAGACAGTCGTCTATCCAATTGTGACACTAAAGACTACACTTCATCTTCAACCTCAAAAATCCCTAATTTTTCTAACTTACCCGTACTTCCTTTCTTTCTCCTTTGAAATTTCAAGATTTCTCACCAATCTAGCCCAAAATCCATCAAATCTCTTCTAAAGAAACACTCTCCCTTCACTTTTTGATCATCCCCATGGTTTATTTCTTTGAAAAATACCAAAATCAGTTCCAACCTCCAAAAATGGCGATGACAGATCTGGCTCAAGCAAGTGCAAGAGAGTAGTTGTGGACCCCAAGCTCTTCATCAATAATGTTGCATATACACGGTATGAAAATCGTATCTCTTCCAAAGAAATTATTCTAGGTCGATGTATAGATTTTCAAAACCTAAGAGAAAACTGATTTGGACATTAAACATTTTTTTACTGCAATTGGTTAGTTACCCATAGTTACTTTAAGAGAACATATCCATCCTACCATGATTAAGTTGCTTTACGCTAACTTAGAGAAAATTAACAGTCTTGGTTTATATTTTAGTATATTAGTAAAAGGAAAACAAATAATAGTCAATACAAATGTATTATTTGATATTTTGAGAATTTCAAAAAGGGGCAGAGCATGGGTGGACCGATTCAACTAGGTTGAGGACTTTGATAAAGTGAATGCCCTTAGGATCTTGAGAAGAGACCCAGCTTATTACTTTAGTAACACTTTCAAGGACATAAATACCCTAACTATTAAGAGTCGGGTAGTGCATTTGATTATTAGTTACTACATTTCTCCTAAGAAGGGTAGCCATACTTACCTCAATCAGTTGGATGTCTATCTGTTATAGATTATTATGAACGAGCAGTAGTATGATCTTTACAATTTGCTTATTGTCAAGATTATTGAGGCACTTTAGAAGAAGCAGGGAGGACTCCCTTATGGTATGTTAATTACCAGGATCCTCAAGTACTATACCATTCCCCTTGCTCGTGAGGAAAAGATCGAACTTCCTCCAACAGATGTATTCAACAAGTCTACCCTAAATGGGATGAAATTTGTCCAGTTGGTGGACAACACTTGGGAACGCACTGCAAATTCCATTTATAATCCAACTCAGAAGGTTTGAAGGAGAAAACCTGATGGAGCTGCTCCAACTAATGAGGACATGGAAGCAAATGATGAGACAGAAGGTGAAAGAGCTTTTGGTGTTGGTGCTAGCAGTTCTAGTTCATCGGATTATAATACATCCGTGCTAGCTACTCTCCGAGATCTCAAGGACAAGATATCCTCCATTTCACTCATGATGAATGCCCGTTTCGATATCCTTGATGGTGAGCTTGAGGAGCTTAGAGAGAAAATTACCAAGATTCGTCGACTTTCTGACACTCCTTGATACCCTCCATCTTTCTTTTGTCTTAAAACTTTTATAAATTTTGCAAGAATATCTACTGTTAATTTCATGCATTTTAGTGTTTCAAGACTCATTTTCATTACCTATGGATTTTTTTTTTACTTTAATATTTTGCTAGGTTCATAAGAACCTAAGATTCTTATATATTTTTTGTGTTTGACTAATTATCTCTTTATTTTCTCATTACACTGTTACAGTACTTGTTAGCCATATATATCAGTTTTCTGATCCTTCTCAAGAAGTCTTTCCATATCTGTTTTAAGCTAATCTTTTGCATACAGGTTCGTTTTAGTATACTCTATCTATCCATTGGGATGGAAGTGCTTATTTTGCTGTCTATAGCAATTACTAGTGCTTACCGACACTTTTTTTTCTTCTGCATTTTTGCTCTTTTTTTAGCTTTCTTGTTTGATTCTTTCAAATGCCTTTTCTAGCTTCAAATCCTAGTATTTGTCTTGAGTTAAATGTCTATCTTAGCTTGGTTTCTCATCCCTTTTATGTTGTTAACAAAAAGGGGGAGAAAAAGACAAAAAGATGATGGTTTGTAACCTTGTTTGTATCCATAGATTTAGGGGGAACATTTCTCCATTCTTGCTTAGAACTTGCTAGAATTTCTTAAAAGTTAATATACATGCTTGGTTAGGATGTTTTCAAGTTTTTATAGGTTGATTTTATCCTAAAAACAGAGGAGACTCTGTCCTTTTTTTGTAAAAACTTAACACTTAGTTATTAAAACTATTTTTGTCTCCTTAGTTTTGTTGTCATAAAAATGGGGAGATTGTTGACCCTTATTTGAATTTAATTATGACAAGATATTACTTTAATTGTGCTAACAATTTTAACTAAGTCGAAGCATCCAACTCAAAATCAAGATGAAATTCAAGCATACAGAATAAGAGATCGTACTTGAAAGACACTTGAAAGAAAATCGAAGACCAAGTTTAGGTTCTAAGGTAGTTTACTTTTATATGTAAATCTCTCCTTAAGTTTATTAGCTTGAATACAGCTAAAAAAATTCTTTTAGAAAATGTTTTGGTCATTTGAAAGCTCATTTCTATCAAAAAATGATTTAAAAATCTAAGTTTTCTAAGACTAACAGTCGATTGTCCAAGTCTCTATAACTGACCATTTTGAGAAACAAAATGGACAGTCGACTGTGGTCCATGGACAGTCGACTGTGAAAGAGACAGAGAGTTTCATAGTCGACTACCCATTTAGACGGTCGACTGTCCAAATCTTTATAAATGAACATTTTGAGAAACAAAATAGACATTCGACTGTGAAAGAGACAGAGAGTTTCACAGTCAAGCCTTCATTAATGAGCATTTCTATCAAGCAAGAATAATCAATTTCTGATATAGCTCATTAATACTCTTGAAAGCTTTGAAATTTTTCTTTTAAGCAATCCATCAAGCTTTGTTCTTAAAAGAGAGATTATCTTCATCTTGTAAAGCATCTATTGCTATCTCTCTTATTTTCTTTTATAATCAATATCAATCATTATAAAGAGAAAGAGTTAAAGTAACTCTTAGAGTGTTTAGACATTAAACATTTCCTTGTAACTTCCTTATGGAAGAGATATTTGTAAGGTTTGAGTAACACCAGTGAAGTTGCTTGACTATCATTAGTGGATTGAAATTTTTCTTTTAAGCAATCCATAAAGCTTTGTTCTTAAAAGAGAGATTATCTTCATCTTGTAAAGCATCTATTGCTATCTCTCTTATTTTCTTTTATAGTCAATATCAATCATTATAAAGAGAAAAAGTTGAAGTAACTCTTAGAGTGTTTAGACATTAAACACTTCTTTGTAACTTCCTTGTGGAAGAGATATTTGTAAGGTTTGAGCAACACCAGTGAAGTTGCTTGACTATCATTAGTGGATTGCTTCAATAAGGTTCTTTGAAAAGAGCAGACATAGGGTCAGAATGATTCTGATATTGCCAAACCACTATAAACGGAGTTTGCACATTTTCTTCCTTTTACTCCTTTAATTTCAAACAATTTATTTATTGTTTGTTTTAATTGATTAAATTGTTAAAACTTATTTTTTAATTGCAAAGGTTTTAAAAACCCAATTCACCCCCTCTTGGGTCTGTACCTCGGTCTACAATTGGTATTAGAGCCAAGGTCACGGGTTCAATTCCTAGCGGTGCAATTGCAGAGGGGGAGATTGTTGGGTCAGGTGTTGGCAGCAATTATTCCATGGCGGAGACCCAGGTGGGGCCAAGTTATAGTCGAAATGTGGCGCTTATGTTGCTGTGCAGTTTAAGTGATTTGAGTTGCACTCTAGCTATCAGCTATAGCTTTTGGCATAGTGATAGGTGTTCGATCCTAACACATAACTTGTACTCCTTGACCTCATCCTTATAGCCAATTAAATGCACTTCACTGATTTGCTGTCAAGTTTTCTCCTTCTTTCTTTTGGCACATGCATATAAGCATCACACCCAAACATCCTAACATGAGCCAAACTCGACTTTTTTTCTGAATAGCACCTCAAACGGTGTCTGATCCTACAAAGCTGATGTAGGTGACCTGTTCTTCATATAACATATCGTAGCCACTGCCTCTGCCCAGAACTCTGGCTCCAAGTCTGCACAACTCAACATACTCCTCGATTTCTCCATGAGTGACTAATTGAGTCTCTTGGCCACCCCATTTTGTTGAGGTCTATATAGAGTTGTTTTCTATCTTGCAATGCCGCTTGCCACACAGAATTGCTCAAACTTGTCTGAGCAAAATTCCCCTTCATTATCTATTCTTAACACCTTTATCTTTCTTTCAATCTGATTCTCTACCAATGCTTTAAACTCATGAAACTTATTAAACGCTTTAGCTTTATTCTTAGTGAAGTATATCTATACATACCTTGAAAAATCATCAATTAAAACCTTGTTTTTCTAATAGATTGGACCAGAACTAGCCTAAACACATCACTGTGTATCAAATCCAGAATACCCTTCGCCCTCGTGCCAGCCGACTTAAAACTCACACGGTTCTACTTGCTACATAGACATTGCTCATAGAAACTGAATCCCAATGAGCAATTTGGGACTCCCTTCACCATCTGTTTCGATGATAAAGTAGATAATCTTTTTTCACCGATATGCCCAAGCCTCTAATGCCACAACATAGAGGACTTCTCCTCATCACCAGTCGCCTCCTCAGAGATAAAGCCCCATTGCACTGACTTTATATTGTATTTCCCAGCAACTTGTACAATGTACCATACCAAACACCTCGTACGATTACTAGCGATCCACAAATATCTTGCATGAATCTTTGTCACAACTAAAATTCACTCCCTCATTCGTCATCTTACTGACTAACATCAGGTTCCTGCTAAGACCTAGAATATGGATCATGTCTGGAAGTGTACTGACTGTCCATCATTCATCTTTAACTTCACCTTTCCATGCCAGTCCAGTTAGTTCTCCATCTCCCAGGTTAGCTCTTTCCATGTTATTCACACATTGGGGAAACTATGTACTTTAAGTTTGGGGGTATGGGAGACACATTCACACACACTTTGTCCCAGTTTTTTTTATATATATTATTGAAAAAATAAATGCATGTTCATGATTGTTTTGAAATTTTGGTCGATCTAAACAATATTGTGATGTGATTTCATTGGAAAGCTTAAAATCGTGAACACATGATCTGATGATAGAATTTTAAAGTTTAGTTACTTACTTTAGGCATTTGAGAATCATATGTTTGATCTAATCTGACACGAGCACATTAGTACATAATCGTGTGAAGTATGACATATGATTTTAATGTCTATGTTTCCATGGTTTAGCTGATTCTAGATGACTTGTTGGATGGACACTTTGGCATAGAGAAGAAAAAAATGCTCATAATGATCATTGACAAACTTTTCACTGAGTAACTGAACCTCTTGCCTTAGTAAGCAGTGAGTGTTCACGTTAAAAGATGAGAAATTTGGTGAATCTTACGACATGAAGACATTACACATTAGAGTTATTTGAAAGCTTCATTTTTATGTGCTAGTTCACTTTACACGGATTCAACCTTGTGATGCCTTAGCCGGCCTTTTATAAGTAATTAGATTTTAAAATTCCTATTCATTGCGAAAATGGGTTTATATTTTAAGCTTGCTCATGAATGAATAGCATGGTTTTGTGTGCTACTTAAATTTTTGGACACCAAGAATGATGGATTTATCTTTGTGTTCTTTGTTTTCCATTTAGTTTTTAGTTTCGTATTGCTAAGGGACTAGCAATATGTAAGTTTGGGGGTGTGATAAGTGCTTAAATATTCATATTTAAGCCCCTTAATTTATATTTGTTAAGCTCTTAGTTTGTGTTATTTCATCATATTTTATCTCATTTCTATGTTTACTGTGTTTTTCTAGGTTGTTATATGTTTAGCTTAGGAATTTGTTACTTTGAGTTGTTTTTCGTTGTTTTACAGGTTTACAAGCACTTAGAGAGGAGTTTCATTAAATTTTCATAACTGCCCATACAGATCAGTCATTTTTACGGATTAAACTGTCTTGATTCAAGAAGAACCAGGAGATGAGCCATATATTATTGGAAAGATCCGAATGACTATTTTCTGGAGAATTTTATAGCTCGTAAGTATGATTTTCCTAGAGAAAGTTATGGCAGTTTTAGTAGACAAAGGTCAGGCTGTGCGTGATTTCAGAATGGCAGAAGTGATTTTTGCGGATTAAACTATAATGATTCAAGAAGAACCAGGAGATGAGCCATATATACTTGAAAAGATCCGGATGTCTATTTTCTGGGAAATTTTATGGCTCGTAAATATGATGTTTCTAGAGAAAGTTATTGCAGTTTTAGTAGACAAAGGTCAGGCTGAGCGTGATTTCAGCGTGGCAGAAGTGATTTTTGCTGATTAAACTGTAATGATTCAGGAAGAAACAGGAGATGAGCCATATATGCTTGGAAAGATCCGGATATCTATTTTCTAGATAATTTTACGACTCATATATATGATTTTTCTAAATAAAGTTATGGCAATTTTAGTACACAAAGGTCAGGCTGTGCGTGATTTCAGCATGGGCAGAAGTTTTGAAGGGCATGTAAAGACTAAAATCCCACATCTCACATCAGTTGGAAACACATTCTACATCCTACATCCCACATCGGATTGGAAACACATTGCACTAATGGAGTTCCCCTATAAAAGCCCCATTTCACGTCATCAAAGGAGTGTGCAATCTCGAAGGCTTTGCTACCAAGGGGTGCAATCTCGAGGATTTTGCTACCAATCGTGGGGAGTGCCACACAGCAGCTACGAGTGGAATTTTTCTCTCCACGTATTGCTAGTTTTAATTTATTTCTTTTAAGTTTTAAAGTTTAATGTTTAGCACTTTAATGTTTGCTCTAAATTTTCCCTTGAGATTTTTGTTGTCCATTATATTTATGGGTAACTAAATTCTCAAGTGGGGCTAGGGATGAACTTGCACAGTAGATGGTATTTTTGTTTGTTTTTTAATTTACGTATTTGATTTTCAATTACTAAAACTCTTTTGTTTTATCATTCTCAATTCATTGGTAATGTTTTCTTCTCTAAATAATCGTAGAATTTATTCTGTTTATGGATTCAGTCATGCTTTCTCTATTGAATGGATTAGCTCTTTGATTATGTTTGGATCAATTATTTATCTATATTGATTTAATTCTTTGCTGCAATATCGCTTCCTGAGTATATTGTCGTCGTTGGATTTTCTCAATAGTGATAATAATTTACGTATTTTAAAAGTGGTGAATGATTTTTCAAAGGGTTACATTTGGTTTAATCTTGGTTTATAAATCTACACCTTCCGATTGAGAATTTTGGGAATTGAGTTATTCAATGAATTAAGAATAATTAAAATTCCAGATTTGTGCAAGGGATTCCTGACACTCTACTGTTTGTCAAATTTGAGTACTTTCTCCGTTAGTCACTTTACTTCACTTTAATTTGCATTTAAAATTAATCTTTGTTCTCCATTAGTCATTAAATATTTTTCTTCAGTTTCTTTGTTTCTTCTACTATTCTTTAAATTTGTCTCTCTGTGGAATCGACACCCCAAAGTTGTGCTACAACTACCGCGTTATTCTTTGGGCGTAATCAGGCGTCATGTGAAAGGATACGCCTGTATCAATTATCCAAACACTTCCATCTGATTGAGCCAAACAGGATGCCATATATAAGTACTAGTATCATCATCCTGGTTCTTGTTTCTTGAAGTTGATGTTTCACTTGTCCGTTTTTCAAGGTTCACACTTTTACTTCTGTAATCCTTCTTCAGATGCTCGAGCTTCCTGCACTTCCAACACTTCAACCCAGATTTATCCCCACTTTTCAATCTTCCTTTAGACTTGGGTTTATCACCAGACCTCTTGTAATCTCTATCATGGGTTCATCCTCTCACAAATAAGGCCTCATTCAACAAGTTCTTTGTACCCTGCCGTCTCATCTCCTCAGAAAATAAAACTGCAACCACACTCTCAAAGGACAGATCAGTCGTTCCACTACCAATCAGAACTATCAAGTTATCCCATGAATTAGATAGTGAACAGAGCAATGTAATAACCTTATCGTGATCCGCCACACTAGCACTAATAGACAATAACTAACCTATCTGATGAGAACACGACTAACAAATGGGAGGCAGATCCTATTCAAGTTCCAATTGGTCAAGTTACAAGGGCCTGAGCTAAACGGTTTATTCAAGTTCCAATTGGTCCAGTTATAAAGGCCCGAGCTAAACGGTTCAAGAAAACTCTCAATTGGCTTATTCAACATATTTGGGCTAAGAACATCTTTGGTGGCCCAAGGATAATGTTATACATGATCCACAATGATGGGTTTCCATGATTCAAGGGAATTTCCACTTTGGAATTTCGGGAGGACCCAACGAACAGAATTAAAATGGTCATATCTTCTTGCCCACAACTCCAAATGGGCTGAAACTTATTAGGATGGAAATATGACGTCTTGGCACTCAATTTTGACCTAAGAAAGTTTCAAAAAGGATATCGTTTGGGCCTGGTATGATGGGCTGAAATCCAGTAGGCTGTTGCATCCGAATCTACGTTGGGCTTGCACCTTTTCTTAATTGTTTCCTTCTAAATTTAATTGTTGCATTATAAGGCTTGCATGCCAAGTTAGGTACTTTCCTTATTTGAATTTTAGATTACCAAAATTCTATTTAGGTTTATTTCCTATTTCGTAGTTTCCTATTCCTACCAGAATTCTGTTTAGGTTTATTTCCTATTTTTTAGTTTTCCTTTTTCTATTTGGTTACGAATTCTCATGTATTTAAATATCCATTGGCTTTTGGAATAAGACAATTCAGATTTGATTCATACTTTCGGAGAGAAATTTCTCTTTGGTTCTTTTAGAACTTCTGAACTTATCGGAGTTTCTGTGGCGTTCATCTTCGACTTATCAATCAATCCTTCCATAATTGATTGTGGTGTCTTCATTATACCAAGGTTCTTGCTTCGATATAAGCAACGGGTCGCAGTCTCCTTCATTATACCAAGGTTCTTGCTTCAATATAAGCAACGAGTCGTGGTCTCACATAAATCTACATCTAGACGATTTGGAGGTCTTCTTGATCCATAAATTTCTTAGTTCTTGGCGTGGATCATATCAGTTGGTATCAGAGCCTTCTAGTTGCAGGTTTGCTTATCTTTTGTTTTGATTCATAAAAAAATAAAAATAAAATAAAAAGCAGTAAAAAAACGAAATTGGAAAAAAAAAGAATAAATTTCCAGTTTAGAAAGAAAAAAAAACGTGAAAAAAAGAAAGAAAAGTGTGTAATATTTAGATTCAATCCTTATTTCTGAATTTCTTTGTGAGTTATTGGTGAATTGTTGCTGGAAACTTTGATACTTGTTCGGTTAGTTTGATAAGAACCTATAGAGGATTATTACGAGTGGAAAAAGGCAAGAGTGATGAGCACATAAGAGGGGAAAAGCCAATCTGATTTTTGTGTGAAAACACGAGTGAAATTGAGTGACTCATTCTTTTAGTGAAACGTGTGAGGGAGTGTGTGAGGTCTTTTTTTTTTCCTAACATTATTTTTGCAGCAAACATGTTAGACGACAAGAACAAAAATAATTCCGGAGATACATCGGGAGATGGTGATCCGAAGTTGCTCATGGAGGCTTTAATGGGTGAGATGAGAAGAGTATTGTGAACGGAGATGGAACAGGTTCATGAGCGGATTGATCGGGTAGAGAATACACGTGTGGGGCAGCAACAAAACGCTCCTAATGTGCGTAGGAGGGAGAGAGTTCAGCCTAGGGGAGAGAGGGTTGAAGATGAAGAGTATTATGGGAATGGATTTGATGAAGAAGATGATCGGGAATCAGTTTTTAGCCATAGGAGATTTGGTGGTCGAGGTAGAGAAGCTAGGAATCGGGAAGACAATAACTTGGGTAGTATTAAGATGAATATTCCATCGTTTCAAGGCAAAAACGATCCTTAAGCTTACCTTGAGTGGGATAAGAAGATAAAATTAGTGTTTGATTGTCATAATTATTCCGAGCTTAAAAAGGTTAAACTTGCAGCCATTGAATTTTTTGACTATGCGATTGTTTGGTGGGATCAGCTAGTGTTAAATAGGAGAAGAAATAGAGAGCGTCCAATAGAGACTTGGGATGAGATGAAAACCGTGATGAGGAAACGGTTTGTTCTAAGCCATTACTACCGTGAGTTATACCAAAAATTGCAAAGTCTTACAAAAGGTAATCAGAGTGTGGAGGATTATTATAAAGAGATAGAAGTAGCTATAATTTGAGCAAATGTAGAGGAGGATCGAGAGGCTACTATGGCTAGGTTCTTGGCTGGTTTGAACCTGGAAATTGCTAATTCGGTGGAGTTGCATCATTATGTGGAATTGGAAGATATGGTGCACATGGCTGTCAAAATTGAGAACCAACTCAAGAGGAGGGGCAGTAATACACGACAAAACCCTATCTCGGGTTCATCTTGGAGGCCGAATTTTGTGAAGCAAGCCATGGCCAAGCCCAAAACCGAGCAAAAGCAAGAAAGTACCAGCCATGGAAATCAAGGTAAAACTGACTCTTCTACCACTAGAAATCGTGATATTAAGTGTTTTAAATGCCAAGGCAAGGGTCACATAGCAAGCCAATGTCCGAACAAAAGAGTTATGGTATTGCGAGATAATGGTGAAATTGAAACCGAGGGCGAAGAAGATACCGAATTTATGCCACCATTAGAGGATGCAAGTGATGAGGAATACGCTGCCCAAGGAGAATTGTTGGTTGCAAGGAGCGCTCTAAGTGTGCAAATCAAAGAAGATGACAAAGTGCAACGAGAAAACATCTTCCATACTAGATGCCACGTGCAAAACAAGGTATGTAGTATGATTATTGATGGAGGTAGTTGTACTAATGTTGCTAGCACTACAATGGTTGAGAAATTAGGGCTGCCAACGATTAAACATCCTCGGCCTTACAAGTTACAATGGCTCAATAATAGTAGTGAACTGAGGGTGAATAAACAGGTGTTAGTTTCCTTTCGTATTGGAAAATATGAAGATGAAGTTTTGTGTGATGTAGTTCCGATGCAAGCTGGACACTTGTTACTAGGCCGGCCATGGCAATTCGATCGGTGTGTTAAACATGATGGCTTCACCAACAAATATTCATTTGTTAAAAAGCAAAGAACAATCCCTCTAGTTCCTTTGACACCAAAGTAGGTTTATGAAGATCAAGTAAGGTTACAAAAAGAGAGTGAGCAAACGAAAGAGAGTGAGCAAACGAAAGAGAGTGAGAAAAAGAGAACGAATGAAAACCAGAAAGAGAAAATGAGAGAGGTCAAAAAAATTGAGATAGAAAATAAGAGAGCTGATTCGGCCATTGAGATAAAAATAAATTTCTATGCAGGAACAAGTGAAATAAAAAGAACGATGATTTTAAATCAGCCAATGATTGTACTTTTGTACAAAGAGGCGTTAAACACTAACCAATTTGACTCATCTTTGCCTAGTTCTATTGTTTCTTTTTTACAGGAGTTTGATGATACCTTTCCCGAGGAGATTCCACATGGCTTACCATGGCCAAGTCCCACGAGTGTAGTTTAAGTTCATAGTTTTCATGGACTTGCTAGTTTTTGCAAGAGGTTCATGAAAGACTTTAGCAGTATTGCCGCACCGCTTAGCGAAGTCATCAAGAAGAACATTGGATTCAAATGGGGAGACGAGCAAGAGAAGGGGTTCCAAATGATCGAAGAAAAATTAAATAATGCTCATTTTCAAGTCCTTGAGCACATCAATAACAATGCATACAAATTGGATTTACTAAGTGAGTACAATGATAATACCACTTTCAATGTTTCTGATTTACGCCCTTTTGATGTAGGTGATGATTTGAGGACAAATCCTTTTCAAGATGAGGGGAATGATGAGAACATGACTAACAAATGGGAGGCAAATCCTATTCAAGTTCCAATTGGTCAAGTTACAAGGGCCCGAGCTAAATGGTTTATTCCAATTGGTCCAGTTATAAGAGCCCGAGCTAAACGGTTCAAGAAAACTCTCAATTGGCTTATTCAACATATTTGGGCTAAGAACCATCTTTGGGGGCCCAAGGATAATGCTATACATGATCCACAAGGATGGGTTTCCATGATTCAAGGGAATTTCCACTTTGGAATTTTGGGAGGACCCAACGAACAGAATTAAAATGGTCATATCTTCTTGCCCACAACTCCAAATGGGCTGAAACTTATTAGGATGGAAAGATGATGTCTTGGCACTCAATTTTGACCTAAGAAAGTTTCAAAAATGATATCGTTTGGGCCTGGTATGATGGGCCGAAATCCAGTAGGTTGTTGCATCCGAATCTACGTTGGGCTTGCATCTTTTCTTAATTGTCTCCTTCTAAATTTAATTGTTGCATTATAAGGCTTGCATGCTAAGTTAGATCCTTTCCTTATTTGAATTTTAGGTTACCAAAATTCTATTTAGGTTTATTTCCTATTTCGTAGTTTCCTATTCCTACCAGAATTCTGTTTAGGTTTATTTCTTATTTTTTAGTTTTTCTTTTTCTATTTGGTTACAAATTCTCATGTATTTAAATAGCCATTGGCTTTTGGAATAACATAATTCAGATTTCATTCATACTTTCGGAGAGAAATTTCTCTTTGGTTCTTTTAGAACTTCTGAACTTATCGGAGTTTCCGTGGCGTTTATCTTCGACTTATCAATCAATCCTTCCATAATTGATTGTGGTGTCTTCATTATACCAAGGTTCTTGCTTCGATATAAGCAACGGGTCGCGGTCTCACATAAATCTACTTCTAGACGATCTTGGAGGTCTTCTTGATCCATAAATTTCTTAGTTCTTGGCGTGGATCATATCACTATCAAAGTGTTGAACTCATGTAGATGAGCAGATGAGTAGAGAAAGAATCGCTCTCAGCCATCCGAAGATTGTACAACTTCTTCTGGAAAAACAGTTTGTTTACCAGAGATTTACTCTATTAAAGGCTTTCTAGATTCCTCCAAAATTCTTTCGTAGTCTTCTCGCTAGAAATGTTTATCATTATAGAATCGGCTAGGCACAATCGAATCAGACTTCGTGTCGTCCAATCAAGTTTTTCCCACTCCGTGATAGCCATTGAAGATGACACCGAAACCACTACCGGCGACGCCGCTTCTGCCGTGGACGCTACTGTTATGCTCGTCATACTCTTCGGCTTCTCATCGACTATCACCATCCACAAGTCTCTGTCCACGAGTATATTCTCTATCTTTAGTTTTCACAACTCAAAGCTCTTCCTTCTGAACTTTTTGATTTCAATCCGTGATCCAATCGACATTTTTTATCGTTAATCCTCAAACACAAGGCTCCGATAACAAATGAACGATTCGAGACCTATCAATCACACTAATAATAGACATAAAGAAAATAATAAAACACAATATACCTAGGTTTACCCCATAATAAGATTACGTCCTGCCAAAAGTTTCACTATAATCAGCCTCCTAAATCTCTCGTTACAATGTGCACTCAGTACATAAAGAGTATTTATAAGCAACTTAAGACGCCCTAATTAGGGTTTTCACCCTGCTGCAAAACTACAGCTATTCATGGGTCCAAGCCCAAACCCTTTAAGCAAAAAACCAAACTCAAAACGTGTACAGAGCCTAAAATTCTCGGGGGTGGTACCCTTAACCCCCCCCCCCCCCCACTCACTAGAAAGCAAGACCCTGATGAGGACACGACTAACAAATGGGAGATAGATCCTATTCAAGTTCCAATTGGTCAAGTTACAAAGGCCCGAGCTAAACAGTTTATTCAAGTTCCAATTGGTCCAGGTATAAGGGCCCGAGCTAAACGGTTCAAGAAACTTCTCAATTGGCTTATTCAACATATTTGGGCTAAGAACCATCTTTGGGGGCCCAAGGATAATGCTATACATGATCCATAAGGATGGGTTTCCATGATCCAAGGGAACTTCTACTTTGGAATTTCGGGAGGACCCGACAACCAGAATTAAAATGATCATATCTTCTTGCTCGCAACTCCAAATGGGCTGAAACTTATTAGGATGGAAAGATGACGTCTTGAACTTCAATTTAGACCTAAGAAATTTTCAAAAAGGATATCGTTTGAGCCTGTTATGATGGGCCAAAATCCAGTAGGTTGTTGCATCCGAATCTACGTTGGGCTTGCACCTTTTCTTAATTGTTTCCTTCTAAATTTAATTGTTGCATTATAAGGCTTGCATGCCAAGTTAGGTACTTTCCTTATTTGAATTTTAGGTTACCAAAATTCTATTTAGGTTTATTTCCTATTTTGTAGTTTCCTATTCCTACCAGAATTCTGTTTAGGTTTATTTCCTATTTTTTAGTTTTCCTTTTTCTATTTGGTTACGAATTCTCATATATTTAAATAGCCATTAGCTTTTGGAATAAGACAATTCAGATTTGATTCATACTTTCGGAGAGAAATTTCTCTTTGGTTCTTTTAGAACTTCTGAACTTATCGGAGTTTCCTTGGCGTTCATCTTCAATTTATCAATCAATCCTTCCATAATTGATTGTGGTGTCTTCATTATACCAAGGTTCTTGCTTCGATATAAGCAACGGGTCGCGGTCTCAGTCTTCACTATACCAAGGTTCTTGCTTCAATATAAGCAACGGGTCGCGGTCTCACATAAATCTGCTTCTAGATGATCTTGGAGGTCTTCTTGATCCATAAATTTCTTAGTTCTTGGTGTGGATCATATCAGTTGGTATCAGAGCCTTCTAGTTGTAGGTTTGCTTATCTTTTGTTTTGATTCATAAAAAAAAAATTGAAAAAAAAAACGAAATTGGAAAAAAAATAATAATAAATTTCCAATTTAGGAAAAAAAAAAACGTGAAAAAAAAATGTGTGATATTTAGATTCAATCCTTATTTCTGAATTTCTTTGTGAGTTATTGGTGAATTGTTGTTGGAAACTTTGATACTTGTTCGGTTAGTTTGATAAGAACCTATAGAGGATTATTACGAGTGGAAAAAGGCAAGAATGGTGAGCACATAAGAGGGGAAAAGCCAATCTGATTTTTTATGTGAAAACACGAGTGAAATTGAGTGACTTATTCTTTTAGTGAAACACGTGAGGGAGTGTGTGAGGTCCCTTTTTTTTAACGTTATTTTTGCAGCAAACATATCAGACGACAAGAACAAAAATAATTCCGGAGATATGTCGGGAGATGGTGATCATTAGTTGCTCATGGAAGCTTTATTGGATGAGATGAGAAGAGTATTGCGAACAGAGATGGAACAGGTTCATGAGCGGATTGATTGGGTAGAGAATGCACGTGTGGGGCAGCAACAAAATGCTCCTAATGTGCATAGGAGGGAGAGAGTTCAACCTAGGGGAGAGAGAGTTGAAGATGAAAGTATTATGGGAATGGATTTGATGAAGAAGATGATCGGGAATCAGTTGTTAGCCATAGGAGATTTAGTGGTCGAGGTAGAGAAGCTAGGAATCGGGAAGACAATAACTTGGGTAGTATTAAGATGAAGATTCCATCGTTTCAAGGCAAAAACGATCCTGAAGCTTACCTTGAGTGGGAGAAGAAGATAGAATTAGTGTTTGATTGTCATAATTATTCCGAGCTTAAAAAGGTTAAACTTGCGGCCATTGAATTTTTTGACTATGTGATTGTTTGGTGGGATCAGCTAATGTTAAATAGGAGGAGAAATAGATAGCGTCCAATAGAGACTTGGGAGGAGATGAAAACTGTGATGATGAAACGGTTTGTTCCAAGCCATTACTACCGTGAGTTATACCAAAAATTGCAAAGTCTTACACAAGGTAGTCGGAGTGTGGAGGATTATTATAAAGAGATGGAAGTAGCTATGATTCGAGCAAATGTAGAGGAGGATCGAGAGGCTACTATGGCTAGGTTCTTAGCTGGTTTGAACCTGGAAATTGCTAATTCGGTGAAGTTGCATCATTATGTGGAATTGGAAGATATGGTGCACATGGCTGTCAAAATTGAAAACCAACTCAAGAGGAGGGGCAGCAATACACGACAAAACCCTAACTCGGGTTCATCTTGGAGGCCGAATTTTGTGAAGCAAGCCACGGCCAAGCCCAAAACCGAGCAAAAGCAAGAAAGTACCAACCATGGAAATCAAGGTAAAACTGACTCTTCCACCATTAGAAATCGTGATATTAAGTGTTTTAAATGCCAAGGCAGGGGTCACATAGCAAGCCAATGTTCGAACAAAAGAGTTATGGTATTGCGAGATAATGGTGAAATTGAAACCGAGCGCAAAGAAGATACCGAATCTATGCCACCATTGGAGGATGCGAGTGATGAGGAATACGCTGCCCAAGGAGAATTGTTGGTTGCAATGAGAGCTCTAAGTGTGCAAATCAAAGAAGATGACAAAGTGCAGCGAGAAAACATCTTACATACTAGATGCCACGTGCAAAACAAGGTATGTAGTATGATTATTGATGGAGGTAGTTGTACTAACGTTGCTAGCACTACAATGATTGAGAAATTAGGGCTGCCAACGATTAAACATCCTCGGCCTTACAAGTTACAATGGCTCAATAATAGTGGTGAACTGAGGGTGAACAAACAGGTGTTAGTTTCCTTTCATATTGGAAAATATGAAGATGAAGTTTTGTGTGATGTAGTTCCGATGCAAGCTGGACACTTGTTACAAGGCCAACCATGGCAATTCGATCGGCGTGTTAAACATGATGGCTTCACCAACAAATATTAGTTTGTAAGAAATCAAAGAACAATCACTCTAGTTCCTTTGACACCAAAGCAGGTTTATGAAGATCAAGTGAGGTTACAAAAAGAGAGTGAGCAAACGAAAGAGAGTGAGAAAAGGAGAATAAATGCAAACCAAAAAGAGAAAATGAGAGAGGTCGAAAAAATTGAGATAGAAAATAAGAGAGCTGATTCGGCCATTGAGAGAAAAACAAATTTCTATGCAAGAACAAGTGAAATAAAAAGAGTGATGATTTTAAATCAGCCAATGATTGTACTTTTGTACAAAGAGGCGTTAAACACTAACCAATTTGACTCATCTTTGCCTAGTTCTATTGTCTCTCTTTTACAGGAGTTTGATGATATCTTTCCCGAGGAGATTCCACATGGCTTACCATGGCCAAGTCCCACGAGTGTAGGTCAAGTTCATAGTTTTCATGGACTTGCTAGTTTTTGCAAGAGGTTCATGAAAGACTTTAGCAGTATTGCCGCACTGCTTAGCGAAGTCATCAAGAAGAATGTTGGATTCAAATGGGGAGACGAGCAAGAGAAGGGGTTTCAATTGATCGAAGAAAAATTAACTAATGCTCCTTTTCAAGTCCTTGAGCACATCAATAACAATACATACAAATTGGATTTACCAAGTGAGTACAATGTTAATACCACTTTCAATGTTTCTGATTTACGCCCTTTTGATGTAGGTGATGATTTGAGGACAAATCTTTTTCAAGAAGAGGGGAATGATGAGGACACGACTAACAAATGGGAGGCAGATCCTATTCAAGTTCCAATTGGTCAAGTTACAAAGGCCCGAGCTAAACGGTTTATTCAAGTTTCAATTGGTCCAGTTATAAGGGTCCGAGCTAAACGGTTCAAGAAACTTCTCAATTGGCTTATTCAACATATTTGGTCTAAGAACCATCTTTGGGGGCCCAAGGATAATGCTATACATGATCCACAAGGATGGGTTTCCATGATCCAAGGGAACTTCCACTTTGAAATTTCGGGAGGACCCGACAACCAGAATTAAAATGATCATATCTTCTTGCTCGCAACTCCAAATGGGCTAAAACTTGTTAGGATGGAAAGATGACGTCTTGAACTTCAATTTAGACTTAAGAAAGTTTCAAAAAGGATATCGTTTGGGCCTGTTATGATAGGCCAAAATCCAGTAGGCTGTTGCATACGAATCTACGTTGGGCTTGCACCTTTTCTTAATTGTTTTCTTCTAAATTTAATTGTTGCATTATAAGGCTTGCATGCCAAGTTAAGTACTTTCCTTATTTGAATTTTAGGTTACTAAAATTCTATTTAGGTTTATTTCCTATTTTGTAGTTTCCTATTCCTACCAGAATTCTGTTTAGGTTTATTTCTTATTTTTTTAGTTTTCCTTTTTCTATTTGGTTACGAATTCTCATGTATTTAAATAGCCATTGGCTTTTGGAATAAGACAATTCAGATTTGATTCATACTTTCGGAGAGAAATTTCTCTTTGGTTCTTTTAGAACTTCTGAACTTATCGGAGTTTCCGTGGCGTTCATGTTCGACTTATCAATCAATCCTTCCATAATTGATTGTGGTGTCTTCATTATACCAATGTTCTTACTTCGATATAAGCAACGGGTCGCGGTCTCAATCTTCATTATACCAAGGTTCTTGCTTCAATATAAGCAACGGGTCGCGGTTTCACATAAATCTGCTTCTAGACGATCTTGGAGGTCTTCTTGATTCATAAATTTCTTAGTTCTTGGCGTAGATCATATCAGACCCCATAATCGTCAGGGAGTCTACAGATCTTGACCTGTAAAGTATGCATCAACTCTAACATAAACAACATTAAAAAAAAAAAAGAATTAGCTAGTGATTAAAACCGGTGCTGTATGGAATTAATGTCCTAGGTGACTCTGTAAATTATTTATATGTAAAAGATTGAATAATTTCTTTGTGACTTGTTCTAACGCTAGTCTCCATAGATTTGACCCCAATGAGAGCCAATTATTATGGCAGATGAAAATACTAGCCGAATTGCTTATCCTGTAATACGTTTACAGCTAGTCAATACATCAAATTGCATAATGTTGGGATTTTGATGTGGAAAACATAACACATTTGGCTATAGTTTACCCTATATGTTAATTTGCAATATATATATATATATATATAACTAACAAATTTTCTTTGGCATATTGGCTAAGAAAAGATAGAATCCAAATTTTTTTACATAAAAAATTCGGAGATATCTACTTAATTCAAGATAATATGATAATTAAACTGGCAATCACATATTCATGAAAATATAAATATTTATCAATTTTTTGATGAATTATTATACATTTACTATGTATTGCACCACAAAATGAAATGATAATTAACCAATAAATCAACTCACCAATACCAAAAAAGGATTTTGTAAATAACTACATATTACTACCTATCGTTCCAAGCAGCCATTGACGCCATGGGAAAGTAGTACCTGCTGGAAGCAATGGCAGAATATCGCCGCATAGGCAAGCCTGAACATCGGATACTTGACATCATAACTGAAACTAAATCCATCAATAAGCAAGAGATTTCTCGAAATATGCTTATAGTTTTTCTTAGGATAACACTCACTAATATAGAAATTACATGCTCAATTCTAGGCATTTTTTTTTATTTCCATTTTTTTTGTTTTACTTTGATATTATTATCTTTCTATGTATGACTAAATCTTAGATTTACAGTGTTGATGTTGTTCTATTATTGTCCAATAGCTTACAAAAAAAAATCTGCAATACTATTGTTGCAATTACCGAAATACCCTTTTGTGTCACCTTTAATAATTGAATGCACTAATTTATGTGGGATTTTTCTCAAATCTTAAGCTTCATAGTATATACAACCATTTTTAATAGCGTGAAAACAATTTTAATATGGGTAGTATGGTAATTTCAGCTAAAGCTTGCCAGTGGACTACTAGTAAAATATGCATGAGGACATTATGGGCTCATATTTCCGTTGATGCACCTGATATTAATTGAGCGTACGTTTTGGAGGACTTTTAGCTCCAAAATGTCGACACCTCTGTTGGAATACCAATTCTTTTTGCCTCCTTAAGTTAATAAATAAACCATTAAACCCAACTCACATCCTTCACTATGGGCCTCAAATTGCCAGTTCAACTCAAGCCAAGCCCAGCTTTGTACTAAGGTCCACGTGACATTATGAATAAATGGGTCAATTAATAATTGCATTGTGAACTGAACATTTTTTTCATACAAGAACGAAAATATTTTGTTAGATTTAATTTCATTTAATAATGTTTTTAAAATGATTTTAGTTTTTAAAAACATAAATCAAGTTAAACACTAAAAAAATTTAATTAAAAGCTAAGAAATAGATTTAAGAAACTAAATTTGCATACAATAAATGTAAACAGTTTTTAATTTTACAATTATATAAAAAATTGTTTCAAAAATTCTTTTGACTCAACAACTAAACAATATCTAATCTATTACGTGAGATGTAAATCAAAACGTCACATTGAATATTGATATGACGTTTTCATAAATTTGATTTAACGTCGCATAATATATTAGTTAAGAATTTCTAGATTTAAACAGTGAAATGTGTGAGCTAAGGAAAATCTAAAGAATAGAGAAAAAGAAGAAGTGTGAGATCGAAAATGGCAACCTCATCATGGATTTTGTACAATAATGTTGGGTTGTAAAGCACGTAAGTTTATTGCCTACTATTTGGTGGACATATTAGTTTGAAAACACAAAGATGGGCCTTAAAAAAATAGGGATTTTAGTTTCAAAACACCAACCACCCTGGCCACTGAGTAACCGACCAGTGACAGACGTACACTCTCTGTATTGTAACCTGCTGTAGTGGTGCTGGTCCCCGTTGAGTTCATAATGGCCTGTAACTTTACTCAGCCATGGGCCCAAAAAGGTTAGTCAAGTCATTAGAGTTTAAAGGCCCATTTTCTACACCTAAACACCTTCACTTAAGACTACAATCACAAAAATTTCAACTCAAGACACAATAATACAAGAACGTTAAAAATTAATGACTTTTAAATGCAAATTTGTCATCAGAGATTAATGTGAATTTTTTTACTGTTCTACTCTTTTTACCTTATTAGTCAAAATCACTATGAGAATTTTCAAGGGTATTGCATTTTATAGTGTCACGACTCAGGCATCGATCATTTGGGTAAAAGATTGTTCTAACCAAGACGTGTGAAGAAAAATCTTTGAAATTTTTTTTATCCTCTCGTTATAAATGGAGAGAAAATACACCAACTTCTTTCAAACCGTTCAAAAGAAAAGAGCAATCTCTTTCCACTTGCACTTAATGCAGATAATAATTCATCGCTTGAAGACTTGAAAGCCCACCTTGTAGGGTCACATGCATACATATGAACTGAGCCGGTGCATGCATAAATTGTGTTTCTCATCTCTCACAAGCAGTATAGAATATAGATGCTTAGTTATAGTGATTCTCATCTGTTTTTTCTTAGTAGTGTTGTATGATGTACAAAAAACAACTAAGAAAAGCTGGACACAAGAAAAATGATCATAAAATTATTGATCACTTTCTTTTTATTGAATTTTTAACATTTTTAAGTCAACCATTTTCCACATGCCACCTCAAAAATATTACTAGAATATTCCATCAAGATGGTTATGTCTTTTTTGGGAGAGAGACCTCATAAAAGCATTTTTTTTTTCTTTTTTTATGATTGAGGATTAAAGATTTTAATTTGGAAAATCTTCTTTATGAAAAATTATTGTCTAGATCTGGTTCATAGAATTTCTTTTAGATCGAAAATACTTTTCACAAGTAAATTGAAAAAAAAAAATTAAGATTTGGATTGAATGCTCCCAAGCATGATAAGAAAAATATTAGACTATTTTCAAACCTTTATATGTTCGTAGAAATTTCAAATAGGATAACTAATTTATAAAACTTAGTTATTATTTTCAAAGTACCCATAAAAATATTTTATAATTTTGCATCTAATTTGTGATATTAATGCATGAATCTCATCTTTGATACTGGTTTAATTTTGGATTAAATGATTAAAATCACATGATTTTGCGGGTTATTTGTTTGCACCCATGATCTAGGTCGCGGCCCAATAACGACCCAAGTCAAATAAAAACCAAACCAAAATTTTTCAAAATACAAACTAAAGTTGTAATCCAAAGACAACTCAATCAAACTCAATAGTAAATGCAAACACCCAACACCGAAAACAAATCCAAAAGAAAAATCAATGCAAAAAACCCATAGACAACCCGTCATTGTCTGCTTCTCAGTTCACTGTTTCCTATACTTTCCAGTACTGAAAACCCAGTGATGGTAAGTTCCCTTCTCTCTTTCTCCATCTTCTCTTTTTTTACCCTGTTCTCTTTCTCTTTATATATCATGCTAGATCCATTCGGCTTGTGATTTTCGATGGCTAGAGAAAAAGGGGCAGAGAAAAAAAAAACAGCTATGACTCTACTTTATGGCCGGATAACTCGAAACCAAACTGTTAGACTATGGTTGAGATGAAGAGGTGTTGCAACATGGATGGATGATTTAAGTGACAATTGTTATGAGTAGGTATACACATGATTTTGAGAATTGTTGCAACTAGAGTAAAATTTGAGTGCTTTCAGGGGAGGAAGATAAAGGTTCAAGGCGTTTGGCAACCGAGAAAATAAGAAAATTGCTTTCTCTCGATTTTTTAAACCAAAAATTAGAGAAAGTTCTTGAGGTTTTCGTTGGAAAGGAAAAAAAGAAGAGAAAATCAAACAAGAACACCGATGAAGAGGAAGAAAATCTATCTATTTTGGTATCTTATTTAAGATTGTTAGCACATGTTTGAGAGAAAAAAATGGAATCTAAGTTTTCAATATATATTCATGGTAGAAAGGGTAAAAACATATCTGTTAGGAGATATGATGATTGAAAAATTAGAATAATAGAGTTAGTACAATAATCAGCAAATAATGAGCAAATAAAAATTAATAGACAAAGAGAAAGAAGGACATCGGGATTTATAGTGGTTTGGCGATGAGCCTATGTCTACTTTTTCAATAGGCCTCTTCTCGGTCTACTGAGTTACACTAATATCAACGATTACACCTAGCTTAGATTTTCGGATACCAAGCAAACCTTAACACCTTGTCTTACTTTACAGGTAGTAAGAAAACCTTAACCTTTGTTTACTTTTTGAGTAGCAAACAACCTTACAAAAATATCTCTCTCAAACTCTTAGCTTTTACACTCTTACAGATTAAAAACACTACTAAAGTAGTAAACAACTAAATCTTAAGATTATGTGTAAAACTGAGACTTACTTCTTTTCTTCTTGCACTTATGTAGAACTCCCTTCAACCAACTCTGATTTATAGCTTCAGCCAAGCTTTCACAAAAGGCAACTTCTAAAACTTTCCTTTTAAGACTGATATCTCTTTAATTGTAGATCCTCTAATCGCCAATGGTCACCTCCAGTCCACTCTCTAGTCGACTAGTCTTCTCTTCAGTAGATCGAGTCTTCTGATCGGTCTTTATAAAACGCTGAACCTTTTACTAATCGACTAGTTCTTCTCGGAGTCGACTAGGTAGCTGACTACCTCTCTCTTGATAGTCGACTAGGTAGTTAACTACCTCTCTCCTAGTAGTCGACTTCGTAGTTGACTAACTCTCTCATAGTAATCGACTAGGTTGTCGGTTACCTCTCTTCTAGTAGTTGACTAGGTAGTTAACTACCTCTCTCCTGGTAGTTGACTAGGTAGTCGGCTACCTCTTTTTTGGTAGTTTTAATTAAATGATTAAATAACTTGCACACTTAGCAATTTAGATAAGTTTTATCTATATCAAAATTAAACACTTTAGGATATAAAATATCCTAACAATCTTCTCATTTTTATGCAGACATAACTGTTAAACAAAACATTAAATTAATGCAGTTTTAAACATTCTTTCTATTTTTTGTCTAAAATCAAAAAGGTTGATTTTTAAACTCCCCCTGAACAAATGCAATATTAAGAATGACAAACAATTAAATCAAACTCCCCCTAAACTCGTGGGGCAGAAAAATATGCAAACAAAACAAAAATTAAACGTGCAATTAAACTGATTAAACAATTACCACTCAACATTTCTCGTTTGGTAAATAGTTTTTGTCATCTGAGACAAAGAGTTAGAGGTTCGCGACATACTTTTTGAGATCTGAATTATCGGACTCATCTTTGCTCCATGTTGCTATTGGTCCTTTTCTCTTTGATCTT
This sequence comes from Bretschneidera sinensis, assembly GCA_023935145.1. Lineage (NCBI taxonomy): Eukaryota > Viridiplantae > Streptophyta > Magnoliopsida > Brassicales > Akaniaceae > Bretschneidera > Bretschneidera sinensis. The sequence continues at coordinate 61,228,674 of CM043700.1, read as the reverse complement.
TTCAGCTTTGGATAGTATGTCCTTCTGTGACCTGGCTGGTTGCATTCATAACAAACTTGCTCTCTTTTCTTGATGACTTACCTTTCGAATCTAGAAGCTCACGAGTAAATTTGTCAACATAATCAGATAAACCAATTTTTCTAATTTTCTTACCCTTTGTGACTCGTTTGAGATTCTTCTTAAACCGTCTGGTTAATTTAGTAACTTCGTCCTTATCTGAATAAGTTTCCTCATTTGATATCTCTTCATCGTCACTCTTAACTGCTTTGAAAGCAATGATTTTCTTCTGGTTATCCTCGTCAATTTCTAACGCCTTCAGGTTGATCTCGTGTGTCATTAGTGTTCCAATAAGACCTTCAATATGTATGTGCATTTTCTTGACTCCTCAATTACTGAAACCTTGGGTAGCCATTCTCTGGTCAAAGATCTGAGTATCTTGATCACCTAATCCATTTAAAAGATCTATTTTCCTAGCTACTTCAGCTCATTCACTATCTTGAATTGAGTGGTCAAGTTCAAAATGTTTTCTCTCAGATTCATCTTGAAACATTCAAAAGATGACATTAAAATATTTATTTTTGTTAGCTTTACCTTATTTATACCTTCAAATGCAGCCTCCAACTTATTCTAGATTTTCTGGGCTGTCTCACAAGTCTAGATCCGATTAAACTGATTTTTACTGATCTTGTAATATAGCAGATGAATTGCTTTGTTGTTGATCTCTCATTTATTTCTCTCCTTTTGAGAGCACTCATCCTCATCCTTCTCGAACTCCAGATCACCAATTCTTTTGGTGTGTTTGTATAGTCCTTTGTTGATGACCCTCCAACAATTTGAGTCTATGCTCTTGATGAAAACAGACCACCTTTTCTTCCATAACAAATAGTTCGACGCATTTAATACTGGTGAGGTGAACTTTGGAAGCTGCTAAAATCGTTGGTAATGTATGCACTCATCCTTCAGGAACTTCTTGATGATTAGTCAAATATTATGGAGACCTGCTCTGATACCAATTGTTAGGAAATATGATGATTGAAAAATCATATTAATAGAGTTAGCACAATAATAAAAAAAATAGTGAGCAAAAAAAAATTAACAAAGAGGGACACAAAGATTTATAGTGGTTCGACAATGAGCTCACGTCCATTTCTTCAATAGGCCTTCTCCCGGTCCTCTGAGTTCTACTAATCTCAACAATTACTCTTGGCTTGGATTTTTGGATACCAAGCAGACCTTTACACCATGTCTTACTTTATAGGTAGCAAGAAAACCTTAACCTCTGCTTTGCTTTTCGGTTATCAAACAACCTTACAAAAAGTTCTCTCTTAAACTTTCAGACTTTACACTCTTACATATTAAAAACACTACTAAAGTAGTAAACAACTAAATCTTAAACTTGTGTGTAAAACTGTGACTTATTTCTTTTCTTCTTGCTCTTGTGTAGAACTCCATTCAGCTAACTCTGATTTATAGCTTCAACCAAGCTTTCACAAAAGGAAACTTCTAAAACTTTCCTTTTCACAAAAGAGAAGGCTGGGCCGCCGCTTGACCTGATACTGCACTTCTTTGACTTGTTATGTGCTGAGGTGCACACTTTGTGTGCTGAGGCGCCAAGGTCTAATGAAAAACCTTGTTAAACTATGTTTAAACCTTAGACAAACACCAACATCTGTCCTGGTAGTCGACTAGGTAGCTGACTACCTCTGTCCTGATAGTTGGATAACCTTCTCTTGGTAGTCGACTAGGAAGTCGGCTACCTCTCTCCTGGTAGTTGACTAGGTAGTCAGCTATATCTCTCCTGGTGGTTTTAATTAAACGAATAAATAACCTACACACTTAATTAACTCATTAGTAATTAAAACATGTTTTATCTATATCAAAATTAAACACTTTAGGATATAAAATATCCTAATAATATCTATGAGTATTTTTGAGTTTTAGAAAAGTAATTGATGACTTGTAACGTTTTTTGACTGAAAAGATAACGTTGACTGGCTGAATGATAACGACAGCGGTGTTTTTGTAACTAAAAATCAAACTATGAATAAGACAAATGGTGTATGCGTATGTTTTAAAAATATCCCCAATGATACGAATGTAATTTTTTCTCTATTTATTTATTTTAATACGTTCAAGATTATTGGGATTTTCGACAAAACGATTGGTCGACAAAATGCACCATCGGTACGAACATAATTAGAGGCCATCAATATACTTTTCAAAAATTTATCTTTGTCTTGTTGCTAAAAGCTACCGCAAAGAGACATAATCGCCTCTCTTTTTTTCCAATTCTGTTGTGATTTTTACATCGAAAATCTATCCAAAATCCACTTATTGAGAATTTAACTCCTTAATTCCGTAAAAATACCAAGCAAAAATATAAATCAATAATTTGAGCAACATTAGCAAAAAAAAAAATTGAATAACGAACACCAAGATTTTAACGTGGTTCGACCTCCAATGCCTACTCTACGAAACTACCAGATTAATTCTCCACTAAATTAACCATTGATTACAAGTTTTGTAAGATAAAACTATCAACCACACCCTAACCCTTTATCCTAAATACACCCAAATTCCTAATTCTCTCCAGGATTAAAAAAAAAAACCCTAATTTGTGTTACAAGATACCAAAACTTATTTTCTCCCACTTGTGTTTAGGGAGTCCTACATTACTCCTTATGTAGTGACTTCCTAATACAAATAAAAAAGGTATACACAATAAAATATGGAAATAAAAAAAAACCTAAATATTTTCCTCCCGCTTTCAAATCGGACCTAGCCTAATTGTCTTCGTTTCTTCATTAATTTGAGCCAGTACTCTACATATTTCAACCAAAAAATAAAGTCTATCTTCCGGTGATTTTCATACTCAACCATTGCCATAGAATAAATCAGAGATCACAAATAAGTTATTCTCCAAAATCTCGACCATTGAGGTCCTCTAAAGACGCCACATGCACTAAAAGTTGTGTGTGGGTATTAGTTTCCATTGATTGTTTTTATTTTCCAAAAAGTGATAAAAATGTACTGAGAAGTGCGTGTGCATGGTTTACGTGCACGCCATATGGAGTAACCTCTTTGGCCAGCTGTGACTTTGTTCAATTTTTATCAACTTAAGATGAGATAATACATAACCATTAGAAAAATCTCCTAAAATAATTAATCTTGAATGATTGTTTTCTTTTTTGGTGAAAAGGTTGAGCAATAACATAGATCAAATCAAAATAAAGTTATTACTTGTACCAAAAAAAAATTGTTAAAACCCAACCTAGAGAGGCATATCCCCAAGCATCAATATAATAGAGGTTCACAACATCCACATGAAGTACATCAAAATAGAATAAACAAAAAGCATCCAACAAGACTCTCATTTTAACAAGACCATACACACAATAGTTAGCTTCCCTATAGTTATGTTCAATCTTGTGTTGACTAAACAAACGCAACAAGCACTTGCAGTCTTCAATGATAGTCTCATTATGATGGGTGGAGGAATAAGCACCTATTATCAAGTCAATGGCAATCTTTGCATTCATAACAATATGTATATTTTAAATATTGAGATTGAAAGCCATTATGAGGTCATTTGTGAGACCTCATATCTTAACAATGACACTAATAGCAAAGCCAATGCCTTTAACTGAGTTACCCTTATAACATCCATTTATGTTGATCCAGTATCTGTAGATAGCAATTTCATCTCATAGATCGACTTGTTACAATTAGACACTGAATTTTTTTATTTTTTTTATGGAAATGCTAATAGTTTAGTTTTGAAAATGTAAAAATTCAATTACATACTTTTTTTTCCTTCTTCTTTTATCTTTTTCTTTCATCTCATTTTAGCTATAAATTCCTCGAGGGTGTTTTAGTCTCACAGTTTTTATTTATATAATGAAATCTGTCTATTTTTTAATTCTTTTAAATTTACCAAAATAAATTTGTTTATCTCTAATCTTAAAAAAATCAAAACTTTGTATTTTTCGAAGATAAAACAAAGATAATACAATATTGAACATGTAAATTCCAGGCAATCTCATAACCATCATCTCAAATTTCTCTCTATATCTAAAAAATAACTATTAAATTCATTGTTTCCACTAATTCTTTTCTTTATAAATTTAGTTTTACTAATATTGTTTGGTTAAATATCACTGGTTCCATTGTTTGTCTCTTTGGTCAATTTGGTTTTAAGTTTTCAATTGCGACAAATAAGTCTCCCAATTATCAACTTTGTCCAAGCCCCCATCAAATCCACCTAAACCCGTTTATGTTATTGCCAAGTAGTATGATAGAAGAGTTTAGCCAGCTCCTTAAATTATGTATCCCCTAACTCCATTCAATGGCAGACTGACATTGCAAAAACAGTACAATTAATATCTCACCAAGGACATAAAATTTTTGTAAGACAATATTGGAAAGCTCAATAGGAGGATAATCTTATTATGCAAACTTAGGTATAGAAATTAAACTTCAAAATGTCAAGGTTAGGATTTTTCAAATTTATTTTTGTAATAATGGTAACTCAAATCGAGAAATTTCTTTTCATAAAAAAGCCCCTAAGAAAATGCTTAGTAAAACTCGGAACATTGCATCATAGTATATTAATTGTAACTCTTGGGTTAAATCTATCATCATAATTTCAAACTTTTCAAAATAAAACATTTTAAAGCCAATTACGACGGTTAAGTTTACATATATAAGTACAATTGTCAAATTATAAACCATAAAATTTGTGCTTAATAATTTAAGATGTAAACTAGTTTATACTTGTAAGGCTCATACTCTTAATGTAAGGGTAAATTGGTAAAATTATGACATATATATATATATATATATATATATATATATATATATAAGTGATTTAAAACTTGAGTTTGAAATGGTTTTTGAAGAAAAAGAGTTAAAAAGAACTTGAGGAAGGAAACATGTAAATTTTATTGCATAAATGGGAGAATCGGCCAATTGGTAACCCAATCAGTCGACTGGTGATGTGATGGTGGTTGATTGGGCGGTCAATCGGTAAAGAAATTGATGGGCAGTCGATTGATGACCCAACCGTTTGGTTGGTAGGGTAACCGATCAATCGGTCAGCTGGCCGATCGGTTGGTTGGTTACTCGGTGAGGCATCTGGGCATGGAACTGATAATTTTTGAAATTTTGTTTGTAACCAATCAGTCGACTAGTCAGTCAAAATTTTTTATATAAAAGGGTTTTGAGACATTCAAAATTCATTTCTAAACATTTAAACTTCGATTTCTCTCTTTACCACTTATTGTCTCTTTAGAAAATCTCTCAAACAGTAAGAATTTCAAGAGTTTCACAAATCTAGTATTGATTATAACTGATCAATGACGTATTTCAAGAATTTGAGAAAAAGCTTTGGAAAGATAATTTCCTTAATTTTGTTCTTCTATTGAAATGTTTTGATTTTGAGAAGCTTAGTCTTCATAATTTTCTTAAAAAGGATTTGAGTTTGAATTCAAACTAAAAGAAAAGAAATTTAATCGAAAATTGTGAATTTTGAGTTATAATGAAGCATGCATACACATTCATAAATTTAATCCAATATAGTATAAATTGAATTATGAGATAGTGAAATTGATATGAACATTATGGTTAGGTGGGGGTGAGCAATACTATCATATTGCTCACAGGGGAGAGCCAAAGGTAATGGGGTGATCCACAAATAGCGTTTGTGTTGTGGTGAGTTCAGTTTACTGTTAGTAAGTGAGAAGAACTAAATATATGAATAAAACTTGAAATGAATAATATTATGAGAAAAGTTATTTAATATATTATGAATATGTTTGATTTGATGAAATACATGATATATGTATCAATTGGATTATTCAAGAGAAATATGATTCATGAAATGATTGAAAATATGAATATATGATAAATTGATGAAATTGTATCATTGGAAGGATAAGTAAAATTCTTATGATAAAAAATTAGATTTTATGAGGAAAAAAATCACTTGATGATTGTATTATATGCTATGTTTGCTTGTATATATTTGTTCATATGCATTACCGAACCACTAGAGAGATGGAGTGTGTGGTCCAAAGGAATGCAAGAACCATGGTTGGTCTAGATGAAACATGCCAACATGTGGGGACACTTCCTCAACAACTGTACCAGGTGATAGTATGGAAAAGATGTGAAATGATGTGATGTGATGATATGTGAAAAATAAAAATAAATGATTATGATTAGATATAATATGATGATATGTGGAAGGAAAGAAGGAAGTTTATGCATTCATTTATTTATTTATAATTATTGAGATGCTGAATACATCAGAATGACTATGAAATTGTGATAATATGACTGTAAATCTCATGATGAGATAGTTGTGATAAGAAAATGATGAACTTGATATTTGACATGATATCCATATGATAATTGAAATATATGGAAATGATATGAGATAAAAACAATTGAATAAAAGAAAGTATTGAAATATATATGAATGTGATTAAAATATGATCAAAAGTATACAAACCGAGTACTTCTAGTAAATTGAAATTCACTGAGTTTGTAAAACTCATTCTCCATTATTTAAATAAATTTTAGGTCGCAACTGATAGATTATTTGATTTGAGATCCATAATAAGTATCTAGATAAGTTCTCGTGGTTGACATCCTCTGACAAGAAAAGAAAAGAAAAAAAAGAAAGAAATGAAAGAGAAAAGAAAAGAAAAGAAGAAACAAAAGAGAAAAATAGTTATATCAGTTTTGTACATGTACATGCATCAATGTAATATTTTTATAAGTTTTGTAAATAAAATATTGTATTTCCTCAGTAAAAGGGTTGAGACAAACGTTTGTAATTATTTTCAAGTTATAAATGGAGTAGTTGTTGCATATAAGTCGTGTTTCGTGATGAAAATTGATGACACTGTTTCAGGTAAAAGCTCACATGAAATGGGTCGTTATAATACTGACTCACATATAAGTTATTAAATAATGTGTACTTTTAAAAAAAAAACAAAAAAAGATAAAATAAATATGAAACTCTCTCCATCTTAATTTTCAGAAGAGTATTAATTTTTCTCAACTTTTAAAAGGAAAAAACCTATGCTGTTAGTAATTATGAAAATAAAGTAATGGCAAAAAAGCATTGTAATATTCTTAAGTTTCAACAGAATAATGAAAAAAATGGGAGCCATACAAAAATACTATACTTTTTTACATTTTATTTTTATCTTTCACAACAAAACTATGACACTGTTTAAATTTTTATTAAAGCATGCTGGCATAAATTAGTTTTATTTTGCTATTAAAATATGTTTTTAATAATAACCCAAACAACACTTATATGTTTTTATTATTTTCTATATAAAAAAATTTATTACTATTACGGTTCTTCTTAACAAAAAGAAAAAAAAATTTAGTATTATTAAATTCAATTATTTTTTTTTCATAAAAAATTAATTTAATTTTAAATTTTAAAAAAATTATGTTCTAACCCGTGAGATTTATCTAATGATTTAATTACCTTTAAATTTTTAATTTGTTTAAATCGATTTTTTACGTTTTGACGTTATATCAATCAAGATTTTTATCAATATTAAAACGTAAAAGATAAAAAATCAATCTAAACAATTAAAAAAATAATTAAACCATTGAACAATTCTCATGTTAGAACATAATTTTCCTTTAAATTTTCATTTGCATTATTTTAAACGCAAAAGAATAATTTGGAAATCAGGAACGCAATATACACTAAAAGGCCAAAACAAGCACGCTCTCGCGACAAAATCCCATTTTCGCATCCCTCACTACCTTCATTCTCTTTTATCGTGCCTCCACTGTTATATGCGCCTTCATCCTCCTCCTAATCTTCACCTAGGGTTTTCACTTCCTTTTCGGGTTTTTTCGAGCTGGAATCTCTTGCCTTCCTCCGTCGAATCTCCATGCGCTGCTGGTTCAGCGGCTTCGTTGATTAACTCCATCCTCTCACACTTAATTTCTGTTTCTTTTTCTCTCTTGATCCCAGACAGAACATAAGGTTTTATCTTTCCATTTTCTTTGGCTATGGTTTCTCGATTAGGGCAAGGGCAAGGTTAATTGGTTGATTGTTTGATTGGGGTTGTATTAAGGGGTTTCTTGTTCCTTTGGGCTTTTCTTGGATTTGGATGGCATTGGGGGATTTGATGGTGTCTCGGTTCTCGCAATCTTCTGTGGCGGTAGTCTCGAACCACTTCGACGAGTGCGCCTCGAGCCACGACGATGGTGATTTGGCCTCTCAGAGGAGGGATTCAGAGACTGCGAGCAGTAGTTACGGCAATGCCACGACGGTGACGACCACCACCAGCATGACCTACTTGCCCCAGACTGTTGTGCTATGTGATCTTCGACACGAGACTTTCGAGGCCTGTTTGCCCACAGGTCCCTCTGATAGTGGGCTTGTGTCCAAATGGAGGCATAAGGACCGAGTAAGATTGCTTAAACTCACTTATAAAAAAAAGAAAAAGATTGCTTGAACTCGTTGTCTTATGTGAATCACTTTGTAATTTGGATGAATATGAGCTCGTGCTTTGCCTTTTTCAGTGTTCTATTTATTGGTTAATGATGTTTCTGACTAAATAATACGAGTTAGTTTGAGCGTTGCTTTTATAAATTGGTGTAGTTACCTTGTAGGTTCTTTTTATTCACATATAATTTAGGCTCAAAAAACCTGCCATTGTTGAGGCTTTTAAGAAATTAGCTATGGAAGCCACAAAGATGACTTTTTTCAGATGCGGTATTGGGGTAATTACCATTGTGTCATGCGGAAAGTTCAAAATCTTCTTGCTAATTGGAGGGCTTGAAAAAAAGGAAGAGTACATTTCACATGTCCTAGAAGAAAGCCAAGATGTGCAAATCCTGATGTCCAACATGAACAAGCCATTTGCTTCCTAATGATGAAAACTATGAAGCTGCTGAATTGAACTAGGCGAGGTCTTGGAAGGCCATCATATTCATGATTTACTTTTCAATGAAATTCAGCCTTAAAGTTATGATTGAAAATAACGTTTTCCTCATTCTAAAAACTAAAGAGACCACATTGTTACATCAAGGGTCTGCTTAGTTTGGTGGGCCAGGCACTGCATTTTTCTCCATCCACTATTCCTTGAAAAGAAGGGGCTGGTGATTGTAAATCAAGAATCCATCCATGAAATGCATCCATTTGACGTAGGAGAATGAGATAAATGGTTAACAATATTGAATTTAGCCCTACCTAAGTTGCATTGATCAGGAAGTGTCCAAATTTTGGATACCAAGTTATCAATTGTCTATTTTGGCTGTCCACTTCAATAAATTGATTTTGATTTCAAGTCTTGCTGATGCACAAAAGACGTGTGAAACATGGGAACACAACAAATATAGAATAAAAGCTGAAGTCATTCCGAAGAAATCATCAGGAAGAAGTTGAGTGAAGGATGTCTTATATCATTTCGTCCTGTGCATCTTAGGTACATTTAGGAACCATGTGCAAAAGATTGATTAGATCATGTAAATGTAGTCCACAAGTCATCAGGGTTGAAGTAGATGAATAAGATTTGATGTTTTAAGTATTTTTCAAAGGGTATGACCTTAAATTGGGTCTATTGGAGGATGAGGTTTTATATATCTAGCCTCTTACTTATCAAGAAAGGTGTTATATATCTAACCTCATCTAATTCTAGATTAACACTTAGTTAAGCCATAGATGTAATTGTTAGTAAACACAATGTGACCCTAAGAAAGGATCACAGCTACCCCTTCTTCTCGTTTGTTGTGAGTTTTGGCCGTATAGCATTAGTGGAAAATATGAATATTTGTCTGTCGTTATGTTTGAAAAATAGTGTAAGCATCAATTGGGAGACTTGCTGTGAAAGGCGTTCTCTTCTTTCTAGTTTTCTTTTTCTATGTAATGATTTATTAGGAAGAGAAAATACTATGAAAGAATGCCATATTTCTTTACAGTAGAAACTTTGAAAGACCCGGGTACCTCAAAAGATTTAAAGAGAATTAGGAAAAATAGTAATGTCGAAGCAATATACTGGTCACTGGGGTTGATTGTTGGACATGGCAAGCAGCCAATGTTTCCAGTCTCCTTATAATGAACATGATGACCTGAAGCTGGTATAATATAAGAATGTTTCTTTTGCTTAGAAGGGTTTGAATGGTGTTGCCAAAAATATCATGTAATTTTTCTCTATGTTTTTAATGAAATTTCCATGTTTCACTCCAATCTGGTGAATGGTTGTTAATATACTTGGAAGTTTTATATTGCATTTTTTTTAACTCAACTTTTTTTGTGCAGATGAAGACAGGATGCGTAGCTCTAGTTTTGTGTTTAAACATTAGTGTTGATCCACCTGATGTAATAAAGATATCTCCTTGTGCCAGGATGGAATGCTGGATAGGTGCCTTTTCAAACTGTTGATTGTCTCATACTGCTTTACATCTTTGCTCTGTGTTGGTTCTTAATTTATTTCTATCATTGTTTTTGTTGTCTTGTTTTGGGAACTGCTTAGGTTACCAATTTTTTGTGAAGTTTCATTAGTCTGACTTGTGAGGGTTATAATTTCGTTTAATTAAATTACAGAAAATGTATGAAGCATGCATGATTTGTGAATATTTGCTAATGATTTGTCAATGATTATTTTTTCTTATATTTTTGCTTTACATGATCTTTTCCCTTTTCCGTTTATCTAACTTTGTGTTTGCTCCAACTTTTGCTATCCTTGTGATGGTATTATGTTTACCAATATACATGTCAGATGAGGAATAAGAATGCTGATAAAATATTTCAATGCCAAATTCATCATTGATGTTACAAATATGTAGGTAGATGTGTGTGTGTTTATTCGGCTGTACTGAAGATATGGATTTCTTTTTGCTCGAGTTTTTCTAGAGGACTGCTGTTTGGTGCTTGAGTATGCTTGAAGTCAAAATTATTTCCATCATCTTTGTATGTTTATCTGTGTAAAACTCATGTTATACCTTAGTGCATTATTTGGTTGCCAAGAAGGGAGGAAAGTACTAGAAGTTGGAATCTCAATATCATCATAACTTCAAAGCAGTTTTGGTCAGATTTCTTTTCCTGTCATCTATCCCCTTGGCAACCAAATGAAGCATAGCAGAAAATTAAATTATATTTTCCCCTCAGCTTCATCTTTTCATAGGTAGAAACTAGGTTACTCTGCTTTTTCAATATTAATAATCTCTGTTTGTTGCAGATCCATTTTCTATGGCGCCTCAAAAAGCACTTGAAACAATTGGCAAAAATTTAAGTACTCAGTATGAAAGGTGGCAACCAAGGGTGAGAACATTTTTGCCATGTTCCTTCGTTTTTTTTAGGTTACTGTGTCAAGTTCGTCTTTCAATTTAACTTGTTGAGGTGTTAGCAGGCACGTTATAAGGTTCAACTAGATCCCACTGTGGATGAAGTGAAGAAACTTTGTACTACATGTCGCAGATATGCTAAGTCCGAGAGAGTTCTGTTCCATTATAATGGACATGGTGTGCCAAAGCCTACTGCTAACGGTGAAATCTGGCTATTCAATAAGGTTTTCATTCTTACTTTATTGAAGCTCTTCCTATGCTGTTCTGTTTTCATCATTTGCTATATTCTGACCCTTCTTTGATTTGTCTTGTTTGTGGGCAGAGTTATACTCAGTATATTCCCTTGCCAATCAATGACCTTGATTCCTGGTTGAAGACACCATCTATATATGCATTTGACTGCTCTGCTGCTGGGAAGATCGTTAATGCATTCATAGAGGTACTTACTTGTGTTCTGCCATCAATTTGGTAGTAGGATCATTTTTAGAAAGTGGGACTTTCATCTCATTCTGTTCTTCCGGCTCTTAATGTATTGTTGGACTGGATTTTCTTGATAGCTTCATGACTGGGGTCCTTCTAACTACTCTGGATCCACGAGGGACTGCATCCTGCTTGCTGCTTGTGAAGCGCACGAGACTCTTCCTCAGAGTGCTGAATTTCCTGCAGATGTGTTTACTTCTTGCCTCACCACACCCATCAAAATGGCTTTGAAATGGTGAAACTTGTCTCCTTTTCTGTTGTTTGTTTTGGATATTAATCCAAGTTTTGATTTTATTTCTGGATAATATGCTGCAATTCTCAAATTTTGGGCACAAATTTTTACTGTGACCATCCCTTTTCTCTTGTTTGGATATGGAACCTGAGTTGTTTGTAGTATAATTACAAGAACTGATTTTAACAATGTTCAGAGTAAAGTACTTGTATACTTTATAGCACCTATAACCTGTTATATGTGATTGGTGGATGCTCTGACCAAGTAGGTGCACAGCCTAGGCAAAGTAGGGACATCTTTTAGCCTGACATAGCCATTTTGGTCTAGTGTAAGTGTAGTTTTTCGTTGTACTTTTCTATGATATGTGTTGAGTGTAGTCCATTTTTGTTTGCCTGGATTTGCGTATTAGTAAGCTCTGTTTTTTTGTTATACAGTTTAATGATATACAGCTATTGTATGTCATTCAATAAATTTCTTCGACACACATGTGGAGGATGCAGGCATGCTATATATGGACGAAAAGCTTATATGGGCTGTAAATAGCATAGAGTTCGTGGTTCTATCTTGTACTGGAAACTTAAACAATAACTTTATCCTCTCTTGTTGATAGATAATTTAGCAGAACTTAAAAACAGTCGAATAAGACATAAATTTGGATAAGTGTAGTTCAAATTACAATTCAAGTTTGCTTACTTTATGGATCAGAAGTCATTGTATATTGATATGTGCAAAGCACTTAGAACTTGATGAGCAGTATTACTTGTGGCATGGGAGCATAATGTAGGAATGTTGGGCCTGCTTTTATTTCATTACTCCATGTGGTCCAGTGATATATGCCAGTAACTCTTCCTGTTATTATCATTATCATTATCATTATCATGATCTTTCAGATACTTATCTGGCATGTTAACATGGAGATGAAGATTCTGAAGATGGAACTGCAGAAAGTGCCTTCTTTTTGGCATTTCCATTAGTTTAGTGGCTGATTATCCCTTGAAAATTCTTTGTAGTTTATTTGAATATTCTGTCTTGAGTTCCATGTTGACTAATCTATATAAGAGGTATCTGTTCTATTCAAACATAAGGAAACAGGTGTTACTTTTTAAATTTAGAGAAATGGTAGAGTCATTTGAATATATATATTTTTTGGGAGGATAGGGCAAAGAAATTTACACCTTTATTAACGTTCATATCCTTAGGACTTGTCCAGTTATCTGTTAGCGCATTGTGCCCATTTCTGAGAGGCTAATTTATTTCAAGCTTTTACAGTTAATGTGTGAAAGAAAAAAATTCAAGTATATTATTTTCTAGAGAAGTGATCCTCTCCTTGCATTATTGGTGCCTATAAACAGATCCACCCATAGTTTCCAGAGTTGTTGAGTTGGTTGTTGTCAGATGATGTAATCTTTTGAAAATATCCTTCACTTTGTTTATCATAAGGTTCCATGCCTTCGGAGTTAGCCACGTTTTTTAGATTTAGATACTGGGTGGGATGCGTTTTAAAATTAATACCTTCCTCACAACTTGTTTTGTTGGTTAGTAGTTTTTTAGTTGGATTTTGTTGATTAGTATAATTGATGCTACATTTTATATCTCTCTGCAAATGACTTATGAATGTTTTCTGGCCTTAGTCATTTGAATTATTTTCTTGTATGTTTTCTCCATTATCTTTATTATTTACTTGTAGCTTTGCTTATTATACTGTGGTATGCAATTCAGTTTTTGTTCATTGATGATCTATGTTTTAGTTGGTCTTCGTAATCTTATAATGGTTATTTTGTCTTGCAGGTTCTGCAAACGTTCATTACTTCGCGAAACCGTTGACGATTCACTTATTGACAAAATTCCTGGCCGACAAAATGACCGTAAAACACTTCTAGGGGAATTGAATTGGATTTTCACAGCGGTGACTGATACCATTGCCTGGAATGTTCTCCCTCATGGTATCTTCTTAAAGTTGATATATGCGTTCTTATGCACTCTCTTTGATTGAACTGTTCATTTGTCTCTTTATGGTCCATTTAACAAGAATGTAGTTTTTCACTGCAGATCTTTTCCAGAGACTTTTTAGACAAGATTTGTTGGTTGCCAGTCTGTTTCGAAATTTTTTACTTGCTGAGAGAATTATGCGGTCTGCAAATTGTTCCCCAATTTCTCACCCAATGTTGCCACCAACTCATCAACATCATATGTGGTACTACATGCGATACTTGTTCAGTTCTGTACTTCTGTTACATGTTTTAAGTGTTTTGTCAGTGTGTCATTTGCGCTGCAGGGATGCATGGGATATGGCTGCTGAAGTTTGCCTCTCTCATCTTCCTCGGTTAGTTGAGGACTCTAATGCAGAGTTCCAGGTGTGTCTTCCCTAGTGTTTCTGTTAATGATTTACCCTGAATTCACTTGATTTCTGATGGAGTTTCACATAAATATCAAAAGCATAAAAAGGAATAATGCTTCTTTTATCTGATTTATGTTATTTATTGTTTAAGTAGCATCTGTTTGTTTCTTTTTTCAGCCAAGCCCATTTTTTACTGAGCAGTTGACGGCTTTCGAGGTATGGCTTGACCATGGATCCGAACATAAGAAGCCACCAGAGCAGTTGCCCATTGTTCTTCAGGTGTGGCACTTGGTTCATACTTGTTTTGGGGGCTTTATTGCTAAATCTTCTTATAGTACAGTGATTTACAGGATGTAGGTTGAATGGTTTCTATACTAACAGCTACGAGTCTTCTTTTGATAGTTTTCAATGGGAAAGTGAGATGACATTTTTTCTGTTTTTGTCAGTACTCATTTTCCTTGTTGATATTCATTCAGCTGTGAGAATGTCAGTTGGCCATGTGTATCTGTTAATAATATCGTCTGTGTATGTTTTCTGGTGCTGGCATAACCAATTTCTAGTTAATAGTGCTGACTTTATAATTGTAGAGGAAATTGAAACGACTGTCATGGGTAGTGTTGGTTTCCATTTTAATTTTATGATGAGTGATAAGGATTCTGCCTTTTGGTCATGTTATCAAGTCATGTAATTGCTTGAATGGGTTGTTGAAATTTATGTCATGCGTTCTCTCCACCTTCGTCGTTGTTGATAAATGAAACTCTATAGATATCCATTTGAACTATACTGACCAATCAGTTGACTATTTTATGTTTCAGGTTTTGCGCAGTCAATGTCATCGATTTCGTGCACTAGTTCTTCTGGGAAGATTCCTTGACATGGGACCGTGGGCTGTAGATCTGGTAGTTATTGGTGTCTGCTGTTTCACTTATTTTACTTATGTTGAAAATATTTGCTTGTTGGTGTGGTTGTGTATTGTATCATTGCTTACTTGTGGTGTGACTTCTTTTTTTGTAGGCCTTGTCTGTAGGAATTTTTCCGTATGTTCTGAAGCTTTTACAAACAACAACACCAGAACTACGACAAATTCTTGTTTTCATATGGACGAAGATTCTGGCACTTGATAAGGTATATTTAGAAGTGCTTCCTAATTTACTGACTCTATAAATGCACGCATTATATTTATGCTTGCACTGTTCTCATGCTCGCATCTGAGCTTGGTCACTGATGCACAAACAAAACAATGTAACTCTGAGTGTATATATATTACTCTATACATGTGAGCTCTCTTTCCCTCTCTCTCTCTCTCTCTCTCTCTCTCTTTCCTATCTCTCTATCTATCTATCTATCTATCTATCTATCTATAGAGAGTAAGGATCCGTTTACACTCGATGTAAGAATAATGACGTCTTAAACTACTTTGTACTTTTTTGTATAAAATGTTTTTCTTAATAAAACTGGCTGTTTGTTTTAACTTTTTATTCATGTAGATCTTGCACACCAAAATTTACTTCGATCAAATATTTATAAATGTTTCATCTACATTGCCATATGGATATAAAAGGCTCTATTTAAAGAGCTATTTATAAATGTTTTGTCGATGTGAAATTTAGAATACATGATTGACATGGATTGTAGATTAAATTCAATGGTCGGTTTTGTAAAGAACAACTTATACAAAAAGTTAGTTGTGTAAGCCGTCATTATTTTTACACCTTGTTTAAATGAATCGTCTCTTGTTTATGAAACTTTGAATCCAAAACAGCAAAACTTAGTGGATTTTGGTGGAAGTTTCTACCATAGCTGTGCAATGTATGTGGTTGTGTGTGTGTCAGTATTCATGTAGTCTTCACCTTGGTGGAAAAGGTGAAGATAAAGTCATGTAGTTCATCACTATGGAGAAATAACTTTAATAGGCCTTTTCAATCTTTTGGCAACTGAACATGTTTTGTTTATGAATCAAGCTTGTTGTTATTGTTTATGGGTCTATTTCAGGCTGGAAATTGCGCTACAATGTGAAAATGTCTCTCTTCATGTTTAAGCTAATGTGTTACTATGCATCCCCTGCGCCTTCTTTTTATTATGTCACAACAGCAATAATTAGAAATGTCTTGTGGGATTGTAGTCATGTCAGGTTGATCTCGTAAAGGATGGGGGCCATACATATTTCATCCGGTTTCTAGATAGCATGGAAGCATATCCTGAACAACGGGCCATGGCTGCATTTGTTTTGGCTGTCATTGTGGATGGCCACAGAAGGGGCCAGGAAGCATGTATTGAAATGGGTTTAATCCATGTGTGCTTGAAGCACCTTCAAGGTTCCCTGCTAAATGATGCGCAAACTGAACCCCTTTTTCTTCAGTGGCTTTGCCTGTGTCTTGGAAAGTTGTGGGAGGATTTTACGGAGGCACAAACAATTGGTCTGCAGGCAAATGCCCCTGCTATATATGCTCCTCTACTGTCTGAGCCCCAACCAGAGGTTTACCTCTTTAGCTTGTGGTTTTTCTTTCTGAATAGAAGAATGATTTTGAGGTCTAATCTAACATATTATTTCAGGTTAGGGCTTCTGCTGTTTTTGCGCTGGGTACCCTGCTTGATGTTGGGTTTGACTCATGTAGAGATGGTGTTGGAGGAGATGAAGAATGTGATGATGATGAAAAGATTAGAGCTGAAATTAGTATTGTTAGAAGCCTTTTAAGTGTTGTATCAGATGGAAGCCCACTAGTCAGGGCAGAGGTTGCAGTAGGTATGTGAATAGTTATCACATATGCATTATGCATGTTGCTAGGCGGTAAATTTTTTGAAGTTTTTTTAATTTCGTTTAATTTAGTTTATAAATATTACATTTATATGATTGGGTGAAAATCAGAGTTTGGGCATTTGGAAGCATTATGAGACGATGCATAAAACATTTTGTATCTATCAATGACAAACCTCCTTGTCTCTGCATTAAAGCACACAAGTATTGGTGCTTTCCTTAATTGCAGTTTTCTTTTTGTTTGGGGGAACTCTTAATTGTTACCTCTGAGAATTGTGACTCTGAATCATAACCGAGTTTGTCCTTTTCTTGACAGCTCTTGCACGCTTTGCCTTTGGCCACAAACAGCACCTGAAGTCAATTGCTGCTGCATATTGGAAACCTCAGTCTAATTCTTTGCTGAATTCATTTCCATCATTGGCCAATCTTAAAGGGACAGGAACTGGAAGTATTGTTTCTTCACAAATTGGTCCTTTGACAAGAGTTGGCAATGATAACCAATCAGCGTTTCGAGATGGAAGGGTCTCAACCAGCAGTCCTCTTGCTACTTCTGGAATCATGCATGGATCTCCATTGTCTGACGATTCATCTCAGCATTCTGATCCTGGTGTGTTGAATGATGGTGTCAGCAATGGAGTTGTTAACCATTCAAGGTCGAAACCCCTGGATAATGCAATCTATTCACAGTGTGTTCTTGCTATGTGTACTTTAGCCAAAGATCCATCTCCACGGATCGCAAGCCTTGGTCGGCGGGTTCTGTCCATCATTGGGATTGAACAAGTGGTGACAAAACCTGTAAAGTCCACCGGTAGCGGTGTCCGACCAGGTGAAGCCACAACAGCATCCCCAACTCCTACTCTTGCTGGGCTAGCACGTTCATCTTCATGGTTTGACATGAATGCAGGTAACTGTTGTTGGTTTATTGAAATCCATTACATTCTGGTATAGTTTATCTATCGTTTTGTGTTATTAATTTGCACAAGAGTGCAGGTAACTTTTGTTGGTCATTTGAAATTCATTACATGCTGGTATAGGTTATCTATCTATTGTTACTAATTTCATAGATCTAGCTTTTAATTGTGCTCATTTTTTCCACCTTATGCTTTAGCCGACTTCTGATACTTTTGGTGTCAATTTATTCTGTTCGCATATTCAAAATTGTAAATTTGTTTAATATTGAGTTGTTATTGTCAGGTCATCTTCCTTTAACATTTAGGACTCCTCCTGTCAGTCCTCCTCGGACAAGTTACTTAACAGGAATGCGAAGAGTTTGTTCTTTAGAGTTCAGGCCTCACCTGATGAATTCTCCGGACTCAGGATTAGCTGATCCGCTTTTAGGCTCTGGTGGTTCTGGGGTTTCAGAACGCAGTTTACTTCCACAAGCAACTATGTACAATTGGAGTTGTGGCCACTTCTCCAAGCCACTTCTTACTGCAGCAGATGACAGTGAAGAAATATTAGCTAGAAGGGAAGAGAGGGAAAAATTCGCACTGGAGCACATTGCAAAATGCCAGCACTCTTGTATGGCTCTTGTTTTCCATTCATTTCTTTTTTGGTAGTTATTGCTGAGGAATTAATGTGTTTTATTTTTCTGACCAGCTGTTAGCAAGCTTAATAATCAAATTGCCAGCTGGGTTTTGAAGTATGAAACGGGTACAAAAACAGCCTTGCTTCAACCTTTTTCCCCTATTGTGGTTGCTGCAGATGAGAAAGAACGGATTAGGTATGCATGTTTCTGTGATTCATTAATCTTCAATGAAGTAAGTTCTATATTAAACTTGCTGAGTGTGGCCTGTAAATAGGAAATAGTATACTGCGTTGCATTGTGTTTAAAAATAGTATACCATTTTTAGAAATCTATAGCTGTTTTGTTAGTAGTTCACAGTTCACACTTTCTGTTCCTTTTTTCTTTCTTGGTGCTTCTCCTTTATACTTCCTGTGTACTTGATTTGTCCATCATTTGCTGTCTAATTAATAATTTGTTACTAACTGAGAAAATAAAAGAAAAGAAATATTGACATTCTGAGCTTTATAGATTTTTCTTATATTTTTCAATTTCCTTATTATGTTACTCTATGATTTATGTGTAACAATAATTTGCATGTTTCAGAATTTCACTTTGCAAGTATTTTAGATATTAGTATTGTTTATCTTGACATTAGTATTCTTTATATTTTCTTATAAAAAAGTATTGTTTATATTTCAAATCACTGCATAACTGTTTAACAGCTTGAGGACAGAAAGTTCATCAGTCCATGTCCATAGTTACTTTTTATCGCATTATTATTGGGCTTTCAATACTCAAGTGATTACTTGTTTTGAATGTTACTCAGATTATTTGCTGTTGCTTTCTTTTAATGATTCATTTGTTTTATGTCATTTGATTTTAGTTATTTGCTTGCTTGTGTATTAATCATTTGGCATTTATTTTCTTCTCAGGGTATGGAATTATGAGGAAGATACCCTTCTCAATGGTTTTGATAATCATGTTTTTCCTGACAAAGGAATTTCTAAGCTTTGCCTTGTTAATGAGCTTGATGACAGCTTGCTTCTTGTTGCTTCATGTAATATTATGAACTTCTGACTTTGAAAGTTGTGTGTTACTTAAAAGGGGTCTCTTTTTTTTGTACTTGAAGGGCTCTTGTTGGATATTAAAGATTTTTCAATAAATCTTATTCTTTTCTCATTTCATGTAGGTGATGGAAATATTCGGATTTGGAAAGATTATACACTGAAGGGTAAACAAAAGCTTGTTACTGCATTTTCTTCAATTCAAGGTCACAAACCTGGTGTGCGAAGCTTAAATGCTGTGGTGGACTGGCAACAGCAGTCTGGATATCTGGTACATGCTTACTTTAAGATGTAATGTGTAAGACTATTTCATACTTATAACTTAATATTGAAAATGCTGTGATTCATTTCCCCAATGTTACATCACTAGTATGCTTCGGGAGAGGTATCATCCATCATGCTGTGGGATGTGGATAAAGAGCAGCTTGTTAATTCTATTCCCTCATCATCAGATTGCAGCATCTCAGCATTGGTGAGTTGTTCTATGTCCATTTTTAATGAAAATTCAGGCTTTTTATTTTGCTTGAAATACTTTGACTTGGTTATTAGGAATTTTTTTTGCTTTCATTTTCATGAGAATGAATTCCTGCTTAGAGTAAGATCACTGTGAAGTTCAAAACATTTTGCGTAATTAAATGTATCAAATTAATATATTGCAGCAGGTTAGGTTGGCTTTCTTTGGATGTTTTGCCCCGTCACAAAGGGTTAATTGATTTTTATTGGGTAGGCTAGGATTTTCGTGCTCTCCCTCTCTATAAATTGCAATTAAAGTAGCATGTGTGTTTGGTTGCAACCATTTCTATTTCCGTTGTGACCAAAATTTATTGGTCAGTTATAGTATTTTTTTATTGTCAACCATTTAAAATTTTGTGGTCCTTATGGACAAATTAAGTTGAGCTAGTTGTTCTTTGGGCTAGGCCTAGTCAAATTCATCAAGGTTTGAGCACAAACCAGACATGAGCTTTAATTTTATTAGCTTCAACTTTTGTCATGCACCTTTAGTGAACTCTTGAGCCAAACTTGAGCCTTCAATTATCATTTAAGAAGGGGTAAAAAATGAACTATGGCCCAACAGAAATCACTCGGCTTGTAAAATATTTACAATTTTCCGAAATATGCCTGAGCCCATCAAGCGAAATTCTCGATGGTAGGATTGTGGAGAGGGCTCCCTCAGTCTCCTCTCACCTCCCTCAGCAATGTATGGGTACCCTCAGGTCCCGGTTGGGGAGTTTATGAAATATATTCTATTTCCTAGGCCAAACACCCCCTAAAAAATGGATTCAAGAAAGAATCGAAAGCTGAAAAAGAGCTTCTAACACATTGAATTTGTGTCCGAACAACTTTTTTCATAGCTATTTTACTAAACAAAAACAGTGTTTAGCTTCACAGCTGGTTATCCAAAACCATTTTGACAGCCATAAACCGAAACTACAGCTAGGCCAAATGGTACCTTGATGTGGGATGTGAATCTAGTTTATCACATTTTGTTTCTTATTGGCTATGGCTGTGTATGGGTAGTTTCATCTTATACGTGATATCATTCTTGTTTAGCTAATAGTTAAGTCATACGCAATATTTGTATCATATTGATGGGTTTTTCACACGTACTGTGTAGTCGGCTTCTCAAGTTTTTGGGGGTCAACTTGCTGCTGGTTTTGCTGATGGTTCTGTTAGACTCTATGATGTCCGGACGCCTGAAATGTAAGCACTTACCACATTATACACTTTTTGGGTGATACTGATTGTTCAGTTGGGGGAGGGGAGGCCAAGAGGGATGTCATTCAGCGTTACTAGTTCTATTTAAATTATATTAGAGAAAACTCTATCCCTTCCCTCCCTGACTTTGTGTTCAACTAATATAAGTGAAAATATAAGATTTAATGAAATTTTGGAGTTCGATTTCAAAGAATTAGTATTTTTCCTTCCTTGATTTGCTAGATTTGCTATCTTGTAGATAGTCATTGTAAATGGGTTGCATCCTCTTGGTGCATTTTTAATATACTTTTTACTTACAAAAAAAAGAATTAATATTTTTCCTGCATATGTTTTATTTGTCTTGAGCCTCTGTTTATTTGCAAAGGAAAAGCCCACAGCCCTTTCTCTTGGTATCTTCCTCTATCTCCTCATAATGTTCCTTAATACTTTACATTGTATTTACAAGTTCCTCTAAAATTTGTAATTCTTAGGCTTGTTTGTACGACTCGGCCGCATACTCAGAAATTGGAGAGAGTTGTGGGAATTGGCTTTCAACCTGGACTTGATCCAGCAAAGGTAACAGAGCACCTAGTCAATTCTTTCCTCTTTAGATGACTAGTTTCATAGTTTTCTTACTTTGAGAGGATGTTTCATTGTTCCTTACTGAAGAATTTTGTTTTTCTATGAGCTTTTTTATCCGTCTTCCTCCAGATTGTCAGTGCATCTCAAGCGGGTGACATTCAGTTCCTTGATATCAGAAATCACAAGGATGCTTACCTCACCATCGATGCTCATAGGGGCTCGCTTACAGCTTTAGCTGTTCATAGACATGCCCCAATTATTGCCAGTGGTTCAGCAAAACAGTTGATCAAAGTATTTAGTCTCGAGGGTGAACAACTAGGCACCATTAGATACTACCCTACCTTCATGGCCCAGAAGATTGGTTCTGTAAGCTGTCTCACCTTCCATCCCTATCAAGTACTACTTGCTGCTGGTACTGCAGATGCTTGTGCCTCTATATATGCTTATGACAACGCGTAAGTGAGATAAATGTTCAGTCTTTCCTGCTATCTGTTTCTTGAATCTTTGCGGCAGCAGTGCATGAGGTCTCCATTGGAGTCATTGTAGTTTCATAATTGGATTTGGATCTCATCAGATGTGAAGCATTCTGTTGCTCAAAAACACTTCACCTTCAGTGTTTCTTGAAAGAATGATCCAGTATGATCTGCTGAAACTGTATGGTATATATTCATTAGCCTCCGTTGTAGATGACGCACAGGTTGGGAAGAAACCTGCTTCTATGTATGGGGGGCTTTGGCAAATAAATTGTTATATATAGGTAAATGCATGTAAATAGTTTCTTCTATCCTCTTATTTTTCGGGTGTGTTCATTGTTTCTTCCATCCCTTTGTTCAATTTGTAAAAGCAGCACACCTGTCATTATTCTAATTCAAGTGTTGCAGACAAGTGTGTTATTGGTAATCCTCCCCCGAAGTCCGGGGGCTTAAACGAGTAAATATCCACAATCTTACGTAGAGCCTGAATCAGTAGGTACCATTTTAACCATCCAACTAGCAGGGTGTTTTAGCGGCCGCTCCCTCTGTTTTATAGCGTGTTGGATCTGATTTTTTTTTTTTTTTTGTTTTTTTGCTGCCACGCGAAATGGAAGTGGAACCTTAGATCTGAAATGATGTGACTACGCTGATTGTTGGATTAACTTAGCGTACCCATTGCAAAGCTAGTTCTTGCTTTACGTTGAAGTCTCTCATTTCAGTGCAAAGCATAAGGTGGCCAAGGGGTAGAAGAGAAGAGTTCGATCTTTCTAAGGCATGTCAGCTAGAGGTGGCAATCAGGTAGGGTAGGTTCGGGTTGTTTCAGACTTGGGTGATTTTGGGTTATGGTTCATTTGGTTTATAGGTTGGGTTAGGTTCGGGTTGTTTTAGACTCGGATGATTTTTGGTCTTGGTTTGTTTGGGTTTTAGGTATTCAAGTTACGGGTCTCGGTTGCGGGTCATCGTTGTTTGGGTTATTTTGGGTTTTAGGTTGACCTATTGGATTGTATCAATTTTTTTGAATTCAAGTTGATCTGTTAAGTTAGCTCATTTTTATTTTTTTTAAATTTCAATGTAATTATCAATTAAGAGAGAAACTTTGTTTTTATTTTTTTTTTCATTTGTTAATAATATAAGATATTAAACTCTTAGTTTAAGTAGAACAAAAGTGGGACAACATGAGTGAGACCGAGAGGGCGAAAACATAATTTTTAAAGAAAAAATTATGAAATGGGAGTTTCTTGAGTTTTCTACTATTTGAAAAAAATTATTTTTAGAAGCTTTTATATGAAGTCATGTGTTTGTTTTTTTTTAGTATATATATGTATGAATATTATTTGTGTTTAGGTCAATTAGGGGTTTAGGGTTTTAGGGTTTATGGTTTAGGGTTTGATAGTTTGGTAGAATTAATAGTTCGGTGCAATGATTTATCAATCCGAGCTATGACCAATGGACACGTATTCGTTGGTGATACTATTTGTTTGTTAATCGTTAATTGATGAACTTAATTTATAATTTTAAAAAATATCACATGATTATTAAATATAAAATAATAAAAAATGATTGTTTAGTTTTCCTTATTCCTAATGCACGGCAAGAATTGAAAGCTATTGGGTTTTTTTCCTTCCTATTTTTCTAAACTAATGTAATTGTATTTTGTGACCTTTTAATTTTAATCTTTTTTGGATTTTATTTTTGTTTCATTTAAATAGTGAGTGAATTTTATTTTATATTTTATATTTTCTTGTAGATTTGGATTAGCATATTGATTGATTTAGTGCAGTTATTGTTCATTAACTATGTATTTTTTGAAAATTCATAAGAAAACCAAAATTATTACATAATTACTGTTCATTCACTGTGAATCATCGGTGATTTGAGCTAAACACAAAAAAATAAAAAAAATAAAACCCAAATAAAAAATGAAAATTGCCCCTTACATGGATCATCCCACTAGATCCTTGGGCCTTCAATCACTTTCATTCTAAAAAAATATATATACCGATTGCGATTCAAATGAGATCATGTTTACTTGCAATAGATATATAAGACTAATTTGTAATTTGAATATTGATTCAATATATTATGGATTTAAAAGATTGATCAGTTGGTAATTATTGAATTGTAATAACAACAATAAATTATATTTTTGTATTCAAGAAACAAAAATTATATTAAAAAATAACCATGACCTTTTGGTGAGGATTGTCCTTGTTAAAGGTCATCCTGAGGCAAGGAAACTCCTTGCTGAAAGAAACCCTAAGGTGAGGATAATCCTCACCAAAATGTATCACTCTAAGGCAAGGAGAATCCTCGTTGAAACTAAGTCTAAGGCAAGAAAAGTCCTTACCAAACTCGTACCCTCTTAATAAATAAATTGGTTTGGCGAGGATTTTTGAGACTTTAGGCAAAGAAAAGTTTCCTCACTAAAATGTACTATCCTAAGGTAAGGAGAATCCTCGCTGAAACTAAGTCTAAGGCAAAGAAAGTCCTTACCAAACTCGTACCCTCTTAAAAAATAAATTGGTTTGGCGAGGATCTTTGGGACTTTAGGCAAGGAAAAGTTTCCTCACTAAAATGTACCATCCTAAAGCAAGGAGAATCCTCGCTGAAACTAAATCTAAAACAAGGAAAGTCCTTACCAAAACTTGTACTCGCTTAACAAATAAATTGTTTTGGTGAGGATTTTTGGGACTCTAGGTAAGGAAAAGTTTCCTCGCCAAAAGTTATTTTCGGCAAGGCACATTTTTTCCTTGCCAAAGAGAATATTTCTTATATTACATGGTGTAACTGAATTTAATTGGACTATTATTTGTTTTTTTTTAATTTCTTTCGTTTCCATTGAATTCTCAAACATAGAGTAACTGAATTTAACTGGACTACTATTTGTGTATTGTACTTCAATGTATATAAATATCAAATATGTTTTTCTATTTGTCAAATTGATAGCCAAATAGTTAAATTATAAAAGTAAAAGGAATAACTTATAGAGTTATAGTATATTAGTATCGTGTTTCTTATAAATAAATTTCAAATTCAATACTTAATTTACCTCGATTTTATTTATAATTATGACTATATATGAGATAACAATTTCTACTTTACCAACATTACTTTAACAAAAAAAAAATATTTTTGATACGGAAAAAATAGGTTAATTTGGGTTTTGAATTGGGCTGTTTTGGGTTTCAGATCAAGTCGGGTTCGAGTTCGAGTTCGAGTTCGAGTTCGAGTTCTATTTAATTTCACGTCATTCTGGACACGAATCATTTTAGATTTTGGATATCTCAGGTTCAGATCAATTATTTTTAATATATTTTTGAGTTTCGATCGAGTTGGATTTTGAATTAATCAAGTCGAGATTATGTCAGCTTATATACTTGTAATTTGCTAATTCGTAGTGTAATTTTCTCAGACATCTTTGGAAGTTGGGCTGTCGTATAAATGTCGAACTTCTCTTCTATATAAAAGTAAGATAATCGTGTGTGAAATATCATGCCACAGTGTACAGCTGCTTTTACACAGCGTCGATCTAAATATAAATGTAACGTTCCCAATTAAAAAACGATATCTCATTGTCGAAAGCAATGTCCTTTGAGCTCCTCAAGAAGAAATCAAATGGTCATCACCAAAAAATACAAAAAAAAAATGTGGAATGCCATGATATCAATCCAATTTCATTATCCAAACAGTGAGATAAAAATAATCAATGACATTCACATGGATACATCCTTCAAATGTATTCCAAAGCGAAAGAAAACCCTAAATATACACCATATTCACACGGATATACCCCTCCTTTTATGAACTTGCATTTCACTTTCTTCCACCTATCATGCTTTGGCCGGGAGTTCTCGACAAGCTAGGAGATGTGCTGCTTGTCACCTTATGCCTTCCATCCGCATTGCCCAGAACATTCAAATCTTCAAACAATCTGTACGAGGGAATAAAGGGCTTCTGTCCAGCTACAGTAGCAGGACTCCTAGTACCGGAAGCAATCCAAGTATCTCCTCCAATAGCAGCTGAACCGTTGCTTCCTCTTACAGGGAATGAATTATAGTGCTGCAAGGGTCTAGGCACTTGCATTGGTGTATAAGATGGATACGTGTCAGCTTTGGGAGTCCAAAACATATTACTACCAGTAGACATGTTTCTTTGGCTGCTGGAATCATCAGGATTAGCAACCCATGGTGGAGGAGGGTAGGCAGAAGAGTATTGAGAATACTGAGGTCTGAACTGTGGCTGGATTTGAGGTTGCAATTGAGACTGTAGTTGAGGTTGAGATTGTGGCTGGAGTTGAGACTGAGATCGCTGATGGAGTGGAGATCTGGATTGTGCATGCAATTGTGATTGTGATTGAGGCAGCTGGTGGGACTGGGATTGCGAGTGGAGTTCAGGTTGGCTTTGTTTCTGTGGCCGAGGTTGGGCCCATGGAACAACAGAACCATTAAACGGTGCCTGGCCTTGACTTCCAGGATAACTTTGGGAAGCATGTGGATGCCCCTGTGCGCTGGTGGAAGTGCATACCTGATGCATGTTTTGGTTAAAGGCTGACTGAGGCTCAGGGGTGTCTTGGGTGGTTGATGTTGTTGTCAAAGTGATGGCTAAGAGATCAATCATGTCCTGCTCTTTTGTAGTCCTAACTGGTACAGGTGGATCAGACAGAACTATCGCATTGCATGGAACAGGGTCTGAGGCTGCTGGCATATCCATTGAGACAGGACCTTCACTGTTTTCAGCAGATTTGGTCTGAGGAGGCATGGGCTGTGTTTTGGAATGCCTGCAATAACATAATATCTGATTTCATACAAACTAACATAAGATGTGCCATTTCTCTGATCCAAAAAAAGAATAAAAAAAACATGACCAACCTCCTAGCTAGCTGTGCAAAGTCATCTTCCTCTTCATCATCCTCATCAATCTGGCTCCTGGTGGCAACCGGTGCAGGAGGGTTACAGCTAGGTCTCGGGCTAGAGTCTCTTATTTCAGCAGGTTTGAGGTTATTAGTACGCACTTCAATTGGTTTAGAGCTTAAATTTGTAGCTTGAGTATGAAGGATGGAACCAGAAGCAATAGCATCATGTTTTGCAAGCAAACTCTGCTGACTGTCATTTAATTCGAGTCCCGAAGCTAACAGCTCCTCGTCCCTGCCACATAAAAAAAGAGCAGTTGTTTTAGACATCAACATCAGTTTATGTGGCATCTGCACACAAAGACAAAGATAGAACTAACCCCGTTGTAGTTAGCATCTGCATCAGCTTTTTTTGATTGGACTGACATCGGTTGACCAGATCAACAATCACTTCATCTTTTACGGCCTACAAATACAGATGAACTACAGATAAAAATGTTTTATTCCTCCTAAATAGCAACATGCATAAAAGTTACAAACATCATTGCTCATACCACAGAGTCACTAGGGTTCACAGCTTGTAGCATGTCATTTAAGAGGTCCATGACATTCCGCATAGATTCCAGGCTTGACAAGCTAAGGTGATTTAAGAAAATCGCAGTTAAAAATGGTGGGCTAGAGAGAGATTTCAAATACAGGTGACAAACCAAAGGGAAAACCCCTTACGTTAGACTTTCAATCTCTGTTGCCATTGTTTCATCAAGCCTTCTTGAAGAACCGCTTGGCATTCCATGACCAGCATGAGCAAACCTCGAGGTTGGATGGGAAGCAGGTGGTGTACGTATTGGAGCTGCATCTAATGAACGCCGGGGGAATTCTATTCCAGAATGCTGCCATTCATAAAACCCACAATTACAAAATGACACTTCTCAATGGATTATCACATACCACTGAATAAGGAGTTTGACCCGATAACCAAATAATACATCCTCCAAACTTTGGCTGGAGACAATCGTCAAGGAACATAATTGTCCCTTAAAAGCAAATATGCTTACCCTTAACTCATCATATGCCCAGCAATACTGAGGGTATTTTCCTCCAGGCCCACCAAATGCCTCTTGCCAAGAGTCCAACAATGCCAATATTTTATCTCTCACTTGCATGTCTACCTGCAAATTCCATCCGAATACAAGCATCAAGAACAATTAGAGGCTCTGAATAGAAAAAGCTACTAAAGGGCGCATTGTACTGAGATTAAATTGAACAAAATTATAAAAATCTAAGGTAAAAGGAAAAAAAAATAGCTGCAAATATAAGATCAAAGATTGCTCAATGCAATCATGAAGAAAAACAATGCATCCGATCCAAATCTAAAGTTCTGGCAAGAAATTTGAATAGTTTAGGTTTCCTGAAATGTAGGACTGGGAAAACCACCAGTCACGAGCCATCAAAGATATTATTGCAACAAGTAACCAGGAGATTTTCCTATCAATTCCATGACTGTTTCATATCAAAAGTACTAATCATGCCATTCTTCTATAACTAAATCCCAACCTTCCCAATTCAGGTGGACCAAACTTAAATTTCTCACCCCTAGTTAAACATGAAATGGTCTGCAGGTTCTAGACGGATTACTCATCACTTGCATGGAAAAAGGCTAGTTGATATAGAGAACAGTATTATTTCTCTCAGAGGCGAGATAAGAATTACTCAGATTGCCATCAGTGCCGTTCCCAAAGGAAACAAAGGTAAGGGCACAATTAGTTGGCCTGATAGGTTTAAGTTTAGTAACGTGGATGAAAGTAACTTAGCAAAAACCAGACAGCTTCAACATGTGCTCTCATGCAAGTGGTCAACAATACTCCATGTTACATGAACACATTTTAAATCTTTTACAACCTAAGACGGTGTGTGGACTCTAAAAGCAATCTATTCGTAAGGCAGCAGTAAAACATGCAATAAGAGAAACAAATACATAAATTAGAGAGTTTTCATGCAATCTCATGCTGAGACAATATTTCAAGAAATTACAGAATTACCTTCTTCTTCACAATTTTGACCATCTCCCCAAGTACATTTTTCTCAGCAATTTGAAAATGGACATAATCCCCACAATTCTTCACCATAGTCTCCAAAAGCTACAAAGAGGATTTAGCACACAGTTAAACGCTAGGTTGTGGTGCAGATATACAGCAAGGAGTATTACAAAAAACATTTAGCACACAAATGAGGTATGGAACTACCATTCTATAAATCAACAAGCACAATCAGATGAATCAATAAAAAGGAAATTATGAAAGTGGGTTCGATAATAAAGTACCGTCAAAGCAAGGAGTTGCACTTGAGCGTTCTTATGCTGCAACCTTCTTTTCACAGCTTTTACAACATCTTTTGCCAGCCTGAGCAATTCAACACATACCCATCAGTAAACCAGAAGTTATTTCAATATAATTTTTCCAATAAAAAATTAATTCTAAGAACAAAATTTAAAAGAGGGACCTAAGGAGATAGTGAGAGAGAGGAACTAAAACTGAATTTGAAATCAACACCACCGCCAAACATCATATTTCTATTTGCTCAATGTTTATCTTTCCTGGTCAATTTTGGTAAAAGCTTTCCAGCGAATCTCGGGGAAAACCTTGTCAACTCTCTGTAAATAGCTTTACCTATACCATATATTTCTTTCATTCTTTATTAAGAGGAAATTTTTTAAGAAAATACGGTCCTCTTATCAAACATCTCAAAAGACGTCCTGTTTCAAATTCTGAAACTAATTAAATAAAACTAAAAATGAACACTTTTCTATTGACAGCACAAGAAAAATAAAAATTAACACAACTCAAGGATTTCAGACACACGGATATAAAATAACATAACGTCAAATTAAGAGTTTTATATCAGATGACACCATAATCTATAAACATAAACATGATACACACGCATGAAAAATTATGATATGAAATTGAGAACATAGAGATGATATCAAAAGAGTAAAATTTTGGTTAAACTGGAAGGCTTAGATTATAGAAAGATACAAAGTCAAAAAAATAAAACACAGCGTTTTTTGTTATGTTAGCAATATTACCAATGATTAGAATTGATGGAATCACAGATATCGATGTTCATAGTCCAATCAGGACCAATTAGAAGGTCGCTCGTTGCCTTTTCCACGGCTACTGTAGCTGATGGTAACGAAGAAGACATCTTTCTCTCTCTAAAGAATCCAACAGAAACCTTGTTTGTTCACAGAGATAGACAGATAGAAAAGAAGAAAGCTAATCGTTTAAGTCTCTTGAATTTCCTGGAAAACACAGCGCCACAGACGTTCTCTTTGGATGAGTGGAAAGTATAAAAACCCTAGAAAAATTCCTCTTTCCCCAAAGTTAATTTGTCTGTTTTTTCCTCGCACCACATGTCCACATAGAGTCAGCAGATTCTTGTTTACCTTTTCTTCTCCTCTCTCTCTCGGAAAATTCGTTTTTTCATTCTGTCTTTCTTCCTCGTTCTAATCTTCCTAGTTTAGGTCTGCTTTTCCTAAGTCTTCTTCACCACGCGTTATTTCAATTAACTAACACACCACGCGCCACGTGGAGTAAGCTCATGCGTCATCATATAAAATAAAATAGGGTGACGCTACAGAGTGAAAGACTTTGGTCAGCTGTTTTGCTGCTACGTTTCTTACAACTTTATGCTATCTTTTTCTCCTTAATAGAAAAAAATATTAATAAGTTTGGTTAATTTTAGAAAATTACATTTTTAGTATGAAATTTATTTTTAATAACTCGTAGTTTTAAAACCCACGAATATCTGGCGACAATCAACTATAAATTTACAGTTTTCAGTTTAGTGTTTGAAAACTGTTTTCGAAAATGAAAATTAAAAACTGTGATAACTGTAACTCGAAAACTGTTTCTAAAATAGAAAACAGTAAAATGTTGTTTGGATAACCTGATTTTGAAAATAGAAAATTGTTTAGATACACATTCTTGTAATTGTTTTCAGTTTTGAGTTTAAATTTGAAATTTATATTAATTTTATTTATTATATTTACTAAATACATTTTTTAGCACACACCAAAAACTCGAAAAAAAAATATTATTTTATTTTAATATTTTAATATTTTTTATATACCATGGATCAAACATGACAAAACTTTTCTCTCTCGCCATGTATGCTTTTTATATACCATGCTTTTTTGTTTATTTTCTTTTTATCATATCTAAACAATTAAATGAAATTGCCTGATTTTATCCTCACTCTTCTTAATCCATTGTACCAATCAGGCACTATCAGAAGGTTATTGCAAGTCACCCTTCAACCCATTCTTCTAGACATTGGAGAGATCATTTGAACCAAAAACATTGGCATACAAGCCACCACAAGGTAAGAGAACATGTATTTCTAGCATAACATCAAGAGAGAATTTATATACTAACAATAAATAATTCAGAATGCATAGAATTCCAATAACCACTTAAAGCATTGAAATACGTGAATCTTCTTGCTTTCACTAGTCTCACCTTTAATCTGCATTACAAATTGAAATTTTTTTATTTTCTCGCAAGTATTATTCAGCTTTCTTATCAAAAGAAAATGAAAACCTAATTTGATATAGTATGTCTTCTCAGAATCCGTAGCTAACATGAAAAAATAAACACAGAAAATACACAACTATAAAAAGGCACAAGACATTAGTTTGCCAGCCTCTCTGCCTAGTAGGTATAGCCCTTAACAAACATTCTTTTCTTAGCTTCGTTGCTTTCACCGTCAACAGAGTACTTTCCAAAGGCTTACACGCACCAAAAGTGACTTCTTTGCAGCTTCAACATTGTCAGGACGTCCTTGCCCGTCACTGATACTAAACTTATTAAATAAAACAGGCAAGAAATGAACTAGAGGAGTATGTCATCAATAACTGCCCAGATTAACTAATCTTGAATGAGATTATTCTGTTGCCAAGCTTTATGACTCACCAAATCTCATAAAAGAATGCTCAAAAAAAGATTTATGATTTCCATTTAGTCAATTACTGTTAATCAAGAGTGATATCTGCCCCCATTGAACATCAAAGGATCTACTAGAAGTAAAAAAAAAAAAATCATTTGAGATCAAATGAGATTTTAATTGGGACCTAAAGAATGCAATACAGCCTATATAAGGTTGCTCAGTTCTTTTGCTTTGACTCCCACTTAAGGTAAAATTAGTTGAAACTATTGGAGTGATATGAGAGCCTTCAAAACAATGACCAGCACCACTAGGTGAAATTCAACTTTTAACATCTTACATTGTAGGTAACTGATGCATTTATGAACTCAACTTGGTTTAACCGACCCCTTAAACTAAGAACAGG
This sequence comes from Bretschneidera sinensis, assembly GCA_023935145.1. Taxonomy (NCBI): domain Eukaryota; kingdom Viridiplantae; phylum Streptophyta; class Magnoliopsida; order Brassicales; family Akaniaceae; genus Bretschneidera; species Bretschneidera sinensis. Next base: position 61,196,024 of record CM043700.1, on the reverse strand, counting down.
AATTCATCAAAGCACTCAGATGACTGTTTTTTTAAATAGAAAAACTGCATTAAAGTTTGATAGAAAGAAAACCAATAAAAACAACCTCAAGAGACGCAGGAAAATCAAACCTGCACTTCAAATACCTCATCAAATGAACACAATTAACCGATAATAACTGAATTATCATCATATATATTCCAAGATCTGTTTTAAGTTCCATAGACAAAGTGAAGTACTGCATACAACTTAATCTAAAGCAAAAAAATGACAGTCTTACAAATACCAGGGGAATACAAACTTAATACCAAATGTGTTCAGTAAGGACTCCCTTAATAGTTTCTAGTTCATGGTTTCTGCCACAGAAAAATGATTTGTTCAATCCTTCCAAAAGTTTAAAAACTAACAAAGAAAAAGGAAAAAAAAACAGAACATAGATATTAATTTACCTGTATGCACGTTGTTACAGGGTACAAAGTCTTCTTCAAGAACATTAAGAAGATATTGAAGCACTAAAATATTTCCCAGGGACTGATAAAAGACCAAGAACCAACACCGCAACAATGTCATCAAAGTTATGTCATCAATTGAAAAGGGAAAAAGGAAAAGAAAAAATATATCTACCAACTAAACAATTGAAAGGACCACATTATCAGACAACAACCAATACGGAAAAAGAAATTAACAATAATTATGTTTGTGCTACATTATAACGTCAGTACAACATGTTCCATGCCAAGATGAACCTGAGGTCTTTCACTACTTTAATCGGATTCTTTAATCACAGAAAAAAAAACATCAAAAAGAGATATAAAAGGTAAATCCAATCCAAAGGACAAAAATGTTCCAAACATTATTGTATGGAAATATATAATGTATTAAATGAGAAAAAAAAGTCTCATCAGAGCTTCAGAAACTCAGAAAGAAATAAACTAACTTGGTCTTGATGCCTCTCCAAAAGGTAAGACAACAATAATTTCATCTTACTATGCATAACCTTCTTAATGCATGGGCCAGATGCTTCAAAGTGCAAACATAAGCTTGATGAAATTTCAAATTATTCTCCAATTTTTTTTTTAAAAAAAAAACTTAAACTTAGTCTATATCCCTTGCCAAAAGGTTTAACACAAAAAGAAGAAACTAACAACCCAACCAAAAGCAGAAAGATAACAATGAATGAGGTACAACCCTATAATTTACCTGCAGATGATCAAGTCATTGATTCGTTTTGCTGACCAAGATCCTTCATTTTCATGTTAGTAATCTAACTTTTTATATTTCATGTTTCTTTCTCTTCACACATAAACAGTGCCTGAGTCACCAAGGTTTGTGTACCACTACACTCTATAGAAACTGAAGAAGTACGTAAGAATCAAATGACTTCAATCGGAAAAGTTTGGCATCAGAATTCACTATTATGCGTTTATCAGCACTCTTTTACAACATAGTAAATGTAATCTTATAAAAAAAAATCATTGAAAGAAGAAGCAAACAAGAACATAGTTCAAATGCATACCAATCAAAAGTATAGCATGAAATTTCATTCAGAGCTAAGATTTTGCAGCAAACTTACTAATTTCAGATGCAAAAATTTATTCCTTATTTTCACTTTTGAAAATCCACCCGATACAAATTAATATTTAAAAATAGTAGTATGTCAGAGGATGAAAATTTGTACGAAATCAATTAAAGCTAGAATAATGTCAACTGATTGGACCTACATTGATGAATAAAAGTTAAAGATGAATCAAGTGGTGAGAAAACACTAGAGTTACACAAAGTGGTGACAACTGACAACTTCGTAACGAAGTTCTTATCAAACTTGTTTAAAAGCTTCTCCATATCATCCACAAAGAACATTGAGACTAAGCAAACGAATTTCTATAGTGAAAAAGAGATAGCAGTCACATCATGATTTCTAACAACTGTAAGCTAATCTAGCAATGGTAGGTAAATTATAAGAAATTAAAATATAAGCAAAACTACTTACAGAAAAAAACGGTTCAAAAACAAAAGTTAGATTAATTTACACAGACATCTTAAACTATCTTAGATTTGAAACCAACAATGGCAAAGCGGAAAGGGATGTTGTTACCGAAAATTTGGGGTTGCTCGGACGCTGGTGGTGACAAAAACAATGACAAAATCCACTTGATAATCTGACCTTGTAACACAAATCAGAAAATAAGTGATTTAATAAATTAAGGGCTACTGATTCCTAAGAAATTCCAAGAAAAGCTTTAGGGATTTTGTTTAAAAAATTGCACCCAAATACTTAACAAAGAAAACAGAAACAAAAATAAATCACTCACCCGAAACCTATTATTCGTAAATGGAGTATACATGATATGATCTATGCCAAGAACTAAAAAATTTATGGATTAAGAAGACCTCTGAGATCGTCTAGAAGCAGATTTATGTGAGACCGCGACCCGTTGCTTATATTGAAGCAAGAACCTTGGTATAATGAAGACTGAGACCACGACCCGTTGCTTATATCGAAGCAAGAACCTTGGTATAATGAAGACACCACAATCAATTATGGAAGGATTGATTGATAAGTCGAAGATGAACGCCACGGAAACTCCGATAAGTTCAGAAGTTCTAAAAGAACTAAAGAGAAATTTCTCTCCAAAAGTATGAATCAAATCTGAATTGTGTTATTCCAAAAGCCAATGGCTATTTAAATACATGAGAATTCGTAACCAAATGGAAAAAGGAAAACTAAAAAATAGGAAATAAACCTAAACAGAATTATGGTAGGAATAGGAAACTACGAAATAGGAAATAAAGCTAAATAGAATTTTGGTAAACTAAAATTCAAATAAGGAAAGTACCTAACTTGGCATGCAAGCCTTATAATGCAACAATTAAATTCAGAAGGAAACAATTAAGAAAAGGTGCAAGCCCAACGTAGATTCGGATGCAACAGCCTACTAGATTTCGGTCCATCATACTAGGCCCAAACGATATCATTTTTGAAACTTTCTTAAGTCAAAATTGAGTTTCAAGACGTCATCTTTCCATCTTAATAAGTTTCAGCTCATTTGAAGTTGTGGGCAAGAAGATATGACCATTTTAATTCTGTTCGTTGGGTCCTCCCGAAATTTCAAAGTGAAAATTCCCTTGAATCATGGAAACTCATCCTTGTGGATCATGTATAGCATTATCCTTGGGCCTCCAAAGATGGTTCTTAGCCCAAATATGTTGAATAAGCCAATTGAGAGTTTTCTTGAACTGTTTAGCTCGGACCCTTATAACTAGACCAATTGGAACTTGAATAAACCGTTTAGCTCGGGCCCTTGTAACTTGACCAATTGGAACTTGAATATGATCTACCTCCCATTTGTTAGTCGTGTCCTCATCATTCCTCTCCTCTTGAAAAGGATTTGTGCTATAAATGAGAATATCATCAAAATAAATAATAACGAATCTGCCTATAAAAGCTCGCAAAACATGGTTCATTAATCTCATGAAGGTACTTGGTGCATTTGTTAATCCAAATGGCATAACTAACCACTCATATAAACCATATTTCGTTTTAAAAGCAGTTTTCCATTCATCTCCCTCTTTCATTCTTATTTGATGATATCTACTTTTTAAATCAATTTTAGAGAATACACATGCACCATGCAATTCATCTAGCATATCATCTAAACGAGGGATAGGATGTCGATACTTTACCGTTATATTGTTGATTGCTCGGCTCTCAATGCACATTCTCCACGTCCCATCCTTTTTAGGAACCAAAATCACCGGAACAGCACACGGGCTCATGCTTTCTCTTACGTACCCCGTTTCCATTAAATCACTAACCTGCCTTTGTAACTCCTTTGTCTCTTCGGGATTGCTTCGATAGGCTGGTCGGTTTGGAATTGTAGCACCGGGCACGAAATCAATTTGATGTTCAATTCCTCGAATAGGAGGTAAGCCATGTGGAATCTCCTCGGGAAAGATATCATCAAACTCCTGTAAAAGAGAAAAAATAGAACTAGGCAAAGATGAGTCAAATTGGTTAGTGTTTAACGCCTCTTTGTACAAAAGTATAATCATTAGCTGATTTAAAATCACTGCTCTTTTTATTTCACTTGTTCTTGCATAGAAATTTGTTTTTCTCTCAATGACCGAATCAGCTCTCTTATTTTCTATCTCAATTTTTTTGGCCTCTCTCATTTTCTCCTTCTGGTTTTCATCCGTTCTCTTTTTATCACTCTCTTTTTGTAACCTCACTTGATCTTCATAAACTTGCTTTGGTGTCAAAGGAACTAGAGTGATTGTTCTTTGATTTTTAACAAATGAATATTTGTTGGTGAAGCCATCATGCTTAACACATCGATCGAATTGCCATGGCCGGCCTAGTAACAAGTGTCCAGCTTACATCGGAACTACATCACACAAAACTTCATCTTCATATTTTCCAATACGAAAGGAAACTAACACCTGTTTATTCACCCTCAGTTCACCACTATTATTGAGCCATTGTAACTTGTAAGGCCGATGATATTTAATCGTTGGCAGCCCTAATTTCTCAACCATTGTAGTTGATAGGAACACTTTGTGTTACGTTTTTAATGCCTTTCCTACCCTATTTGGCTTTGTAATTCTCTTAACTTTGTTATTTTGAGCTTAGTTTCTTTTCTTAGTATTTAGAAAGCTTGTGAACGTGGGAATGGTAAAATAAGGTGCTAAAATGAGTTTTCCTAGTTACTTTAGGAAATCTAAGTGGATTAAAAAAAATAGTCTTATCATTCTAAAAAAACTTTTCTAATTATGGAAACTTTCCTTATCTATTATTTTCTGATTTCTTTGTAGGGTTCCACCTTGGAATTATTTGGATGATGTGTCAAAACACAAGAGAATATTGGAGTCCATTAGTGACATGGGTATGTCCAACCTAACATGGGCTTGCACAACAAAAGATCACATAATCTCTTGTCAACTAAGCAAGGTGCAAGGTCCAAGCCCAAAGTGGAGGAAGATTCGGATGCAACAGCCTACTGGATTTTGGCCCATCATAGCAGGCCCAAACAATATCATTTTTGAGACTTTCTTAGGTCAAAATTGAAGTTCAAGACGTCTTCTTTCCAGCCCAACAAGTTTCAGCTCATTTGGAGATGTGTGGAAGAAGATATGACCGTTTGAATTCTACTAGTTGGGTCCTCCTGAAATTTCGGGATTGTATTCCTCTTTCTTACTTTTGGCCATTCCTTGATTCTTTGCATGTTTTAGGGATTGTTTCCTTGCATGTTTCATGGCTTGTTTTTAGCATTGTTTTCTTGCTTTTCCTAAGCTTAGAGGGTTGTTCTAAGCTCTATAAATAGGGTGTTTGTAAGCTGAAAGAGATCATCTTTTCTCTTGGAACCATCTCTACTCAAAATTCAAGAAGCAAAAGGCTGAAACACTCCACCATTCCTTCTCTAACAATGGAGGATGGGAGTCTCTTAACGCTGTTGGGTTTCAAGGTAATCAAGGTGGACAAAGGTACAACCCTTTCTCTAACACATATAACCCCGGGCTTAGAGATCACCCCAATTTTCGTTGGGCCAACAATGATAATGTTCAGAACCCTCAAGGTCAAGGGCAAGTGTTTCCACGCCCTCAAGGTTTGTTTATGAGGCCTCAGGTACCTCAAAACTTTGTCCCTAATCCTATTGTACCTACAAATTCTGTTGCTTCTAATTATGATGAAATTTTAAAGTCTCTTGCTCAAGGGCAACAGAATTTAACTACTGCTACTCAAGCTCTTGTTACAGGTCAACAGGCTCACACTAAGGATATTGCAGAGCTGAAGAAGCAATTGGGACAAGTGGTGGACTTCATGGGGAAGATAACAGAGAGTGGAAAATTGCCTAGCAACACTGTTCCCAACCCAATTATCGAGCAAGCTAAAGTTGTTACCACAAGGAGTGGCAAGACCCTTGTGGATGTTCTTAAAACTCAGAAGAAAGCCAAAGTGACCCACCATGAGGAAGAGGACGTTGAGAGAACCAAGAAGGAAATACAGAAAGATCCCACCACCACAATGGCAGAAATGATTGGTCCTCCATCATCTGAGAATGCTTTAAAACCTCAAGGTAACGAACAAAACCCTAAACACTCTTTTGATTCTAATCCTTTTGCTCGTGTACCTTTTCCTAGTAGGTTTGCCAAAACCAAGAAGGATGAATCTGATCAGGCCATCTTGGAGATTTTTAAGAAGGTACAAGTCAACATGCCTTTGATTGAGTGCTTGAAGCAAGTGCCAAGATATGCCAAGTTTCTGAAGGAGCTTTGCACTACAAGGAGGCAGACTCGTGAGAAGGAGGTGGTGAAGTTGAATGAGACAGTCTCTGCTGTCATCCAAAGGAAATTGCCACCAAAGCTTAAGGATCCAGGGAGTTTTTCTGTTCCTTGTGTGATTGGTACCAACAAATTTGATAATGTCATGCTAGACTTAGGAGCTTCAATTAATATGATGCCTTATAGTCTTTATGCTTCTTTAGAGCTAGGTGCACTTAAAAGTGATAATGTTGTTATCCAATTGGCTGATCGATCTAATAAGTATCCTAAAGGATACGTTGAAGATGTTCTTGTGCAAGTAAATCAACTCATTTTTCCTGCAGACTTCTATATCATTGATATGGAAGATTCTCCTCTAAATTCTACTCCGTTGCTTTTAGGGCGCCCATTCATGAGGACCGCAAGAACAAAGATCGATGTTTATGAGGGAACTCTAACCATGGAATTTGATAATGAAGTTATACGCTTCAACATCTTTGAAGCCATGAGGTATCCATTGACTGACATTAAACCCTGTTTTTCTATTGATGATATTAACTCACTTGCGCAGAGATTTTTGGAAGCAATGGAAGAGGATGAGTTGAAAGTAACACTCTCTCAAGGAGTTGGTTATACTGAGAATAGAGAATCCATTTCTAGGGCTGAGTTAGAGAAGGCTAAAGAGCCCATTGTGATCAAAACCGTAGCCTCCCTCGAGGCCCGACCCATATTACCAAGGTCTATTCCTCCTTTGTCCTTTCCTATTTCCACTAACAAATTTTTACCTTCAGTGATACAGGCCCCTACACTTGAGCTTAAGGTTTTGCCAGATCACTTGAAGTATGTCTTTTTGGGGGACAATGAGACGCTGCCTGTTATTATATCCTCGAAGTTGGAGGAGGACCAAGAAAAGAAGCTTGTGGACGTTCTGAAGAAGTACAAGACCGCCATTGGTTGGACTTTGGCAGATATCAAGGGAATTAGCCCAACCATGTGCGTCCATAGGATCCTGTTGGAGGATGGTGCCAAACCCACCAGAGATGCCCAGAGACGCCTACATCCACCTATGATGAAGGTTGTGCAAGATGAGGTAATTAAGTTACTTGATTGTGGCGTTATTTACCCTATTTCAGATAGCAAGTGGGTGTCTCCTATTCAAGTTGTGCCAAAGAAGTCAGGAGTTACTGTGGTAAAGAATGAGGAGAATGAGCTTGTACCTCAAAGAGTGGTAACTGGTTATCGAGTTTGCATAGACTATAGGAAGCTCAATGCTTCAACAAGAAAGGACCATTTCCCTCTGCCCTTCATCGATCAGATGCTCGAGAGGTTAGCTGGTTATCCTTTTTATTGTTTTTTGGATGGATATAGTGGGTACAACCAGATCTGTATAGCGCTAGAGGACCAAGAGAAGACCACCTTCACTTGCCCTTTTGGCACTTATGCCTACAGACGTATGCCATTCGGATTGTGCAATGCACCAGGTACGTTTCAACGTTGTATGCTCTCCATTTTCTCTGAATACATTGAGAATATCATTGAGGTCTTTATGGATGATTTTAGTGTCTTTGGTAGAGATTTTGATGCATGCTTAGGAAATTTGGAACTTATTCTGAAACGTTGTGTTGAAACAAACTTGGTTCTAAATTGGGAAAAATGTCACTTCATGGTGACTCAAGGGATTGTTTTAGGACATATCATATCTGCTAGGGGGATTGAGGTTGATAAATCTAAGGTAGATCTTGTGCGTTACTTACCCTCTCCTACTTGTGTGAGAGAGGTTCGTTCATTTCTTGGTCATGCAGGATTTTACAGGAGGTTTATCAAGGATTTCTCCAATGTATCAAGGCCCTTGTGCTGTTTACTTCAGAAGGACACTCTCTTTGAGTTTGATGAGGAGTGCAAGAAAGCTTTTGAGAAGCTGAAGGAGTTATTGACTACTGCTCCCATCATGTCTCCACCTAATTGGTCCTTACCTTTTGAATTGATGTGTGACGCCTCAGATTACGCCGTTGGGGCTGTTTTGGGACAAAGAATGGACAAGAAGCCCTATGCCATCTACTATGCCTCTAGGACACTCAATGATGCTCAACTAAACTATTCCACAACTGAAAAAGAGCTCCTTGCTGTTGTTTTTGCCTTAGATAAATTTCGCTCTTATTTACTTCAAACTAAAGTTGTTGTTTATACTGATCATGCAGCTTTGAAGTATCTGATGACAAAGAAGGAGGCCAAACCGAGACTGATTAGATGGGTGCTTTTGCTTCAAGAATTTGATTTGGAGATCAAGGACAAGAAGGGGAGTGAAAACTTGGTAGCTGACCATTTGAGCAGACTTGTTCATGAGGAGGACGTCCTACCCCTGCAAGAATCATTCCCAGATGAGCAGCTCTTTGGGATTGAGGTAAGTGAGCCTTGGTATGCTGATATTGTGAATTATTTAGTTACTAGGCAATTTCCTGACACTTTACCTCGTTCTAATAAAGAAAAACTTAAGCATATGGCTAGGCATTACATATGGGATGAACCTTATTTGTGGAAGCATTGTAGTGATCAAATCATTAGGAGGTGTGTCCCTGAATCTGAGCATAAATCGATACTTGCCTTTTGTCATTCTGAGTCTTGTGGTGGACACTTTGGTGCTCGTAGGACAGCTTGTAAGGTATTAGATTGTGGTTTTTTCTGGCCTTCTATTTTTAAGGATGCATACTTGTATTGCATGACTTGTGACAGGTGCCAGAGGACAGGTAATTTAGGCTCTAGGGATCAGATGCCCATGGCCCATATTATAACTGTTGAGATTTTCGATGTTTGGGGCATTGATTTCATGGGGCCGTTTCCTTCATCTAACGGGTTTCTTTACATTCTTTTGGCTGTTGATTATGTGTCTAAGTGGGTGGAGGCTAAAGCCACCAGAACTAATGACTCTAAAGTTGTTGTAGATTTCTTGAGATCTAACATATTTGCTAGGTTTGGAATGCCTCGTGTGATTATTAGTGATGGTGGATTACACTTCTGCAACCGTACAATTGAGGCCTTGCTCAAGAAGTACAAAGTGACTCATAAGGTGGCAACACCTTATCATCCTCAGACGAGTGGACAAGCAGAGGTCTCAAATCGTGAGATTAAGGGGATTTTGGAGAAGACTGTGGGCCCTACAAGCAAGGATTGGAGCAAAAGACTTGATGATGCACTTTGGGCTTATAGGACAGCTTACAAGACGCCAATTGGGATGTCTCCATTCAGACTTGTCTATGGTAAAGCGTGTCACTTACCAGTTGAGCTTGAGCATAGGGCATGGTGGGCTGTTAAGTCTTTCAACATGGACATTGATGAGGCTGGTTTACATAGAAAACTCCAACTGAATGAACTTGAGGAAATCAGAAACGAGGCATATGATAGTGCATGGATCTACAAGGAGAAAACTAGAGCTTTTCATGATAAGATGATCCGTGGCAAGGCCTTTGTTGTGGGCCAAAAAGTTCTTCTCTTCCATTCTAGACTTAAACTTTTTCCTGGTAAGTTACGTTCTAGATGGGTGGGTCCATTCATTGTCACTAATATTTTTCCTCATGGTGCTATGCAGATAAAAAGTGACAAAACTGGAAATGAATTCAAGGTGAATGGTCATCGCTTGAAACCTTACTATGAGGCTTTTGAAGAGCATACTGTGGAGGATGTACCCCTCCTAGAGGTGCCACTCACAAAGGACTAAAAACAAGGTACAAAGTCTAGGCTGAAAGACTGTAAACATTAAAGCGCTGCTTGGGAGGCAACCCAATTCAACCGAAGCTGTGGAGGAGTCATTAACACAGATTTGCATTTTCTTTCTCTCTTCCATTTACGTTGGTTGATCTTTATATGTTATTTGTTTTGTGTGATTTTCGTAAATACCTTACCCATGTTTATATTCTATATTACATGCTTATTCTGATATACATTGAGGACAATGTACCATTTAAGTGTGGGAGAGGGATTTACATCTTTTTGAGTCATATCATTGCTTTTTAGGTTTTAGGACCTCTTCCAACTCAATGATGAAACTGATTCTTAATGGTTTTTAAAGAGTTTGAGCATACTTTTAAAGATAAAACAAGAAATGGAGTTAATTTGCTTATATTATAGTCATACTTGGAAATTGAAATTTTGATGCACATTAGCCTTGATTTGAGTAATCTGTTGCCTTAGAGTGAAGCATGGAGACATATTGAATGATACTTGCATAATCCCACAATATTTGTGAGTTTTTCGAGCCTTATAATTGATTCATTATGCATATCAATTCAAATTCTCTTCTGAGTGCATCTTGTGAATATAATGTTTTCTAGAACTTGCTTTTAAACCACTTGAGACGATCGTACATGTTCAGATTTGGAGAAGAAGGAGGCAAATTAGGATTTTACCACCATGACTAAATAGCCTTTAACCTGATCATGATTTGACCCCTAGATAGCATTTTGAGCCTGAATTAGCTTATTTTCTTCATTAACCCACATTCATTTACCCTTATGAATTTAAAACACTTTACCTACTATTTTTCCTTGGAACTAGGGAGCTTGGATCTTGTTTATATTGATTTGTTATGTGGAGATGGTGGAAAAGCATAAGTGTGGGGGAATTTCATATGGTTCTAAGGTGGTTGTTTCGAAAAAAAAAAACAAAAAAAAAAAAAAAACAAAAAAAAAAAAACAAAAAAAAAGAAGATAAAAGGAGTAATAGGAAAAAAAAAATTGCTGTGTTTCAAAAAAATACAAGTTCTGAAGAATTGGGAGTATTATGAGTCTTTAAAGCAAGTTGAAAGCCAAAGTGATTAAATCCACCCTATTGTGATGGAAACGTGGTACTTAATAATGATTATCTATTTATGACGTTATTGAATGCTTTCTAGTTCTAAGGAAATTTTGTGACATCCTTTCTCTTCTTTCTTATGAAACCTTGACCCTTTAGCCCCATTACAACCCTTTCAAAGACCTCCTGATCCTTTGATGTTCTGTTTTTGATGTGGAGAGTGGGTGCACAAGCAAGCCTATGGTTTAAACTGTTTTCACAAGTGATTGAGTAATTAGTATAGCTAGTACCACATTTAAATGAGTGAAAACCAGAGTGATGCATTGTGAGAAGTAAAATTTGATACTATTTGTGCATTAACTCGATGGTGGCATATTACACTTACTCTTGGCTGATTATTCACACACACACACTCAAAGTACGAATGTTATATAATCTTAATAACTCCGTAGCTTGTTTATTTGAGGTAAACTTGTGCTCTCCGTACTTTATTATGCCATATTACCTAAGGGATCTCTGAGACGTAAGTTGGAAGGATTAGAGTCATTTAATTTGTGTTATGTCATTGTGGTGTCATTTAGTTTATGTTGTTTCTCTCGAGATTCTACTAGGTTACATACTGTTGTTTTGCTAAGGGACTAGCCAAAGCTAAGTGTGGGGGAATTTGATAGGAACACTTTGTGTTACGTTTTTAATGCCTTTCCTACCCTATTTGGCTTTGTAATTCTCTTAACTTTGTTATTTTGAGCTTAGTTTCTTTTCTTAGTATTTAGAAAGCTTGTGAACGTGGGAATGGTAAAATAAGGTGCTAAAATGAGTTTTCCTAGTTACTTTAGGAAATCTAAGTGGATTAAAAAAAATAGTCTTATCATTCTAAAAAAACTTTTCTAATTATGGAAACTTTCCTTATCTATTATTTTCTGATTTCTTTGTAGGGTTCCACCTTGGAATTATTTGGATGATGTGTCAAAACACAAGAAAATATTGGAGTCCATTAGTGACATGGGTATGTCCAACCTAACATGGGCTTGCACAACAAAAGATCACATAATCTCTTGTCAACTAAGCAAGGTGCAAGGTCCAAGCCCAAAGTGGAGGAAGATTCGGATGCAACAGCCTACTGGATTTTGGCCCATCATAGCAGGCCCAAACAATATCATTTTTGAGACTTTCTTAGGTCAAAATTGAAGTTCAAGACGTCTTCTTTCCAGCCCAACAAGTTTCAGCTCATTTGGAGATGTGTGGAAGAAGATATGACCGTTTGAATTCTACTAGTTGGGTCCTCCTGAAATTTCGGGATTGTATTCCTCTTTCTTACTTTTGGCCATTCCTTGATTCTTTGCATGTTTTAGGGATTGTTTCCTTGCATGTTTCATGGCTTGTTTTTAGCATTGTTTTCTTGCTTTTCCTAAGCTTAGAGGGTTGTTCTAAGCTCTATAAATAGGGTGTTTGTAAGCTGAAAGAGATCATCTTTTCTCTTGGAACCATCTCTACTCAAAATTCAAGAAGCAAAAGGCTGAAACACTCCACCATTCCTTCTCCAATTGTGAGCACATTAGGACTTTTCCAAAATGTGTTCTCCTTCGTCTATCATCATAGCCGTGAGGTTCATCACCATTAACATCTCAAGCTTCCTTGAGTGTGTTCAAGAAGTGTACCCCTTACGGCTATTCTTTTTAATTGTTTCAGCCTTGGATTCTTATGTTAGATATTATTATTAATTCAATGAGTTGGTTAATTTTCAGATTTATTCTTTAATGTTTTTGAATTGTTCATGATATGTAGACATATTAATTCATTACATATGTTGAATTTTCAGTTCTGTTATATTGAAAACTTTGATATTGCAAATCATTGAAGCCATAATCGCACTTTCGATCACCTAATTGATCTGGAGTACGATTTAAAGTGGTAAAAGCTATGAACAATAGCCAATGTTCTGGAAATTGCATGTTCTTTATCCATGGACTTTTTTCATAGGAATAAGGAACATGTTATTGAATCATAATTCCTTTTGATCTTAATGATTTGTTTAAGTAATTGTAAGGATGCGCTGAGTATTAACTTGATTGCTTAAACAAAATAACTAGCTGATGGACTTTTCCTAAGCTTAGTGATTATCTAAGAAGGAATTTATAAAGTGCATGATCTCTTTAGGCTTGCACTTTGATTCAATTCTGATATGTGATTGAGGCACGAATTCGTTGTCTACATTGAAACAATTTGATTAGTCATTTAACAAACTTGATTTTCTGAATTGTGAGAGAAAATGATCAATTGTAAATAATTGTTCTTTAATTTCCTTAGTAAAATTAGTAAAAAGAAAAATCAGATCATGAAAACCCCCTAATCTTATGTAATGTTAATAGATGTAGATTTATATTTGTTTATAAACTGCTAATTAAACCAATCAAATCATTTATTATTATTTTTATGAAGTATAGAGTACCCGCAATCCCCGGCCAATAACGATACCTTACTAATCACTTTACTACAATCTTCTGCAGGGTTTGTTGATGACCGAAATAAACGGTCTATCAGTAGTGCTAGCAACGTTAGTACAACTACCTCCATCAATAATCATACTACATACCTTGTTTTGCACGTGGCATCTAGTATGGAAGATGTTTTCTCGCTGCACTTTGTCATCTTCTTTGATTTGCACACTTAGAGCTCTCCTTGAAACCAACAATTCTCCTTGGGCAGCGTATTTCTCATCACTCGCATCCTCTAATGGTGGCATAGATTCGGTATCTTCTTCACCCTCGGTTTAAATTTCACTATTATCTCGCAATACCATAACTCTTTTGTTCGGACATTGGCTTGCTATGTGACCCATGCCTTGACATTTAGAACACTTAATATCACGATTTCTAGTGGTAGAAGAGTCAGTTTTACCTTGATTTCCATGGCTGGTACTTTCTTGCTTTTGCTCGGCTTTGGGCTTGGCTGTGGCTTGCTTCACAAAATTCGGCCTCCAAGATGAACCCGAGTTAGGGTTTTGTCGTGTATTGCTGCCCCTCCTCTTGAGTTGGTTCTCAATTTTGACAGCCATGCGCGCCATATCTTCCAATTCCATATAATGATGCAACTCCACCGAATTAGCAATTTCCAGATTCAAACCAGCCAAGAACCTAGCCATAGTAGCCTCTCGATCCTCCTCTACATTTGCTCGAATCATAGCTACTTCTATCTCTTTATAATAATCCTCCACACTCCGATTACCTTGTGTAAGACTTTGCAATTTTTGGTATAACTCCCGGTAGTAATGGCTTGGAACAAACCGTTTCCTCATCACGGTTTTCATCTCCTCCCAAGTCTCTATTAGACGCTCTCTATTTCTCCTCCTATTTAACACTAGCTGATCCCACCAAACAATCGCATAGTCAAAAAATTCAATGGCCGCAAGTTTAACCTTTTTAAGCTCGGAATAATTATGACAATCAAACACTAATTCTATCTTCTTCTCCCACTCAAGGTAAGCTTCAGGATCGTTTTTGCCTTGAAACGATGGAATCTTCATCTTAATACTACCCAAGTTATTGTCTTCCCGATTCCTAGCTTCTTTACCTCGACCACCAAATCTCCTGTGGCTAACAACTGATTCCCAATCATCTTCTTCATCAAATCCATTCCTATAATACTCTTCATCTTCAACTCTCTCTCCCCTAGGTTGAACTCTCTCCCTCCTACGCACATTAGGAGTGTTTTGTTGCTGCCCCACACGTGCATTCTCTACCCGATCAATCCGCTCATGAACCTGTTCCATCTTCGTTCGCAATACTCTTCTCATCTCACCCATTAAAGCCTCCATGAGCAACTTCGGATCACCATCTCCCGACGTATCTCCAGAATTATTTTTGTTCTTGTCGTCTGACATGTTTGCTGCAAAAATAGCGTTAGAAAAAAGAGACCTCACACACTCCTTCACGTGTTTCACTAAAAGAATGAGTCACTCAATTTCATTCGTGTTTTCACACAAAAATCAGATTGGCTTTTCCTCTCTTATGTGCTCACCACTCTATAGGTTCTTATCAAACTAACGGAACAAGTATAAAAGTTTCCAGCAACAATTCACCAATAACTCACAAAAAAATTTAGAAATAAGGATTGAATCTAAATATTACACACTTTTATTTTTTTTTTCATGTTTTATTTTTTTTTTCTAAACTGGAAATTTATTCTTCTTTTTTTTTTTCCAATTTCATTTTTTTCGTTATTTTTTTTATGAATTAAAACAAAAGATAAGCAAACCTGCAATTAGAAGGCTCTGATACCAACTGATATGATCCACGCCAAGAACTAAGAAATTTATGGATCAAGAAGACCTCCAAGATCGTCTAGAAGCAGATTTATGTGAGACCGCGATGCGTTGCTTATATTGAAGCAAGAACCTTGGTATAATGAAGACTGAGACCGCGACCCGTTGCTTATATCGAAGCAAGAACCTTGGTATGGTATAATGAAGACTGAGACCGCGACCCGTTGCTTATATCGAAGCAAGAACCTTGGTATAATGAAGACACCACAATCAATTATGGAAGGATTGATTGATAAGTCGAAGATGAACGCCACGGAAACTCCGATAAGTTCAGAAGTTCTAAAAGAACTAAAGAGAAATTTCTCTCCAAAAGTATGAATCAAATCTGAATTGTGTTATTCCAAAAGCCAATGGCTATTTAAATACATGAGAATTCGTAACCAAATAGAAAGAAGAAAACTAAAAAATAGGAAATAAACCTAAACAGAATTCTGGTAGGAATAGGAAACTACGAAATAGGAAATAAAACTAAATAGAATTTTGATAACCTAAAATTCAAATAAGGAAAGTACCTAACTTGGCATGCAAGCCTTATAATGCAACAATTAAATTCAGAAGGAAACAATTAAGAAAAGGTGCAAGCCCAACGTAGATTCGGATGCAACAGCCTACTAGATTTTGGTCCATCATACTAGGCCCAAACGATATTCTTTTTGAAACTTTCTTAGGTCAAAATTGAGTTTCAAGACGTCATCTGTCAATACTAATAAGTTTCAGCCCATTTGGAGTTGTGGACAAAAAGATATGACCATTTTAATTCTGTTCGTTGGGTCCTCCCGAAATTCCAAAGTGAAAATTCTCTTGAATCATGGAAACCCATCATTGTGGATCATGTATAGCATTATCCTTGGGCCCTCAAAGATGGTTCTTAGCCCAAATATGTTGAATAAGCCAATTGAGAGTTTTCTTGAACCGTTTAGCTCGGGCCCTTATAACTGGACCAATTGGAACTTGAATAAACCGTTTAGCTCGGGCCCTTGTAACTTGACCAATTGGAACTTGAATAGGATCTGCCTCCCATTTGTTAGTCGTGTCCTCATCAATACATATAGAAAAATTGCACCCATTTCCCTCTACTGTGCCTCTTTATTGGTGCCACAATCGCCGCTGCTTTGCCTCCACCACTGATCGAGAGATAACAAAACAGAGAGACTGAGAAGAAGAAGAAGGAGACATTAGAGAGACAAAGAAATCAAAATCAGACGAAGAAGACGATGAAAGAAATCAAACTCAGAAAGAGAGACAAAGAAATCAAAATCAGACGAAGAAAGAAATCGAACCCAAAAAGAAGACGAAGAAGACTGAGAGTGAGATGAGAACAGTTAAGGGATATGAGGAATGAAAATCGAGAGAAGAGAGAATAGGGCAGAGAACAGAGAGAGAACTCTGAGTAGTGTTTTAGGGTGTAAAAAATGAAAATGAAAACCTAAACTCCGTTTTGGAGTTTTCAAAATCTAAATTTGTAAAATTAGTTTTTGCAAAACAGTGTTTGAAAACAGTTTTTAAAAACTGTTATCCAAACACATGAAACAGATTTAAAAAACTATTAACAAACAAGCCCTAAATGACTCAATTGCTCCACAATATATTATAGCGTCAGTTCATAGTCAACATTTTCTTCCACACAATTTATATCTTCCCTTTCCTTTCGCAACAGTTCCTCTTTTTTATTTTTATTTTTTTTTGTCTTTTGCCATTCTTCTTCTTCTCAACCCTCTTTCTCTATTTTTTTTCTTCTCAATGCCATATGAGCCTCCTCTGTTACCTCTTGTCAACTGTTATCACCAATGGACTGGATCCAGACAACAAAGGCACCTCCGATCTAAGCTTCAGAGTTGAAGAACCTGATAGTTCAAGTTGGGTTTGAGTCTAAGCTTAAAATAACCATTATTTTCAGTTGAATCTCTTCCCATTTACTTTAGCTTTTTTTTTTTTTGGGTTTACTCTCCATTGCATCTGTCTTAAGATCTGATTTAGCTAATGACTTCTTTTTTCCATTTTCTATTTACTTTCCGTCATTTTCCCGAGAAACAAACATGGCTAAAGAATTCTTTTTTATTGCTTTTTTATTGAATCGGATTTTAAAAAAATCACTTTTTTTTTTTTGCTTTTTCATGTTTGATATCTTTTATAAATCGCCGTTACCTTTATTTTTTTGTCTAAAAAAATCAAATTTTCTTCCATATTCATACAAATTACTATAGACGTTCAAAAAAAAAAAAAAATCTTTCAATCAAGTAATCAACCCATCACCATATTTATCTAACATGATGGTCTAATCTACCCAAATCACCCAATTCCTAAAATTAAATGCAAATGTTGCCTCAAATGGTATCAAGCCACAACATTAAATCCCAATCACCAATTCTTATATGTCGTCGTTTGTTAATGCCTAAAAATCTATTGTCAGATAGAGAGGTTTGGATACTGGATCTGCACACAGTAAACAGGAAATGGTGATCTAAAAATTCATCGGAGGGATAGGGGGTGATGCCTCCAGAGACTCTCCGATATTTCAAGTAGTCTTTTTGAATTTATGAGAGAAAAGAAATAGTAGTACTAGTGTTTAAGGAATGATAAATGAATGATGATTTGCATACCTTGAGGGCTATATATATATAGTCTGTGAAAGAATCAATTGGTTATTTGCCATCATTTTCTTAGGAGACGACATGATCCCTAGAATATTGCATGTGGGTTATTGTACCTTAATGCACGAGAAGATGGCTAGTCATAATGACCTCGTGGTAAAATTAATTTTGTGCCCTTTACCAAGTGTCATCATCTAGTTACTTGATTCTGGAGACCTTCTCTGTCCACATGTTCGAATATCATAGGAGGATGAATTCTCCTTATATCAAATACCACCCACTTCCTTAAGTACATTTATGTGCTGGAGGAAGTATGAATGATGGAGCTTGTGTCATTGGTTTTACATTTTTTTTGAGAGATTTGTAAGTCACTTGGATTTTGGAGATGTGAGTTCGAGCATATGATCTTTAGTTGAAATGCTCAGCCTTGGAGACGTGAGTTCGAGCATATGATCCTCAATCAAAATGCTCGGATTTAGAGATGTGGGCTTGAGTATATGAAGCTTAGTGGAGATGCTCGACCTTGAAGACGTGGGTCCGAGCATATGAAGCTTAGTCAAAATGCTTGGATTTAGAAACGTGGGTCCGAGTGTATGGAGCTCAATCAAAATTCTCGGCCTTGGAGACGTGAGTCCGAGCATATGAAGCTTAGTCAAAATGCTCGGACTTGGAGACGTTGATCCCAGTGTATGGAGCTTAATCAAAATTCTCGGTCCTGGAAATGTGAGTCCGACCATATGAAGCTTAGTCAAAATGCTCGGACTTGGAAACGTGGGTTCGAGCATATGAAGCTTAGTCAAGATGCTCGACCTTGGAGACATGGGTCCGAGCATATGAAGTTTAGTCGAGATGCTCGGCCATGGAGACGTGGGTCCGAGCATATGAAGCTTAGTCAAAATGCTCGGATTTGGAGACGTGGGGTTCGAGCGTATAGAGCTCAATCAAAATGCTTGGCCTTGGAGATGTGGATTCGAGCATATGAAGCTTAGTCAAAATGCTCGGACTTGGGGATGTAGGTTCGAGCACGAGATCTTCAGTTGAAATGCTCAGCCTTGGAGACGTGTATCTGAGCATATGACGCTTAGTGGAAATGCTTGGCCTTGGAGATGTGGGTTTGAGCATATGAAGCTTAGTCAAAATGCTCGGCTTTGGAGATGTGGGTCTGAGCATATGGAGCTCAATCAAAATGATCAACTTTGGAGACCTTCGTTTTTGGTTAAAGAATTTCACTTGTATGGTGCAAACCCAAGTTTTAGACTTGTATGGTTTTTAGGCTTTATTTGTTTTGGAGTGTTCATTTCGGCCCACGAATGGTTTTGTATTTTAGGCCGGGATATTTTTATAAGAACATCTTCTAGAAGTATTTATTGATGGAGTGTTGTACCATCGTCTTTGGTAATGAAATGATGGCGCATGCCTTCGATTATGTGAAATGTTTTGAACTTTTATAGTTGGAGATGAGGGTTTCTCCTCATTTCTTCACATTACTCATTTGTATTAAGGAGAGAAAATTTTGAGAGCACTCAAAGTTCTTTAGCGATCAAAGAGAGGTTGGTTGCTTGTGAAGTGCTCGAAATTTTGGAGCTTATCCAGAGTCGGAGTCAACAGAACACTCAGAGTCTTCATTTTCGCGATCTATCCAATTGGTGAATTCTTTCTTTTTCTTATAATGTCTTCTGCTGGTAGTTATCGTGATAGGTCTAGTGATAGTGATAGTGGTAGTGAAGGTAGGAGTTGTCATGAGAGTAGGACCAGTGAGGAGTTATCTAAAGAGTTAAACGAGGCTATGAGTCTAGACTGTGCCTTGAGTTAAGGTGAGGTCTTAGGAGGTGGTGATGCTCGGGAGGGGCCATTGGCAATGGTCCTCTATGGAGAAGGGGAAGAGGACTCTTTTTCTGAAGGTGATAATGTTTTCTCGAAACTTAGAGGAGACATAAGAATGGAGGAGTGATTTTATGCATAACAATCATGAATACAAGTCTTGGTCTCAAAAAACATAAATTGTGTGACATCAATCACAAAAACAAGCTCCATAGGCTCACTTTTCAAATCACTCTCCACTATTGTAGAAAAATCACACTACATTGGATCAATAGGACTTTAATAAGCTTGTAACGTTAGGCTAAGGTAAAGGTTAAGAAAGAACGGGAAGGATTCAACAAGTAAAAGAACTTAATCTCTTAGTTTGAACACAACTCTTTAAGCACTGGGTAACCTTACTTTAATACCCAACTCTTCCAACCATTTTTCGAACATTTCTTTCAACAAATCACCAATTTTTTTTTCTTTCTTTCTTCTTTCTTTGCCATAATATCACGTTAGACTAGTGAAAAATATAGCAATGGTAAGTTTGGAAGGCTCAAACGGTTCAAAAATGGCCTATATCATATCCTAAGTAGTGTGCATCCTAGGAATTTGCCTCAAGTGATTATCAAATAAGTTCTAGAGCTTGTCGAGACCGCAAAAGTATTTACAAAGCAATCACACATAAAACTTCTCTAAATGTTTTTAGACTAATCATACAATCTTACCACAAACTAGAGTCTCAAACCAAATCAAGATTGACACTTAAATTATTCTCAAACCGAAGCAAGATTTAATTTCTTCTAAATGCTATATGCTATCTCAATTAAATTCATATCATTGACATGTGAATTAACTCTAAGACTAACACAAAACATGCTTAAAACAAACAAAAAGGGAAAAATGATACCAAGCAGTTCAATGAAAAACATAAAAAGCAGGAATATGTTTCCTCCACCCCCAACTTAAAATAAGCATTGTCCTCAATGTAAAAGTAGAAGTTAAGGAAACTCCATTTGTAGCCAAAATCAGTGTTTTCAGAGGCGAGGGCGTTGGGTGAGGCATTTTGCCTCAATGAGGCGAGGCATAAGCCCCGAGGCTTTGGGGCGTAAGCCTTTTGAAACGTTGGGGCGTTTTGAATAAAATAATATTAATTAAATTATAAAAATACAAAAAAAATTGAAATAATATAAATAAATTAATTATCAATAAACTTTACTAACTTAAAACTTATGAATGAATATTTATCAAAATATTTCACAAACACACGTTAACATCACAAACACAATGTTAAGTGGTTGTTGATTACACACTTACAATAATATAACAAATTCACATATATCTCATCTTTCATCAATAAATCATAAATCACACTCCAAAAACCAAATTCTAATTTTCAAATTGACCAATCTATTCATCACAAGACACAAACGCGTTCCAAATTCCAACAAATATAAAAATAACACAATGTTAAGTGTCAAATGTTTACTGATTAGTGTTTACACACTTATATTGGTATAACAAATTCACATATATAAATCTATTAAAAGCAACAAATTAGATAACATAGATAATACAATCTTAATGATGTTATAAAATTATATTAATGAAATGTAAAGTATATAATATGGAGTCTATTTAATGAATTTGCTAATTAGTGGAAACAAAGGAGGGAAAAAAAAGGAAACAGTGGAAAGGAGGGAAAAAAAGGCAAAAAAAAAAAAAAAGAATGCAAAAAAAAGGAATGCAAAAAAAAAAAAGGAAGGCAAAAAGCAAAAAAAAAACGGAAGCAAAAAGCAAAAAAAAAAAAACGAAGGCAAAAAAGAAAGATTTCACGCATGTATGCGTGAGCTGGAATCGAACCCAGGCCTGCAGCATGTTAATGTAACAACCTACCACCAGACCACAGGTGCTTATTATTAGATATGTTACTAACAAACATATATATATAGAACTTACGCCCCAAAAATCACACCCCTAGGCTTTTTTGCCCGATTTCACCCGCGAGGCGCGCCCCAAAACTGTTTTTAAAATGTTGGCCAAAATGCACAGAAGCTGAAAATTATGCACCACAATTTGAACTACTTCATATTTTTGTCCCTGAAAAAGAAATACGAAAGTAAAACTGGAAATCAACAAAATAATAATAATAAACAAGAAAAAGAAATATGAAAAATAGTAAAAAAATAAAAGAATATGTTGTGGGTTGCCTCCTAAGAGCGCTAAGTTTTACGTCTTCAGCCAGACACTTTTATTCTCTCTTTGAAAAACATAGGTTGAATGCACCAGCCACTGCTTCATTGCCAAATTCGGTTCTTGTAT
Source organism: Bretschneidera sinensis (assembly GCA_023935145.1). Classification (NCBI taxonomy): domain Eukaryota; kingdom Viridiplantae; phylum Streptophyta; class Magnoliopsida; order Brassicales; family Akaniaceae; genus Bretschneidera; species Bretschneidera sinensis. The sequence goes on along the minus strand of CM043700.1, from coordinate 61,173,965 downwards.
GCTTTGGAGAGGCCTCAAGGATGTCATCAGTAACATCCACAAATTCTGGCTCGATGACACAGGTGTGTCCAACAAACCTTTAACCTAACAAATAAGGCCTCATGAAATGGGTATGTCCAACCTAACATGGGCCTGCCCAACAAAAAATAACAAAATCTCTTATCAACTAAGCAAGGTGCAAGGTCCAAGCTCAAAGTGGAAGAAGATTCGGATGCAACAGCCTATTAGATTTAGGCCCATCATAACATGCCCAAATGATCTGTTTTTTGAGACTTTCTTAAGCCTAAATTGAAGTTCAAGATGTCATCTTTCCAACCCAACAAGTTTCAGCCCATTTGGAGATGTGTGGAAGAAGATATGACCGTTTGAATTCTGCTAGTTGGGTCCTCCTGAAATTCCGGGATTGTATTCTTCTTTTGGCCTTTTTCTTGATTCCTTCCATGTTTTAGGGATTGTCTCCTTCCTTGTTTTAGGGATTGTTTCGTTGCATGTTTTATGGATTGTTTCCTTGCATGTTTTAGAGATTGTTTGCCTGCATGTTTTATGCCTTGTTTTCTTGCTTGTCCTAAGCTTAGAGGGTTGTTCTAAGCTCTATAAATACTTGTGTTTGTAAGTTGAAAAATCAGACTTGAGTTTATAAATTGAAATTAGCCTTTGGCTTTTGAGAAGAGAGTTTCTCCTTCTTGTAATTCTGTATCTCTTTGGTATAATCCTTAGAGTGGTGAATTCTTATAGTTCTGTATCCCTTGTGTTAATCCTTTGGGTGGTGATATTCTATATCCCTTTGGTGTTATCTCGTGGGTGGTGAACTCCTATCTTTCATTTCTTTGTTTGTTTGTTTAGTTTCCTTCAATTCTATTTAAATCCGGTATCAAATTGGTATCAGAGCTTTGGTTTCTCAAGTGTGATATCTAACACCTTGATTTCCATAGTTCTTGTTATTATGGCTAGTCCTGGTCGTCGTGGTCAAGCTATTCCAGTAGCAGCTCCAGAAGCACCACCGCAAGGAGATCTGCGAGATATCGAGATGGAAGCCTTGAGGAGACAAGTGCAGCGACTCAAACAACACCTAGAGCATTATGGAACTTCTGAACATGGTGCCTCTCTGATGAGAATCAACAAGCACTATTAAAGGATCCATTGCATATTCCAGTTGGGCCAATTACTAGATCAAGATCCAAGAAAGTCAAAGAAGCACTTAATGGGCCGATTCAAGAGATTTGGGCTGAATCTATAATGGGGCATTCCAAGCTTGGCCCAACAGGAGATGAAAGCATAATAAGTTTAATCCAAGCTATTGATAGTGACATGGGTATGACCAACATAACAAGGGCCTGCCCAATAATAATCACCTAGTCTCTTGTCAACTAATTAAGGTGCAAGGTCCAAGCCCAAAGTGAAAGAAGATTCGGATGCAACAGCCTACTGAATTTAGGCTCATCATAACAGGCCCAAACGATAGCCTTTTTAAGACTTTCTTAAGTCCAAATTGAAGATCAAATCGTCATCTTTCCAACCAAACAAGTTTCAGCCCATTTGGAGATGTGTGCAAGAAGATATGGCCATTTGAATTCTGGTCATTGGGTGCTCCTGAAAATCCGAAATTGTGTTCCTCTTTTTACTTTTGGCCAATTCCTTGATTCCTTGCATGTTTTAGGGATTGTTTCCTTTCATGTTTTATGGATTGTCTCATTACATGTTTTATGCTGTTTTCTTGCTTGTCCTAAGCTTAGAGGGTTGTTCTAAGCTCTATAAATACTTGTGTGTTGTAAGTTGAAAGCATAATAGAATTCAGAAAATACTTGAGGTTTGCTTCCTCTATTGGTTCTTCAAAGAACTTTTGAACTTATCAAGGGTTCTTCCTTGTGGCGTTCAGCTCCGACTTATCAATCAATCCTTCCACAATTGATTGTGGCGTCTTCATTATACCAAGGTTCTTGCTTCCATACAAGCAACGGGTCGCGGTGTCACATAAAATCTGTTTTCTAGACGATTTCTGGGTAAGTATTCCAATATTGTTTGTCGGGTCTCAAAGCATGTCGATGAGGTTCGCATCATTTGGTATCAGAGCCCACTTCTAAAAAAAAAACAGATTTACTATCATTTTATCTTTCATTTCTTGTTATCATCTTATCTTGTTTCGTTTCTGTTCATTTTTTTTACTTGTTCTTATTTTTTTTATTTGTGCAACCAGTGAGAAAAAGAAAACGTGAAAAAAAAAACGTGAAAAAAAAAACGTGAAAAAAAAAACGTGAAAAAAAAACGTGAAAAAAAGTGTGAAAAAAAGACGTGGAAAAGAAAAAAAAAAGAAAAAAAAAAGAGCAATATATTTTTTCCTTTGATTTGTTGTTTTTATAATATTTTCTTACCGTCGGTATTAGTTTAAATACTACAAGTTGAATTTCTTGATCCAGTTTATTAGTTTAATAAAGAACTGAAAAGGGGAAGCTACGAGTGGAAAAAGGCAAGAGAGTGTGAGAATAATATAAGAAAAAAGCCAATTTAAGAGTTAAACACGAGTGTGAGTGACATAATTTGAGTGTAAACACGTGAGGCAGTGTGGTGAGGAATTATTTCTAACATTTCTTTATAATTTCAAAGAAAGAATGGAGGAGTCGTCCTTCATGTTACAGGCTATGCAACAACAATTTGAACGCATGAACGTGATGTTCAATGAGATTCGGGATCGGATGGATAGGCAAGATGCTGTTATTGCTACTTGGCGCGAGGGGCGTCCCCAAAGAGTCCCAAATGCTAGAAGGCAAGAACGGCCTGCGCCCGTGGATGATGCTGATGGTGAACATGAGGATGAGTTCAAAGATGAAGAGGATCACGCTTCTTTGAACGGTGAGGGCAGGTTCGTGCCAAGACGAGAAAGGCATGGTGGAGGTTTCCAAAGAGATCCGAGATGGCAAGATGGGACTGATGGAAACCTAGGAAACATTAAAATAAAGATGCCGTCGTTCCAAGGGAAAAACGATCCTGAAGCATACTTGGATTGGGAGAAGAAGGTTGAGTTGATTTTTGAGTGCCACAACTACTCCGAGGAGAAAAAGGTAAAACTCGCTGCCATTGAGTTTACTGACTATGCTATTATATGGTGGGATCAACTTGTGCTGAACAGAAGGAAAACCCATGAGAGGCCTATTGAGACGTGGGATGAAATGAAGGCCATCATGAGGAGGCGGTTTGTCCCTAGTCACTACTATAGGGACTTGTATCAGAAATTACAAGGTCTTCTTCAAGGCTATAGAAGTGTAGATGACTACTACAAAGAGATGGAGATCGCCATGATTCGGGCTAATGTAGAGGAGGATAGAGAAGCTACCATGGCAAGGTTTTTGAA